>JAGMVK010000001.1:2400000-3600000 GCA_020747065.1 Cadophora sp. MPI-SDFR-AT-0126
GCAATTTCATCACCACGAACCAAGATGACTGACTGCCACGAAGCGGAACTGGGACTGAAGAGCGGATAATTGATTTCCAATGTTCAAATACGATTTCGCTGATAAACAAGAGACTGTGCTCTGGTATGCTATGCAAAGTACGCGCCTATCCCACACGAAAACAAGAAGCAGCCCAAACGCCCAGCGATGTGCAATACAACAAGGACGCTCCTACACCAAACCCCCAAAGCCCGAGTCTATGTCTAGACCAAGCACACTGTACAACGTCCCCTTGCCCCACTCTCTTACTCCATCTCATCCGTATGTTCAAGATATATGCCCGTCCCCTCTCCTCCCCTTCTACTACCTCTTTCGAGTCCCTAAAGCCCCCTCATCGTCACTCTCCGCCTCCTTTGGCGGTAACCTATCCCTTTCACTCGTGCTGGCGCTCCCGACGACCGTCGGACTATTCTCCCCATCAAACAGCGGATCATAATCCTTATGCGCCGTCTTCAACGCCTTCGGACTCCTCCGACTGCCCGTACCTTTCTTCCTCTTGACCTCCTCGATCTTAGCCTTCGCCTTGATCTCCGCATCGTCATCTTCATCGCCCGAATCCATCCCGTCGCTACCGCCCTCCACATACGGTTCATGTCTATGTCCACGGCCATGTCCACCATCGGCATCTGCGTCTCCAGCCTCGCTATCTCCATCTGGAATCCTCTCGTGGCCTTCCGGTTTCTGATTCTTGATGAACGAATCAATGATATAATACTGTGTGGCATTCATGATCACAGGGAAGACGAGCATGACAAAGATAACCTGTAGAGCTTCATCTCCTTCAGTCCAGCGGAGGGCCCAATCGCCTACGCGGGAGATCCAGGGCGCGACAAGGAAGATGATGAGAACGCAGACTTTCATGCCCATGAGGCCCATGAAGTAGATGATGGATTGCTTGAACCACCACCACGCGCGGGGCGGGTTGCCGTAGTTGCCTGAGGAGATGGATTCTGGGGGGTTGCCCAGAGGCGTGAGGAGGAAGAGCGCAGTGAGGATACGGAGGAGGAAGATGAGGATGGGGATGCCGATTGTAGTCTGCATTGACTCAAATTAGCTTAGCTCTCTTAAGACAGGATCACTGCGCAAAAGGTAGAAGATTAGGAGGGACAGAGGGGGACCTACATCGATAGCCAGATTCAGCAAGTAGAAACTGCAAGGATTCGGCTTATAGTTCCCCTTCTCATCAACCATCCTCTTGGTCACCACCGAACTAGCATCCAACCTGATATCGAACTGCCCACTCGACAGCATACTCATCAACAGATTCGCAATGTGCACCAACACGCTCCCAAACACCTGTTTACTGACATCGAAGAACCAGATCTTGACCGGTCTCTGAGGACGTTCTCGCCATCGCTTGTAGACTAGTGCGAGGAGGGCGCAGAGGCCTAGAGAACCTTGGATGAGGATTGCGAAGGAGCCGAAGAGTTCGCATTGGCCGTTCTGTTCGGGAGGGTCGTGGGGAGATGCGTTCGATGATGAGGGAGAGGAAGTGGAGGAGGGGAGTGGTGAGCTCGATGGGAGGGAGGAGGCCAGGGAGGCGAGTGTTGGGATTGAGACGCCGAGTTGGATGGCGGTGGTTATTGCGGAGGAGAGGAGGGTGCTGGTTGGTGTTGCATTGTTGTCGAGTGAGGCCTCGAAGCCTGGAGGGGGGAGCATTTATCTTGTTGCTGGTTCCAGCAGTATGGTATCTCTTCCTGATATCTTCCAAAGTCCTGTTTCTCTTCTCGTATTTCCCTTCTTCTATTCCACGCAAATTCAACCTTCGAACAATCAACACAAGTGCAACTTCGGCGTGTTAACTTCTTTTGACTCGGCGATTCCCGTCTCTCTTGTAGTCGTAGCACCGAACTCGCAGCTGTCTTCCTTCCTGCTTTGCCCTCCTGTCCTCACTGTCCTTCACTAGGTCTGCTGACTATGTTTCCGAATCAGGGTCAAGTGGCCTCCTTATGCGACGAGATATCAGACGCAAACCAAATAGCAATCAAAAGTATTCACAATGAAGGGAACAGAGACGAAAGTGTTAAAGGTGGTGTACAAGTGAGGCGCAGAATCGATGACATGCTCTGCAGCCTGCTGCGGCTTGCGGTGTGGTGAGGAGTGAGCGAGTGAGGCTTGGACGCTTGCACTGAAAGTTGATTTAGGCTTATTTTGAGTAGTCTAGCCTAGCAGGATCTGGGGGGCAAATGCTCGGGCGGAAATCGAAGAACTTTAATTTTAGAGTATCTCACGTGGGTCTTTGATGTATCCGTTAATCAACTCAAACGTCCCTGAAAAGAAGCTGTTAGGGATCTTCTCATGATGTTATAAATCTCAAAGCATTTAACCACCTATATAGTCTTACTTCATGCTCCAAAAAATACTCGTGGTTGAACATCTTCACCACCAACTCACATCTTAGAGGCTTTCCTAGCGTGTTTACCCCACCTACAAATTCAGATCTAGCAAGTCAGCAGGACCCTCAAGATATCGCGCTATGTTTTGTAGGATTGTAGTGTAACTCGAACAAAAGAAAAATGCTTGTTCAAGGGGATGCAAATTCACATATCTTTGGGCTAGATGAAGCTTGACGGGCTTTTGCCGCGGTTGGCGTGGCTCAGACGGAGGGGTTCATCTTAAATCTTTTCCTTCCGCTGCTGATACGCGCTGCTAATACGGATCCAAATCACCTAGCAGAGAGACAGTACATACCCTACAAGTACTCAAGAATCAGTAGACGATTAGTTTGAAGGCAGAAAAAAGCCGTTGAATTCATTCCTCATTCCTCATAACGTATATCAATGAACGCATCGCATCACACCGGAGTATCTCCCATCCTATCCCATCCTATCCCAACGCATCCCAAAGCCAGCCCACCCACCCCGCCATCCATGCATCTCCCTATTGTCCCCTACGAAATAATAATAAAGCATATACGAGAAAACCCATCGCGAAAAAAGCCAGCGGAAGAAGATATCTGCAAGAACCAAGTGTGCAAAGGTGTTCGTTCCTAAACTGTCATATCATTCCCATACCAACCATGCCACTCGTCTCTCCATTCTCCTCGAAGTATTGTTCTGGTGACCCTACCAGTCGCGCGTTGATCGAGTCCTTCTGGAGTTCCAAAGTCGAGTTGAAGAAGCGATATGTCATAGCATGGTGTGGCAAGTATCGACTCAGGAAGGAAGTTTAATTGGGGCACGACTGTATCCTAGGTCAGCTCTACACCAAACCCATCGGAACGAACCAAAGAAAACGGCTTTGGCACAGACAACAGAGTGAAGAGAAAGAGATGATGATCATAAGAGGGGAAAACCAAAAGAGAGTGCGCAACATACAGCACCGCAACTTCCACAGCTCTTCCCACCATCAGAAGCAGCGCCGCACTTGGGACATTCGGAGCCGTGCATTTTGACTTTGCTTTACTTCGTTTTGCGTATCTCTTCTTCACTCTTTTCTTTGCGTTCTGATATTTGGATTTCGAAGTATTTTATCGTCGAGCTTTGCTTGCAGAGGTTTCGTTGTGTTGGTGTTGTAAGCGGAGGAGTGAGAGGGGCAGCAGAGAAGGTCTTTGTAATAGCAGCTGATAAGAGCAGGGCGGAAGGTGCGGGGTGGTGGGAAGGCTTCACTTTGACTTCCTACCTGCATTAATCGCTTTACTATTGGGTAGGTAAATCCACGGCTTCTGCCTCCTACCTATGGTCATGCAAGTAATACTCCGTATCTGTACAAGACCAATACCGTCACTAGCCGCGAGAAACGAAGCCAATCTGAAGGAGGCACGTGGGTAGGTGCATGAATGCGAGGAGTGGGGGTTGAGATGAGACGGAGAAAGGATGTTCCTCGGATTTGATCGGATAATCCTCCGCTCTGGTGTTGCACAAGAGGTGGAGTGGCTTGATGGTGAGATGGTGAGATGTGATGTGATGCGTGATGTGTAACTGCTCGGAGGCAGAAGTGGGAAGGGGAATGTACACCGAGTACAGCTACAGGTTCAGCTCCATATTGCAGAGTAGGTACATTTCAGCTACACAATCAGTGGAATTAGTAGAACAAAGATGCTTGCTCGTGCCTGGTCCGAAGACTCCAGCCAAAAATGTGTCAATTTGCAATGCAAGTATCAGTTAATCTCATGCGAGCCCATCCACGAACGATGGTATCAAGGAAAGGAGGGGCGAGTAGGTTATTCCGAAGAACAAACCAACCACTACACCACAGCAAATGTGAAGAACCCATAGTCAAATCCATGTTGTGTCCATCGAAGACGGCTAGCCAGCCATCCCCAGATTCGAATCTATGACTAGCCCTTCCCAGCCCTGTCATGATCGAATGGAGGAGCAACCCCCAAATATCAACGTGAGTAAAAGAACGCCAGCCGCCTTATTTGAAATGAAGCAATCCCTTAAAGAAACCAATGAAAGAATTTGTCGTAGTCGTAACAGCAGCCGTGCCCGAAGAAGAAGAATCATGAAGGCGCCGAGAGTGACCACCACTCACGGTACCCACACTGCCCTTCCTGATCTCGGACATTTGCTGCGAGGTAGACGGGCCTACAGGGGCCTTGTTGATGGAGGATGGTGATATTGTCGCGTCTCGTGGTCGTGAACGAGGGGAACGTGCTTGTCCTCTTGTTGACCGATTCGCAGGCCCGTCTATTTGTTATTCGATTCCGTGCTGCTTTTTGAGCTGCTCTAAATTGTCCTTGCGAGCCTCCAAGTCCTCTTTCGATCGGACCATCTTGTCTGGTTGGTGATATAGTACTGCGGGTCGAGTTAGAGGTGGTCGTGTGCCAGGCTTGGCTTGGGTGAACATACCAACGAGATACCGATTCTGGAAGTTGAATCCGTTCAATTTGTCGCACGCCTGCTTTGCATCCATTACGTCCTCATAGACCACGAAGGCAGTGCCCTTGGTGTTGTTCGCGATTCCCTGGCGGATTTGGCTGTGATTGATCAGTTCCTGACTCTTCGATGAGGGTGTTCCGGAAGCCTACCGAATGGGACCGAACTTGCCAAACAAATCGAAGAGTTCCTCAACTGCGACGTTGTAGCTATTTTCCAGTCAGTACACGTCCGCTTTCCTTGTACCTCCTCCATCCATCTGCCACAGCTTCTCGGGGCGTTTCGACGAACCTTAGATTCTTGACGAACAAAGCTCTGGGGGCACAGATGTTAGTATGCACTTCCTTCCTCGCTCCCCCGCATTCTATCGGAGTGACACTCACCGATTGACCTCGGGTGCAAGTTTACCGCCTCGACTCATAGCTTGGCTACGGATTTCTGGATGTGATGGATGGTGGATAGAAAAAGGGACCAGGTCGCGATGTGATCGGAGGGGCAGTAGTAGTAAAGTACGTTGATAATCAGAGTCTTGAAAATCAATGACCTTACCTTGTTGGGGTAAGCTTCAACAGACTAGGCTTAAACGGGGTTGATGCCTTGGTAGCTACCTCGTCGCCTCCTTTGTCAACATTCCTCGGCATTTTCACCATTGACATCTTAACACCGAACACTTTCTTCGTTCCTTCCATCTGTGTCTGGCACTTTCATTCATTCCTTCGGTAAGATTACTGAATTACATGGAGAATATTCTGGTCGAATCTTGCTTGATATTTAATTCCCGACTTAACTTCTCGGAACTATGCAGAACCTCAACCCAAGTGACGCAACGGCAACATAAATGTTTTATTTATTTATTGTTGCAACATGACAACATCCTAGTCTCGAGTCTATATCACTTTTACACTTGGTCGTAGAATGAGTATAGCCAATAGTAGGCCATGTCTCTGCTACTGAAATTACAGCTGCTTGCAGGCACCTTCCCAGAGTCCTTACTTCATACGACTGTTTCATGGCGAGTGCGAGTGCTCAACATAATGATCCATTCATGTCGCGTTGTCCTCTCCGTTGATGTTCAACACCACGACATGACTTCGCACCATGATCTCGATAACTACTCACAATACCAAGGCACTAGCAAGTACAACTTGACGGTTTGCATGCTTTTGCCGTCTCTCATATCTCGGTTTGCTATTCATGGCGGGCTCGTCTGCTCGGAGTCTCTCTCCTTATGTCCTTGGAGAATCAATATTTGGAGATCAAATGGTATGATCTGTCAAGCACTCCAGCAGACATCTATATGTATACTGTGCGAGTCTTACAGCTGCAATCCACCCTCACTCGTCCCAACCTCTTATCAACCGACTGAGAATCTGATTATTTCCTTACATTCGTCTCTTATTATCAATCAACTGAACATCAGACGGCAGATTCACTGTTCCCCTTTTCAGAACTACATATATTCCTTCCCTTTCCCCGAATCTCTCTTGCAAACTTCTCTCCCCTCTCTACACTACGGTCAACACTCCATGATGGCGACCTCTTCAACCAAACCACCCCTCCCCAAACTCCTCTCCTCTTCTAAATCTGAAAAACTCCGCCTCCGCACTCTCACCAACCAAAGACGCAGATCCAAACTCATCCCCACCTCCAACACCCCTCCCCGCAGCCCATGGATAACCTCTACCACCATAACCCACCTCTCCCTCATCGCCAAAACCCAATACATTATACCTCCCAACTTCTCCCTCCCGGAGGAAGTCAAATACGAACTCCAAGAAGAATGGGAGCACATCGTGCACGACAGCTTCGAGCGTTTCACAAAGGAGATGCAGTGCCACGAATGCGGAGATATGATTGAGTGGTGCGGAGACGAGGGCGTGAAGTGGTTTCTGGAGGGGCTGAGAGATGAGATGGATGGGTGGTGTGCGTGGGAGGTTGATGAGAGGTGTGTGGAGAGGTGGAATGGGGGGTTTGAGAAGATGGTTCCATTGTTGAGGGGGAGGCAGGTGAGGGGGTGTTGGTTGTTGGAGCAGGAGGAGGTGCAGGTTGAAGATGGCGGAGTGGAGGATGAGATTGGTGAGAATGATTCTATGGATTTGGGTGGGGAGGAGGAAGTAGAAGAGTGTAGCATTGAAGGCTTGGAGGTTTTGAGATTAATGGGTGGGCAAGGCTTCACGGCTGATGGTTTTGTGCGCTTTGATTCGCCGCTCTGGGGCTCCATGGTTGACGAGTCTCTGAATCGAGATGATATTGGAGAGGGAAGTTTAGGTGGAGATCCTGGTGATCAGAGGTCTGTCAATGGAGAACGTGAGGGCAGCTTTGTCTGTCAGGAGCTTACTGATGAAGAAGAAGAAATCACCGCCACAGCAGAACCGAAGGAGGTCCAAGTATCTCCTTCATCTCTGAGTCTCGACGTCAAGGGACCTGCAACCACGAACGGTGAACAGACCGATCAGTTCATTCTTGATATGCTCGATGCGTTCTCTGAATACGGAAGGGAGCAAAGTACTACAAATGATATCGATGATGCCCATCAACGAAATGAGGTGGACGGCGAAAGTATCTCCCTCGTAGATTCTATCATAGATGCCGACAGCGGCGACAGCGATAATACAAGCTCTCTTTTCGCGAGCGCCGAGGATCTTTGGCCAAATGATGACATGGAGATCGAGGGCTTCATTGACTCAAGTCCAGAACGGGTGACATCTGAGCAAAACCCCCACTACGAGGCTTCTGAAGATGTTCAGATTGAAGCGGGTGGCGATATCCCGGATATCAAAGAGCCAAGTGGGGAGGCTGAAGGAACCAGCATTGAAAGCTGCGAATTTCAAGATCACCAGAAATTTCCTTTGGGTGATTCCATGGAGGTCGAGGAATTTCATGACTCGGTATGGGGTCGTTCGGATAATGGAGAGAATACTGAGGAAGACATGAACTCCGAAAGCTCGGCAGATGATCTGATGGAGGACGAAATAGACGGCTTCGAAGTTGTGGAGCGTGGGGAAAGTGATGAAGAAGATGAACGGGAGCATGATGTCGAGGATCACTCAGATGTTGTGATAGGTGACGGAATGGAAGTCTTAGGCTCTAGAGATGGGGATGCAACTGATGAGGAAAGCGACGAAGCATCGGATTATTCTGATTTAAATCAAGACATGCAGATGAGCGAGGACGCCGAAGTCATCAGATATCATGCAGAGGCTGGAATGAGCGACAAAGACGACTACGATTCCAACAGTCCTCAAGATATTATGACAGAGGATCCTGATCAAGTTCCTGCTTTCGTTGAACCAGAATTGGAGACTGGGAATTTCGATGATGGCTATTCAGAGTACGAGTCCGACGTTGAGCAAATTGTTCTAATTGGATATGGTGCGCAGTTTCAAGGAGTACGTGAGTATCGAAGTGATGAGAGTGAGGAGAGCGAGGAAGATTGATGTTTTTTTGTTCTCAATTTGGTGGAGGAAATGCGCTGGTTTTGTCAAGCAGTTGTCGGTCATCGGTCTGGCTGAAAGGGATGTTTGTAAATAGCATTGGATTTTCGCGTTGAGATTCTGAGATCTACGTGTGAAGTGAGCATTGGATTAGATAAAGTTTAAAAAAAAAATTAGTTCCACATGTCTCGAGGGTGAACTTGTTGAGTGATCAATAGTCAGCTGTAGCCCCCTTCTCCTGTCAGTTCAAACCGAAATTTGTCTCCAGGCAGTATTGAGACGTAGCATCATGTACCAATACAAGCACTACAGCTTATCCAAACTCCGACACAACAATTCCTTTCACCTTTGCCTTGTTGCAGCTACGCAATAAAACCTTGGCAGGTGGTATTGACGGCCTTTCTCTTCTGGGTAAGCGAGACCAGTGTTGCCTGATTATCTGACCTTCAATTCTCCTTCATCTTCTTTCCTGATCTCAGACCTTTCAAATCATCCAGAAGTCGATCTCTCACCAACAAATTTCGCCATGCAATCCCAACCTCGAGATAAGCCTCGGAGCTGCAAGCGCCCTTGCCCAAACTATTATTATGAGTATAATGATGATTATTCTGATGATCACTCTGAGGGAGGAGGGGAGACTGAGGAGACCATCGGTTTTGAAAAAGCGATACCAGCAAAGATCAGCTCAGCACGGGTCAGCCTAGCAAAGAGAGATAAGACCACATGGGAGTAAGATTGTCGGGTCTCTAGCTCTTCAGAATACTTGCTAAATAATGATAGTGACGCAGGTAGCGTCGTGGTGAAATTGGTGGTCGGCACACAGCGAAAGGAGTTCAGCATCCACAAGAACTTTGTCTGTGAAGTCTCAGAGGCGATGAAAGCAGCTTTCTGTGGAAACTCCGAAGAGAGTAAGGCGAGTGTAATGATTTTAGATGGAGAATATCCTTCAGTAAGTTCTTCACTAAAAATCATATTGGCTCAGAAAACAGGATAGCTAACGTCTAGATCAAGACGATTCGAAACTTCATTGCATACTGCCATCCCGACTACAATCCTAACAACCTCAATACTAGATCAATATGGGAGCTAGTAAACCTTTAAACCTTTGCCGACAAGTACCGATGTCCCAACGACTTAAAGAACATCGTTCTAGACAAGATCCAAGACGGAATGAGTGCAAATTCGTTGACTAGATTTGATCCGAGGTTATATGATCGGATTTTCAACAACAACAACACGTCTACTAAACAGTCTCCAATCAGGAAGCTCTGTGCCACTCTAGTGACTTACGGTCTGCACGGTGATAGCTCCTTGACAGCCCATGATGCACAGAGACTCTGCCAAAAATACCCAGATCTTCTGTTGGAATGCTTCCAGTATCAGCAAGAGGTTTCCGTGAAGATACGTGAAGGTTGCAAATGTTGGGGATCCCCGTCATTCATCGGACAGGATCCTCGAAAGCGCGCCAATCAATTTGAAGAAGGATTTGGGCCGTGTTACTTCCATGTCCATACTGGAGCGGACGATTGCGGTGTCCCCACTAATGATGCTCCCCCTGTTCATCTCCGATGTCCAAAGCATCACAGCCCAAAGGATGTTTAGAGCATTGCAGTCTCGGGTTTTTCTTCGGCTGACGACTCAAAATCAGCTAAGCTGAGCTCTGTCTTCCAGCCCTCAATGTACAATGGCATCAAATCTGCCATCAACTGCAATGCCTCGGCTTTTCTTCAATACTGTTTCTGTTACAAGTCAGATGAACTTCTGCCTCGGGTGTGAAGCAAAAGATGCCGTCCATGTCCAGATACTATCACTTCACTAAGAATTCTCCACAGATGTACCATTAGATCAGTCCTCCACGATGTCTGGCAACCTCTGCCAATGACTTCACTACCTCCGCCCTCAGCCCAACCCGTAAAGAAAGCATGGACAGAAAATATCTCCAGTTGGAGCTTTGCCATGTCTGTAGACTGTGAAAGCAAGATTATTAAGAGTTCCTTTCTGCACCAATGTGGAAAACACACAAGTTGTATGCATTTGTGCTATGGAAGCGAGACAAGGAACCGCTTGCACCAAACTGAGCTGCGAAAGCCAGCTAACCTTCGAAACGGATGAACATTCGCGAGACAGGATATCGGTACTGGTGATAATTGTAATATACAATTCCTTAGCAAACGCGATAGTTCAAGAAAAAGTTGAACTTTGCAAATTTTGCTGTGCTCCTTACCACGTCGCTGACAGAACCAGTCGCGACTTGGACAACAACGAAAAGACAGAAACAGAATCTCACGATTGACTTCCACAACCAAGTAAGATCACACCTACGGCGCACTCCCTAGATGATGGGTCTCTCAAATCAGCTCATCATCGAAATATCTCGACGCCACGAACGTCCAAAACACACTTAGAAAAACTTATTTACTTCTCATCGCTTACCGCATCCTCATTGGCCACGCTTAACTCCGGGATCTCCTTTTTTGGTAGATATATTTATGATTTACTCGAGTATTTTAATACTGGCAAGGAAGTTGCATTGAATAATCAAGTCAAAAGCTGTTGGAATCTCTTAATCCCGATACATATGGCACCTCGCAGTAATCATATCTCGGAGTTGCGAAGCTGAGTACTGCACCCCTGGATGCGAAGCGTTGCTGATTGAATCGAAAAGCTTGAATCCTGTGTGTGATATTCGAGTTGCCTGTCTGGTCAGGGAATGTAAAGAGAGTAAAGGAAAGCTGTTTCGGTTCTCTTTGTATCGGGGTTGATTTCGTCCGCCCCCCTGCCCCCTGCCTTGAACCCAAATCCTCGCCACCCTATCTTTGCATTTGCATCGCAAGTCGCACTACCAACAAACAAGAACGGAATGCAAAGAATTTTGTTCTAGAGAGGGGGTTGAGTTTTGTTGGCTTAGGGTGGAGAGATTCGAGTTTGCTGCGGAATTGGGATAGGGATGGGAATGGGGAGGGAGAGGGAGGGAAAGAAAAGGGGTTGGGGATGGGATCTGTAGGGAGGTGGGGAGCTGTAGGGGAAGGCGGAGGAAGGGGAAGGGGAAGGGAAAGGAAGGGGATTTGGATGGATTTGGGAATGGGGAGATGGAGAATGAGAGTGCTAGGAATGGGGGTGAGGGACGGTGGATTGGTTGTTGATGAATGAGTCAGAGTAATGCGGTGCAGAGCTTTCAGAGGAGGAAATGTGTGTTCGCTTTTTCTTTTATGAAGATGGAGTATGGGGCATTTGCTGAGAGATGGCGCCTGCTTAATCGAATCGGAATGAAGGAATTGATAGGGTGTTAGAGAGGAACGGCGACTTTCTTACCCAGTAAGGTAGGTAATCGAAGAAGAAAAAAAGCGCCGACGGAGCGTTACTGCAACGCAGAAAAAAAGCACCGATGCGACGAGAGTTGAGAAATTCCACACCCACTAGGGTATGGGTATCCGCGGAAAAGTTCAAGAGTGGTGAGAATTTGTTATGAGTATTTGGCATTGTTGTTTGTGGTATGTTATGGTGTTAATATACGACATGACGTTTTGTGGTGTTTGTGCAAATAAGCAGACAAGCAAGAGGTATAATGCAGAATGCCACCGACTGACCCAACTGACCCAACGCTATGCTATGCAATGTGTAAATGCAAATGAGACAGGCTTGTTTCCCTTTCCTTCCCTTCCTGCCTTTCACTATTCGGTCCCGGTCCCGTTCCGTCTTGGCTTCATTCTCCTCGTGGACGCAATCGACAAGCCTAAGCTCAATACTCCAAGTTAAACTCCTCCATAACCTGCTCATAAAGCCGATGTTTCTCATCATCCACAATCCCAATCCCCATTCCGAATCCCCGCCCCATATCTCTACCGAATGAACCGACCCCCACACCCACACCCATCCCTAGCCCTCTGACTGGCCCACCGAGCTTCACTTCCCCGACATCAGATTCAGCTGGAGGAGCTTCATCATCCGAACTCTCTTCCGACGCGCTGCTTTGCTCATCTGATGCGGATGATGAAGAACCAGGGGAGAGCGAGCCAACGCCGGAGTCTGAGCCGGACGTGCAGGAGAGGAGGTAGTCGATTGGGTCGTCGATTTCTTGGGTTCCAGTTCTAGCTGATGGGTCGGCGAGTTTGTTGCTAGGGTTGTTGTTGGTGCCGTAGTAATAGCTTAGTGAGCCCTCGCCGATGTCTGATGGTGGGGAGGTAGAATTGGATGTGGATTGAGAATAGGGGTATGGAGTTCCGGCAGTGGTGGAGCTGGTGGCGATGGGTTTTGATGAGAAGTAATCAGTCTCTTCTTCGCCTACGATGCCGAGCCATGTCCATTCTGTGTCTTTCTGGTCTTGGCCCTGGCTCATGATATTTTCCTGAGCTTGATTTTGAGTTTGAGATTGAGCTTGTGGCTGATTGTATGACCAAAAACTATCCGGACTCCAATAGCTCTGCTCGCTAGCCGACTCTGCGGGTTCTGGGTCCAGGAAATAAGCCTCCTCTTCTAAAGTCTTCGATCGAGTCTTCTTGACCGTGCGATGGATCTTCCTGTCGCCGATGGGGTTGACGATGATGTATTGTCGTACCTCCGAAAGGAACTTGACATTTTTCTTCGGCTGTGTTTCATTGAGCGTTGGTATTGACGCGGTGAACTCGGTGTGTTGGTGGGATGTTTGGAGATGGACTAGCGGGGAGTTGTCGCTTAGCGGACAGCCTTGGACTGCAGTGAATGAGAGCGACGATGACGATGAAGGAAGACTGTAGATTGGTAAGGAGCCACGGCGTAGGATGTCAGCTATGCTAGGCTTCTTCAGAATCGACGGGGGTGTAGTGGTGCCACTTTCTGATTTGTTCTTCGGAGTCCGAAGGGCACGTGATGTGGATGATGATGGTGAGGATGGCCGGGATGTAGTCTCCCATGACCTCGAGCTGACGGAGAACGGACCATACAGACATGTGTCATCACAGTGCTTCAGCCTGGTATCGTTAGTTACTTGCCTGTAACGTTTGACAGCGTGCTTAGGGGACGATCTGGGACCTACCAGTTGATGGTCTGTGGAGACACGGTCTTCAACCCAAAACGTAATTTTGACCATGTTCTCCATGATGAGTTCTCCAATCTCGCAACGGTGTTATGGCGTTTCCATGACGAGTGATCCAATTGAGAGATATCTCCCCAGGTCCTGCGCTTAGTCACGAGGTGTCTCCAGGAGGCTGAAACATCGTCTTCCCGCCACTGGTGAAGTAAGTAATTGACGTTTCCGCACGGCTGCAAACATAACGCTGAACAATCTCGAGTCTCTGGAAGCGTGGATCTTTCAAACGTTGGATTCGCATCAACTTCGACTTTTCGGAGTGCTGCCGGTGGTTCCGGAAACGAGGTCTCTTCTTCAACAATCGGGGTTGCTATTTCAAGCCCTCCCAGTCCAATGTCGATTCCTTCAATCCCTTCATAGGAAGGAAAGTCGATTGGCGAATCCTTCTTTTCCGAGTCGCGAAACGATTTGAACGTGAATGATGTCTGTATTGAAGTGGTAGATGATGATGCGCTCCTCCCATTTCCAGTCTCACTCTCACTCTCACCCCATTGGAAGTCGTCGCTGTCGCTTTCGCTTTCCTCGAAGGTGTGTGTCAAGGTCCTTCGGTACTCAAGCGTTTGACATTCTTTCCCATTCCCTGTCACCTCGTATGGGGCGCGATAGAGAATGATATCCTCCCACTCGAAATATTCATCCTGGGGCATAGAATCATCCATTTCTGTGGTGGATACCCTTCGGTGGAAATCCGTTGAGCGTCACGTGTGAAGCTCCCTGGTTGTTCTCCTGGAAGCCCCTGAGCAGCTTTGATGATCGCACAGCAACGTTCTCGACCTGACTGCCCATGAGATGAGTGCATTGCCAAGACGATGAAAATTGAGGAGATAGAGAAGTTTATAAAGGAGGGTAAAAAAGTGACCGAGTGAGATGATGATATGTGTTCGGAGGTTTGTTGGGGGACTTTTGGTTTCGGCATCCGAACGTTGAGAGAACAGGGGCCTTCCTTCGTGCCGACCAGCCAGCACCAATGCCACCAGTGGCACCACCCACACTCACTCATCCTTGGCAGGTCCCGTCCTTTTGCGCCGCCTCCGCCTCCGCCGCTCCATGTCATAGCCAAATCTTACCCAGTTACCACACCCAGCGCCAAATGCTCATTTCGGTAGAATTGTACGAAATTGCAACCCGGCCAGTGATAATTCCAGACAGTCTGCCTCGTGATAGGATGGCGAAACCAAGTCTGTCATAAGTGGCTGCAAGTTTCGACTTTTGCTGCCTAATGTTTGTGAACATCAGCTCAAACGAAACACCTCTGTGACCAGGCTTTGGGGTTCTCCGATAGGGTTCATCGTGAGTCCGGGGTATCGTCGCCATCACTTGAAGATCTGATAGGTGTCTCTGTCTCATAGGGCATGAATTCGATCGACCACGATCATAGATCTCTGTGAGTATCACTCGATCGAAGTCGCGATCATCCAGAGACATCCGAATCTGTGAAGGCGACAATGGATGTCTGGAATCTGCCCCTATCCCCAACTGAAAGTCCGGGGTAGCGCCAGCACTGCACTACGCTGTTTTCCCCCTAGCTCAGCCCAACGCCTTCGTCTTGGCACACGTGCGTGCATTCTATGTCATCTCGCTTGAGGTACCGAGGTCAGGCTGCCCGAGCTGGACGGTCAAGGTACGTACCTCTCTGTACTCCAGAGGACAAGACAGCTCAGTCAAAACAAACAGAAAAATACTTTCAGCTATGAGCTATGAGCCATCAAAAGCGGCTTCTCGAGAGCTATCGACCTATCGAAAGCCACCGATACAAAGATGACAACACACCGAATGAGTCGAGGATGGTACCACGAAGTCTCCACTGTCCTCTCAATGGTTTCTTCTGGAAGGCTATTTGACGCCTTTGTGTTGCCACCAGAAAGCCTCGATCCTTTTGTGCTCCAGCTGACTTCAGCTTGTAGTCAAATACGCCTCGGCGGGTTCAATGGGCAAACTGTGGTCTGGCAGAAGGGAAAGGAGGAATTTTGATGGCACGTGACCTGAAAGGCAGAGTGAGAACCCGCCGATAATTGCTTGCTCATTGTGCAAAACCGGATTGTCAGCTCATGGAGAGCATGGAAAGAGGGGTTTGGGTCAAGACGTCGTATCTGTGTCCACTCCTGGCACAAATGGACAATTCCAGATTGGCGTGCCATCGCACTCCGCGCTGATCCTGTTAAAATGGAGATCTTGATAACTATATCAGGTACAGCAAACGGTAATTGTGTCGAATTACTGATCGAATGTAGATGAAATAACAACCCATCACCGTGCAGACAGACACGAAGTATGGAAGTGTCCATGGCTGCATATGGAAGAGACGAAAAAACAGCCGACGTCGCAACAAACAATGAGAACTCGACCAAATCATTCTAGATAATGAAGCGAAACAGGTGTTATGTGTGGAAATCTGACGGATGCTTCATTGAGCCCAGATCACAAGAAATATCGTCTCCGCTGATCCATAATCTTTGGTAGATATTGAACTTCTGGTGAGGGTACGTATCGGAGACATTCCGAGAAGGCCAATTGTGTTGTGAGGAGACTCAAAGCGTGCAAGTTGAACGAGGACTTGATAATTGATGGATGGACTTGTTAGGATGCTGCAACGCAACGCAACGCAATCCAGGTAAGGCAGGCGGGTTGAAAGTTGACGAAGGTGAGCTCTAGGGAAGGAGCATTGGAAAAGGAAGGCACGATCACCACGGGCAGGGCATCTATCCTCTGTCATTAAGCGAAGGGAACATAAGTTAACCTCTCTTGCCTTATCCTCATCCTGCAACAATCCCAGCTTTCTGATTCTTCCACCTTGAGATTCCTCCAGATGTTCGAAGGAGGTCAGCAAGACGACTACCAGTAAGACAACAAAGGACAAGACTATAGTCCTCAGGACCAGAACCAGCCAGTCTCAAACGCGGTTCCGTTCTCGAATATACGGCGCCAGATTGCTTCCCATCCATTCCCGCCGAGAATTCAATTAAAGCAGTCTCTGGAGAGAAAAGGCTGGGATCGGCAAACGCTTGTGCATCAATCCATAGCTGAGCAACAGCTTGTGCAGGAAGCTCAGCATGCGTCACGTCAGACCCAGGTGCAGAGATTTTGGAATGAGCAATTCCCCAATCAATATTCTTGGGTTCAGTATATTTCGGTGCGGCATGCCCAACAAGTCCCACATCGAGTCCCAAGGAATGAGTCCCAATTTCCGATACAGGAATCTTTTATTCGCTATGAGCCAGTCGAGCATTCTCCCATACCGCATGATCCAAGTCAGCATCCTCAAATCCAGGAAGCCTGGCGACATCAGAATCAGGGCCAACAGATACCAGCTCAGCATGCCTTTGCGCAACAACAGCAAGAACAAGACCGAGGCAATCAGACGCAATTCCCGCCGTCATTTCGGCAACAATCGTAGCTATATCTAGATCGTGAAAAAAAATCAGAAGGCCTCAGTCCAACGAAGTAAGGATTCTCCAGCCCAACAAGTCTCCCACCTGCAGTCTTTAGACCAACGAGTTCCACTTCAGCAAACGACACCCGAAAAAATCCCAGCTCAAATCGACAAGCATAACCCGGCAATTACATATAATCTTGCCATTACATTCGAAGGCTCTGGTCTCTTGGACAGGGTCCCTTGGTCTCTTGTCACCTACCAAAATGGAGATGCTTCAAGTACACGGTATCGTCTGATGGCATATGATCAGGATGGAGTTGAGCTTGAGATGAAGTCTAGTGCGACCGCGGCAACTTTCAAGTTCATTGGTGATTATAATGATGAGCTTGTAGGTACGTATGTACCTGTTGCCCTCCCCTTGCCTGAACGAAGCAGAGGCAGAGTGGGAGGAATGGGATAGGGGCGGAAAGAGATGTGCTTTGTGTGTAGCACTAACTTTTTGTCTTGAAATATTTGATAACGACGATACCTGGGGCTACACAAATCTCATCTCTGACATGTTTCTGGACGAACTAACTGTTCTCCATGAGAAGATACTGAAAGTCACACTTATGCAGCCTCAGTACCCTTTCCCTCCCAGGAGTCATGAGAGAGTCTTGCTCTGTGCGTAATGGTGCATCTGGAAATGTCTTTATCATATTGGCGTAGAAGCAGGCTGGCTAGTATTCAACTGCTACTCCCGAAACATCTGGGGGATCGAGACAGCTACGATGGCCTACGCAAAAGATTATCCTACTGGCTGGTCTGCTTGGGTCAAGGATTTGTTGGAGTCCATTAAAGGAGTTTTATCAGCCGACGAGACGAGAGGGAGAAGCTCGAAAATAGCGGTGATAGTATGTACGTTGATGATGATGAACATGCGGAGAGCGAGGTGAGCATGTTGTATGCAAAATTTAAGGCTGGTTTGGAGGTGAAGATGATGGGGATCTGGGAGGCAATGAGGTTTCATTAGGGGAAGGCGTATGAAGCGTTCGCTCGGGAACAGTTGAACGAGGCACAGAGGCCTGTTGGATCTGAGAACTCCGGAGCGTTCGGGTCGTCTGCTATAGGTATGGGTTTGAAGAGGAGGAAGTTGACCGAGACAGGTTCTTGGAACTAGGTATGGGTAACTTTTCGTGCAACAGCAAGGCGATTTGGTCTTTAATGCTGGGTGAACACCAGAGAAATATTGGGCTCGGGTCTCCTACAAGTATCAGAACCCTCTCCGTTTCGAGATCAGCGCACCAAGACCATTTCCCTCTCGCGTAGCCCCCCTCCCCCCTCATTGTCCTCCCTCTCCTACCCTCTCCCACCCCCCCATACCACCATCTCGACCCCTCTTCCCCACCCTCATCATCTCCCACCGCACCACAAACGCATAAACTCTCAGGTCAGACCCTCACCTCATTTCAACCCCCCCGAAATCAACAAACTCTGCCCCGTCATGAACCCCGTCTCGGCAAGCATAACAACCACATTCGCTACTTCGCCAGGCTCTCCTAACCTTCCCATCTGTTGGTGAGGAAGAGAGGAAATGTTAGCTAGCTTGTCTGGGGAGATTTGATTTGGAGTTGGGCTGAGGGGTGATAGGTGAATGAAAGTGTAGGACTACATACCGGAATCGTGCCCACACCACCGGGGATCACGTCCGGAGAACTGATCATACCCGTGTCGCCGATCAGAGCGGGCGACACGTCGTTGACGCTTATGTTGTGCTTTACGAGGTGCGAGGAGAGGTTGCGCATCATGGATGTTAGGCCGCCTTTGGAGGATGCGTAATCTGCACCATCATTAATTCTCTCTCTCTCTCTCTCTCTCTTGTTCTCTGTCAAAGAAAATTGCAGTAAATAGAGTTTCGTGAAAGAAAGAGGGACGAATAGTGGGAAGGTAAAGGGGGATAGTTTAGTGAGAGAGGAGGGGAAGAGAAAAAACTTACGACATCCGTTTATACCGCCACCCATCGCGGCGATGGAAGACATGAATATTATGCGGCCCCAGCGCTGGGCTTTCATTCCTTCTACTACGCCTTTGACGAGGATGAAGGAGGCGCGGAGGTTTACGTTGATGGTGTGTTCGAATTCTTCAAGGGGGATGTCCCTGTTGAAGGGGGGTTTAGAATGGGAGGAGGGGAAGGGAAGGAATGGGGAATGGGAAGGTTGGAAAAGGGGAAGTGCGAACCAGATATCGACGATTCTCTTGCCATAGCCGGCGTTGCTGACTAGGATGTCGACTGCCTTTCCCTCGTGCTGCTCTTTGATTTCTTCGAACATGCGTCTGTTGAGGAGATGGGAATTAGCTTGAGTCAGGTCCGAATGGCTAGCTTCCATTTGAAAGGAGGGGAGAAGAATAAATTGGTAGAGTAGAGAGCAAGACTTATTGGTCCTTTGTGCCCTTTTACAGTCTTTGAGTCTCTCAAGTCCGAGAATTTAGCATCATCATCAGTTCGATATCCCAGGGGAAAAAAGAAAAAGTGTGATACAACTCAAAAGTGAAAAGTCAAAGACAAAGATAATGACGATTACTCACCCTATCTCTTCAACAACACCAACATCAACCTGATGTATACTAATCCTCAACTTTTCTACACCCTCGCCTCCACTGGCTCGGATAGACTTCACGATCTCTTCCATGCCAGTCCGATTCTTGGAGTACGTGAGTGCGAGATGGACGCCTCGTTTTGCGAGTGAATGGGCACATGATGCGCCAATCCTGGGAGGGTGAGGTTGTCAGTGTTGTTTTGAGATTGGGGATATGGAATTGAGGTTGGAGATGTACCCGCTTGATGCACCAGTTATGAGGGCCAGACGGCCGATGAGATTGTTATCTGCCATGTTTGGAATGATGGATTTTGCTTTTTACGAGGAGGAGACTGGAAAGTATATAGTGATAATAAATACTCTCGGAGGTATCTAAGTGGTGCTGTTGTTGTTTTGTTACGAAAGTTCAGTATGGGAGGAGCTCCGGTGCGGGGTTCATGGACCCCGCTGTTAGTGTTACCAGGCATTTGAATTGTATCCAGGTGGAATGCAACCCCATCGATTTTACTAACTATCATAAATCAGTGATCACATAGTTAAAACTACCCACAAAATATCGAATCTCAATTCCGTATAAATTCATAGCGTATTCCATACGACCTTCCCGAAAAAGGTATTTCCATCATTCTTTTACACCCCCACTCTTCTAAGCCAGGGGTTCTCTCCTTCATCATCACTCAACTCTTTAGCGATGCGAGCTCTCCGTAAACCTCGGATAACCCACCAATCCCAAAACGATTAAGCGTAAGTTTATGCTTCTTTGCCAAGACCAATTGCGTCCACCATCCCCCCTTCATCCCCGAACTGAAACACAGAGGATCGAAAAGCGCTTTTCCATACCCACATCGCCCTCCTTGGGTTTGCTGGCAATTTTCAGAAAGTTTGGTCCAGCTGCGTGTCAAGAGGAACCAAGAGGATCGGACTGGCTGGGAAGCTTATTTTCGGGTTCGTCTGTTTGCACTGCGTGGTTCTATGTCACTCTATTTTGCTTTATTGACTATGTTAAAGTTCAGTGTATGCAATTGTGAATTTCAAAGTTGATGAGAGGTCTGACAAGTAATTGATACTTTATTTTGCTTTCGTTTGCTGCGAACCGGTCCGCGTAGTCATCATCAATGAGCTGTGTGGGTTCCCTCCCCTATTCGCGCGGGTGAACCAATTTCTGTACTCAAGATCTTCACAAGTGTGGAAGTTGGAACCAGGAAACCGCCTTCTCCAGGACCAAGTCTGTTTCAAATCATTTTTGGGTAATCCGACTACCGAGATACTTCCACTCTGATTTGCTGTCTTTTGCGGAACCGCTCCCTTTGCGGCTCTGCCGTTATCAAGGCTGGATTTCTCCACAAATATTGCTCCATCAAGCATCCCGCCAAGCCGCATCAGTTTCTCAAAACAGTTCATCAGGTCCGCTCTCTAGCCACACTTATCTGATAAACATGGTTTAAAAAGGGGCTTGTACCAACACGTGGAAAGAGCTACGCTGATTCCAGCCCCAGTGCTAACTTCACAGCTGGACTTGGCACTATCAGAAAATCCGCCGTTAATCTATCGGTGGCATCTGGTGACATGCCCTGTCATCTACAGCCTCATGGCTTTCCGGCATGTGGCCGAGGCGCTTCTTATAAGTACGCTGCTGGGCGCCATGGCAATTGAGATCTTTCACCCTCACCTTCACATTCATTTTTGTTTATTTAACTTAACCTTCAGTCACTCGTTTCGATCATGAAGTCTGCTACTTTCGTTCTCGCCTCTTTGGCAGCATTCGCTGGCCGTTGTGCTGCCGCTGGCGTTACTGGCTCCGCGCCTGGTTTTGCTAAAGGTACCACTGGCGGTGGATCTGCTACTGGTGCTTACCCAAAGGATATCAACGAGTTGAAGACTTGGCTCACGGATTCCACTCCTCGTGTTATTCTCATCAACAAGGAGTAAGTTCATTGTCCTCGCTTATCCTGGCACATCGATCTGACAGTCTATTCAGGTACAACTTCATCGGTTCAGAAGGAAAGGTTACTGAAGCTGGCTGCCGACCTGCTTCCAACACCTGCGTTGGAAAGGGAGGACAAGATGCCATTAACGGCGCCAACTGGTGCGCAGGCCAACCCTCTGTATCAGTCACATACGACAAAGCCGGTGTATCTGGCATCAATCTCGGCTCCAACAAGTCCATCGTGGGCGTCGGAGCCAACGCAGTGATCCGCGGAAAGGGTCTCCGAATCGCCAATGGCGCAAAGAACATCATCATCCAAAACATCCACATCACCGAACTCAACCCACAGTACATCTGGGGTGGTGATGCCATTACCCTCGCCGGCACCGATCTCGTCTGGATCGACCACGTCAAGACCTCCCTCATCGGCCGTCAACATCTCGTCACCGGCGGCTCAGCATCCAACCGTGTTGCAGTCACACACACCGAGTTCGACGGCTCCACCTCCTGGTCCGCTACCTGCGACAACCACCACTACTGGGCCATCTACTTCACCGGCTCCAACGACCAAGTCACCTTCGCCAACAACTACATCCACCACACATCCGGGCGCTCTCCCAAGATGACCGCAGGCACTCTACTCCACGCCGTCAACAACTACTGGTACGCCAACTCCGGCCACGCTTTCGATATCGGCTCTGGCGTCAGTGTCGTCGCTGAGGGTAACGCCTTCTACGATGTCAAGACCCCTCTTCTCAACAACGCCGGTAAGCTGTTTGCACCTGCTGCTACCAGCTCTGCGTGCAAGAGTGCCCTTGGACATAACTGCGAGCGCAACTCGTTGGGCAAGAGTGGCGTCTTTGTTGGAACGGATAGCAGCATGTTGAGCTCGTTCAGTGGCAAGACGGTTATGGCTGCTACGGCGCCAAGGACCAACCAGGCTACTACTGCTGGTGTTGGAAAGATCTAAATCTTCTTTAGAAGATTGGGGAAAAGAGAATGGGGATGTCTGGGGAGGTTGGAGGAGAGGGGATGATCGTACCTAGCCATGGTATCAGGTGTATTCTTGTAGCTTACTTTAGCATCTTTTTATCCTGTGTATATTTCAATTCTTGAAGCTTGAGCTTCGCAATCCTCCCTCATGTTGACTCGCTTCATCTGCTCCATTTATCATCGTTCATGTCTCTCAGTAAGTCATGTCCCGCATCAATGCGCGGCAGCGGCAATGAGACGAAATTATGACAGTGAAATGCATAATGGCAACATAGACGAGGTATCTATTCACTCATCCCCCGTCAACCCAACGACCCCGGCCCCGCTAGATGAATCTCAGGACACCACCTTTCAATCTCTCCTAATCGATCCGGAATCATAACGTGCACCTTATGGAACCCCAACGGCTCAGGATACGTATCCAAATGCTCATCGCCCTGACAAGCAAACTGCAGCGCCTCAGCCCTCAGCGGCAACTTCACACCTCTGCTCTTCATCTCGCGCGAGAACCAGGCTTCTTCGCCGTGCGAATAGGTCTTTACTTCGGCTTCGGCTTCCCAGGTTTGGTTTGAAGCGAGCGAGGAGAGGAAGGAGAGTATGATGAGGCGATTGCGGAGACTGAAACCGCCGTTGAACTTTTTGGGCTGGGTGTCGCGGGAGAGGGGCGCGCCGATGAATTTTGAGGGGAGGAAGGAATCCATTGTTCGGTGTGCGTTGGCGCAGATCATTGATTCGGCCTATTTAAAGAGGTGTAAACTTTAGTGATTATTTAAATGTACTTCGGTGACCATGTTGCGTGAAGGAGCTCGGTGTGCAGCATGAAGGATGGGTGGATGCAAGCATAGGATATGGCTTTTCAGCCGAAGGAACGAAAACCACGCCGTCTAGACTTAACCAGAAGTGCCAAATACGACCTGCAACAAGCCAGACAGGAAAATATATGAACATGACATACCTGAAAAAGAAGCACGTGCTCGGCTGGAGCCAATTGCTCCCAAAACCACTATAATTCAAGCAGCCCATGTCCATACATCAAAAAATCTTCATCACACAACTCTGCATACCGGTCTCGACAAGTACAAATTAACTCCATACCTCGTCGTAACGTCCACTTACTCGGCAGCGTGCGTACTACAATGCTCCTATCCTCAACCGCACGGTGCCAAATCGCCGACCCGGTATTATTGCCAAATTCGGGAAAGGAAGTGCAGGATTAGAGGGATGAGGCGGGGTGTGTAGTGAGTGTCGGTTATGACGGCTACTTTGGAGGAGATGAAGCCGTATGCGTGTTTTTGGTGGACTGCGTTGGGGATAGTGATTTGGCGAATGGTGGCGATGGTGATGCTGAAAATAGCGCGTGGGATGTCTGAGATGTGTTAGTTTTGCTGTTGAGCTGGAATGAGACGAGATGGGATGAGAATTGGGAGGGGTGAGCTGGTTCTTACCACTGTGTTCGGAAAGCCCGTATAGTATGCTACATGAAATATATATAAAGATGCTAGAACGGACAATGCAATAATCATGGTGCGCTTGGATAAAGAAACTCCATCAGTCCCATTTGTGGCTGCCGAGAGGCTTTGCTAAGGAGAGTCACTAAATTCAGGGGCGTACTGTACTGTCCATTGAGGTCAGCCTCGCCGTCGATTGAGGCTTTTTCAGTAGCTGCCTAAGATATATGGGGCTTGGGCTTGTGTCGAAACGGGGTTGGATCATCCACGAGCGGTCATGGTAATCGAAGCGAGCCGTCCATGGGCCAGTTCCGGATTCCATGAGGATGATATTCCTCACTTTTCTTTTTATCATGTTATGTCTTGATAGGTTTTTGGTTTTCCCACATGGTCCCAGAAGAATTGGACACACGAGGTCCAAATGGATAATAGAATTGAAATCTATCTCACCTACCGGATCTGCATCAGCCGCTCCGAGTAATTGCGTGCCTTTGATATGATAACCAAACAACACGAGGCAAAGTTTCGTCCAGCTATTTAGATTATGTGTACCCTTGCGATAGCACTACTCACAAAGTTGCCCGTAGCCAGTGATTGCTGTTTCGGGCTGCTTGGTTGCATCAGCACTGGGCATCACAATCCTAGGATGCGTTGTGAGAGCCCTCCATAGTTGAGGTAGGCTAAGTAATATTTGAACGCGTTATGCAACTCCAAGGCACACTCCAAATATATTGCTAGTCGTGATTGGTTACACGATTTACGTTTTGTTCGGTTGCTTACAGACATTTGATGTGCTCGCTTAAAACATGTTGACATTCACTCTGCCAAAAATAAACAAAGGACAAAAACGTCAGGAATTCACCCACGCCACAAAAGCGCGTTTCATTCACCACAGCCATCACCAAAAAAGGTGAGCAAATCTGAGAACGGCAAAATGTAAGCATTACTCCGTGGGGAAGGACCTCTGGCCAAACTGACCACCAGTGTCGAGGCGCAAACCAAAGTACCCCTATTACTTTGTCACCCTTTTCTCTTGCGTGTGTAAGCGTCAGCGATCCCAGATGGGCTGGGCCTGTGTAAGTGACGTGCACATCCTACAGATGCTAGAGTACGGGCTTTGATGTTGAGAAAACGCGTTATTTGAATACATCAAGAGGGGTCGGCTCAAGACGCTTGGTGTTGTTTGGGTGCCGGGAGTTTAGCCGTTGGCGGCGACGGTGAGGTTGGTGACGGCGTGGTATGGTGGGCGACGAGCTGGTTTTCGGGATGCAAAATCGGCATAGTCGATCCAAGAATTTTAGACTCGGGTGTCCTGCAGATCTGATGCTTGATGTTGTAATTGTTCATCTGGCTGCACTGTTTACCCCTGAACAATTTTGGATGCCTTTCACATGCAGCTTCGCTCCTCATTTTAGTCTTGAGGTAAAATGACGTCTAGCAATCATGGCTTTTAGAATCAGTCGACCGCGCTCTGCATGAGGGACAGAGGACTTCAACATGTGCAGCATGCTCACCTTCAGTCCCATTCTGGCGCAAGATCGCAATCCAGCAGTCTCAGATCAGCATGCCTGCCCATAGCAACACATGTGCTTCTGTAACATAGTCGAACAGATCGTCCGTCGCGCACTATTCCACGTCAGCTCATCCTTTCTCACCCCTCAGCACACCTACCCTAGATAAAATCACGGCCTGCCCAATTTTCATATATTCTCCGATCCAAGCCATACACTCTCTCAAATACACTTGGATTTTCGAATCGATAATTGGCAGTACTGAAAGCACATACAAAGTATGTGTGAGCATCAAGCCACCAATTGGCCTGCCTGGGATGAGTGGTGCTCTTGTGGCCGCATTCTGGATAAAGGCGCGTATGTCGCTGGACAGGACGGATGGAATGGATGAGATGAGTCCTGTTATAAGATCGTCGATCTCTGTGTATATAGAGGGGTTGATCTTCTCGTGGTCTGGGAAGGTGCAGATGCGATTGTAGCAGTTCATGATTGTGTTTATGAGGAGAAGGCGAGCTTTGCGATAGCTGTTCCAGATCGTGGCTATGTAGGCTAGAATGGGTGAGCGGGGGGAGGTGGATGTTGGGAGATGGAACTTACGGTCGTAATATTCTGTGATGTCCCCTGGCCAGTAACCGACTCGAGGTCTGAAGTAAATGTCAGCATATCCCTTCAGGACGACAAATCCACTTGGCCAGCGACATCATAGAATTGAGGCAGTAAATAGCCTCTCACTTTCGTGTCCCACTTATGGAGACGAGTGGCAACTGAACCGGTCCAAATTAGAACCTCCAACAGAGAGATTGACTTACTTTTCTTCATCTCCTGCAACGATAGCACCGACAACCCTTGGCTTCCACTCTTCGGGAAGACTATCTATCCACACGTTGTAGTCGTTCTTCAGATCCTCCGCGCCCCGCTTGACAGCATAAAGTTCATCAAGTGTTGCGTCACGAGCCAGAAGAGCTTCCGCTCTTGTGATCACGGGTTCTGTTCTCGCGAATATTTCATCAATGGAAGCAGCCTCATGTTTCGCCAAGGGCGTGCATAGTATGCTGAGCCTCGATGTTACTGTATTGAGATGAGGAGGGGTGTGTTGCCAATTTGGGAGCTTGGAAGGTAACCAGTCATCGGGTACTGGGTCGCTGATTGGGGCTTTGAAGAGTTTACCCCCGCAAGCAAGATCAAATGGGGAGGATTCGCTAGTGAGGATTGCAGAGACTCCTTGGGCATGTGCGATGTGGGCACCATTGTAGAAATCAGTGTTAATGATAATCTAGGATCGTTAATTAAAATGCATTCGAGTGAAAGTTGACAGTGTAGGTCGTACCTCGTACAGCCCAAGCAAAGTGGCCGTGATGAGAGACTCAACACTAATGAATGCGTCGCCAGTCGATATACTCAAGCTGAAAGACCGTAGCAGTGCAGTGTGCATGCGTTGAGCTCGTTCAAAGATGCCCCGGTCTGAATGCTTCTTTCCTAGACTGGCTAAGGCAATAGTCGTACAGGCGTTTGTAACATCAGAGTTCAGACCAGCCTTTAATATCATATCTGGGAGTCCATTCAAATAGCCACGGGACACAGCTTGATCTGGCGAATAGACTCGGTAGTCATCAAAGAATTGTTGACGAGCAAAATCTTCGATTTGAAGCCAGTCTACTGACCCGGGAAGACACTTTGACGGCACTGCCATAGTACTTTCCGGTAAGACCTGAGTGGCTTGATCGACTTTTCCAGAGTAATTCACAGACTTTAAATCCTTACTGGTATTATAGCCTGGACAGGTCCGGCGTGCTTTAGTACACCTGAGGCATGACTTTGTAGGGTACAAGTCAGCGAAAAGGGTGAAGTACAGATTGGTCTTGAGGAGAAGACACTTTGTGGTCAGGACAACATGACCTTACCGGACGGGTCTCATCGCACTGTCCTTGAATCAACGGAGTTCGGTCACGGATTCAAGTTCTCATCAATTCATACCTTCTTATGCCTTTGCTTGCATGCCTGACAGGCTGCTGAAGCGCCGTTATTCACCATGTCGGCGGCACTACCACGACCACTAATTGCAGAGTTGGACACGGAAGAATGGAAGTCTAATGGAATCCGGATGTGGTTAGATCTTGAGCTCGAGTTTCATGCGGCGAATATTCGCCTGAAGAAATAGGATGCGTTTTGGGAGACGGAGCACTCGGAGTATCGAAGGCTCGAGGGGAGGAAGCTCGAGGTGCAGAATGATGTAAAGAAACAATCCTCGAAGAAGTTAGACTTTGAGCTGACAAAAGCGAGGCGGCAGCTTGGCCGTACGCTGTGCTCCATGCAGCTAGACTTTGCGCATTTCAGGGACGGGGATAGCCAAGCGAGCGCATTTGTGACCTATCAGCTTGCGAGACTTACACGATGTTTGATGCTCGACACTCTGGGAAAAGAAAACGAAAAGAGACGATTCTAGTTTACTAAGAACATGTATAATTCAGGCAAAGTATTGTCCATACGGAGATATCTCTCGTGAAAGTCCGTAGGAGCAGACGGCGTCAAGATTAGACCGACTATGGATATATAAAGCAGCAAAATCCTCCTTGAATCGAACATTCATTAACAACAGCGGTCTGCATCATCATTCATCTTCAATCAACTGCAAAGAACTCTCCAGTACAACATCACAATCAAAGTATGACGGCTACAACAAACACCGAATTCGGCAGCAAGACTGAAGCTCTTGAAGTCGCCAAGGCATTCGCCGAATCTCTTCGAGGGAAGAACATCTTGATTACAGGAGTTAATCGCAGAGGTATTGGTTATACCACTGCACAGGCTTTCGTAATCTCAACTACTAGAATCCTGTTCATTTAGGGCTCCCAAAAGCTAACACGCTCGTACCAGGCATCTCAATCCCCAGCTCATCTCGTCATCGCTGGTCGAAGCGAAGCTAAACTCAAGGAGAGCATCGACGCACTCCAAGCCGAGTATCCCAATGTCTCCTATCGCCCATTGATCTTGGACCTGTCAAGCCAGAAAGCCGTCAGGAAGGCTGCTTCCGAGTTACTTTCCTGGTCCGATGTGCCGACCCTTGACATCATCGTCAACAGTGCAGGCATCATGTGCATTCCCGAGCGTACCATCACTGAAGACGGAATCGAGATCCATTTCGCTACCAACCACATCGGTCATTTCTTGTTCACTTCTCTCATCATGCCGAAGCTCATTGAGTCGTCGAAAGCTAGTGCGACGAAGGGTGCGACGAGAGTGATTAACGTTACAAGCGGTTCGCCTGTTTGGACACAGATGAGATGGAGTGATATCAACTTTGAGAAGAAGAACAAAGATATCCCAGAGAACGAGAGGCCATCTTACCAGGTCCAACAGATGTAAGTCTACTATGTCCGATCGACCGTTTACTCTTTTCCTTGATTCTCGAAATGCCGGGTCTCTTTACCCCTCACTGCCCAGAAGAAAAACCGATGAAAAATGGAGCAATTACTGACTCGGATGTTCGAAAGGTGGGGACAAACCGGAGACCTAGACGAGAAGTCCTACCTGCCTCTAGAAGGCTACAACCAAAGCAAAGCCGCCAACCTGCTCTTCAGCATCGCGCTCACCGACAAACTCTACGCCAAGCACGGCATCCTGAGCATAGCCGTGCACCCGGGCGTCATCGCCAGCGAGCTCACCCGAAGCATGGAAGGCGAGACTCTCGATGCCGTGAAGGGCTTCGTTGAGAGCGGCATGATTGAGATCAAGACTGCTGGTGCGGGGGCCGCGACTAGTCTGGTCGCTGCGCTGGATCCGAGGCTTGGTGAGGGTGAGAGAGAGATGAGGGATGGGAAAGAAAATTGGGGGGCGTTCTTGGTGGATTGTCAGGTTAGTGGGGATGCGTTGCCAGGTCTAACATCAAGTTCGGAGGCGGAGAGGTTGTGGAAATTGTCAGAGGAGCTGGTGAAGGAGGAGTTTGCTTGGTGAGCTGTGGTTGTGTGGTTTGATAAGGTTGCGAATTTGCCGAGACTTTCTTTGCGTATTTGAGATATTTTGGTAATGGGGAGAATGATTTCTTTATCAGATGTCACAATTAGTATGCATTCTGCGAGTAAGTATTTGTCTTCCACTAGACTAGCATTATCAAATTTTCTCTCGGTATTTTTGACGTGTCTTGAACACGAATTTGATTGCCAAGATGCTCTAGACATTATAGATAGAGATGTTTTGAGGTGAGACTTCCTCGATATTTAAAGTCGCATGTACCTTCGTATACCCTGCAGTGGAAGGGCCGTCGTGACGAGATAGACCAAGGTACAAAGACACATAGCACCCCGATTTGGATTGAGTGAATCTCTAACCTCGTTCTGAATCTGTTCTTTAAAACGTCCAGGGGAGTCAAAAATGCTGCTGGACTATAATATCGAAGCTGAAGGACAGAAATCAGACAAATTCCCAACATGAGTAAACAGTTAATCTGAGAGAATTTGATTCATTTCTCTATGCAATTAAATCCTACTACGCAGTACACAGCTCAACCCCAAAATATACTCACGTCTCTTCTCCGTCCAAATCCCCACCCAAGACAGCTGGCGCTTTTTCCCAGCTCAGTAGAGCTTGTGGAAGATTCTCTTCCACTTGGGCCAGGAAGCAACCTCAGCTCTGTAGGCGTTGATCACATCCCAGTCAATTTCACGGCGTCCAGTGTCAACATCAATTTGCTCGATCTTGAGACCACCCTCTCTCTTCCAAATGTAGCCGACGATCCAGAAGAAGATGATGACAGGAACAGTAAGCCAGGCTGAGAAGAACTCCTTCGCAGTTGCAGTACGACTGACTCCAGGTGGAAGGATTGCACTGATGAGCTAGGAACGCTTAGTTAGCATGCATTAAACAAATCAGTCAGACGCGAAAAGCTTACTGTAGCAATCAGAACGATGACACACAGCGCGAGACCAATCCAAGATCCTGCGACACCGAAGATGGCTTGGAACGGAATCTCGTCAACCGTATGACCTTGGTGCTTCCAAGCCTGGCGGAAACGGATATGTGCGAAGCAAATAGACCCCCAAGTGAACAGAGCGGCAAGACCAGAGAGAGAGAGAAGCCAGTTGAAGACTTCAACTCCAGTGGAAGTCTCCTGGATATAAGCCAAGGCTCCCGCCGCAAGGTGGACGAGGACAGAAGGAAGTGGTCGACCGGACTTGTCAACATATGTGAAGATCTTAGGGGCGTAGCCTTGTCTATATGGTATCAGCAAACATCCCGAAGGTCATTTCAAGAAATGAATATCTCGAATATGGCGGAGCGGATTTTGAGGATAAGGGCAATACATACTGAGCAAGAGCTGTCAATGTTCTTGAGCCACCGTAGACACAAGAGGCTCCAATGGATAGAACAGAGATCATGATGACGGTGTTGAGAAAATGGTCGTATCCGGTTAGGCCGGCATATTTGGCAGCCAAGACGAACATAGATGCACCATCTTTGTACGCGTTTGAAGCGCCAATGAGTCGTTCATCATTCGCTGCAACAAGGAGACCGACGAAAAAGAGACCGAGAATATAGAACAAAGTAATACGCCAAAAGACCTGTTTGATAGCACTAGGAAGAGCTTTGGCGGGGTTGGCAGACTCGGCCGCTGCGAGACCCACAAGTTCTGTTCCAGCGAAGGAAAAAGCAGCTGTGACGAACACAGCACAGAAACCTCTGAATCCGTTTTGAAAGGCACCTGGGTCGTACCTACACAGCGTTCGACGTCAGTAATATTCATTTATAGCATGTCACCGAACATGGACGCCCATGAGAATTCAGAAACGGGCCTAAGAGGCGACATTTTCGATCACGTCTAGCGCAGCTCAAATGAAGAGGCTTGCAATTTTGAGAGAAATACGTACCAGGTACGCGCACCCCAATACTCGTCATATCTGCCACCAGAAGGTCCACCACCGAGAACCAAGACCAAGGCAATGACCATGAAGGTGACTATACCATGGGGTTAGCGACTATTTTGTGAGGCGCGACCTTGTGCTAGAGAGACTCACTGATTGTCAAAAGTTTGAGACACGACGACCAGAATTCCTCCTCAGCGAATCCGAGAGCGCCAAACACGTTGATGCCGATGATAAAGAGCCAGTAAACAGCAATCCAGACGTTAACGCTAACATCCTTGGCGCCGTCCCAGTATTGCGTGACAAGACCAGCAACGGTCAGTTCGAGGGGAAGCACGATAAGCCACTTTGATCTGTTAATACTGTTTTGACGATTGTACGAGAGATACCGACGTACCTGAAAGACATAATTCCAGCCCATAGCAAATCCCCACGACGGGTCAATGAAACGAACAGAGTACGTGTAGAAACCACCAGTGACAGGATACATAACGGCAAGTTCACCAAGAGCGTAGACAACGTTGAACATCATGACACCAATAATCATGAAATCGATGAGCACCCAGCCAGGTCCCTGAAGAGGATTCCGTCAGCAACGATCTCGATTCGGGAGTGCTTGCAGACTCACTCCATTTTTGAAAGCACTACCAGAACCGACGAAGAAACCAGCTCCAATGGAGCCACCTGGAAGAATGATGTAAGTATTTGTTTCGGCATCTCACATTAGCTTTTGGTATATCGGATGCGTGGACTCACCAATGGCAATCATCTGAAGATGACGATGCTTCATGGAACGATCTAGCTCGACAATTCCCTCCCCATAGCTTCTCATCTTGAAAGACTCGAAGTTTAGACCATTCCGGGTGAAGAAATTTGCGTCACGAACAGCTCCACCATTGTGCATGGCGGCGTGAACTTGATGAGGATGCTTTCCCTCCACATCGCCACTGCGAGGCAAGCCGTCACTGGGAGAGTCCGAGGACGCAGTGTCCGGGACGACGCCAATGGCCTGCTTTTCCGCCATTGTTGTCTAAGGAAGTCGGTAAACTTGAAATATACCGATTGTTGTCCACGCTGAGCAACAAAGTTTCCTTCTGTCTGTTCTCAAAGGTCGCAACGATGTGCACGACAGGAATGCTGTACCGGCAAAAAGTGCATGAGACGGAGGGGGACAGCGGTATTAAATGTAGATGCTGGGACCATACCTAGGCAGCCCTGCAATTAACTGTGACCGTACGGCACAATACCAGGCCAGGTCTGGATGCATGCACTCATTGGAGCTTCCAGATACCACTGCCCAGCTGGATACCAAGTTGACCTGAGTCTTGGGCGTTATACAAAGATAGCTTGAACCGCTGGGATTGGAAGGTGTGGTAGAAGAACGTTCTTGACCTTCCGAGCTGGGTAGTCCCAGAGCAACAGAACGCTGCCGCCGAGGAACGGCTGGGCAAGCCCAGATCTTGGGCAAACATCCATCTGGGGGGCGAGTGCGGCGAGGGTGTTGAAAGGGACGAGGATCCGTATGTCTTGGGTGCGATAGGAGACTTAATGGCATCTTGGCAAGCAATTTTTGGGGGCGTTGTCTTGGGGTTGTTTGCGATGCAATCACCTTCCTGAATAGTGCCGGCAATTGCTGGGCATATCGTATAATTGATGCACGTCCTATCACTCGCATCTGGGCGCTGCGCGACGAGGTCTTGGAATCGCTTGACTGCTGGGTAATATTTGAGAAATGGAGCAACTCTCAATTTTCCGGGTCGAACCACCTTCTGTTATCATTCCAGAAATTCATTCGCTTCTGGGCATACTGCCTGGGCAGCCTGTCACAAGAGCAGAGCAGCTTCAGCTTATTATCGAAGAGGCTTTGTCGCCGCTGCCAACCGAGGCGTTGCTCGCGCATCCCGAAGATCGTTGAGTTGCATCCCTGGAAGGTATTCTTGGGCACTAATCTGCTTCGTCAGATCGCGGTCTGGTACGTATTGCCAATTGCTCGACGGAGCACTGGAACGGCGGCTGGGTGATGTTGGATGTTGAAGAAGATGAGAAATTCACTTGATCCCCGCTGACTGCCAAGTGCTGGGCGCATCTGGCACAGACGTGGCTAACATGTGACCTTCTATCTTGGGTGTGATTTGGATCCCGGTCCGGGATGCACCAGCAGCAGCAGTAGCAGTAGCCAATCTCGGGGTAAACCAAGTACCAAGCCTATTGGAGAATGATACTGCGCTGCGCCAGATTTGAAATATGCTGCTTTGCTTCTGAGGTTTAGCCGATTTCCTTCCATCAAGTGCATTGGTGGAGCTCTTGCCTCTTTTAGATTGCTGCTTGTGAGACCATGTTGCTCGATAAATGGCTCATGTAAACTGCCCATATCTTCTAGAAGGAAAGAGCGTCGAATATCAATATGTTCATCGAGCGCCTAGCAGATAGTAGTTATGATAGCGCGGCAAGTGAAAAGTCATGACTGGCGAACTCAGAGTTTCCGCTCCTGAACTTCTATGTGTCCACGAAGGAAAATTGTCGTTTGTCGAGACATCAGAAAATATGTCCAAGTCGAAAATCTATCTGCATCGATCAAGAAGTTATGCAAGTGGCCATCGCTTTGGTTGTTGGCATGCGAAGCGGAGCTTGGGTACTTGTCCATCCATTTCTGGAAAGAAGCGCTGTCATTTGGATGAGGACCTCCAACGTCAAACTTTCTATGTGGGACAACGGAGTAATTCCTTGGGGACCAAGTACATACATCCATGATCAACTGAACGTCATGATGAATGTCTACGGAGGGCAGAATTAAGTCAAGACCTACTTATCTCAGACAGAACCTCGAGGAGATACCACGCAGCTTCTACAATGTAGGATACTGGGGGAGATAACATGTGGATGTGCACGCAGGTACATTAGATGTATCTCGCTGGTGATGTTTTTTACGCTGAAAGACGCTCGATGACACGATAGATGGAAAAACGGATTTGGGTTGTAGGCGGCCAAGGAATATATAATCACATGATCTTGAGATAACTTGAGGTTTACAGCACAGCGCCCAAAGAACACTTCAGCAAAAGTGGGATTCTTACTTCATATCATATGCGTTGGCGATTTGTGGCATCTCTCCTAAACTTACTTGCTCCTCCAAAAATGGTCCGTCATTCTGGCTCACGTGAACAAAAAAGACATTTCTCTGAGCCGCTTTTGTTATCCCTTGCAGTCTTGAAGACGTTGTCCTTTTTTTTGTACTAGATGTGGTAATCTCCAAGTTATTTTTTTGGCTATATTTGAGATACGAATTGCATTTATAGCCGCATGCATGTTGTTTGACGGGCAGAAGATATTTCGCTTAATTTGTTGATGTTGAAAGGCAAGGACAAACACTGTTCAGGACGTAATACGAAGAACATTATAGCATGATCGAAAATGTTGTCAACATAAGTAAATATCTTCTAATCAGTTTCTTGCACAGCTAATGATGTAATCAAATTGATCTCATAAAGTCAAAGTGCAGCTAAGCTCAAGCTCCTAACCGCCCAAGAACAACTTGAGTGTGGTTCCCTCTCCAGTAGCAATATGATAGAGTTACGTTCTCATAGGAATTAAAGAACCCTGGCGCTAACAAGACTAGAGTTCGACCAAAGACTAGTCCTACTACAAAACTATAACCAGCCTCATTATTCCAGAAATGCGATTTTCGCATTGAAAGCACGCTCTTGTGGCACTTGAGTCCTTTCGTTTTGGCTCTAGAGGTGACGTGTCGCCCTTTCAAATGACTGAAGCTGAAAGTCGCACTCAAGCTGCTTTCCTTTCCGAATCATGCGAGTGATTCGAAAGTCAGCCGCTAACCAGCTTTAAGAACGCATCGAGTATCTGATTGGCTAGTCTGTACGAATAGTCCGATCCACCAAATGCTGGCCCAAGGCGGCCCACATTGAGGAGGAATATATATCAACAACAATCAGGTCTTGGACATAAATACCACAATCGAATTTGTAGCTCAGGCGTTTATTTCAACAGAAAGTCTAATCAAGTTTTTCAACGAACTTCTATCTACAACTGGCTTTGCTGACTTCGACCTCACCACCACCATGTCAGCTTTACCTCAAGCCCTCACCCCTGAATTATTCGAAGCCTGGCTCAACGGCGCATTCATAGGCGACCCATCAGAAGCACGTGCATACTGCGAAGCCACAATGTCACCGAATTATCATCGCCTTCAAGCTGAGGGTGGGGTAACGAACTTCGAACAAGCGGTCGAGAAAGTCACGTTTTTCCGCACCCACTGCAAGAAATGGGTTGCGCCTGTGCATATGCTGGTGCAAGAGGGGAAGAAAGTGGCCGTGAGGTTGACGTGCGATATGCAAATTGGGGAGACGGAGGAGAAGAGGATGGAGCTGATGTTTATGGCTGAGAGGGATGAGCAGGGAAGGTTTGAAAAAGTGTGGGAACTGGTCATGCCCATCGAGGGAGGCAAGTAAGCTTTGAATCGAAGGGCGATGAAGATTGAAGTGCTTTCGAAACTTTGAGCGTGACCCTTCCGTTTACGCATTTCTACAGAATTATTGGGCCCATTTTCCTTCACTTGGCCCAACAGAATTTCCCTTGTACTTGTTCCATATTATTTTCTACTTCCCAATGATACTTTCCATCCCACTTCCTATCAATGATATCTCTGAACTCTTGCATCATCGGTGACTCAGACCACATTCGGTACTGCTCCTCAGTAAATTCCCAACCCCGACCATCAAGCCCTATCCCAAATTCTTTGCAAGAAGCAAGGCTCTTTTCCCTTCTCCTCTGACGTTCAACTTCGACAAATTTTGCTTCACGCTCTGGCAGCTCGATTCCAGCGTTCTCAACCGCATCATTCACCTCGAAGTAATAGTCGGAAAAGACATCCTCGAGTCCTTCGGGATCTTCCTCTATGCGTTTGTTGATGACTTTGACAGCTTCGTCAAGATGTTGGGCTGGCACGAATCTCTCCCCACCCAAAATCCGATATATATTTGGCGTAAAAAGATACACAAAACCTTGAAAAGCTCTGTACCCTCCGAACAAGTCGAAGTATGGATCTCTGTCATAATCGATGTTGCCATAATCTTGACGAGAGGAATTGATGATATTGTGCCTGGGGCAGACGGCCAAAATTAAAAGGGTCAGTTCTTTTTCGATACTCGAGGGTGTCGACTTTCGCAGGACACAGCGACAGTGAAGATATCGATGAACAATGTTGTATATCGGTTCCCATTTGACAACAAGTCGCTTACAGACTAGATCGATCGGTGGATCATCAAAGGATCTCGTGCTCCGAGGCTCTGGGAAAATAGATTTGTCCGAGGCACCTGAAGAACCACGGGGCGTTTTAATCACCCGCTGTCTATTTCGTTTCGAGATTTGATAGTCTCGGTACTGATCAGCTCCAAGACCTATCTGAATATCGGCCGTCTCGAACGTGATTGCTTGTGGCTCAACCCTGAGCACTTCTAAACCACAGGAAAAGCTGTTTTTCGGTCCGCGCGAAGGAGCATTTTAAACGAGATTGTGTGATTGATTACCAATTCCTGAATCCGAAGCTAGTTGTCCCAACTTTGTAGGGCTTGAAGCAACGAGTACACTTCGTTCGTGATAAACCATGCCAAGAGCTCATGAGGAACGCGATCTTGATCCGACCACCAGGTTTGACAACCATGTTCCAGTTATCGAAATCGACTTTGAAATTTCGAGTCCAGTCGAACACCGCGAGGTGACCTTGGCGAATCTGGGACAGTCCAGGAAGTTTTCTGGACCTGTATTTCAAATCGAGGAGGCTGATGAGGTCCTAGAGAGAGTCAGTGACAATTGTAATGCATATCCTTGGAATGTACCTCGGGGTTCGAGCACAGGTCCAAAGGTATGAAAAATGGCTCGTCTAATCCATCGTCAATTTTGAGATGTCGCTCCCGCTCTCCCGCCTCCCAATGGTAGCCAAGTTGTTTCGGTATTTCGCGAGCTCGGAAGTCCAGATTGGAGATCTTGTCTCTGTTAAGTTAGACCATGTTAGCTCTGCAGACATTCAGACAGATTGGAGGAGCGTACACGATGATGCAGCCTTGCAAGAGATGCATTCCGCCCTTTGTGCTTTCCAGATGCCGTTTCAGCACAGATATCTTCTTATCCGAAAATACCGTCTGCACACGAGCCCAGGTTCGAATGAATCTTCGCTCAGACTTCAACTTGTCATCCAGCTCCGAGCTCAAACTTGATAATGCAGCTACATCACGCCTGATGAGCGTTAGAGCGCTTTTCAGGACAGATTCGGTGTCTTTTGGAATTGAACTGGTCGAAACCATGTTCTGAATCACCGAAATTATATTGGAAAGTAGATGAAGCTCTATAAGAAGTCGCTGAACATCATCTGGAGCCTCGCGGATGGATTCGTAGAAACTTATGGCCTTACTGAGGCTGTCCACAATCTGAATGACGAGCGATGCGACGCTGATGCCGACTCCCAGAATCTCGGCCATCCTGCGTTGGGCTTGTGATATCTGCAAAGTGGTCAAAATTTTCTGTCATTAGGAGGAAGTATCGTGGCGAAATGAAAAGGAGCCGTACGAACATTCGTTAAGGCTGAGCCTCATGCTAAAATTACAGGTCATCATCGTAAGGCTCTCTGATCAAGATGGTGGGGTGTGGTTACACAATGCAGGCCCTCGCCAAAATCCTCCTCGGTCGCGATAAGTTAGAGGCTATGCATCGGCCTCTTTTGGCGAATGAAAGTCATTTAGTGCCAACAGATACTTAATTAAGTAAGCAGCTAAACAAAGTGACATACTTTCTGTCTATCTCAATGCCGTGGAATGAGGGTATTACATAGCAGAATAAGCACTTCCCTCGAGTGGATTCGCTGTCGCGGGTGTGGATTTGCACGACACTCAACAAATCAATCGTAGAGCACATTTCAGGCGACATCCACTGCAAAGGTTTATATTACTCAAATTTTTACTCGAGAATTGAACTCTCTACCTACTTCATGCCAAGGAACCTCCATTATCCCTCCTTGTTCAACCATCAAGTTGATTTCAACAAACCCGTAGTCTCTGTCATTTGAGAGATTTTGGTGATTGACATCGCACTGGCCGAAATTGGTGTTGACAAGGACTTGGTAACGAGCACACCCGTCAAAACATTCCTCAAAGGCGTGTCTGCTTGCTTCGCTCCTGGTGCTATGGTAGCAGGTGATGGCTCATCCGTCTCTAGAGCATTCGCGCACATGTTGTTGACATGTTCCTGGAAAAGCGGCAGGTCGCCTGTCTCAGACGTCATCTCCAGCCGGTGGCAAAGCTCATGATCACCATCCTCGAGATAAAGTTGTGTACCTGCCAGCTGTACCGAGAGTTGCTCCAAAACAGTGTCGTTAAGTCCTCCACTTTCCAGGTCGATGGCGCTGATGCCTCGTTGCTTGAGCCAAGGAGCAATTGCCACACGGTTTTGAGGAGCCGCAACATTCGTCAAAGGAAGTAGAGCTGGGTCTTGTCTCCATTGGGGCCATTGGTTGGTCCATGTCAGGGCGCCGGGTCCAAAGGGATTGAAGAGAGGATCGGTACTTGCAACTCTAAAGCCGTGGTCTGTCACGACTGTCTGAACACCAGTCTTGGTAAAAGTTGCTAATATTTGATTAGCGTTGCCTCCTCATAGTTGCAAACGAAGGAAGTATTGATTACCAAAGCAAAGGCTTGCGGATGACGAATCAAACTATGGCAAATCAGTTTCAGCAATCACTTTAGATACTAGCACATACCCCATATTTTCTTATGATGCCTGTGGAAGCACCTCTAGGATCGTTAAATCCAAGCCCAGCCCAAGTCCATGTGATAGGTGGCTCGGGTGGAACTATTCCATTTGCGGCTCGGAGCGAACTACAAGGGGTCCAGACAGCAGACTTCCACATTTTGAAGTCGATCCCTATCCCTCGTCAATACTCGTACCGTGTTGTAAACTCTAAATGGCTTACCTTGGGCCCCATTCTCGGCTCGATCCAATGCTCGCAATGCTTGTGGGTTGAATCGCTCTTGAAGAGCGTTCATTGGGAACTCATCCCTGTGCACATTTTTAGTCAGATTTGGCGACTATGTTGAAAGCGTATTGACCGCAGTCAACTCACATATCGCATCGTGCAATACCATTGCTAATCTGCCAGTTCGCTCTATATGCTGTATGATGAACGTTCTTCCAAGACTCAACCTGGGGACGATAATCCCCAGCTTGAACACATATTAGTGTCTTTTATAGTGAACAAAAATAGCGAATCACTTACGTGGTGGAACCATCATGTTGAAAACATTGTTGCCTGCTGGGGAAATGTTCTCAATATAATATCTCTGATTGTCGCAGACCTGTGATACGTGTTAGAATGAATACAAATGCTTCCCTCCCTTACTAACCTGATCAAAGAGTTTCACAACACCTGAATTTGTCGTGTAGCCTCCGTATTGACATGTGTAAGTCACCTCGCAGTCATTGTTGCCTTTCTTTGTGTAGGAGCCCCTAACCCATCTACGACCAATAAATTACTTGCAACTGAATCTTTGAAGTGCGACTTACTGCCCCAGTGGCTTCGCAGCACCAACTGTATTCTTCTTCTTATTTGAAATAGGCTTGACAAGTCCAATTCCGGCCTTTATAGATTGTTTCGATGGTCCCGCGGTCCCTTTTACGGTCTTGGCTTTTTTGGTGCTTGTATTGACCTTGTAGCAAATGTAGTACAGAGCGGCCAACGAACCAGCAGATCGCTTGTAAATCCCGTCGGGGTACAATATTACTGATTTGTCTAGCTCAGTGGCACTGTTGGCATCCACAAGTATGGAGATATCAGGACACTCAGATGCTAATTCTGCAACCTCGCGGTCAGGATACCTGGGGTGATCAAGAAGTTAGCAAATGCTGATTCCTCATGTTTCGGGAGCGCTTTCGGTAGGAAGTTACTCCTAAAACACGACGTAAGAGGTAAATAGGCATTGCTCGAAGAACGTACTGCTCATTGCTCAGATCGACAACTTTTGTATCTGTGTCCTGGCCCAATAAATTGAAATCCTGGCTGAAGTTTGGAGGCGGAGTAAAGTCTTCGCAGCAGTACTGGAAGATGATCAAACGTTAGCCTGTTTTTCCAAAGGTGGTTGAAAGGGTCTGGGAGTGAAACTTACACTCATGTATCCTCCGTTACAAGTTTGATCGCTATGTGTCATATCAGTCATCGAGAAAAAAGTCTAACGAGACATTTACTCACACGACTTGGCCAGCCTCGGAATCGATATCGCGCCGATTAGTATTTTGGGCCACCTCCGTGATGCTTGAGAAAACTCCATCGCCACATCCGCCATAGCAGCTCATGCCAAGTCCTGTGTAACCCTGCCAACTACATGAAGTGTATGTTGTACCATCTGCACAGCATAGGCTCTGGTATTGTCCTCTGGGGCAGGTATTATCGAAGTTGACATACCCCACCAAGCCATTCATGGCAGAGACCTCTGTGTACCCGACTGCACATCCAGCATTGCAGAACGAGGTATAGCATGCAGTTTCTCCAACAGTCTGCTCAATCAGCTGCGATGGTCCAATTGTTGGTCTGCCAGGGCATGAGTTCGGATCTGGTGATCCACATTGGTAGGATGAGAGAACTTTTATATTTGCTGGAAGATGTGTCAGCACACGCGGCAAAGCCCAATCATGTAAAGGACTCAGGTCAGAAAAGGTTGAATACATGAAAGATAAGCCAAGATTAAGGCTCTGTGCGAAATTGATTGACTTAAGGGAGTAACTTACGGTCGGCACTTATCAGTGATGTTCCAAGTGTGTCATCGAGGTCAATAGCCCAAATCATCGTTCCACCCAAGCAGCGGGAATTTGCGTACTGTAATTTCATTCGTACAGTGGCTTCGTTGTCGTAACTTACCCACTGATCATCCCAAGAAACCCCTTCTCATTTGTCAGCTCGAAAACATTTTCTTAGTTCTGAGGGATGCTGGACAGCTAAGCTTCGGCCGCTGTATTTGGGAACGGATCAAGATAAAATGCACGTTTCAGGACAAAATTACAAAATTTGCAGGGAATGAAGAACCATGTTCCTATGAAATTTTAATTCTTCAACTCACAAGCAACTGCAGCGGTCGTGTCGATCTGCGGGGTCAACTTTCGGGACGAGATTTCTCTCAAGATCTCGGCGTTGGACAGAATGCCTACAAGTTGTTAACTTTTTATCTGCGATTCTCTTCCACATGATCAATCGTATTTATATAAATATGGATAAGATATCAACAGATATCAAGGCGCTCGGGCATTTTTATTGAAGGCTGATTGTGCTTACCTGACTCGCCAGAACAGGCACCAGCTTTTCCACCACCCGAGAAGAGACACCAAGGCTTGTTGCATGCTGAGTTCGACAGCCTAAAAGATAATCTCAGTGCATGTTATTGAAGTTATTGGCCAAAAGTACGTTTCTTCTTCCTCTTCTTCTTTGGACTTCTGTTTCTTTTCCAAAAAAAAAAATTATCCGGTAAAGAAACATGAAGAGATATGAAGGATAGATATGTGGAGAGGAGTTTGAGCTTACGTGAATGACCGGCCATACCAGCCCATTCCAAGAACAACCTTCGACGGAGGTATTCCTACCCGCCAGAGAAGGTTCAGTGCTTCATCAATCTCCGTGAGATTCGTGTGCGGGCGGACATATGGCCCAGAGTATACATTCGTGCTGTCCCAAGTTCCATGAAGATCGTAAGACATAACGTTGAACCAGTCAAGATAAGGCTGCATCCCTATCAAGTCGAAATGTTGAAGATACCAGAAGCTAGATGGCAGAGTGGCAGTCACGCCATACCTTGAGCCAAATGAGAACGTCATTTCTTTGAGGAGCAGAACGAGGTTGGCGCTATCAGCTGGCGAGCCACCTCGATCATCAGCTCCAGGGTATTCCCAATCAAGATCAACGCCGTCGAAGTTGTAAGTTGCCATAAATTGTTTCAGGGAAGAAATGAATGCTGCTCGGTTGCTTTGGGTACTGACCATGTCACTGAAAGCTGTTCGAGTGTTTGGGACGTTGGTCTCGTCGTTAAATGACCAACCGCCAACCTAACAACAGCAACTATTAGCATGTATGCCTGAATGGAGACAGTCACATGAATCAACTTACGGAGATCCAAGTCTGGAGTCCTCGTTTCTTGGATTTTAATGCCGTAAAACGTGCATATAACTTGACTGTTTCGGCGTCCATTCCACTCATTTGAAATGTCGTAGGATTGAAGAATGCAAATGCTGATAAAGTAAGGTAAAGCTCTGAGGAGTTTTTATTTAGAAATTTCGTACCAAAATTGATATGAGTTAGGCCATCAAGGTGAAGATCTTCAGGATTTCGCTTATCACAGGGCCGTGTCGGAGCCCTAGAGGAGACTTGTAAGTTTCTGCCATGATTCCGGGAGACATTACCATACCATCCTTCGTAGTAACCAATGCGACGCCCGGCAATACTGTTGGCAAAGCTGCTGCAAGATGGTGGTTTTGGCTGTCCACATCCGCCAAATGTCTGAAGGATATTTAGCATGGCTTCCACAACGGCATGAAAATAACTAAGCGAAGCGATCCGCATTCGAAGAGACTTACATTGTCACAGCCAGCACCGCAAAATTCTGAAATCAAATTAGTTCAATATGACTTTTGTGCTAGACTTCTCTAAGTTTACCTTCTGTTGTACCGCACTTTGCCACGAATCACAAGTTAGAACTGGCCACATGATATTTGATTTGTGTATGAATGGTACGCTGAAAGATCCATGACTTACGAAACCAGATGTGCTACAGCACACGCTCAGTGGACATGCTCCTTTGCCTTCGGCGGCATATTGCCCACATGATGCTTTTGCGTCGCAGTTCCTGTCAATTTGAATGAGACTTTGACTTCACAGGAAAATTTACCACTAGAAGGGACTTACGAAATGCAAGATCCAGAGCCACAGAACTCAGGCGAATACCCGCACCATCCCTCCTATTTTCGTCAGTTGTTATCAAAATCATGAAAACGTGACGAAATGCGGCATACTGACATTACTGCAACAAGCTCCATTGACACATGGGGTGCCTGGTGCGCAGGCTCCCTCAGGAAGAGCTGCTGCTGCACGTTTGTCTAGACTTGACAAGCCCAGAGCAGCTGGTAAAAGTGGATTGACATTTCTATGAGTGCTATTAATGAATCGTGGAGTGTCATTTCTATGTTGTGGAAAGATAGGCCGGTAAATAGCACTCTTGTTCCTATTGGCCACATATCGAGGTGTGGTGAAATTCAAATGCTGTGAAGGCCTGGCCACAGAAGTTGCTCGCGGTCGAGGCGAGATTGATGTAATGGCTGCTCCGTGGCTCTGACCCAAGAGGAGAAAAAGTAGTACGAACCATGGAAAGGAGAGATTATGGGCCAAGATTTTCATGATGTTGATAATGCCAGATGATAGAATATCCAAGGTAACAATGAAGAATTTCAACAAGTGATAATGAAATAAACCACGAAGTTTGACAGAAGTGTCAACGGATGACTGTTGAAAGACTAGTTGCCATGTGTCTCACTGTTATGGACACTTCAAAATGAGTTGGGGGAGGAGATTTACTCTGGGAAAACGTCCATTTCGGGTCCCTTTTCGGCAATCCACATCATACAATATCCAGGGGTTCCCACCGAACATGAACAAAAGAACCTTACATCGCTAAGCTTACTTTTAGTATCGTCTAAACTTTCTTCTCAGTGAAAGGTGGCGGCCGACGCTGGTTCGGAGCAAGTATCCAAGATGGAAGGACGATGCTGCGGTACATTGAGATAAAATTGGGAGTGGTAAGCTGCAGGGTAAAACGCTTGTTTTGTAGCCCCATTCATTTGGAGCCGCTCATGCAGTGCGATTATAAATAAATGTCCTACACCCCTAAACTACAACACCATGACCGTCTTTGTGCAAGAGAATGGTATCTCGTGGTCAATAGATGACAAGATTTGAGGCTAAAAACTTACGCCAAGCTCCGGACATTGTTGTACCTTGCAGGTCAAAGGCTTGAAAGGCTATTCAGAACACCGATTACCCTATTCGTACTTTGTCAGGCAGGAAACCGGCCACATGATAAGTTTCGTTGCAATAACCGGAGAGTATTGTCGAGGTAATAGCGCAACGCGAAATTCCTTGCAGGCATTTATCTACTGTTACATATCCACCCTCATAAAAATGAAGTGTGGAACGAGTTCAAAGCTTACTCAAAGCTTACATGGTACGGGTACGATCCCAAACGGGTATTTGCTGGCCTTGGCGCCGACAGGGGTCGACGATTTACCCAAGCGCCTATGATGGACTTTCAATAAGTAATAGAAGTGCCACTTTGGGAATGGCTTTGATGGAAGTCATTCTGCCACTAAATGATTTTTTCACAGTAGATATTAAATTCAAGGCTCAAATAAAACGGAAAGAAAATGTGGAAGATCTCAGCTTATAGTCTGGTCGCTCCGAAGTGGAATGGAAACCCCACTTCAGCAACAACCTTTGTAGAGTCGGAGAGAAAAGTTGCACCCTAAAATTCCCTGATGCAAGGAAGATCTCGGTCAAGAATTAATGCCGAGTACACCACATCGGCGGATGGATATTGACCTGTCACAGTCAGCACAACGGCTAGAACCACTGCCCATGTCAGCCATGCTCACCGGTCTCTGAAGATGCACATGACAGCTCGGGGGTAAACTTGCCAGAATCGATTTCCAGGGGTTTGAAATGACAGGCATTCTGATTTACAAGTCTGTCTCGCTCAAAAGGGGACAAGCGGGTACTGGGGTGAAGACTTTGGTAGACTTCATTCCAAAGCTACTGAACGAATATGAGACTGAAAAACCCCAAATCTTTAAGCATACCGGGCATCGAACTCTGGGTCTCTAAATGTGCAAGATGTGGATAATCATCGCAGCATTCGCGCTTGCAACGCAAAATGCCTCATGTCGCGACTTCAACATGTGGCCGTACATGGACCCGGATTCTTTTTCTAAGGCTATGAGTGTTGATACGAAATGCCTTGCTGCTCTGTAAGTATGCACTTGAATTTCAAGGCTACAAATTTACTGACTTCCTACCTGCAGTAATGCTTCTCTTCCTTGTCCCGAGCCATTCTTGACCTATGCGTCTGAGATTGACTTCTACTGGTGGGGTCCCGATAACCTCACCCAGATCTGTACTCCTACTTGTACCAACGCGATATCATCTTGGACAAGCAATGTCATTGAATCTTGTGGAGAACAGAACGTTCTTCTCCATGGCTCGTACGTGAAGGCACAGACCCTTCCGCTAATGTATTCCTTTGGCCACGACATTGCATGTCTTAAATCAAGCTCTGGAGAATTTTGTCAAATCGAAAGGCAAGAATGGCAAGGACAAGAAGCAATCTCGTACTCGGAAGACTATTGTTCTTTCGACAATGAGAATGCTGATATGCCGGAGTGTGCTGATCCGGATTTTGATCCGAGTGTTGTCACCCCGGACATGATCTCAATGACGAATTTGTATTCGAAAGATCTGGTACGATGAGCTTCAAGTCGAACTTAATGGATGCAAAGGACTGACAGTACGCGTAGCTTTGTAGTGATTGCTTCTTGAAAATCTACCACAGTCGTCTAGAATCACCATTTTTACCAGCTGTGGAGTACACTGACTATTTGCTCGATCAATGGAAAGATATACAAGCCGTCTGCAGTACATCCATTCCCGTGACGACAAAATCCTCAACATTGTATGTTGGACCTGCAACCAGCACCACGCCAGTAGCTCGAAGGGCACCACAAATTACCGCAAGAGCAGTCATACCACGATCGATACCTGGGTATGCTGATCTCGGTTGTTACACCGATGCAGACTCACGTACTCTACCGGAAACCAGCAAATCTGCCGACGATATGTCTCTTGACGTGTGTGCTTCATTCTGCTCCACCGCTGGTTACAAGATCTTCGGCGTTGAGAACGGCAACGAATGTTGGTGCTCAAACCAAATAAGCTCAAATGGTGCCCCTCAAAGCTCTTCAGCCTGTACAGCGCTTTGTGCAGGAAATTCTCAGCAAATATGTGGTGGAGGATGGGCGTTGAATGTCTATTCCTCGACTACTGCAGCTGCGCCTACGGCTGCCCCAACTCTTGCCGTTGGATCACTCTCAGGTTACAAGTACGTGGGCTGTTACTCGGACGCCGATAGTAGAACTCTCGGTGACCGTTCAATGTCCGACACAAGTATGACACTCCAGAAATGTGCAGATTTCTGCAGTGGCGAGAAGATGTTTGGTTTAGAGTATGGTCAAGAATGCTGGTGTGGAAACTCACTGAACCCCATCGCAACCATTTCTACATCATGTGACAAAGGTTGCAGCGGAGCACCAAATACACAATGTGGCGGTGGTTGGGCCATCGATGTATTCTCTGTAGCTGCTTCCCAAACTTCTGGGCCAGTCAGCACTGAAATGCCAACAACGACAAAATCTGTGCCACCAGCTGCGACGACTTGCCCAGGGCAGCTTGTGAAGACGGCTGACCCGAACGGTCTGCCTTTCGGATGTGCATACATTGCAGAAAAGTATCGTGTCAGTACTGGCGCGGTCATTTTTGCGACTAATGACAATCTCTGCGATGTGGACACCACTATTTGCCTTCCATTGCCTTGCCAGACCGAGCGGATCGGGTTTACCGAATCATGCGATTCGCTGGTGAAGAAGTATTCCACAGATGCTAACAATCTCACCCGAGACTTGTTCTTGTCCTGGAATCCCAATATCATAGGATTTTGCCAGAACCTCCTCGGGGCTCAATACGTATGTAAGGGTCCCCCTGGTGGTGAAGTAAGCCTCGATGCTCCTGTGTACAACCCTACTGGTACGACCGGCTACTATACCACCGCTGTACCTCCGCAGCCGACATCCACTGGAACCACAGAGTCCTGTGGATTGTACCATAGTGTCGTCCAAGGAGATATATGCCAGACGATATGTCTCCGATATGGTATTTCGTTCGAGCAATTTTTAGCAATTAACAAACAACTATTGCCTGACTGCTCGAATCTTTGGCTTGGATACTCGGTAAGCTACAGCCTCCTTGTTTGGACAATAAGTTGAAACTGACATTTGGGATTTACAGTACTGCGTCTACACCGTCTCAGAGCCACTTGTAAGCACTGATGGATCTTGCGGTACTCAACACAACAATGCACAATGCAAAGACTCAGGATTTGGCGACTGCTGCAACCAATCAGGCACTTGCGGGTCTGGAACTGCATACTGCGCAGCGGACGTTTGCCAATCAGGAGCATGTCTCGACGGAACACTTTCTCCGGATGGATCTTGTGGTACGTCCATGCCTCTTTACAACAAGAACTGAATTCACTGACACTCACAGGACCCTCAAACCACCACTACGTCTGCTCAGACGGAAATTGCTGTTCCATATTCGGATTCTGCGGTGATGGAGATGATTTTTGTGGTCCAGGAAACTGTTATTCTGGAGCATGTGACCCAGATGAAGGTGGTATTTCGGTAGATGGTTCTTGTGGACCTTTGTTTGCTGGGAACAAGACGTGCACCGGCAGTCAATTTGGTGCATGTTGCAGTTCGTCTGGATTCTGTGGTGACAGCGATGATTACTGTAAGGGGGATAACTGCCATTCGGGAGCATGTCATTCATAGAAGTCGAAGGTATTTCCTTGTTTGTTTTGTTCGTTAAGCGAGAGGTTTCGACCCGCATACCAAATGAACAAATTCGAGCTCATGGGCCATGTCTCACGCTGAATGAGACTTGTGATCTGACTATCTTGAATCGTAAACGTGAAATTTTCGTCACTTAGTCATCCGGCTAAAACTTCCCTGTAAGCCATAAGCCGAGAGTCCACCTGTTTGCGTTACATATTAAAGCGCCTGTGCCCGCCATGGAATAATTGCATCCGCACAATCCATGATGTCTTCACCAGATTCATCCGAAGATGACCATCAATTCATACCACAGCCTCTCAATATTGAACAGTGCGCAGCTCTTCACAACACCATAGCGGCAATCCACGTCAATTCACCACACTGCCATACTCGCTGCCGGCTCCAGAGCAACTTCTGGAATGTACACAACAGCCAAGAGAGTTTGGCTGTCAGGGACAGACTAACCCCAGAACTGATCGAATACCTATCCGCCATTTCTGTTTTCACGATCGATGAAGAGCCATTGTCAGGTGCCGGCGATGACACATCCAATCGTGATCATGGTGATGAACCACCTCAAAAGAAGACTCGGTCCGATGGCCCAGTGACCGAGCCGGACTTCACGCCAGCATTGAAGTTTCCATATCCTTGGATGATGTTTCTGTACGAAGAGTGGCCTGTGGAGGATGTAGAAGATGAGCAAGTCCTGGAGTCCACTGTCGTGCTGCTCTATTCATCTGTGGGCTCCAAAGGTGGCCTCTTTTTCGATATGTCGACGAATCTTTGCTGCTGGGCTTCTGTTGAGGGGCCATCTTGGCCTCAAAGACCCACTGAATGGATTCCACTGGAGACTGCACTGGAAAGATATTTGTACTGCTGGCAGGAAGGACGGTATTCTGTCAGCGCAGGGGTTGACTCGCAACAATGCGGCTTTGCGGCTCCATTTTCCGCAGCCCAGCTTGAAAAGACTTTGGCGGAGTGGGAGGCATTGTTACAGGCCATTGAGATGAGAATTCCGGTAACGAACAGTAACAATGATGAACAGAGGTCTGATGAGCAAAGAGATCTCGAGGAAGCACCGGCATCTGAAACTCCTCGATTTCTGCTCGATAGCGATGATCTGGAGGACCCAGCTCTCCTCCGAGATTTGAACTTAATGCCGCCCATCGAAACACTCGCTTTCGATACTGGCCTCGATCAAAATATGACTCCGTGTTTCTTGCTGAAGTTTTTAAGTCGCGCCAGGAAGCCAGCACATCCCAACATGCGGATCGCACCAAGCATCACAATTTTCGATGCAAGGCAAGCACGACAGGATCTACTTGCTGACCGGGATCGACGTCAAGCAGCAATTGATCGTCGTGGTGATATGAATGAGTGGTTTGAGAACCCAATTCTGCTGTTCCCGTACTGTGGAGAGAATGGTGGACAAATATCTGATTGGGTCGAATGGCAGCAGAGTGGTTTCGGTGACTTGTTGGTTAGCCGCAGAGCTGGTCTATACTTTGTATCTGGAGTGCGAGCTGGATGGTTTGATGGTGTCAAGTTTATTACGAAAAGGCCTTTGCAAATTGGAAGTGATGATGTCCGACTAGAGATCGACCACGCGCTGGCTGAGGTTCCTAATGTTGTCCCACGTCATGAAGTCGATGAAGAATCTGCCTTGCACCTGACACTGGAATTGAGAGGTAGTGAAAGTAGGCCAATATCAGGACTTGACGAGTCTCAAGGTGCCGAAATCTCAGATGCGTCGTCGGCAGAATTGAGAAGCCAAGTCGATGGTCAGTCTCGGTGGGGAAATGATGTACTCTTTTGCCATGACAATTTCTATCACTGCCCGTACTTTGGAAGGCATAGCCCGCGCTTGATGGACCTTCTGAGAGCATGGAGACGCCTCGTGGAAAGTGGAATTGTGACCGTTGGCCCGAACGGAGTAGAAGGGACGATAGAGGAAGCCTGGGAAGAAGCTAGGAGAACAAGACGAGGACTAGACGAGTTTGATATAGGCAGATGTTGGGAGTGTTGAATGGCTCTGGTCCATTGACTGTATTCACTTGCTATCTTAAGAGAATCTGATACCCTTGGTAGAACATGCAGGTAACTACCATGGCCACCCTCTATCTTGTGTATCTGAAGAAACTTGCCTTGTCTCCACTATCCATCTCTGCTCTCTTCATTTCAGTGGTGTAGTCATTGGGATGAGGATGTTCCTCGTCTCTGCGCTTGTTGATTTGTCCCAGGATAAACCACTGGAAGGCGACGAGGATGAATGACATGGACAAAAATCCAAGGCAGACTCCATGTCCTGTGAAGTATCTCGGTGCGTCGGTGTTCTTGTAGCTGTTCCTCAGATTAGATGATAGATTTTTTATGAGGATGGGATTATTGCACTTACATGAATGACGATATGACACCACCACAATTTCCGAACCCAATTTGGATCGCGATTCCGACGCCTCGCTTCGTTGAACCTCCGATATTGTTTCCATTCCACATCACCATGATAGGAATCATGGGGTAACTGAAAAATGTTAAATTCTCTGAAAAAAAAAAAAAAAAAAAAAAAAAAAACCGAGGTATGCGGGATAACTCACACTCCGCAGGCAGCCAAAAATGTGCCGACGTATTGCACAGCGGGGGTATCCGTGGAAAGAAGGAGAACATAACCAATGATTGCCGAACAGCAGAATCCCGCAAGGAACCTGCAAGTGATTAGGTCTTGTACTTCCATGGGCGGCTACAATATTAAACTTACACTGCTCGCTTGTTGACTCGGTCACTGTAGAATCCACCGAGAACTGTGAAAACACACCCCAATACATAAGGAGGCTGAAGACTAGTTAGAAACAAAGTTTGACCGCTCGAAGTGACTATACTTACTACTGTGAGCAGCTGAGACATGGCATCGCTGTAACCCATAGCCCGGATGATCGATGGCAAGAAAAGAGAGAACGAATAGAGTGGGACGAGAATTCCAATGTAGGCAACAGATTGGACCCATATCTTCCAGTCAGCGAATGCATCCTTCATGAATTTGACATGGTAATGGGATGCAAGATCATCGTTGTCATGCGCCAAACGAAGTGACACCTCCTTCGCCTCCTCAGCGTTCAGGAATGAAGCTGTTGCAGGACTGTCGGCCATTGCCCAGAAAGCGATGAGTGCAACAATAACAGTTAGAAGTCCTTCGAGGATAAAAATCCAGGCCCATCCGTTTTTTCCTCCTAGCCCATCCATCTCGTTTATTCCACGGGCGAGGAGACCTCCAAAAGCACCTGCGACTGTAGCTGCCGAGAAGAAGATCGCAGCTCGGAACGCGCATTCTCGACGGCAATACCAGAGAGTGATATAGTAGTTGACACCCTGCGATCGTCAGGCTTATGTCTTAAACAATGCTGGTCAGACAGTCAACTTACTGGGAAGAGACCAGCCTCGGCAACACCAAGGAAGACTCGAGCAACGACGAGTCCGTGAAAGTTTGAGACGAAGCCCGTGAATGTCATCGTGATTCCCCACGCAAGCATCATGATTGGAAACCACATGGACTGTCACCGAGTTAGTGTTGTCTTCTACAGAGGTCCGGCTATGTCATACCGCTCTCCAACGCTTCAAAATCCTGGAAATATTAATTTATGCTTTATTTAGTGTGGAATATGCTCTTACATATTGGAAGGAACTTCGAACAAAACATAGGTCACGACTAAAGGTGGTATTAGGATTTGGATGGCTTAACATCTCTTGACAAGACTCACAGAAAACGGCTACAAGGTTAAACTGTTAGCAAATGAACAGGTCACAAAGTCAGACTGGAACTTACATAAAGCTGTGTTGTACTGCATCCCTTTCAGCCCAATCGCCTTCTCGAGACCAAAAAGTTTCGCATTTCCGATATTCGTACGACTGAACACACTATCAGAGGAGCCGCATCGACTTCTTTGGACCAACTTACTCGAGGAATGAAAGTAAGTATAGCAGGGACAAGAACGGAATCAGATGCCAATCGATTTTTCTCAAAAGTCGCTTCGTTTGCAATGTGTCGTAAGTTGGGATATCCTCGACGAAGGCAACATCTGCTTTCTCATCGCCATCAATGCTTTTGATCTGCTTCAATTGCAGGTCTGAAGCGGGATTGGTCGTGGTTTCAGTAGCCATTTTGGGCGCGAGAAAATGCAAACTCCTGGCAGCAGTGATGGTAAGAACAGCAATCTTAAGGGATCGGCAGGGAGAATGGCCTAGTGGGATATCTTCCCCATCTTATAGAAATGTCACGATGCACATGATGCGGGGGTTTGGAGGGGTGTAACAGGATCTCACATGCCTTGCATGGCTAAGACCCCGCCATGCCCAGGTGCCCAGCTCACCATGTGAGCCACTTTTCGTACTGTGGATTCTTGCTTATGCCTAGAATTCTCTCAGCGAAACAACAGTGGAATAAACTTTATCATAGTTTTGACAAGGCGCTTAATGGACAAGATACGGAGATTTTCCGTCTTCTGGCCGTTTTGTCATCCTCGCCCAGGGTTTAATGGCTCCTTGGTAATGCAGCCGGCTCTTGGCTGGGCGGAGAACCAACCGACTCGAGTCTTCCGTAAATCCAAGCTGCTGGCTGCCGTCATTCATTTCATTAGAGAACGGATCTTCTGTGCTTCGTTGAAATCGAGACTCTGGTGTCTAAGAGTTTCAAGATGTCATTGCCTTCCTCTGTTGATACATTATGGTTGTGCCTAGCTGAATGTTGGTTAGCCTTTGTCCAGACGCCGGAGAGAACCGAGGTTTTGACAGGAAGTCTAAAAGTCTTCTAGAAACATATGCCAAGTGAGCCGGCAAAAGTATCGGCAAGTGCCCGATTCATTTTCGGGCAGTGTTGTGGCCAGTTGCTTGAGAAAGAAAAAGGCGATAGAAGTTGAAGCGGATTCATTGGTCATGTCACTTGCTGCCCCATGGGGTGGATTTTCGCACTGACGGATGTGGAGGCGGTTCGGTGGAGTTCGGTCAAATTCAGTGGGAACAATTGGCTCGGTGTTCTTGCCGTTGTCTTGGACACACTTCCTAGAATATTCAAACCTCCTGTGGGCCGGAAAGGCGAATTACACAGTGGATCGCGAATCCAATCAGAAAATACACAGGCTTTTGAGTTGTTGGATCCTAGAAAAAAACATACGATGCAAGGAAAACATCACCTGCAAGGCTTTCCGGCCGTTCCGGAAGGAATGTAGTTTTGTAATAGTTGTCAACAAGTGTCCACTGTTGAATCTTGATCATGCGGTGAAATGAGGGCATAAACGACACACTTAGTTCCCGGGCTGGAATGCGAAATCTGGGGTCCCCAACGTAATTTCAGTACACAACTTCGCGGGCCAAATTGCTTTCAAATATTTTTATTCTGTAGTTCCATGCAACATTCTTTGATTCTATTTGCTTTTGTTCAGAAGCTACGAAGCTGGACGAATTATGAGCCTCGAGAGTGAGAAGCATCCAGACCAACTACCGTCTCTCAGCTTTCAGGCGATGCATAACAGAGTCAACTACCACGCCACATATACCGTTCACAAAACCCATCTTGGACCACTCAAAGCCCAATTTTTAAGCAGAAGTAATGTAAGTCTTTTATCTTGTGGTGTGGAGTCTCTATTCACGTCGAAATGCTTTCATCAACTTCGTCTCATGTTCCTCATGCTTCCGAAGCTAGCCCTCAAAATTCTTCAAACGAAATGACTTTCCACACTATGCATTTCTTTTTATCCCATGCCGGTCGCTAAGGCGTGCATACCGGAGTAATGGTCGTTGTGGCCATCCAACCAACTACGCAGCCAGCAGATTCTCTACAAATACACACAAGAGTTATCCGACTTGCTCAAAACATTCCTTCGCAAGACATATCTTCGGCGAGACGTCGACATATGAGCAAACATTTGTATCTTTGATCGCAATGTGATTATTGCGTGCCAAAAACATTCCACAAGCATTTCTGCTGCCAGCTTTCTCCTTGTTGATTTGTCTCCCTATTTTAAGCGGAGGCTCTTGTTTGTGTGAAGACACATCACCACGTCGACACTCAGTTCAACGAACGATAGATTTTGAAAGTCCAAGATGCTTTTCAGACACGATAGCTTTTGATACTGCATATGTTGGCGTTTTTAGAAGCCATTTGGCCTCTTTAAGGTTATGTTTGGAGAAGCTTGCACAACACTGCATCAAAGCAGGGAGCGCAAATCTCAGAGTCGTGTAATAGAATGAAAGGCTGTGCAGTGTTTCTCGAATTGACGTAGGAATCGATGAAAAGTTACGGAATATCATTGTCGTCGCAATCCTACTTGTCAAAACGACATTAATATCTGTTGACCCACTCGCCCATGAAAAATCTTTACGATGCCCCGCAACACATCTCACATTTCCACCACCCAAGGCGACATTTCGGCACACATTCATTCCCTTTCAATCCATTACGCTAATCTTCCGAAATTCTAGCTCCTCTATCTACCCAAATAACATATTCTCTCCCATCCAATCAAGGATACATGGTCGGGTGGTGTAGTTGGTTATGTACGTGCTCACCTGATGATGACTGACAGGAGTTCAGCAAAGACTAATATGCACACAGCACATCTCGTTAACAGTTTACTGTGACATATTCCGAGAAGGTCCTGGGATCGAGCCCCAGCCTGATCATTACTTTTTTTTGGTTTTCCTTACTTTTGCGTTGGCTGGGTGTTTTGGATTTGTGTAGACATGCTGTTTAACCCAACTACTTCAGACGCTCAACTTAGGGGCTTACAGTCACTGTTATTTGGTCTGACAATCAAATCCGATAGCAATTTAGTTGTCTTTGAACCTTGTCGGCATGGGATCAACAACATTTTTTGCTGTGCTTCGCTATCGCAAGAAATGGTAGAACGTCGGAGAGCAGAACAGGTTGGAGAAGGAGCACAATATCTATACCCAGGTGGGGACTTGCTTTAGATACTCCCTATTTGGATTCAAAGTATCCCTTACACTTGACAACTCAAGCATTAGCATGACTTTGGCACCAATTAACCCAATCCACAAAGAACGCAGCCTGCATCTTGACCTCCCCCTCTACCCAGGCAACCTGCGAGTCCCTATACACCGTCGCGATCTTCTTCACGCTCCCCTTGTCAGCTCTGTACAAACTTGACGCCACTAGCAAACTCGCACTACTTGCCGCTCTGGCGAAGAGATGCGAAGGGTCTTTGGAAGCCTCGGCATGAATAGCATTGAGCAACTTGAATTGCTCGGAAGCATTGACTTCGGCAGCACCATCTTTCTTCGCACTCTTGGAGGCTTTAGCGAAAGCGAGGATGATGTTGTGGGCTTTCTCAGCAAGTTGTTTTGCTTTCGTCGTCCGGATCAACTGCAGCAGAGGAAGAAGTAGGCCAAATGCGAGAGGATTCGAAGCTTGCTTCTTAGCGTATAATTCCAGCAAGTCGAGAACACGGCCTTTGAAGTTGACCATGGTTTCCTTAGCGTCCTTTTGCTCTTGCTTCTTATTAGGGGCTTTCTTGCGCGCTGAGAAGATCTCTACAAGTTTGGCGTCTAATTGCATCATTTCCGAGTCTGTCATGTCGGCGTCGCTGTCTTCGTCGCCGTCGTCACCTTCTTGACTGGGTAGGTGAGTGCCAAGGGCTTGGGCGAGAGCTAGGTTCAGTTTTTCTGCGTCTTCGTCTTCTTCGTCTCCTGACGCTTCATCTTCCTCGTCGTCTGATTCATCGTCTTCGTTCTCTTCGAGGTGTCCGTTCAGATGTACCTCATCTCCATCCATGTCAAGTACTTCAACGTCTGAATCTTCGTCTGAATTTTCATCACCGTCTATATCCATACCTTCTCCATCCTCAGGCTCTTGATCAAAGAGCTCTTGCTGCCCTCTCAAACTTTCATCAGATAGTAGAATGTCGGTCATTAGTTGCAGCCCACGTGCAGTCATATCGCTCATGAATGCACCAAATACATGTTGCGTGACCTTTCTGAGAAGCGCAGATGGCTTGGAGATGAATGAAAGCAGTAGCTCCACTAAAACCTCAGATGCGTCGAGATCAGAGTCCTCGGTATCCTTGTGACGGATCAATTTGTCGTAGCAAAGCTTGAGTTCGTCTAAGATGGCGACAGCTTCAGGCTCGCCGTTGTACAATTGGAAGACGACCAGTGAATACAACAATGCTAATGCTTGAAGAGGTGCTTTGTCATCGGCGCTGGCCTTCTTGGCTCTCTTGAGAATCTTCTCTACTGTTGAGATGGCGTTGTCCCTTACATCGCTGATTCCCTGGTCCATCTTCACTGCGTCAGGTGTGGTTGAGCGCAACAGATCGCAAGGAAAAGTATAACCTTTTAAGTCGGACAGCAGATGACCCAACGATGACATGAGACGTGTTCGGAATATGGTACGAGTCTTGCTGGACAGTGATGGCTTGCATTTGGGATCCTCGCCATAGGCGAATTTGGCCAATGTTGGTAGGGCAGTTTCCTTGATCCAATCGGCATCTCTCGACTCGTCTGTAATGTTAACTTTTCGAATGATGTTCAGTATGTAATCGCCTAGCATTTGTCTCCGCATCTCAGCCTCCCTATCATCGTCCCTGACCGAGTCAGTCATGCGAAGGGAAATTTAATGGTGGGGAAACTTACCCGGCTACGGATATAACTGGCTCGACAAGTATGTTGATTACAACTGGGGCACTGCTATCCTCCACCAGATTCAACAACTTCTCGATCGTCTTGGTCTTCGTGACTCTATCAAAGTTGTATGTTCCGTGGCCTCCAATCAAGCATGGCAAGATTGTCACGAGCAACTTCGGGTTGACTTCCACTGCACCAATCAAAATCTTCAAGGACTTGTCTGCCGCTCGATGGAGAAAACGATCCTTTTCTTGGACGTGGTTGATGAGGCACCGAACTAGATTATGACTGAAAACACTGGGAAGTAGTTTGCCATATGAAGTAGCGTCTTCGATGACTTTCTGGAAAAGTAAGAATCCCCAGAACTTTCTCTCCCTAGAAGCAGTGGACGAAAATAAGTTCTCTGTTGAAAATTAGCTTCACCTTCGGTAAGTTATTGGGAAGGTCTCATACCGTCAACCGCAACTTTCCAAAAATTCTCGAATTCTGACTTGACGCCATGAACCTTTGCTTTCACACCTTGAGCGTATTGCGCCAGGACTAAGCTCCAGACAAAGTGGAGCTTCGCATTCCAATTTCCAGTTTGTTTTGCCTGCTGAGACTTATCTGATCCCTCGTCACTTGAACTTTCCTTGAGCGCCTTCCCAAGGGTTTTCAGATGTTCTAGTGGGTTTCCGCTCGAGCCCCAAGGCTTGCTGGGAAATTTCATATCCGGAAAGCGTTTTCCGGCCGTGATCCAGATTCCTACGCCTTCTGGAGATTGAGCCAACCCAGCACTTTGTATCTGTTCCAAAGTATATTCGGCTTGACTTTGATTCATTTGTGACAATGCTCCGGTAATAACCCAGCCGCATTGCTCCCGAGTCCACGGTTTCTTCTTGGCCAATTCCAGGAATTTCTGAAGTATGGTGTTCCATTTGTTATCCTCTCCGAACAAGATCTTAGCCCCAACGAAGCTCTCCAGTCCAAACAATAATCCGAGGAAATGATCTTTCTCTTCTTGTCCACTCAAGTCACCGTCGGGTTTTGTTTTCGCAACCAGAAAGCCAAGAACTTTGTCAAAAGTCAAGCCCGGGTATTTTGTCTCCGCCAGATTCTTCGTCCCGAACAATTGTCCTAGGATTTCCGCCAGCACGACACTGAAACCCAGCCTTGCGCATTTCCTGCCACTTGCAAGCCCCCGAAACAATCGTCTTTCGAGATGTCGCTGGAGGGTTGACTCTTCAACACCTTCTCCTCCTAGAAGGCCTGCCAGTACTGCAGTGGCAGCATTGAGTCGATCTTCTATATCCTCGCTACTAAGTAAATCATAGAGCTGGACCTCCCTTTTCAAATCCGCGCCTTTTGGGTTGTCGAGGAAAGGGGACGTGTCTAGAGGGGTCGCTGCGACGGTGGGTTTAGCTATGCGCTTTTCGACCTTCTCCTCTGTCTTCTGCTGTTTTTTTGGATTCTGTTCGGCGAAAGCTCCTTCCTTGGCCGCGCGTTTCCGTTTTTGTCCCATGTCGAACGTGGGAGTAAATCGTTACCACGGAGAATTTCGAGGGGAACTGTCTCTTCTATTTCCCAAGATGTTTCTCGATTTTTTTGAACTAGAATTAACTTTGTGCCAGCTCACACCGCCTTTACTGCCATATCATATTGGCGAGCACGAATGACTTCGTAGCCTAGTCAGGACTGTCTCGGCTCCACTCGTCCAATCGCTTTCCTTGATTAGAACAGTGCAGGAATATATCCTCAAGTCTGCTTTAAAAGGCAAAATACAGTGAATATTGTTTTATGCCATCTCAAAATGATATCAAGAGAGACACGTGATCTCGTGTTTTCTAAGAACGCCTCACGACCCCTGTATGCATGCTGAGTGGGGCTGAGCTGGGCTGAGCAGCCTGATGGATGCTATTCTCCTCGTGCTTCTATCTTTCCCACTTCACGCTTCTGATATTATATCTCCCATCCTGTGGCAAAGCAGAGTCGAATCGCCTGAAAGCTCCTCATTCATCTATCCTTCAAACCCCTCTTGTAAAGCCTCGTCCCCATCTCTTTCCATACCAGTCCGTCGCCAATAAGGCATAACCACAAGCCAGGACAAGCCTTCTAGGCGGATGTGAGGCTGTCGGTATGGATCCACTTACTGCCATAGGCGCGGTGGCGTCCATTTGCCAACTAGCCAACGCTGCCTTATCTCTCTCCAAAACACTTTACTCCTTGGGCTCAGCTATAGGTTCTGCATCAGAAGATGTCCAAATTCTGGCCGAGGATCTCAAAACATTCTCTCAATCCTTGACACTCCTTTCGCGGTTGCTAGAAGATAGCAAGTCCTGGTATTCCGACGACATCTATCTTCTGACGGCTAAAATAATCAAGGACTGTGCGGATCTGTATGTCAAAATCGAAAAGGTTCTCGCTAAATTGGGTGCCAATGGCAAAAGCAATTGGAAACTGCGTGTTAAGTTCGTTTACAAGGAAAGTGAGATTAAAAAGTTACTGAAGAGATTGCGGGATATGAAGGGTACTCTGGCGACCATTTTGATGAGTCTTCAGGTTGATCTCCAGCTGTCTTTATTGTGAGTAGGCGAGGCAACCAGATGCCTAGAGGTAAGGCGTTTTGTGCTGGGCTGAATCGAAACACAGAAATCTGTCGAGCTCTAGCAGTCTAAGCTCAAGCAACAGCCGAGACGCCCCAAGTGTCTCGTTGCAGCCTGAAACTCTTCAGACTTTGGAAGAGGCGCAGAAAGCTGTTGAGTCTGGAGGTTTCATGACGAAATACACGGTCGAAACCAAGCAAGTTGTCGAGCTCTCAGAGAAGGAAGTGCGCGTTTCCACTACTCATCACGAAGAGGTCAATCGACGACAGCCAATAACGACGGCGGGTGTTCCAACGCGGTCTGTAGTGGCCACGACAGATGTTCTGGGATCTCAAAAAGAATCACGGCCGAATGGTCCTGGCGCCACCTTGCACCAACCCATAACTACTCCGACCATGCCACAGAGCTTTATGATGATTCCGTCAGGCTCTGCTGATATGCAGAACGTATTCGCGAAGAAAAGTGTCCCCTTCGGCGAGGAGGATGCCCGCAGTGGGAATCGGCAAACCGTTATGAAGTCTTCTCAGGCCAAACGAGTTGCAAGCTCTCCCATCGATAACGACATGAGAAGTATCAAATCATCGTCCTCTATTGAGAGCTTCAAGAGCGCCATGTCTGTCCCAGAAGAAGACGTTGAGCAAGCGCGAAAGATCAAAGCTGTCCAGAGAGTCATGCATGCATTTCGTAGTGCTCTCGAGGTTCTTGAAAGTCTGGTTGAAAGGCGAATCGAACAAAAACAAATGGATCTTTACACCTCGGCGAATCGGCTGAAAGGATGCCTGGTGGATGGGCGAGAACATATCGATCGTCGGAACATTAGTCATTTCAAGCAACATGGCAGACACTACGTCGACTTGTTCGGGGACAAACGTAAGTTTAAAGGATAGCGCAAAATCGGTTCCGAATGCTAACATTTCGCAGATTCGAGGGAAGTTGAGCGCTTCGGCTCGGTCTTGATGCAAGATGTTGGCATCAAACTGCACGAATACACAGCAGAGCATGAAGAGCTTCATAGCCAATGCTTTGACTTACTTGCAACTTCCACCACAGACATCGAACAACAGGTCATTGGATATCTTGATATTATAGCAGGTTCGACAAGCAAGACTGTACACCGTACTCCGAACTGTGGTAGTGGGTATAGCAACTTCCATAAGTATAGTAGTGATTACCAGCTGCCCCTGACGACCCAAACACCAAGTCAATGGCACCATACAGGGACCCAGCCCGAAACACAAAGTCATTCAAAGCCAGCTAACGAGTCCGAAATGGCTCCCGCATCTCCTGGCTTCAGCCCGACTTCTCCGTGTCACATCCCGAGCTCTCCTATATTTCATCCGACTTCTCCTCGTTATTCACCGGCATCTCCGTACTACAGTCCTACTTCTCCTCCTACCGGACAAGAAATCTCAACCTTAGGGCCGACACGAACTCACCGTAAAGAACGCATTATCATCATCGACTCACCGCCGAAACCCCGAACACTACCTCAAACATTCCCTTCCTTCACGTCATACTCATCTTCAGCCTCACCACCCTTTGATAAAGACGGGGCTCTTGTCTTTCCCTGTTACCAACACGAACAGTGCAAGCGCAGCCGTCCCGTCATTGTCGATGAGCGCCCAATCCTCCGTCACCCTCGCGTACCATCAATCGGTGCCGTCAAACGCTCGCGTCCCATCCATCCGCCCGCTGTGCGAGACCAGCGCATCTCCGCTTTTGAAGCTGAGCGCCGTCGTGAACAGGATGAGGAGATTAGACGACGACCGGCGATCCCTATTCCGCCGATAATCCAGCGGCGCAGTAACCGCTCTGGCATTGAGGAGGATTCTTCTCCTCCAGGTCTCAACCTGCACCCAAACGCAGCTGAAGTGGGTGGCTTCGGTGGAAGTTCATTTGAGTTCCAAAACAGCATGGATTTTGCAAATTTAAGTACTGGCGCGGCAGAAGGTCTCAGAGATTTCGACTTCGATACATTCCTCACAGAAGACGGCGATCCTTCTTTAGATTTCGGTGACCGTTTACGTCACGGCGATGAAGCCGTTGGCCGCGACTCTACCTATCTGCCATCTGAACCTAGCCGAAAATCTGCTTTCAAAGAGGAAGCCATGGGGTCCGACGTGCTGTTATCAAGTCCTTCACCAGATGCATACTCCTCGCGTCCAAAACACTCCAATGCTCCAGTCCCCGAAAACGTTTGGTGGTCATCGTTCAGGAAGAACGCAGGTCAAAGACCAATGATGGAAACGAAAGACCATGCAATGTCCCATGGAGACTCAGACTCACTCAATCTTGAGGCAGAACTTTCGCTAGATCTCAAACATGACATGGATGTTGCAGGCTCTGAAGGGCCATCAGACTCGGATGACCTCACTCAGTCAAAACATTGTAGAAAGAGACAGCGCATGAAAGATGGCGATCCGCAAGGTTCTTCAACAATGCTCGAACCACAGAGCCCAGTGGTGACGGGTTCGTCCCCCAACCAGGAATCATATGTTAAGGACGGCCTAGTTCAAGGGGTGTCGAGCACCGCCAAGCCTCCATCTCCTCGCCCGGATGGCGATATTAGCCATGACCCGATCGCTACTCCCGGAGTCAAGAATAAAGCAGCAAATGTTGAACCCGAATCGGCACAGAACTCACTGGAAAAGAGACAAGAAGTCATTCGAGCAAAGAAGGAGAAGTTCCGCCAACTCAGGTTGGCTCGAGAAGCACGAGGCCGTCAAGGAGAAACATCGGCAGGCAGGAACATGCTCATCAACCTCGTCTCGGCACAGAAAGCACCAATCGGACAAGATCACAGTTGGGCTACCTATACTGACTCAACTAACAATCCGATGTCAGGCCAGCCTGCTGCGAATACGAACCATGCTCTAGAAGATTACCAGACACAACTCATGCTACTCGAGCAACAGAATAAGAAGCGACGCACGATGGCCCATCAAGAGAATGACGGTCAGGAGCCGCTAACGAGCGGAGCTTTTGATTCTTCTACCAATCCACCACAGTCTTCAGCCTCCTCCAGTGAAGCCCAAAATCGTGCAAACGAATCGACTCTTCCCATCAGGGAGCATGTTGACTTGCCGGAGCCCGCTTCGAAACCTCCGCAGTCAGCAAGCTTGTTGTCAGAAAATCCCCTGCTCCAGGACTATCAAGCACAACTGTCCTTGGCAAGACAAAAGCAACAAGAGCAGCAAGCCAATGATCGACTTTCGATGTCTAGAAATGAAGAAACCGCCGATGAAGCTGTCAATATCTTGCTCAAATTAAATCCAAGTCGCAAGGCCAGAAACCCAGTAAGAACTACTGAGGCAGACAAGAAGGCATTGGCAGACTACCAAATGTCACTTATGACTCTGACTTGTGGTAACCCAAAGAGGCGTATGATGTATCGTGCGGATGAAAGCACTACTGGCAGTCAAGTACCTGCGCAGACTGCAACTGTTCCTCGGACAGCTGCCTTGAAGCCCGAAAATTGCGGCATTTGCGGTGCGGATGGACATCTCAAATCGGACTGCCCTGTCGACCGACGAGCAGCTGCTTTAGCAAAAAATGCGCTGGCATCAACTGCAGCTAAATCAACGGTAGAACGGTACGAAGAGAAGTCATCCAAACCATGGAGGTCAAGGTCTCGCGTGAGATCAAGCCAGAATTCCAAGGGTTATGGAGCGGAAAAGGCAGCGGTGGCTACTATTGCAAAGCTTCAGAGGCGAGGGACGTCACAAGAGAGAGCTAGTACTGTACCACACGTCAAAAATGATTCCAGAAATGCCCATCAGAATGAGCCAGCAAGCTTTGGAAACGAGGATGAAGTCATGCATGATGCTCTCGCAGATTTCGACTTCGACTCTTTCCTCCATCAGGATGAAAGCCCCAACGCCTTCAACTTCGATCCGTTCGACCCCACGGATGAAAGTCAAGCACGGCCGAGTACTTCGTTCCAACCGCCTGCCCCTCCTCCAGCTGTAACTTATGCTCGAACGACTGATCAGATGGCAGACAACCAGGATTCGCCTCTGTTCGTCAACGCGAGGCAGTTCCATCGGATACTCAAGCGCCGTGAGGCGAGGCAGAAGCTCGAGCATCAGATGGCTTCTCGCAATTCAACGTCTCCTTCTCTCGATACAGATGCCGGCCGAGGGTTTCTTGGATCTAAAGATTCAAGTGTCCCAAATGTTCGCTCGAATGAGTTGAGCTCAGGGAGAGATCAAGGCATGGCTCAAGAGAAGGCGACACTTGTGGCGCCACTAACTCCTTCGGATTTGAATCCTGACGATGCTAAAGACATCGAAATAGCTTGTTCACACTCCATGCTTACCCCTGCCCAGACCAGCCGTCTTTGGTGGCAGACTTATATCTCTCTCACGACAGCATCTTCTCAAAAGTCTTCAGTATTCTCTGTGCTAAGCTCTGCTCTTCAGTCCGAACTGTGCTTGTCCCGAACGTCATATGCTTCTGATGAGGACATCTGCAAGCGTGTCGTCGACAATGTCAGACCTCTTTCGATAGCAGGTTCGACATTGCACGATGACCGACCAGAGTTAAGAGATGTTCTATTTCTAAGAGGCGACGTAGTGCGAATGTTGATGACCGTCAATGGACGTCTGGGTCTGGAGACAGCTACACTGGGTTGGAGCTGTGTGTGCGTGTTCTTAAACGTAAGCTCCTCACTCTCGCACATCTCACTTTTCTATCAATACTAATCCACTTTCCAGATATTCAACAAAGTCCTCAACACCAGTGCCCCACTCTGTCCCAGCGCCCTCAGCATCCTCGACACATCCTTCTCCCAGCTCCAAGAAATAGTTCACATCATCGCGCGGTACGCAGTAATGGAGAACCTCTACCAACAATCCATCACCAGCGGTACAGACACCACTCTGTCGCTGAAACCTGAATACCAATCCTCACTCCTTTCACTCTGCTCCTCCATACTCGAATGGGTCGCTGCATCCTACGGTATCGGCAAGCTTGTGATTGACGTCAGTAATGGAGATCTAGCTGGTGTTGGTGCGTTAGCCATTCTTGAGGAGCTGGATGAGAAGAGAGTGGAGTGTGAGGAGCTGATGGGTGTTGTCAGGGAGAAGAATAAGGGGTGTCAGATTTTTAGAGTGGAAGTTGATGTTGGGGATGAGAGTGGGACGGAAGATGAAGACGATGTTGAGGATGTTGAGGATGTAAGTGATGGTAGCTGGGAGGAGATCGGGGAGGATGATATCAAAGCAAGTGTCAGAAGCGAGTGAGCTGTTACGTTTCAACTTAGAACCATCTTTTACCTTCCCATCAAGTTTGAAAGCGCTGTGGCTCTTATTCATTATAAGTTTACGGTTCTTGCTCAAAGGTGGATGGTACGAGAATCTCGGTATTTGTATTTCGGAAGATATCCCATGTATCTACTTCACTCTATCAACGCTTCGTGCACATCCCGAATTCATGCATCATCAACCCTACCATGACCAAAGGTCCAATTGAAGGAACGCAAAAGAATGCCACGTACAAGAAATAGGACCCTGTTCGAGCAGCCATTGAGCTAAAGATGACCGCGCTTATATACGCCGGAACGAATCTGCGCCATAAATTGTAAGGAATGCGCAGAAGCATCAGTATGAATACCAGTAGAAAGGCAGGGCGAAGCCCCGGCGTCATAAACACAAAAGGACTCGGATCTTTGAAATTCTCCCACATGGGCTTGGAAGAAGTTCCAATACATATACCAATTGAGATCCACGCCATTGAGAGCGCTCATTGTATAACCTTACTGTCCTGTGCTCGGAGCCTGGACACTCCACCTATGACTGTGAGCGACATGGCGCTGACCAATAGAGTGACCCAAGCAGCTACCGTTGGCATTTTCAGTTGGTGAAGCGATGGGCTGCATAGCCTCCACCGGCTGCCAGTCGATGAAGCAGGCAAGCCAATAAAGCCCCAGAATCGAAAGACGTGTCTTCACTGCTCAACGATTTGAAGTGACGATGACATGGAGACGTGGCGACCTTAAATCAAAGCAAATATAGGAAAGAACGATTCCCTCCATGAAAGGCGGGAGGAGACTGAAAGTAAACTATTGGCATAATATTAATTGTGACTTATGGACTGATCCAGTTTACAGCCTCAACTCCACCCAACGCGAAACGCCAGTCATGCAATCATTACCACCTGCATCCAGCCAAGCATTAAACAGTGTTTACTTCTTCTTCGAACCCAGACTCATCTCCAGTTTCCTCAGTGCACTCTGCAGACCCAGACCCTTCTCCGAATTCGCCTCCAGCCAGACCTCCATACTCTCCCTAACATCCTTCATACCCTTCAGAACCGGCATCTTGGACCCTTCCTCGCCCTCAACATGACTTCCTGGATTCAGTAGCAAGTCAAAGACACTACTCCAGATCTCTGTCTGCCAATATCTCTTCAGACTCTCCTTGATGCGCCACGTTTTGTTTGCAGCTGCACCAAGACCAGCGCCTTTGTCAGCAATAGTGTCAATGTATTTGCCGAAGAGCATAGAGTGTATGATGCCAGCCAGACCATGGTAGTCAATCTGGTAAGTCCACGGACGAAGCTCACGCATCTCGGCGCAATCCTGAGGACCAGTTCTCCAGTCCGCGATGAACTGGACGTCTGGACGGAAGACTTTCATGTCGATGCCGCGACCAAAGTCGATGAGGGCAACGCCCTTTTTGTTCCAGCCGCCGGTACCATCTTTGCGGTATTTGGGGGACCACACGTCTAAGTCGGGGATCTGGTCTAAACGCACAAGACAATTGTCTGCTTTGAGATCGCCGTGGAGAATGCCTTTGGAGTGTAGAGCTTCGATGGTGCGGAGGAGTTCGATGGCGAAGAACATGACGAGGGATTCGTCCATGACGCCTGGCCCTGCTGCCGAAGGCTTCGTTTCCATACGTGCAAGATTGATAACGTCCAGTAGTGTGCCTTGGTCGCGGAATTCTTCTATCAGATAACATTCATCCGCATAGAGATGCATTTCGTAGACATTGATGACGCTTTCGGCTGCCCGAGAGACACCGAGTCGCCGTTTCGCTTGACGCATGATGTAGAACTCCCAGGCTGATGGCGGGTCTTCCATCTTCAGAGCTTCAAGGTTCTTCCGAGAATAGGCATCAAAAACTCCTTTGCCCATTTGTGGTCTTTTATTCTCGTCGTTCTCGACATCCTCATCTGCCGCGATGTTCTCGAGTAAGTATACTGGTGCAAATGCACCAGCTCCAAGTTCTCGTCTAATCATGTATTGCCTCTCTGCTCCTGGAAATCGCAGGATGGGTGGCATAGCTAAGTTTGTAGTGGTCTTTTCGCTAGCGTTCTTGTGCATTTTCGAAGCTGCTTTCGCATATTTCTTGATCTCAGAAGTGCGACCGAGACATTCATCCTTGTGTTTGAAGTATCCGTCATACGTAGCAAGAGGTGGCTGGAGAGCTTCGAAGATCATGTTCCTGGTATAGTCGTCCACAGGATTGCATTGGGTATCTCTGATTATTGGTCCCTTGGCGGCGATCTCCTTCGCTAGTGGTCCACCACCTGCTTGAACTTTGGCTGCAATAGCAGTTGTCTTATTTGTCTTCGTACTCTTGCCAAGCTGAGGTGGAGCAATTCGCTCGACAGGTGTTGATTCGTTGATAATTTCCTTGAACGGACTGCTCCCCAGTCCATCTCCCAATCGCACGGGCGGTTTCTTAGATCCGTTTTCTTTGCTGGGTGTTTTCGAATTGAAGTAGTCTTTGTCCTGGCGCATTGTAGGAAGTCCAAGAGATGACTCGGTTTTTTCAGCGATTGGTGTCATGAATGGAAGCCTATTTTGTGATACCTGGGCAGCATCTCGGTAAGGACGTAGAGGTGGCTCATAGTCCTCAGGAGGAATTGGGATAAATGAAGTCCGAGCAATTAATGGTAGTTCCGGTGATAGCTGCGTGATGACTTCAGGGTCTTGGTTTTCACCAGTTTCATCTGCAGTAATTTCCACCTCAATGGCTTCCAACGCTTCGTCATCAACTTCTGTGAATTTCGATGCTTGGGTGTCTTCATTTTCTTCGTCGCCCATATCCGGAATGTGTTTCCTTGCTGTGAACTCCGACCATTCACTAACACTCTTCACGTCCGACGTTTCGTCGTCTCCCGCTTCACTCGTAGTCATCAAACGTCCCGTACCAGTACTCTCACCACCACTGGTGTAATCTCCGTCGGTCATGTCATCATCGTCATCACTTTCATCTTCCTCCTCATCCTCTTCTTCTTCCTCGGGAGCAGGAAGGGGCTGACTGAACAGATCGTAAATATCATCAGTTGCCGCTCGAGTATGCAAAGTCATTGTTTGTTCCTTGGATGCTTTCCGTTTCTTCATTTTGGGGCCGGAGGGCGATGAGAGCTTTGCTTTGACTAATTTCTGTTAGTGGTAAAGGATACTGACAATCATTGATGACTTACTGATTTGAGTCTCATTGACTTCCTTGATTTTCATCCTTCTGCCTCTTCCTTCTCGTGCTGGCTCTCTGGCTGCTCCATTCTCATCGAATGATGGAGGATCACGGGCAATTACAAGCTTCTCCGAGACTTCTCGGGCGATCTCATCAACCTTGACAATATTCTCTTCGCTGAGTGATATTTCAATATCTTTGACGACAACTTCACGCTTCCAAACCTTCGACAGCCAGCCTCGAGAGCTCGCTCTCAATTCTTCGAGACTCATTTCTGAGCCAACAATATCTGGGGAAGGATATATGGCTTCAAGGTTTACATGAATTCTCTCGGTCCTTCCTTTTTGATTCACGGTCACTTGTTGCTTCGCAGGATCTGTAACTTGTGGATAATCGAAACGCGGTAGAGATTGAGACTGATATACAAAACGCCGTAACCGACAATCATTAGTCCTGTGATCATCAATACTTGCAAGAAGAAGGGAAGAAAAACTAAAGCTCACCTCGTCCTTGAACACCGCCATTTTGGTGCTGCTCTTCTTTCCTCCAGCTTTCAAAGTTTCTCCAACCCAGGGCTTCGGCTCCATGACATTCTCTTTCTTACGATCTGCTAACGATCCAATGCTCTCCCAGCCCTTTGTCGACCCGCTCGATCCAGGGGGAGGCGTTTCATTGTCCGCATCGGAGAAAATCGTGAGCTTTTGTCGACCACTCTTTGCTGTTCCTCCAACACCAGAATTCGGTCTTGGCGCTTGCGGATCTCTTGGTGCAGCTGCTGCAAAAGGGTCGACTTTCGCGGCAAGTGCAGGCCGAACTGTGGGAAGCGCTGGGGATGATGGTTCATACGCATCCTCAGGTCGCTGGGAGAATCGTTGCTGGAATTCATTGTATTTTCGGACCAGCCGTGGCGTAGGTCTCGCCTCTTTCTCAATTCCCATTTTGTAAACTTCCTCTGCTTGTGTCCACCTTTCCGCGCCCTCTAACCACGCGGCAAATTCCTCATAGAACAAAGCCAATCCATCCCCGATGTTATGACGGGCGAGGAAGGCAAAAGTTTCGCGGGGTGCATCGGAGAAGAAACGAATGTACTGCAACCATAGTTTCAGGTATCGTGGGTCGTTCTTGTATTGTGCAGAAGTAAGGAAGGTCTTGGTTGCGCGCTCGAGGAGAGGGAGGAGTTGGGATGCTGGGGTTGCTTGCGCAGAAGGATACGCATCGAGAGTCCACCGTACATATCTGTCGTACACGTCCAATGGGTCATCGGACTCTGCTATATTAAGTATTTCCTTCTCATACTCGTTTCTCATTACATCGTTCAGGTTTTTTGTGTCGGAAGGAGTTGGTGTCGCGAGTTTGTGGAGGGGAGAGGGAGAAAACATAGACGCCAGAGCGCGCGCCGATCGTCCTCCCGGTAATGATTGTATGTTTTCTTTCTGATTTTCGATGATCTCGAAATCGATTAGATCCTCAGAGGCAGACATCTTGTCGTCAGTCGGCGCTCTGTCGTGTTGTTGTTGTTGTTGTCGTTGTAGCGTGTAAAGGTTGTGGCCGGTAATGTTTGGCACTTGCGGTATGTTATCACAATTACAATGCCAAGTGAAGGTTGGCCCAGCAACCCAGCTATCAACACGTGCTCTAAACCATGAAAAATAGGTACTTGATGGCCAATGATGAATGAGTCCATGTTAAGGCAAAATCATACTCAGATGGCCGTCAATTTGTGATTGCGAGACATTTTATCTCTTTCTGAACGCGAAAGCCTGACGTGATGATGTCTTGGCAATGGAATTGCTCTTTAGCTGTCTTCAAAATAAGCCCAATTGCCTTATTCGCGTCCGCAGATTAGAATGAGCGTCACTGATGAAGGACACAACGGTTTTATGTGCTCTATGAAGGTCTGACTCTGTTGAAGCTACAGTGAACGTCAATCCCAGACGTGCAAGTTATTTTTATATCACGTGACTCATCAGGCTCTTCCAATCACTCCTGAATCCGAGTAGCTCTACAGCTGCTGATTCATTTTGCCGCATCTCCCTACCTTCATTGCAGTATTTGGCGTTGGATGGTTTCACTCTCCAGCAATTCTTACAGCGTCATTTCCGGCTACACCAGAGCGAAGGCAAGAGCTGGGAGGGACGAAGCGAAGGGAGCTGAATAAAGATCAACAAAAGGATCTTACATAGTAACCGCGGTTGGGAATGCCCATTTGTTGAAAGTGAGGTCCAGAACTGCCAGAGATTTTCACCTTCGCTCACTTGAATTCAAAAACATCTGATTTAAGTGAGAGCACTCTTCCTTCGAGCATGATTTGCCATGACTTACAGCTCACAATAATTTCTCACGATTCGATACACTAAGCTTCAACTATCTTGTTCTCTCCAAGAACATGAGACCATGTGACTGTGGTCGGCCGATAATTCCTCACTTGATCTCTTTGCCCTTAAATCTCAAATGCTTTCCATACCGATGCAAAATAGCAATTGGCACAAGGGACACAGCACAGATGGCAGCTTGAGTCCCGAAACTGGCATCATACCCCACGGCAGCACCCCATGGCTGTTGATAATACCCAACAGTGAATCCACCAATCACTCTCATGAAGTTGATGAAACCAGAAACTTCTCCTGGTGCCATCGGATAACTGTCGATGGCATATGTCGTGACAGCGACACTTGCAAGCATCACACCAACTGTAAAAGAACCCCATCCTACGATGATTATCCCATAATGCATGTGCCGTGCGAGTGCGAACCCCAAGAGAATCAGTCCTGGAACCATGAAAAAGGTTGAGAGGTAGATCATCTTCAGTCGAACTTCTGGTTCGAAGACCCCTTTGTGCTTGTGGATGTAGCGGTGCGCTAGATAATCATTGAAAAAGTGGCCAAAAATCTCTCCAATGATCACAGCTACGATTGGAGTGAAGTAAAGGTATCCGACTGAGGTTGGTCCGAAGCCATAACCGCCGAATGCCTGGGGCGTCGCGAACAGGATGGAAGTTGTGACATTGATACCGATTGACCACATGAATGTCAGAAAGCTGGATTATACGGTCAGTCTTGTTTTTCCTTTAAGATCCTTGGACAACTTACTAGCCGAGGAGAAGCAATAGTAGTGCTGGCTTTGTGATCGTTGCAGCCAGGCGGCCAAACGCTCCAGACAAGGTATAGAAGTAGCCGCTATGATTTCCAACTTGCCAAACACCTGTGATCCGCAAGAGCCTCGAACCGCGGGCTGGCTGTCCTTCAGTAGGAATCGTTCTGTTATAGTAAGGTTCGTCGAGAAACAAGATGATCATCACGAGTTGCAAGCCGCAGACACCAACACACATCCAGAGGACGTCTTCCCAGCGACCGGTACCGCCGACAATGAAGTTTCCCAGCAACGGTCCGAGATACGGAGATGATATGTAGAGACAAGCCCACAGCCCGATCTTTCTAGCATGTTCATGAAAGAAGAAAATGTCTTTGACATAGGCGATGGATATCGTCTGAGGTGCTGTGAGGAACAGGCCCATTGTAGCTCGCATCGCATAGTAGACCTCGAAGTTGGGAGCAAGGGTGGCGCCGATAGTGAGAAGTGTACCGCATATGCAGGCCCAGAACAGAACCGGAGCACGACCCCAGAACGATATCATTGGGATCCAAAGTAGACCACCAATGCCCCTATTGACACAGTAAGTTCATGTTGTGTCTAGTAATAAGAATGTGGTGTTCTTACATCATGAGAACATTCAAGTTATTGGCATAATTCACTCTGTTGGGTTTCGTTTGCCATTCTGCACCTTGTAGAAAGATACAGGGGATCGGAGCTGCTGAGGTGAAGTCTGCACACAGCACGCCCCACGCGATTGTGAGAAGAATGAGGTGCTTCTTCGTTTGAGACCAGTTTACGGGATCTTCTGGATTATCCGAAGGCTGAGGAACCAGGATTGTCTTATAGAGAGTCAGTAAAGAAAAACATCGATATTTGACTATGTGGATCGTTGAATACTCACATGCCCATCCTTAGCTGTCTTCAGAGAGATGTCTCTGCCTTCAATGTCAAGCAGGATTCCACCATTGCTAATAAGGTCTTTCGTTTTAATATTCTCCAGCTCTTCAAACTGGGGAGTAGATATTTTCTCCATAATGACTCGTGGGTGCTGCAAGATTGTGATTTTGGCTTCTTGCTCTCCAGAAAATTGTTGTCTAGACTTTTCGTTGTGATAGGGGCCCTGAAGATATATCGCCTTTTCATACAGAGACATGCTTTACAACTGCTATTGTAAATTCAACTGGATCCATCAGTTGATCGACGGAAACATTGCGGAATTATGAGAATAGCTTTCTGTGGCTGGCAGATTTGCTTGAACTAGGACCCGAGAAGCACCTGAGAGGTCCTGACTCGATGAAATAGGACAGCGGTCTGGCCCAGGGAATCCTGGATCTATGCTCCAACAGAACTATTTCACTCGGAGAAAACCTACAGCCCCACAAAATTGTGGCTTGAGCTTCTCTGGGGTCGAACATTGGCAAGAGGAGGTTGACGTGCTCTTGATTTCCGTCTTTGGTTCCGCTGACAGATGCAATCTGTACACGTAAGAAAAATTTGGATCACGGTGGCTTCAACACTCGGACATGCATCATTTCACAAAGACTTGGTAGAGGATCACCTTCTATTCATATCAGTGATTAGTAATTCAGGAGATGGATGAGTTAATTGCACAAGGAGACATATATTTGGCAACACTTGACATTCTTGAGTCCACTTCTCAATCCAGGGAAAAGTTTCTTACTAGTAGGTAATAGATTGGAAGTACAGACTTCCCAATGTCGAAACTGACTGTTTCGTATTGTTTTCCCACCAATCACTGCTAGTGAGTTATTAAGAGCCAATCCTGGACGTGACAACCATTGATTGATGATATCTAGAAGCTAACATACGACTCGGTAAGACTTTGAGCCTTTCTATACTAATTAAATCTTGACAGCTTGGCCACTCTAGCAACGACTTTTTCCCAACTTAACATATCTGCTCGACTACTGAATGGAGTTGAAGTACACCATACAGAAACCCTGATTGACAGTTTTGGCAAATCCCGCAGCTTCTGATGAGCAGTACACGCAGTGTCATAGAAATTCATATCTTCCATGCTACTGAATGTTTGGATGGCAGCAACAGTATAACCTGAGCTCTCCGGTCATCTTCCTGTGGGGTGCCAACATCCACCAATTTGATGTACGGCTTGCCGTCCTTAACGACTCTTCGTCAGCATCGGAGTTTAAGTTTGTGGGTCCGCCACTTGACTAATAGTTATTACCTTCAAAGCGTTTTCTGGCAAGGCTTTGTATATCTCGATCAACTTCTGTTAGTCTTCTGTGCGGGGAATTTTGAAGAGTACAATCCGGCGAACCGCGGCCATAGTTAATGTCGTAGGATATGAGGCTTCTGTGACTCGGAGACTTCTGGGGCAAGATGACGCTTCCTCAACAGGTTGATAAAGCTCCATTCAACCTATCTTTGTTACTCTAACTTGATGGCTACAGTACTTCGTACAACTCGTTTCGGAGATAACTTTCTGAAGGGAGCCAGAGCCGAGGATAAATCGCGGGGTCGTCCCGCGTGCTGACTGGCTCCTTTTTCCGCTCAAAGACGGAACCACATAATGGTCGAGATGCAAGACAGCTTTCCCAGATTCAGTTGCTGACTTTTTTTCTTGGGAATTCCTTGGAGGAGGATTTTGGAAATAATAGAGATTATTCACAATGTCCGCTCTAGCCAACATCCTTCCGTCAGACCCCCTTCAAGAGAGGAAATCTCAGGTGTATCATGTTGAGAATGTGGGCGGCGAGGAAAAGAATGAATTCCCCAAGTTTGAAGATCTGCCACTCAGGAAGAACGATCCTCCTTTCTCTGCTTGGGGTTTATGGGGAGAAAGTGATGAGGCAGGGACGATTGTAAGTCGGGGAAACCGAGAGCTCGCCATGTGATGGCTGAGCTCATCGCTGACAGGCTGGAAACAGAGATTATTGACTCCAAGGCGAGTAGCAAGAGGGGCACAAGAAATCAAAGAAGGAATTCGACTCAGCTTGAAGTGAGCTTTTCTCTCAAAAGAACCATTTGTTTTCACATGACACAAGCTCAAGAAACATCCAGCTGGTCGCTAAACTCCCCTGTAACTCCGGGCTTTGGCCGCTCGAATTATCCTTTCAGCCATACTCTTCATTGTGATACCCCCGGAATTCTAACTTTCGACGATTCGGTATAGTAATCCGGACAGATTTCTGTTGCACAGCATCTTCTAACTTCGTCTAGATCACATTCAACACCCAGAAGTCAACGCAATGGGACGGCCTCCGGCACTTTGCCTACCAGAAGGAGCAGAAATTCTACCAAGGAATCAGCAAAGAAGAAATACTAGCCCCAGGATCCACACGACTTGGACTTCAAAATATAGACAAGCAAGGCGGCATTGCGGGTCGCGCAGTGTTACTAGACTACGCTACGTACGCAGATAGCGTTGGTTTCACCTATGATGCTATGAAGCATTCGATCAGCTTCGAAGAGCTGATGGCTTGCATCAAATATCAAGAAGAGATTTCCGGGGAAACGATGCGATTTCTAACTGGTGATATCTTACTTGTACGGTGCGGCTACACCAAGTCGTATCTCAAGCTGGGGGAAGTGGACGAAGAGAAAGCTGGAAAACTGCTACCACCTCAGACATGTGGTGTTCGACAGGACATCAGGTTGCTCAAGTGGTTGTGGGATCATCACTTCTCTGCTGTTGGTGGTGACTCGCCTTCGTTCGAATCGTTCCCGCCGGATGCCGATGCCGGCTTTCTGTTCCACGAGGTCTTGCTAGCTGGATGGGGTTGTCCAATTGGAGAGATGTTTTGGCTAGAAGACCTGGCGAAGATTTGCAGAGAGAAGAAAAGATACAGCTTCTTTATGGCGAGCTCGCTGCTGAATATTGAAGGTGGAGTCGCCAGTCCAGCGAACATTATGGCTATCTTGTAGATGTAGCTTGATCAACAATTTTCATTGTAAAATATCCTTCAAATGATGCTTTAAAAATTTCAAGTTTGGGTGATAAGACTTACCAAGGAAGTTAAGGGTTCAAGTATCATTAATCTCAAACGTCGGCTCTTGCGAGAAGCTGGTTCACCGTGCTTAATTGTGTCAAGCAACAAGAGCTTCAACTTTCCGCCATACGTCACTCATCCCTATTTTCTCTTAATTATGCCATGAACGTGTGCAGAAACTTTCGATACACAGAGCTCCATTTTAGTGTGATTCTCGAGATAAGTGATGACATTCTATAATCTAGCGCAGCTTTTCTTTTCGACGCTGATGTATGGGCAGACCAACTTCTATCAGTTTTTGTTTGGTGGAGGCAGCTTCTCATAGTTTTGCAACACCATTCAGCCTATCAACAAAAGTAGGAAAAGACCTTCCAGGAAGCTGTCGTCTAACGATCTTCCCTCCAGCATTCCTGGGAATTTCCTTCACCACCCTCACCTCATGAATTCTCTTGTATGATGAGACTCGCTGTCGGACGAATTGAATCACATCCGCGAAAAGATTTGGATGTTCATCCTTTGGGGCTTGTGTTGTGATAAAAGCAATAGGTACATCGGTGGCTTGTTCGGGGATATAGTGTCCACAAACAGCAGCATCATCGACTTGGGGGTGCAGACGAAGCACGCCTTCCAGTTCAGCAGGAGCTACTTGATTTCTACAAAGGTCAGCCCCAACAAAAGAGTCTTGTTAGAAGCGGTCCCTTACCCTTTAACTTTGATCATTTCTTTTAAACGATCGACAAGGAAAACAAAACCGGCATCATCCACGTATCCAATGTCTCCCGTCCTGAGGAACCCATCTGACATGATTGTGTCGGCAGTGAGCTCCTTGTTGCCGACGTACCCTTGCATGACGTTCGGACCTCGGATGCAGAGTTCACCTGGCACCCCGTGTTCAAGTTCTGTGCTATTAGTTTGAAAGCCATGAAATTATCAAGTCGACAAACCTTTTAGATCCTCATCCAATATCTTGACAGATATCCCAGGTAAAATCTTCCCAACAGTGTTGCGCACGTGAACTTGATTTTCCGTCTGAGAAATGACACTCGGGCTGGCTTCAGTTAATCCATACCACTGTGTGAGACGACATTTGAGTTTTTTACACAGTTGATCGGTAAGACTTTGCTCCAAAGGGGCCGCAGCGTTCATTAGACACTTGAGACTCGAGTAATCTCCGCTGGAAGCTAGTGGATTGTTGAGCAGCTGCAGCGCGATTGGAGGAACAACATTAAGATGAGACACTAGAGATGATTAGGACTCAATCAAAAGAGATTCCGAGTTTTGCGACCTGATTACCTTTGTCTCGCTTGATCGACACTAGTAGAGATGGGAGCTCGAATTTCGGGAAAACAACAATCGGAGCCCCCTGTTTACCGTAAGCGAGATTCACCAAAACATCAGGGATAACTTGCATTCAACAGATACAAGCAAGTGAAGCCTTGCAGGCCAAGAATATGGAAGAATGGCACAACCATAGCAAAGACGGTACTGGAGGTGAACATATCGGCCAGATATATGGAATGCATGTAAACATTGGAGACGATGTTTCCGTGACTCAGCTTGACACCTTTGGGCAGTCCCGATGTCCCCGAGCTGAAGCAAATGAAGGCGAGCTCCTTTGCAATCTCTCCCTCGGCATAACTTGGTGGAAAAAAATCGGCATTGCCATTCCTTGTGATGTTGAGCACATCGATAGAACTCGCATCAATTTTTGAGCCGGTGGTAGACAGTTGTGATATTATTGGCTTGGCAGTCGTCGATTTCAATGCCGCTTGAAGACTGGAAAGCAAGCCATCTCCAACCAACACGAGCTTCGGTTGAGCGATTGAGATTGCATGTGCGAGTTCCTACAATACATTAGATATTCGATCATTGCGTTGATGTTAAGTTCAGACGCACCTGTGGCAAGTGGAGTGGGTTTAGACCAGAAACTACCCCTCCGAAAGCGAGTATTGCGTGCACATATATCGGATAGTGTACCTACATCAATTAGAAACGAATTAACCGAAACAGATGGATGCTTACTGTGTTGAAAGCTAGTATGCTGACAACTGTGCCTCTTCGAATCCCAAAATTTTGCTGCAAGTATGTCGCCAGCCGCCGAACGCCAAGTCGAAGCGACGAGTAAGTATAAACTACCTCTCCCGTCAACCCCTCGATAATAGCTGGTGACTCTGGCGACCGTCCTCCAATGTTGTAGTCCAGAAGAACATTTGAGATCGTCGCATCTTCTGGATATTCCAGAGCATAGTCCGAGGTGTAAACCATTGGAACTCCGTACAAGAGCTAAGTAAAATGGCACAGCAGAATGCGGTGGCCATTCAAATTCCTTGGAGCTCTATAGAGGAACTAAATCTGATGCTCTTGTCTCCGTGTTTCTTCGATGGCCATCCTCTTTCCGGCATTCCGCTTGTTCATGGCTAGCTCTACAGCACGTGTCAAAGTAGCTCGTATTGCTGGAGTTCCGCTGAAACGGAAGCCGCGAAGTCGCGGCTTGTTCAAGGCGGAACAAATGCTCAAGCTTTTACCGGATGCTGATTCGCTGCTGGGTGACCAAGAGATAGGTCGGATGCAGAACAGTACACTTGGCATTTTGCGGTTACCAATTTTGATGAAGTCCATTTCATCGGAACCTTGATACGCGGTACTGTACAGTCCATCGTTTCCCGCGGATGCGGGGTCCTACAAGGGCAGCGATCTCGCGGGCTACCCCGCAGCACCCTTGAGTGGCCTGTCACTTGCAGATACATTAGCTTTGTTACCCCGGATTGATTGGATTGAGTATCAAGAATCGGACAGCTTAGAGAGACAATCAGACTCTTGCTACCTATCCGACATTTGAGCATTCTCTTAGCCATCCAAGCACTCTAGCCCCGAGCGAAACTTCGACTGCTACGGTGGGAGGTGAAAATACACTTTCTAGCAAACGTCAATACTTGTCATACCTGAAGTACTCTACACGAGATTTGGCAAGATGGTCAAGTTAAGGTCGAGAGTTGCGTTTGTAACTGGCTGCAATGGAATAAGCGGCAACGCCATCGTTGAGCATCTCATTCGTACCCCGAAGACAGAATGGTATAGCAGATCTTCTCCGGGTCTCCACATTTGCTAAATCCATTTTTTTCCAGGTCCAAGATCATAATCACGTCTCGCAGGCCGCTTGCAGCATATGTGAGTAGTGACGCACAGCCTCTAAGCGGTTACTTTGCGATAGAAGTCAAACGCGTGCTGACACCTGACAACTACCAGTGGCAAGATCCCCGCATTGAGTTCATTGCTCTCGATTACCTCTCGCCCGTTTCAGAGCTCATTGAGCAGACGAAAGATGTCTGCAAAGACGTGACCCACGCATTCTTCACTTCTTATGTCCACGTCGACGATTTCAAAGTGTTGAAGGACAAGAACGTGCCACTCTTCACTAATTTTCTGGACTCCCTAGATGCGGTTGCGCCGAATTTGGAGAACGTGTGTCTCCAGACAGGCGGAAAGGTATGTATTTAAGCCTTGGACGGAGATTGAGTATTTATTGATTGTTGTCGTAGCACTATGGAGTTCACTTGGGACCCGTCAAGTGTCCTGTAGAGGAAAGCATGCCTCGGTATGACGACAAGGGAGAGAACTTCTACTATCTACAAGAAGATCATATGTTCGCCCTACAGAAAAAGCGAAGCTGGTCTTACAATATCATCCGACCTCATGGCATTATTGGGTTCACACCTCACTGTAAGTTGCTTGTGAAGACAGCATTAGAAGAAGTCCCTGCTTTGGTTTTCATACTCAAACTAACATGCCATGTGCCAGCGAATGGAATGTCAGAAACCATCACGATGGCTTTGTACTTCCTCATTTGTCGTGAAATGGGAGAGCCAGCCACATTCCCAGGAAATAAGACCTTCTACAACACCGTTGATGACCAATCGTATGCCCCAGGCATTGCTGACATGAGTGTATGGGCATCCACGACCCCTCAATGCAAGAACGAAGATTTTGTTCATGTCAATGGAGATGTCATCATGTGGCGATACTTCTGGCCTGCCATTGGATCCTACTTCGGACTTGAGGTAAGTCTCTTTCGACAGACCCTGCAAAGTGTATGGTTTCTGACAACGAGCAGATCCCAGAGCCGGTCTTCACCGCCACGGGCGAAGCCGGGACACACATGGAAAACAACTTTAGCATGATCGATTGGGCGAAGGACAAGAAGCCATACTGGGAGGCAATTTGCAAGAAGTATGGCGGAAACCCCGAGGCTTTCGACTGGGGCACGTGGGGCTTCTTTGACTGGAGCATTGGGAAGACATGGCCCACGCTAGGAACCAATAATAAAGCCAGGAAGTATGGGTGGACGAGAGTAGATGATACACACGAGACCTGGCTTGACACTTTCAAGTCATTCGAGCTGGCTGGAATCTTGCCGAAGTCAAGTGTGATTCGAGCGGAGAGCCAGAAGAGAAAGATGGCTGGCCAGAATGGATCGCATCCAACGAATGGTCAAGGAGGTTTATGACCTGACGATTTTATAATCTCACAAGTTTTATGAATATCTCTATCTCTTTAGACTATGTCTAGGAACTATGCACTTGAACTTGGCAGCATCAATTGACTTCTTCCACCGAATATCTCAAAGTGATTCCATATCGCAATCCATAGAGAGGACAAATTTTTGCCATAGCTACGCACCGTGAGCGAAAGACCGTCTCAAGATCTTATAATACATTCCTCTCCTTATCAGAACTTAGGATTGATCACGCGTACCGCTTCTTGTAACATCGATCCAAAGAAGCCAATGCCCCCTCAGCAATTCAGATATTTGGATCTTACACGAAAACCTCTTATCCCATATGTAAAATACGGTTATCCTGAGGCAGTAACTCATTGAGCCATTCCAAATCCATGATTCCCAAGAAAGGTGTTGAAAAGTCCTCCTTCTCGTTCCCCAATGATCCTTGCACCTGAGTGACAGGAGCCATGGTATGAGAGGCCGCATTTCCAAAATTCATCTCGAATGGGAAGTCAGTGATCATCGAAGATTCAAAGGTAGAGTCTGTAAAGGAGTCATCCATTAAGAATTGCACTTCTCCTTGACCCACTGTTGTCGAATCATTATAATTTGGCGTGGGAGCTTTGGGTTGCCAGTTTGATTCTGATGAATGTGCTGCTTGACTGTTTGGAGAATGCGGTACCAAGATATGAGGCTGTATTGAACCGCTTTCATGGGCTTGAGAGTCTCCTTGGTGAGAAGCGCAGATGTTGTCCGTCGAGCCATTCACTTGGTACGAGACCATGCTTCGATCAGCTGCGAAAATCTTCGGAATGATATCTCCGAGCTTAAAAATAATCCTGGCCATTTTCCCTGATATCCAACTCTTCTTACAGAATTGTGTGAGCATTCTCACCGATTCCTCGGTAGTCTCCTTGTAACTGGCTCTCAAATTTGGAAGTCGTGTCAAACACGAGAGGATCGTGATGGTCGCTTCCAAGAGGTATGGAAGAAATGGGAAACCATACACGGCATTGGCCGCCGTGCATTGTGCAAACATGCTGATGATTGAACGGGCCTGCTGTAGACATATGGTGTCTGACTCCACATTGTGGCTGCTTGGTGACAGCGCCCCGTATGATCTCCTCAGTGGACTTCGGATCATGATCAAAATGTAAAGGAAACGCTAGGAGAACGTTAAAGATTGCTGCTATCTCAAATTGCATTGGCTTACCAGTCGGACAAGGAATCTCTGTTTGAACAGCTGTGGTGATGAAGTAATGGGTGGCTGGTGAACATTGTTCTGATCGCAAACCAGAAATTTTGGCACCGACTCCATCCAGCCATAGACCAGGGAGTCGAGATATTCATGGACATAGGAGCTTGTCCTTGACCCCGACTCAGCTCCAAACAAAGTTTCCCATACTTTCCCAACGACTCGTGAGTATCCGACCATGACGTTGAGATATGTTATCGATGAAAAGTTTGTAGACTCTGCTTCCATATGGTAGAAATCTAGGACGGATCTCGGGGTAGCGACCTCGACATCTCGCGGTAGAGCTACTGTGATGCTGTTGTCTTGGATTATGAAGGGTCTCCCCAGAACTAGAGAGACCCGACGATCCAGAACATACATACACCACCACGTTCTCTTAAACATCTCTGAGTCAAAAGTAGACATGTCATCATGCGTCTTGCTCAAATGTATGCCTAGATGCTGAGCGTGTATGACCGCAAGAGAGAGGACCTTTTGAGCTCTTTCTGTCGCGTCGATCCGGAGCAAGTAGATCACCTGTGGCTTGTCAAAATCAAAGGAAGCAAACTAGTTCTCAACGAACATACCACTAGTACCAATGAATGTAAGCTCGAAAGTGGGCGCGAGTCATCATTTACTGTATCGAGAAGATTCCCGAGTAAATCCATCGCTGTGCAATATAAGCTCCATCCAGCCGAATGAAAGCCTTCACTTTTGTGTATGCGAGTGGACACCGTACATCGTCCGAGAGCCAGACCAAGCAGCATCTGGCAAGCTTTGTCTAATTCGATTTCTGGTGACGCAACTTCGTTGCCCGTCCCCAGGAGCTCCCATAGCTTTTCATAAGTTTCGGAAATTGACGTTTCGGTAGAGAATGGATAGAGCAGGTGCACTTCCGTCAGATAAATTTCAAGATATTCATCCCAGGTCGCTCGGTCTGGTTCTATGCCATTCTCATCTAAAGCTCTTTTTACTCGATGACCGATAGAACTGTAATTGACGTCCTTGGTGCCCGAAGGTAAAGGCGTCATTGGTGGGGTTCCGGGGGCAGAATCTCGCTCTAAAACTGGCATTCCTAGTTCATTTAGGCGGTCTTCAACGCGTTGGAGAGCATGTGTCACTGATGTTTCTCCCAAGTTTCTCCCAGTTGTCATCAGGTTCTTCCCACTTGAGAAGGAAAGATAATCTTTCGGCGAAGTACCACTCAGGACGAGATTTGCACGGTCCTCTGCTGTGTCTCCTGGTTGCTTCTCGGCGATTACGTTACTGTGCGCACCTCTTGCTTCTGGTGACTGTGACAATACTGTCGCATTTGGATCTGATAGTGGCGAGGCGGGGAGAAGGGCTCGTGTGAGAGTTGAAAGGTGCGATTCAAGAGTGGCTAGCCGTTGATGAAGTGCTTGTAGCTCCGGTTGTTTCCTATTAACTGTTGAGATGAATAATGAAACAAGGCGAAAGGCAGAAATTACTCTGGATTTGATCCATTTCCTGACATGGTAGTGCCATCATTATCAACTCCATCCGCAGCATCAACAACACAATACTTCTTCCTGCGGATACAGGATTCGCAAGGAACCCCACCACCACATCGGATCTTCCTCCTCTTGCAAGGACCGCAAGCCTTCCCAACGTACTTGTCCCTCTTTCGTTTCTTGGTTGGCTCCTGATCGTCATTCGCGGCGGGCGGCTGCGAGCTTTGTCCAGAGACGGTAGTTTCCATGATATCTCAGTATCGCCTTCCAGTCGACGAGTGAGATGATATTGGAACGCGAAGTATGAACTTCCTCAATTAGCTCTTGAGATTCTCGATGCTCTCAACTGTCAGCCAGCTGTCGATTAAGACAAAAGAACAGTTCAAGGCTCAACAGAGGTTTGTTGTGCATTGCGGGGTTCGGCATGGAGTTTGGCGGGGTCCCCGGACGCTATCGCTGTACTTCTGTACTTAGATCTTACTACTAATCCTGGTAGCGACCCCTGGGGAGCCTCTAATGGTGAAGTGTCAGCATCGGAACAGGCGTCAACTGCATGATTAACAACAGATCGTTTGGGAATTTTAACTGGAAGTTGCAGGACTCGCCGGAGCCAATTTACGATAATGCAAAGCCCACTTTTCTAATCGTCTATTGCTCCTCTTCTGACGCATCCTCGCTGCTGATTACAGCTTAGTGCTACCAGACAGACAGAATCCATGCCCTCTATTTCTAATGTCGTGTGGGCAGCCTCAAACGCCTCAAACGCCTCAAACGCCCGCGGCCTGGCCAGACCACTGTGCCTGCAAGACCCCGAAACTCTAACTAACTAAAATTCAAGAAAGTTCCGCATTTCCGTTCCGCATTTCCATTCCGCGAAAGCGGAACCTTGAGCTGCCACTGCATGTGATTGTTGGATCCAAGCAACGAATGCCAGAAGAGGATTGTCACAACAATGACAGTAAGCTATTTTCAGGTACTGCTGTCGTCGTTGGAGAGATTATCCCGCAGACAATTTGACAGAGATGAAGAGCTACATAGTGGTGCATGATATATCAGCAGTGATCAAATAGGGGAGGCGCCCTTGTTTCGCGGTGCCAAACCGGAGGATACGGAACTTAAACCTACTAAGTGCTTCGGGATGTGTCATTGGGATCTAGGAGGAGTCAGTATGATCCAAAAGCTGTGCTTTACTCCCGTATGAGTGCTGGGATCAAACGTACCAAGTGACCGGCATCTTCCATGACCACAACGTGTCTTTGTGTCCGCGAGATAGACTTGATCCATTCACGATCGGCAGGATGGCTTGTTTGGCGTCTCAGCAGTTGCTTAAATGAAGACAAAGAAAGAGAGGGAAAGTTCCTACACAACAACACTTTTACCTCCCAAGATGAAATAATGATTTTGTTTCGATTCGCTGAGATAACTGGGAAGATCTGGATGAGGTGCTGCGAGATACGTTGCCTGCAGATCATGTTAGTTCGAAGTGGATGGACCCCAGATATTGACGTACTGCTTCTTGCTCCTTGGGAGTTTTCAAGGTTCTAGCTGCCCTTTCCCGATCTGTAGAGTCGTGCGTGCTGTGTTCTACGTGAAGATTCAGTACTTCAGGATGCCAGTCACTGAAGCCTTTATTGCTTGTAAAAGAATTTCGGACATCCTGCCTTAGTATGTTCAACGGCAGTCCAAAAACACACGCTCGTTAGAGATCTTACAAGCTGTCCCATCTATCACGTCTTTTCAAAGCTCGTTGTGCTATCATATCCGTTTGATCTTTCATTTGGAAGAGAATCGGGTCAATGAACACCGTTGCAACGAATGCCAACGGGTCTAAAATCGCAGCATGTGCCCTTACATCTGTTAAAACCTCGCAAATCGTAGGAAAAGGAGACGAATGTTGACTTGCATGATTCCACCTCCAAATGAATGCCCTATTCCAATCACGGGCTGCTCGACTTGGAAATATTTCAAGACTTGTAAAATATCCCGAGATTGATCAGGCCAATGTGCTTAGAAATGAAACCATTAGTCTAATGAAAGCAAACCCTTCATCTTCAGTGTCATGGATCGATCTCACAATTCTGTCTTAATATATTTGCATTTAGCAGATAGCTGTCACCATGGTTCGAAGCATCGATCGCAAGAATTCGTTTGACGCAGCATGACGAACCTCCACCCTCCATGGCCTTCAATAGTCTCCAGATAGTGGGTTCCCATAACTTCTTACTGAAAGAAGTTCCATGCGTAAAGATGAGCGTAGCAGAGCCAGCTATTGCACCACAGACCGTGTACTCGTCAACAGAGAGTTGGAGTTGTGCATTAGCGTCATGAAGTGTGTTTGGATGTCGGGGATGCGATGCTGGAATTGTGTGACTGGTTTGGAAACAAGTCGAATTGAAAGGTCGTCGGCTCATGATTCAGGAGTGATTCCTCCTACCCAGTGTTGTCTCAAAGGATCAAATGAAGTAGGTTCTGTGAGGACGGAAGCCCGGAGTTGTATTTTGCTAGACGGGCGCATTCCGCTTGACACCGAAACATAGGCCAGCAGAGCTGCACCTCGGCATTCAGGGCCTGAAATCAGCGGAGCTGGTCCCTTGGAGCCTTGTTTCAGGGGCGTGACTTTATTCTCCGCGTGCATTTTCAGCTAAGTGCGGGGTATTTTTACCCCGTCTAGCCCTCTCGGATGAATATTCCGCGACTTGATCATTTTGGAGAACATCACGACAGACTCGAAGACAGCGATGCGGAAATATTATCAAAACAATGGGAGAATTTTTTGGCATTTCGAACGACGAGTTATCGAGACTTTATCCTACATCTTCGCGGGTAACTCTCATGAATACTGGACCAAAGTAACAGACAGCATCACTCTAATTCCGCCAATACCCCATCAAGATTCCTGCCTCTGTTGACGTATGTCCCCAAATTCTCCTTGATTACTGAGCAAAATGTGCCTTGCCTTCAAACTACAGTTTTGGAATACCCATGCTATGTCTCGGTCAATTTCACATACTTTACAAGTCGAGGGGAACTTACTTGATGTGAATACTTTTGGCATTCATGTAAGACAGTAAACTATCTTTCCCAAGCTCATGTCCATAACCACTCTCTTTAATGCCGCCAAAAGGGGTGTTTAACTCTGGCAGGAAAGGGGAGTTGATCGCCACTCCACCAGATTGGATTTTGGAGGATACTCGAAGCGCACGGGTGATATTTGAGGTATAGATGCAGGCTAAAACACGCATATGTCAGCCAAGTTGAACGGACTTGAGATTGGTATTAATAAACTCACAAGCAAGTCCATAATCTGTTGCATTCGCGAGATCTATTGCCTCTTCCTCTGTCTGGAAGGTCTTGACTGTGAGCACAGGCCCGAATATTTCTTCTCTCCAGATCGGACTATCTGGTGCCGGTTCTATGAAAATGGTAGGTTGAATGAATGATCTGTGTATAAGTCAGATCCACCCATCAGATTAATACTGAGCTGAGAGTGCTGCAATCTGAGTTGAAGTCCTAACATACCCTTTTGTTCCAATTCTGCCACCTCCAGTGAGCAATGTGGCGGATTTCTTCCCTTGCTCGATGTATCTCATAATTCTGTCGAATTGCTCCTTATCGACAACTGGGCCATGCTGTGTGTTAGGATCCATAGTATCAGCTCCCATGCCCTTGGACGCTGCCTCGAATATCTGTACGAGTGCATCACAGAACTGTTTGGCAATTTTCTCTTCCACCAACACCCTTGATGCGGCTTTGAAGAACGTTAATCAAGTACTTTACGCACCAGAGAAGACTTTCACTTACCAACGCAAATCTGCCCTGAGTTCGCTAGAAATCCACCTCCGACCCTGCCAGTGTGAGTAGATCATCGACCATGGAAGCCATTGTGTAGTAAACATACCCTCCAATCGCAACTTCCATAGGTGCATCTGCGAAAACCAAGGCAGGAGACTTCCCTCCTAATTCTAATGTGACCTTTTTCAAGTTGCTCCTGGCAGCTGCTTCTTGTATCTTCTTTCCGACAAGTGCAGATCCCGTGAAACTTACTTTTGAAATGACGTTATGAGATGCAAGAAGAGAGCCCGTTTCTTTCCCGCCGGTGATGAATTGGACAACTCCTGGCGGAAAGCCAGCTTCGACAAATAAGGGTCCGAGAGCCAATGCACCCAGAGGAGATTTCTCTGATGCTTTGAAGATGAACTAAAAAAAAATTTGTGTCAAGACATTATATAACCGGGTTCGTTCACTTACAGCATTTCCTGCTGCCAGAGCTGGAGCAACCTTCCATCCGACACTATACACAACGTGAGTCAGTAAAGGTCTATCATTTAATGTCATGAGAAAGATGTCACATATCTCAGGAGAATTTCGATCCTCAAGACAATGCAGAGGGGACGAAATTGGGTTAGCCCAGTACGTACTACATGAAAGTCGCGTTCCAAGATGCTATGCCCGCACACACTCCAATCGGCTCATATCGCACAATCTTGTAGAAGCCATTGTCCTCTACGTATGATCTTCCTTCAATTTTGTCCGCCCATCCAGCGTAGTCTGTGGAATAAGCGAAACTCCTGCCTGGATACGATCTCATCACTTACATTTGAACACTTCAACCATGTGCTTGAGATCGAAATGAATAATTCCAGAAATCGGACGCCCAGTGGGGAGTGACTCGAGATGAGCTAGACGTTCCGCATTCGTTTCGATAAGTTCAGCCACTTTATGCAAGCAAGCTGCTCTTTGCCTGCCAGAGAAATTCGACCATGGCCCACGAGTAAATGCTGTTTTTGCTGCGGTGACAGCGGCGTTGATGTCTTCCTCGCCTGCAACCCGGACGTCGTTTGTGATTGAAGCATCGTTGGTGGGATTACTCAGTGAAATTCTGTCCCTGTTTTTTGACTCGAGGTACTGTACTAAGAATAAGTACTGGAGTTGCTGTAATTTCCGAGGGTTGACTTACCTCATTGTTGATGAAAAGCTTCAGCGGTAACTCCATTTTGATGAACGCACTTGATGAATTCTGCCGGACAGACTAATGGAATATACAAGCAATTTGGGATTCGAGAACTCTTAATCAGTAGTTTGATACGAAGAAAATGAAGAGACAGCTCTGAAGCTACCCCTCGTTAGCTCGCAACCCCGCCATGGGTACAGGCGGGGTGCCCCTGAATTTGTGAGGCGGAACGCTGAACGGAGCTCGTTCCGTCAGCTTTATTCGGCCAAGTTGGCCACTACTACCGCCGACTTGTTTACTGTGTTACTGTTCGTAGACACTCAATGCTTCAAAGTTTGAACAAAATTCAATCAACTCAGAACATCGTTTTGAACACAATATCGAAAGTTCATTCATCAAATTACCATGCAGTCTTCAGAAATTGTCACTGAAATAGTGGAGATTCCACTGGATGTCCCATTTGCGGACTTCCTTCGGGTTTTCCAGCTAGAACTCCTGCCTGTACTACTTGCAGAGCCAGGTGTACTTTCTGTCCGTACAGGTGAGATATTCAAAGAACTTTGCATTGCACATCATCTCATCAGTGCACAAGGAGTCAAAATCAGAGCATCAGAAAAGTCGACCCACGCATGGGCAGTTTCCTTGACGGAATGGGACTCTTTGAAATGTCACGCGAGATTTGTAAAGAAAGAAACCTCGGCTCCTTTCTTCGAAAAAGCAGCAAAGATCTCACGGGGACCACCAACAATCGATCACTATCACTTTGATAATTTAAAGTCGCTAGGGACTTCTGAATGCACTCGGGTGGTTTTTGAGAAATATGTTTCACGTGGGAACTTGGCGGCTAGCTTGGATAATGAAGGACTTTCATGTAATATCTCTCCAGTGAAGGTGGACACTGAGAGCTTCCCCTCCTGTGCGGCCAGATTTTTTGATGTCTTGTGGTATAGCTGTGAGCGTAAGGTTTTGAAGCCGAGTTTATGAAAGCGGGAAGATACGTACAGCTCTCCGCTGCGACATTAGATGTGGCCTGTTAGTAGCGAATGATCAAGACTAGGCTATGATTCCTTGCGCAGCCTTGAATGAGCTTCCGTTTGCCACAAATCAGTACCTGAGAGGGGCCGCCTGCTGTTACTCGCGTCTCGCATGTTTACATTTCCGTCGGAACCGAGAGCGGAATGCCTGAAGTGGGGTGGTGGGGTGTTCGGTGGTTCCGGCAAAAAACATTATAGACAAATTTACATTACTTCAGCATAGATAAGTTTGGGAGGCAGATTGGAATATCACGTTCTCATTGTCCAAGATTCAGTCATTAACGTTGATCACTTTTCCACCATAATGAAGGCACGCAAAAGCATTCGAATTGTCATAGTTGGGGCGGGGATGGGCGGGCTTGGAGCTGCAATTGCACTCAGAAGAGCAGGGCATAAGGTGGTTGTACTTGAACAAGCTGCAGAATTTGGCGAAGTAGGTCCTAACATGACCAAATATCGAGAGTAGTTCAACACCAGGCTAACGGAACTGGCGAAATAAAGATAGGTGCAGGAGTACAAGTGCCACCGAACGCTTCAAGAGAGTTAATAAGATGGGGCCTAGAGGCACAAATGAATGCAGTATGCTCGCAACCCGACAAAATCAATTACCGAAGCTGGGAAACTGGAAAACCGCATGGCCATACCGATCTGTACAATGTCCGAGAACGTTTTGGTGCGCCATACTGGCAGGTGTTTCGACCTGCCTATCACACGATTCTGCTACAGGCGGCTCTAAGAAGTGGTGCCGAGTTAAGAAAAGGTTGCGAAATAAAGAAGTATGTCCCTCAAGACGGTGTGGTCATACTCGCGGACGGGACGAAAGTACAAGGTGACTTGGTGATTGCTGCGGATGGCGTGAAAAGCATTGCTCGGAAGGCTATGGGGATCGATACAGAACCAAATGAGACAGGCGATACTTGTTTCAGAGTCATCATTCCAGCTGAGAAGCTGCTCGCAGACCCAGACCTTGCTGAGTTGAGTACCCGACCAGGATTCGAGCAATGGCTTGGACCAGACCATCATATCATTGGGTAGGCTCTCCAATTTCGGGATTCGATGAGACGAGCCTGACTTCAAAATAGATATAACGTTTCGAAGGAGAAGTTTTTCAACCTATTGATGGTCATTCCAGATGACCGGAAAATGGTTGGATACAAAGCTCCCGCTTCGGCAACAGAGGTCAAGAAGGCATACACAGGGTGGAACCCAACGTATGTCCTTAAATTTACTTTCCTTCAACCATATATACTGACAAACATGATGCAGAGTCCAAAAGCTTCTGGCATTTCTTCCCGAAGACGTCGAGCGCTGGCGACTCATCGACCTCCCACCAATTAAAGAATGGATCCACCCAAGCAACAAGCTCCTCCTTCTGGGTGACTCCGTCCACGCGACACTTCCCTATCTTGCCCAAGGAGCAGCGATGGCGATCGAGGATGGAGCTGCTCTAGGTGCAATCCTATCTCACCTCAATTCCATTGAAGAGCTCCCGGATCTGCTGCAAGTGTATCTTCGAACGCGTCTGAATCGAGCGCACACCATCCAGCGGGGCTCGTGGACGAACCGCTTCTTCATTCACATGTCGAATGGACCGATGCTGGATATGAGAAATAAGATTATGGCTGTTGGTGATTACAATGGAAGTCCCAATCTAATGGGCAACACTCTCTTCACTAACTGGATGTACGGGTATGACGCGGTTGAGTCGGCGGAGAAAGAATGGGCGAGGACGTACAAGTCAAGTGTGTAGGGTGTGGTAGCAGTTGCTAAATGAAGATGAGAGACAAACGGTATTTGAGACTTTAGCAATGAGTGTGGAGATCTAGGGAGTGATTATCATTCATGGATCCGGGGTCACAGAACATTTATTGTCAGCTCATGGCGAATTGCTTATTGATCAATGTCCCTCACATCGGGATGGTATTGTTGCTGACTCAAGTCTGTTGGCAGCGATACTGATATTATAAGTAACAACATCTGGAGTCCGAAAGTCGTAGTAGTTGATAAATTTGTCAAATTTTCCTGATCCTCCATATGCAAATCATAGAGTGATCTGTCATAAATCTGTTCGAGGAAGCTCATAAATTCTGGGAACTCACTTGGATTGAATCCTGAGATTATTCCCTGTATTTGTCTTCGCACGTTCCCAAAAGCATAGACAACGTTTCGCATGTGACCATCAACAAATCCTCCACCCTCAATCAACCGAGGTCCTGCTGTTGATCTTGACAAAGAAATCAGACTGTTTAACAAACCAAGCATTGTGCAGCGTCCAATCACTATTGTCTTTGGCAAAAGAAATCTGTATTACGATGTCAGTAATCTTTCTACCGCTACCTCAACCACCCTCGAGTACGCTTACCTCAAATTGTCTTAACATAGTAGGCACCAACTTATACATCTCCAACAAACTTATGTTCTTCCCAATACAAGTCCTAGCACCCATACCAAACGAAAATAGCGCATTATTCATTTCACTTCTCTTCGAATCACTCACCTCCAACCACCTTTCAGGCCGATAATTCTCGGGCTCGGACCCATAAACAGTCTGGTTGAGATGCACCACCCAGGCATTAGCGCCAACAATCGTACCAGCAGGTATGAAACTCTTGCCAGCCTGAAGACCATGCGCAGGCACGATTCTTTCGAGGGCAAGTCCCACAGCGGGATGCATTCGAAGAGACTCCTGGATGACGGCACCCAGGTATGGGAGATTTCGGGCCTGCTCCCACGAGACGATTTGTTCCATTGGACCGAGATCTGCATCTTCCATTTCCCGGAGAAGATTATTCATTACCTCGGGATGTTTCATCAAGAAGTAGAACACGGCTCTCAAAGTGATTGCAGTGGTATCTGAGCCGGCGAAAACATTGGCGACGGTGAGTGCAAGAACGCGTTGATCGCTGATGAACTCTGGGTCTTTCTTGTTGGCAGCGAGGAACCTGTCCAGGAAGTCACGACGAGCTGGAGAAGCTTTTTCCTCGTCTTGATGCTTGGAGTCGTCACTTCCGGAGAGTCGAGATGCCATTCTGGATCTCGCAAAAACGGCAACTGGTGAAGTGGTATCAACGAATCCTTTCTCAGCACACCAAAGCATCAGTGGATTCTTGAGGAATACGCGGTCCAGCCAAGGAGCTTGACCAACCTGAAAATACAGAATCAGATCTCGCCCAACAAATCATTTTGCAGTTCAGGGTTCTTCAGTTGGGCATGACTTACCACGGCGAAATAGTTCAGCATCCGTTCGAGAACCGATATTACACCGTCGATATCCTTTCCTTGGTCTACGAATCCAAGTCTTTTCGAGAATGTGAGCTCTCCGATGACATCGAAAGCATAATACTGGAGCCATGTACCGAAGTCCAAGATTCCATCGGCGCCAGGTTTATCGACGACTCTATGTTGCAGCTGTGTGAGGAATGCTGCAATAGTTGAGTCCACGAGCGGCTCAAATGTCACCAAGTTGCTCATAGAATATGCACTAGCAACGGAACGGCGCAACTTAGCATGAAACTTCTCGTCTTCTGAGTTGAAGAGACTGTGCAGTGGCTTCCCTTTCACGATATTTTGCTGAACAGGGTAGAATCCGGACTAGATAGATGAAATCAGCTCGCTGAATGGAAATTTTCAAGTAGTGTTTTGAAAGTTACCTTCACGTAGCCAGCATTAAGTGCATATATTTTCTTGGTCGCCTCCCAATCCGCAACAAGTACCGTCTTGGGACCAATCCTCACCAAATCTCCGTACTTTTCATGAAGTTTGATGTGCGTCGCTTCAGGTCGCCGCCCCCAGACCACGAAAAGCCGCCAGTAATCTGTAAGAGATGCCACAAATGGTCCCGGTATATGATTTATTCCGTGTCCATATTTGTTCTTCAGAAGCTGAGCAGCTACGACTGCTGCAAAAACGCCAAAGAGTGCAAGGCCTCGAAGTTCCAATAGAGATTCGACGAGCATTTTGAAAGGAAGAGGCAGGTACTTGGGAATGTGATTTTGCAAATATGAAGTTGGCCTAGCTGGAGTTATTGCTCTGTATCGCCTCTGTAATGGCGACCGATTACAATGCTTAAATTGGGTACTGTTCTGCCTCGACTGAATCTGCTAGGCACCAAATGAAGACGCAACAATTCCTAGGACGTGAACCGCGGCATCAAAGATTTACCGAAACCTGCAACAGTTGGCTCGCGCGGTCTTGCCTAGCTGGGTAATCCGCCTCTCTATTTCATTAGTCCCGGTAGATCCACGAGGACTTGACGTAAAACCGTCTGCACTGAAAGTCTTCCGAATCGATGCAAAAACTCCCCTCTTCCCCGCATCCCCTTTCGAGGATACTCGCTTGAGAGTGTTCCGCAAGAAAACTAACGTGTGGTACTGGTTCTAAGATGTGGGGAAGGACATACTCTGTTCCGCCTCATTTCCGCAGGTTCGGAATGTCTCGCTTAGTAGAGAAAAGGGGACAGCCGAAGTGTTTGGCGACACCAGAACAATATTGCGGCCGAGCCGGACGAGTAACAATTCATTTTTCTAGAAATACCTGATACATCGGAAGAGAAGAGAGGCGTAGATCCGCAAGTCATGGCGAAATCCCCGAATCACAGCCCATGGTATCATGGCTCTCGAATCCCATTCGCTGAGCCAGCTTGGTCACGTGGCAGTCCATCCCCCTACCTGAAGGACTCTCATCGCAGATTAAGGGACGCAATGAGAGCTTGGGTCGAAGTGGTTAGATATAGATCACTTTATATCGAACGATGTTAACCATATTTCCAAGTAGAACGCCATCCCTTATGCCTCGACATGGGAAGAGGAAGAGAATCTCCCCAAAGACATCTACCAGAAAGCAGCAAAAGCCGGAATTTTAATGCCAATGGCCGCCGGAAAGTCAATACCACCCGAATGGGCAGGGAAGTACCCCATCATTGGAGACATCAAGCCTGAAGAATGGGACGGCTTCCATGATTTCATCATTCATGATGAGCTGAATCGAGTAGGTGGGATTGGGTGAGTTGTTCAGATATCCAATAGCGGCAGACGACTCAAACTGACTTGACTAGAGTGCCAAATGGTCTAATAGGAGGAGTAGTCAGTACTACCTGAGTTTCTGCTACTCTTTGTCTAACGACAATAGACTTTAGTGATGCCAGCCATCCTCAAAAATGGTTCTCCCGATGTGCGGGAACGGTAAGCCTATGGGTGATAAATCACACTTTATCTGTGCTGACCCAACCAGGATTTCCAAGGAAGTCTTCTCTGGCCAGAAGAGGCTATGCCTAGCCATTACAGAGCCAGATGCAGGTTCAGATGTCGCCGCACTGGCAACTGAAGCTGTTTTGACTGCTGATGGTAAACACTACAGAGTCAATGGGCAGAAGAAGGTAAGTAAGTTTCTTCACTCTCGATAGAAAAGTTTTGACAAGGCGAAAATTTAGTGGATTACGTCTGGAATGTATGCAGACTACTTCTTCACCCTGACAAAGACCTCTGCGAATGGGATGACCATGCTGCTAATTCCCAAAACAAAAGATGTTTCGGTAAGGCACATGAAGATGTCCGGATCTTCATCTGCCGGCACTGCATTTGTTGATTTTGATGATGTTTTGGTGCCGGTGGAAAATGTGATTGGTGAGGTCGGGAAGGGATTCAAGTGTATTGTATCAAATTTCAATCACGAGGTAGGTTTTTCTGAAAGGTGTTGTTGCTTCAGTGGTAGTGAAGTATCTGACACTGAAGTTTTGTTCAGAGGCTTTTCATCTCTTTTCAGTCAGTACGTGGAGCACGAGTATGCTTGGAAGATGTGATATCGTAAGTTTGTCCCGAAACAATCATTATATATTGCAAAATTTACTGATCTTCCTAGGTATGCCTCTTCCCGGGAGACGTTTGGCAAAAAACTCATAGACCACCGTAAGTCTACACAATCTTTGCCAGCCCCGGCTAACGATATTCAGCTGTCATCCGCTTCAAACTTGCTCACATGGCCCGTGAGACCGAAGCGCTGCAGTCTTGGATTGAGGTAAATCTTCCAGGTATCCTCGTCTTTCTGCCAAACTACTAATTTTTTTTTTTTCAGACTCTGATCTTTCAATTGAACTCCCTCAGTGCCGCAGATGCTGAGCTTCTCATAGCAGGACAAATTGCTCAGTTGAAGGCACATTCCGGTATTGTACTCCAGAATGTTGTTCGCGATGCAATCCAGATTCTGGGAGGAATAGGTCTAACTAGGGGTGGAAGAGGGGAGAGAGTCGAGAGGATATGGAGAGACGTAAAAGCAATTTCGGTACCTGGAGGAAGCGAGGAGATTATGTTGGACTTGTCCGTCAGGAGAGCAGTGAAGGCTGCAGACGCTCTGCAAGGAATAGAAGGGGGTTCGAAGGCAAAGCTATAAGAGCAGGAGTTCCCGAAAAATGAATTTGAAAATGGCACAGCACAGCTTACTGGAACGATCTTGGTCTCAGAACAATATTCACATATCACGTGCAAACTGTAGCCAGGCTATCAAGCTGTTCGCCAGGTTATGACTTCTCAAACTGCATTACTACTTCGAGAAACGAAACGATGTGAAAATGCGCAAAGGCTTTCCAGCTTCGCACAACTCCTTCAGGTGGGCAGAGGGTCACTAAAAATAACAGGTCACGTGTTAATGCTTTGACCCCTTAGAGTTTTTATTTCAACCGAGTTCTTCCTATGCTTCGACAGATTCGTGGCTGTACTTTAACGGATCTCCATTCCGTATAAGTGTTAACAAGCCTTCGTATAAATGATTCTCTGTTACCACTACCTCGACAGCCGCTTCATTTTGGTAGCTGGAGGATTACGACGATCTCCAGGTCGGTACCCACAGAATTCGTCAGCCCGACAGCTCCTAACCCGCGCTGTGGCTGACTGACCGCTCGATCCAAGCTGTCTTGAGGGATTATTGCAGAGCTGGCTCAGGTCGAGATAAGTTTCCTTCAATAACAGTTGTCTCGTCTTGGGATGGTTTTGAAGTTCGACAGGTCGCATCGATGGGCGATTTCTTCGCATGACGGGACGGCGATCAGCTCCACGATATCTATGCCAAGACACGTATTCCTTTGCGGATCTTCTCTTTAAGTTCGGACGACAATGATGCTCGGGCTTCGTCTGTGTTTCATCCGCGAATTCTATGCCAAGCACAGCATAGCGGCTGCTCCCAAACAGTGGGAAACCCCCGCTGCGGGAACCAAGCTTCAGTCTATTTACAACCTGGCAGTCATCCTTACCGGATCGAGGCTTGCCGCGTACGAAAGGAAGTAATACATATGGATGACATGCTCCTCGTCTCTGATTTGTCTTTTTTTCTTTCTGTTTTATCTCTGTCACTTTTGGTCTTTGACTACTGCTCAGGTACATTCCTTTCGTGTAGATACCCTAGCCATCCCTTGCTTCGTTCCTGTATATTTGTTACTTTTCCTTTCCAACATTTATCTTTCTCTCATGTTCAAACCCGCGGCAATTATGGCTGCATGGCAAGCACCAGTTCGAAAGAACCAATTCGTGAGGAATTGGGCAATTCTTCTGCTGCTATTTCTTTTATTCGTGTATTGCATGTAGGAGCCCTCATTCCTATACTTACAACCCTATCTGATTTCTTTAGATCTTGGAATGACCTACAGTACTCCCTACCAAGCTTCAACTCCAGCACCACGACCGTGCTTCCTCCTTCTCCCTACGATCCCCGAAAGTTAGCCTTCCTCGTCGAAACTCGACCTCTTCCCCACCTCCCCGCGCTCTTCACCCATATGATGACCATCATACCCCCCGAATGGACATTCAAATTCATGGGCTCGCCAGTCGCAGTGGCATTTATGCGTGCCTCGCCCACGATATCCCGTTTCGAAGCTTCTGGGAAACTGCAGTTCCTCGATATCCCATCGAATTATAGCCTCTCGAACCGTGAAACCATCTCACAAATGTTTACCGATCCACACCTTTATAGGGACATCCTCTCCCCTGCCGAGCATTTGCTAGTCTGGCAGCCCGATAGCATATTCTGCGCCAATGCACCGACTACACTAAACGATTTTCTGCAGTGGGATTGGATCGGGGCACCTTGGTCGAAGACGGCTGCCTATGGAGGAAATGGTGGATTGAGTTTGCGGAAAGTGTCAAAGATAATGGATGTGCTGGGGAATAAAACGAGAAGACATGGTGATGGGGCCTTGGAGGATCTTTGGCTGGCGCAACGGCTGCATGAGATGCAGGGGAATACAATGCCAGGAGCGAACATTAGTAAAACGTTCAGTGTGGAAAGTGTATGGGATGAGACGCCGTTGGGATATCATATTGGATGGCTCGGCGTACATCATGAACAGGTAGGAATCCCCGCTCAGAAGCGTAATAACTTCGAAACCCAATGAATGGGTTCCTGCTAAAAGAGTACAGATTTGGGATGATCAAAGTCAGGTCGATCATATCATGGAGTACTGCCCAGAAGTCAAGATGATTCTCGGCATGAAATTAGACAATGACAAGCCAGCAGGCATTCCTCGTTAATCAAGTTATGCAATTCTATGTTCATGTCGCCCGCACGATAATCGAAGCTAAGTACGGCGTGTGATGGCTGGTGCTCTCACGGGCAAACGAATGCTATGTGGACTGAAGTCCTGGGTGGATTGGCCTCATTCAACGCAGAACTTCAACGCAGAGTTTCACAATCAGCTCACCTTCACAGTGTCCAAATGGCTCCTTGCCCTATCAATCCCTTTGAATTGAACTCAGGTGAAACTAGCCACTACTTTCATTGAATAGAGTTCTTGCAATCACTGGCATACGGGCTTAAACAATCACTCGGATAGAGGGAGACACGCGGCACTTTTCACTAACGACGACTGTGAAAATCACACCTTACACCTGCAATGGACTTCCCTAGCCTTGAGGGCATATATACAACACACCTCCCACCACAATACCGATTCGCTCCCCAATGGATTGTTCTTTACCGATCCTATTCACGGGTTTGGGCTTGTGGCAGATGGACAGGTGGGTGATCGACTTACCAAATTGTCGCCATTTCTCTTTGATTTATCTGTCTATTGTCGTTTTTCTGTTTCGTGCATACTTCCCTGTTGCCTATCGCCTTCACTACATCTCACGATACATCTCAGGTGGTTTGAGATCCAAGGAGCTTTTGAGATGACAGTGAAGATGTCTCTGACAACAGCCATCCTCCACTGTCATCCAATATGCATAAATGTTCCACCCGAAGGGTTTCCACAGGTGCTGAGATTGTACAAATACCATGCGGGTACGTTAGAACACGCTTGCATGAGCATGCTGTTCACCGTTCAAGAATACGGCTTGAGTTGGGTGGTTTCAATTACGACTTGATCTCTTGTGATCCAAATCAAAAAGCCAGTGGTTCATAATCGTTTTGAACTCTCCGGACGCACAGTACCGGCTCACTTGAAGTTCTAGATCCATGAGATATTTATAGTATTGTTCTGACTGTAAGAGCCACTCGGCTTGTGTACTCCTCAGTTAAAGGTTACATTCACTCATTTTTCTGCAAGATCGAGCTATTCACGAGTCAATAATAAAATTGAATTGAGCTCCTGCTCAAAAGCCGAGGGTTGTGGACTTAGCTGCAGTGTATGAGCATTGATGACTGTTGAAGTATGGGAGTAGTGTCACAAAACGACAACCAGATTCGTACGGTGCAACACTTGAATTATAGACGAGGTGTCTATATGATGTGCGTAATTTGCATACGGAAGCTACTACATAAAATGCTTAATACGGTTAGTGCGTTGGGGGCAATTAGTGAAAGGAACGGAAAATTTCAAGATCCCGGTGAAAGCAGGAGGACGAAAGGCATGACAATAATCATGTAGGCGAAGATTCCGGTTATGATATATCAGTGACGAAGGAGAGAACGGGCTTGGTAGAGGTGGATCGAGAGGACATTGGGACGAGCCCCCACTAACAGCTTTCAGAAAGACATGGGGCAGCATCAAATCCGAATTTGCGAATTTCTCCTCGTAGCCTCATTCACTGTAAAGACCTTGCCATGCTAGTTCTATCCAGTTTTAATTATGTGAATCGATAACATGCGGTCTTTCTTATATAAATTCTTCTGTAGATGAAAGACGCATCCTCCACCCGCCCTCGCGTTTATTTCGGTGGATCTTGGAGATCTACGTGAACCCTTTTTTGCACTCCACACTTCAATCTGCTTCTTCCTCTCTCCTCTTTATCCACTCATTTACAGATCGAAATAGCCATGTGGCTATCACATACGACCATAGATTGAGGAGACCTGGGCATCCCGTCCGCTCTGCCATTCATAAGCCTCAAATCGGAGGATTAGTAGTTGGGTGGGTGACCACCAGCGAATACCCTCTGTTGTATGTTGGTTTTCTTTTTTCTCTTTCTTTTGCTTTCCTTACATTTGAGGGAAGCAGAGAAGATGTCAAATTGAAGATGAGTGACCCGTGCCGCATTTGATAAGACATAAACCATGGAATGTCGTGTTAAGATTACTCGAAGACCTCTCGTTCTATGAAGCTTGGAGTGTATGGATGATGACTTCCTCAAACTTTTGTCTGTATTTGTCAGACGAAGAAGTATTAATTCCACGAGCCACTATGTACTCTTCTCAAAGAGTGGAGGGAATTGGAGAACATGAAAGCCAGGGGTGAACTCCTATCCAGAACGATCTTCAAGCGGCATTTGTCTACTCTCATAATGATTGTGAGTTCCAGTTCTTTAACATTGGACAAGGGAACCGAAGCCGACTGATGATATTTTATAGATAAATGCTAGAGAAAATGCATCAATCTGATCGAAAGCAAGATGCCTCGCTTAAGCCCCTGCCAAGTCTATTCGAAGGCCAGCTCGTGATGAGCCTTTAAAAGCAGCGCCACAACCCTCACGAGATCATCCTCCTGCATTTACCCCACTAACAACCTTATCTCAGAAACTTTGCGTTAAGAAATCACCCTCATGGCTGTCACTGGTATTCACAGAAGCAGCACCAAACTTGCTATTCGACACTTCTAAATATCATCTAAAGGGGCGGATGCTTCGAACAGGCAAGGGGTAGACCGCTGTGCCGTGGAGACGCTTGCTACCACCAAGTTTGCGAGCCAACCTCTTCCACGCTCATACTATGTCGCATTCAAAATTATATTCAACTTCAAGTCCCAAGTAGAGTCATGCGAGATGTCGTTCCGGAACTTCGACAAGTTGCGATCAGTTGAAAACATATCCACAACAACAGGGTATTGCTCCGACCCCACGATAGGCAATTCCCTCGAAGAAGTCGAAGAAGAAGATCGCTGGACAGACCTCCAACTGGCATCTCGAGATGGTGACCTGCCAACAATAGAGCGACTCCTCTCAGAGCCTTCCACCAATATCAATGCTCCCCCAATTGGATGGTACGGCCAGAACGCTCTCCAAGCAGCATGTGCGCAGAGCCATACATCTGTCGTTGCACGATTGATCGCAGCAGGGGCAGATGTGAATGCTGCAGGGGATTTCAATCGCCCTAGAACAGCGTTACAAATCGCTGCTGTATCAGGCAATGTCGAGATCGTGGATATGCTTCTCGCTGCTGGTGCGGACGTCAATGTCCCAGCAGCGAAGTACAATGGCCGGACTGCTCTGCAAGCTGCATCTGAAGGAGGTCATTTACCCGTGATCGAAAAGTTACTCGAAATCGGAGAAGATGTGAATGCTCCTGGCGCGCATTATGGAGGGTTGACAGCATTGCAAGCATCTTGTTCGCCTACCAGCAATATTGCAGCAGTTGGCAGACTGCTCGCAGCAGGCGCAGATGTTAATGCACCTCCATCTCGATATTTTGGCTTGACTGCTTTGCAAAATGCATCTCTCCATGGAAATCTAGAGGTGGTGAATATGCTTCTCGATCATGGTGCCGATGTGAACGCAGCTGGTGCGTACAATGGAGGAGGGACCGCCCTTCTTGCCGCTGCCGAATGCGGATATGTTGAGATCGTTAAAAGGCTACTTGATGCCGGTGCAGATGCTGAAGTTGTGTCGGGTCAGAAGAAGCAAACCGCTTTACAAGTTGCGGCTGCTAATGGCCACGGAGAGGTTTTTGTGCTTCTCGAAGCTGCTGTGGAAAAGGCAAATGCAAGGAAGAGAGAGAAACAACTCTCCAGTGACGCTCTCGCTAGAAAGTTTGCAGAATGATTTCAAGCATTACAAGTTTTCAAGTCTTGCCAAGGTTCTCTCATGTCATTCGTGACTTTTGCAAACCGAGGATCCTCGGATATTCTGTTTGGTGCAGTTACTTGCACTAACACTTACTGATGGAATAGGCAGTAGATACCTTGACATACAATGTGTAATACTCTATCTCCTTTTATAGTCTCGCCTTATTCTGACCCGATGACCGAGAAATTTTCGCCGATATTCTCTGTTTACTTTGAAGTCTGGACTAACAATATTGCAAGGCATGCACCAAGTACTTAAGTAGATAAGATTTTTTAGCGACGCTCCAAGATATCTGTATATCACCTACTTCCCAACTCGATAAACCAATTTCTTGCCCACCACCTTCCCCTCCCTCATCTCCTGAACCCCCCCAAGCACTCCCTCCAACCCACCCTCTCGTACCTCACTCGGATGACACTTGACCTCTCCACTCTTCAATTTACTCTCTGTAAACTCCGCAAACTTGACCGCACTATCAAACATCTCTTTCGTCGCCTCAAACTTCTGATCCTGGATCAAGAACGGGGCATTGAAATACAAAACCCCCATGCAGAACTTGAAGACGAGGTCTTCACGATCGACTTTGATCATGGGCGCGATGCTGACGTAGGTTGCACCTTTTGAGAGGACGGCAGAGCAGAACTCGTAGCTGCTTTGTTGGGAGAAGCAGTCTATGCAGAGGGTGAGGTTGGAATTGGTTAGCGTGTTGATGGCGGCTGGCGAGGAGATGGAGGTGTAATCGAAGACGTGGTCTGCGCCTAAAGATTTCAGGAAGGCGAAGGTCGAGGGAGAGGATGTGGTAATGATCTCGAAGTTAGAGCTTCGAAGAAGTCAATGAGAAACGTCGGTCTGTTTAGGTGCTTTGACGCTGGCTTACAGTTTCGCGAATTGGATCATCATTCGACCTGTTGATGTACTTCCTCCGTAAATGAGAATCTGGTGTCTATCCTTGTCGCCAGCCGGAGGAATCTTGAAATCCAAGGTATTATACTAGGCCTCAATCAGTGCCGACTTTTCATCGCACCAATTCGAGTCTCACATACCAAAACAGCACCGGCAGTCAAGACACTAACCCCAAGCGAAGCCGCATCCTCAAAACTCATCTCATCAGGGATGTGCAACTGCACATCCCCCACCACAATGATATATTCCGCAAAAGTACCCCAATCAGGCTGCAGCGGATTCGGTCTTGTGCATCCGCATACTCGGTCTCCTTTCTTGAAGTCCCTCGTCACAGCGGAACCGACTTCTTCTACAATGCCTGCGTAGTCGCAGCCGAGAAGGCCGCCTGCATCGCTGATGCTCCATGGTGCGTCAATATCGAGGATTTCGTGAGGATTTAGTCCGACTGCGACTGTTTTTATGAGCAGGCAGTCTGGTGGGAGGGTTGGAATTGGTCGGTTGGTGACGAAGACGGCAGGGCCACCTTTGGCTTCGAGTTGGATTGCTTGCATCTTGATAAAATCAAGTCTTCAGAATGTAGAGTAAATGAAAATGTATCGAAATTTTCCATATGGAATATAGATCCATGACCTTTAAGTATGGAGTCCTCCTTCGACTTTGTTTTGGCGACGCTAATAGAGTCCAGCGGCAGGAAGGGTTGCCAAGAATATAAGCCATACTGCTGACACACCTCTTACGCTTGAACCAATGAAAGTGCCTGATGTGGCAAATGATAGGCTCTAAAGATTTTTGGTGAAGGCTGCAGGTCTGTAAGTATATACCGGCAGAGAAGCGCCCAGCGCCACACTGCATATTGGCTTAAGCTTGAGCCTCAAGCCGACATGTTGTATCTTGATCAGGCGTTTGGAACTATCCACGTGGAGAAAAAAAGAGGCTTAATAGAATACATAACCATTTCGAAAATTTTGGAGATGCGGCGATGGATCCAAATAAATCAAGCTATGAGACTTATCCTTTACTAAAGTAGCGTAGAAGTCTGTCGCTCAGGCGGACATAAGTTGTACACACATTGAACCCCGTCAACACCCTTTCTGAGAGTACAATTGCAAATCAACAATTCCATGACATAACGATCTTACGACCCATTTGGCCTATCATAGATCTGTTTTCCAAAAATTTCCATCAACAAACAAAACAAACACCCAAGAGCGCGCGAAATAAGCCCACAGGTCCAAGACAACAACGGAATAGCAAGCAACACAACATGCAAGGTTTTCACGACGGTCCAAATTATCATCACCACTTCCTCTAACCATCAAGGAATCCACCCTAATCCCCTCTGATTCCCAAGGCCTCCCAGCCCTCTTCCAAGCAATCGATTCCCACCCAGGGTATCCCTGCCACGATCATGTCTCGGTCCATCACCGACATAAACACCTAGGTACTGAAATAGGTTCAGGAGCCGATACTCTCGAGCAGTATCGGAGGAGTAGGAGGGCCCCCAGCTGCGAGGGAACTCTTCGCGGAAGTTGTTGAAGATCGGGTTGTTGTAGCTGCTCGAGTAACCGCCAGGGGGGAGGCCGTACGCTTGGCAGATACGGTCGAGTGTTGCGCCTGAGCGAGGTCAGTAAAAGTGTGACGTGGAATAGTTCTATGGTAGGGTTTGTGGGAAGGAAGGAGGGAAAGCGTACTGTCCAAAGATAGAAACCACTCGACACGGCGAGGATGCTCGAATTCGCGAGGATATTGGCCGCGGTCGACACCATTATCAGAGATTTTGGGGTGGACCTCTGCGTGCAACATGTGAGGGCTGACGATACTGTTGGCGAGCTGGACACCCAAATTGACTCTGTAGTTACAGTCAGCAAGAGTTCAAGCATTGTGTGAGCTCTGATTACCGTCTGATCATATCGTCGACCATGAGATCTTCAAGTCTCCTATCCTCGCTTAGACCAGACATGTTTCTCAGACCATCGAACCGCATATCATCATCTCGCGAGAAGAGATCATTTCGAAACAGAGACCTGATGACATTCTGAATGGTGTTCTCTAAGTTCTCGGATCGTTGGAACGGTCCCCGACCCGAACTACGATCATCCCAAATAACCATTGCTGGCAATTTTTAATTGTACGTGGTGAAACTAGTATTAGGTTCTGAGATAGATCTGGAAAAGCAGTCTATCTTGATCCGTCAATATTAACTGGACTGGTCTTTGGCAGGCGCGGGGTTGGCAAGAGGATTGTTGACAAGTGGTATGTTTCCAGGAGTAACTTTAACTTGCGGAGGATTAGCTGGCAGATTGATGGCCTGAAGATTTGCTGGTGGAGGGTTTGCTGGTGGATTAGCTGGTGGAGGATTGGCTGGCGGAGGATTTACCAAAGGTGGACGACGGATGGGAGGAGGACCTAGTGGAGCATTGGCAGGTGGAGGAAGAGCAAAGGCAGGCGGCCCAGCAACATTAGCTGGAAGAGCACCAGCAGCGTTCGGACCAGGATTAGCGGCCCCTTGCTGAATTAAAGCGTTGACTAGGATATTGATAGCTAGCTGAGGATTATGCTGATGATTGCGATTCTTACCACGATTGGGATTTCGATTTTGGTTGGGGTTGTTACGCTTTGGGCTGGGGTTACGCTTGGCAACGTGAGGGATTATGTTGATAATGACCGTTAGTGGTGGTCGTAGAGGGAAGACAGGTACTGGGACTGGAATTGGAATTGGAACCGGGATTTGAACTGGGACCGGAAACGGTGGTGCGAGAACAACTTGTGGTGGAGGGTTGAGAACTATCGGTGGCGGGACAATAGGAGGCTGGTTGATAACAACTGGTTGGGGAATGTTGACAAAGACTGGTGGAGGGGCGACCAGTAGTGGCGGTAACGGTGGAGGGTCAGGAGGTTGTATGATTGTCGGTTGAGGCGGTGGTTGAGGAGTTAAAAGAGCTGGAAGCAGCGGAGGTGGAGCTCGTTGCAAGACTGGGAGAGGCGCTTGTATGATATTCGGTTGAACGAATTGAGGTCCCAGAAGAGGTGGAGGGAGCTCAAATGGCGGCGGTTGCTGACTTGGAAAGTCGTAGGGGTCGTAAGTATCGAATGGGATGTCGTTGATGGGGAGAGGCAATGGAAGGAGAGGGGGAGGGGGAGGGTAATATCTTGGAAAGTGAGGAGTGGGTGGGTACTGATATGAATACCGTCGATGTGCTCTGCGGTGAGAGCGACGAGTGCTGTTACCCTTTCTAGGGGTTGCGCAAGGACACGTGAGGAAGAACATTCCAGCAGTTTGGCAGGTACATCATGATGAGGCTGGTATATATGTTGCTATGCAAACTTGGTGGGAATTCTTGCGAACTACTATGTTGAGCCACCGATCAATTGCAGAAAGCCTTCTCTGACACAAACATTGCCTGAAATCTTCGAGTGTCTCGTGGCCAGCGCACATCTCACTCGACAGGTGTGCGAGGTGGAAACATGGGCCCTGTTATGGTGAGCAAGCCAATGGCTGGCAGGATGGCCTAACGGCGGCACCTTGCATGGTTTGTACCCTTATGTTCAGTTGAAGTCGTCGTCCAGAAACGTTGAGAGATAAGTTGGACACCACTCCACTTCGAACAGACGTGGATCGCAAACAAATACCTAGTGACTCGAGTTGTTTGTTGAGCGCTGGCAGCAGAACACGGAACATAAAAAGTGCTAAGCGAGGATTTGGTGTAGCCAACATGAAAAGACTGAGAAGCAAGAGGTCCAAGGGACAGTAATTCACGCAACGAAAGCAAGAGGAAAATCAAGGCAGACCAAGCACTTGCTGGGCCATTGTCAGCACCAGGCTCCGCTTGGCTGGCTACGAAGTATGCTTCCGGTGTTGCACGTCAAGGCTATCGTGCTACCTAAGCAAGGCGAGGCGACAAAAACACTTCATAAGACTCAAAAGGAGTGGCTTCGTGATGACAAGGGAGATAGCTGTATAAGCGCCATGTAACCACCCGTCGATTGACACATAATCTCGAGGTGGGAAGACCCATCGTTGTGTTACTTCTACCAATCCTTTCACGATCTCATTTTTAGATGGGAGGCACCCGCGAGGCAAGTAGGATGTTCGCCGTCGGAAAGGGACAGGGAAAGTGACGGCTCAGGACTCTCGGAAGACAAAATGGTCCCTCCAATCAGTACATATTCATATAATATGAACGGGCAAGAACCAGGCAGATTCTGAGGCAGACTTCTCGGCGCAGGAGGGCGTTGATCTACTATTCATACAACTCAACTGCCAACTGTCGTATCTTACAATAACTCCGAGGCACAACAGCGGTATATCAGTGGCTACAACCACCGTCGCTGTCATCCGACATGTCTTCGACTTCTTCCTTCTTGGCCTTTTTCTTCTTCGAAGGGCCCTTTTTGAACATGGCGTCCAGAGTCTTCTGTTGTTTCTTGTCGACCTGACCCTGAAACTTCTTCCGCTCTTCAGCCCCAATATCTTGAAGCCGCTGTTCTTCTTCTTTGAACTCCTTCGTGTCGGGATCGGACCCAATGAGACCTTCAAGAAGTTTGATTTCAGTGGCCCATACTCCCTTGTCTTCAACAACTTTTCCGTCGGCACCTTTCTTATCGATTGGGGTTTCTAAGACCATTGGAAGATCTTGAAATGGGGCAAAATTAACCACGTTGTGGAAGGCTCGTAGTCCAAGGAAGCCAGTGCCAATATTCGCGTGTAGATCTCGGTTAGATGATAGAGGCGTCTTGCTATCATTCAGATGGAGAGCCTTCAGGTATGACATCCCAACGATTTCTGAAAAGCTATCCATGGTCTTCTTGAAAGCATCGGGTGATCGTAAATCATACCCAGCTGCGAAAGTATGACAGGTGTCAATACATACACCAACACGACTTTTGTCGTCCACGAGAGCAATGATATCCCGAAGGTCCTCCCATGTAGATCCAATGACGTTGCCACTGCCAGCCATATTCTCCAGAACGGTTATGACCGAACTAGTTGCTCTGTGTGCCTTGTTCAGCTGTACGGCTATACGAGCTATTGCTTCCAGGCGCGGATGCTTGCCGGTACTGCCAGGGTGAAAGTTGTACAGCTTAATTCCCAGGGCTTCACAGCGTTGCAGGTCATCCAGGAAGCAATTGTACGCCTGCGTTGCCTTCTCAGGATCCGGCTGAGCAAGATTGACGAGGTACGACCCGTGCGGAAGGACATGCTTCGCAGCATCAAACTTGTGTTCGAGGCAGAATGCTTTGAATTGGTCTCTGGCTTCTGGTGCTAGGGGAGGGCTGGACCATTTCCGTTGGGATTTGAGGAATAAGGCGAAGGAATTGCCACCGATGTGGAGAGCATTACTTATCGAGTTCTGGACACCTGCAGAGCGACACATCAGTAAGTGGTCACCAGCACATAGAAGTACGAGATATACCTCCGGCACCAGAGACGTGAGCACCAATGTACATCGCCGATTGTAGGCTTGTAACTGCTGTACGAACGGCAATTGGCATAGTCTCGGCTTCTTTCTCCTCCTTTGTCTTGCGTTTCTTCTTTGACTTGTTTTCTTCCGCCTCTTCGTTCTCGTCGTCCTCGCCCTTGGCTTTGCGTTTCACGGCTTTCTTCGGTTTGGCCACTTTCTCCTCCACAACGGTCTCCGCCTTCACTTGAATCTTTTTGGTCTTTGGCAGCGATAGAGTTTCTTCGCTCTTTTCTCCGTCCGACTGTACTTCTCCTTTCACAAGCCTCTTCGCAGTTTTGTTGGAGGACTTCACGGATTGTGCAACCACCTCTGTTGTTTCAACCTTCACGACTTTGCGACCTTTCTTAGGCGTTGCAGATGGGGTGACAGACGGTTCAACATCAAGCGATAACGTTTCTGTCTTCCGACTGGATCTGCGCGACATCTTGAATTGCTTAAGGTGTCGTAGTTGGTTGTCAATGATCTGCTGCAAGGTAGACTGACGCGGTCTCCCATTGTCACGAAGTCGCGCTACGCCTCGTCACATGATGAGTGCGCTAGTTCATTTCCAATTCATCAGCCAGCCCCTTTTTGTTTTCCTCCTTTTGTTTTGTTCGCTTCGTCTTACACGGACCAAAACCTCCGTTCCATGGGACATTTTGTCTCTTATCTTTGATCATTCTCTACAGCATGCTTCAGTCTCTTTTCTACAGTTGGTCTTCCACTCTCCCGACTTCTCCGAACCAATGGCGCCGGCTAAATTGGCTGCATGGCATCGGTTCTCTCTGCCGATGTCGCTTTCGCAGGTCCAATTGACTTCAATTATACGAAATAAGGCCCCATCAAGATGTAAATGATAGGTCACTGCAAGAGTCGATCGAGACATAGTTCATTTCATTGGGTCATAAACCACGCAACTGATTCAATCAGATTGGCTCGATAGCTGATTCATATGGCCCTGCATAAGAGGTTCGCTCATGCTAGGAATGCATGGTGGGGGCACGGGGGCACTAAAGAGCTACCCCTCTTCACGAGCTCTCAACCTGAGTATAAACATCATGCCACCTCCCCAGCTGTGCTTCTCCCTCCATCAACCTCTTCACCAAAGTCCAAGTAATTCCCAAAGCAACCGTCTGTATAATCCCCCTTTCAGCAAGTCCAAGCTGACGACATATTGACCCTCCAGAACACAGTACCCAAAGTACAACCACCCACTATGAAAGCGGGAGTCATGTCACCCAAGCAGTGGAATTATCCTTAAAAGGATCAAGGTATTTCATCGATTGTAAACCATCTTGCATGAACCGGTGTTCGTTCTCAGCGTCATCACAGTCTGACATCCACCATCCAAACGGATGAGATGTCTGACCTGACGACACTAAAAGCTGGGTTCGTTCTGAGATGATACGGTTATATGAACTTGATCAGAGTAATTTCTGCGAAAGGATCATGCCTCCCCCTCTCCCCCGTCGAAAGACAGCTCTAACCCACTTAGGTTTACACCTTGATTCTACAATCAAAGTAATCAAGCAACAAAATCGGCAACCATGTCTCCACCAGCAGCAATGTTCTCTGAGCCCGCTCACACCGAGACTACTCCATTGAAGAATGCCTTCGACGTCAAGAGCTTTGCAGTCAATGCCCCCTCGGCCCAGGCCAAGACTCTCGCCGAATTGGCCGATAAGTGGGAGCAAGGCTTCAAGTTCGCTCCCATCCGCGAGTCCCAGGTCTCTCGTGCCATGACCCGTCGTTACTTCACCGATCTCGACACCTATGCCGAGTCCGACATTGTCATCGTCGGAGCTGGATCTTGCGGTCTCAGCACCGCTTACATGCTTGGAAAAGCTCGTCCCGATCTCAAGATTGCCATCATTGAGGCTTCCGTGTCTCCAGGTGGTGGAGCTTGGCTCGGTGGTCAGCTCTTCAGCGCTATGGTCATGCGTAAGCCCGCTGATGCTTTCTTGACCGATCTTGGTGTTCCATTCGAGGATGAGGGAGACTTTGTGGTTGTCAAGCACGCCGTATGTCCAAACTCTTGCTACACACACTTATACCCACGTCTAACTTGTCCACTTCGAGGCCCTCTTCACCTCCACCCTTCTCTCCAAAGTCCTTTCCTTCCCCAACATCAAGCTCTTCAACGCTACCGCAGTCGAAGACCTGATCACTCGCGCCAACCCTGACGGTACTCTTCGCATTGCTGGGGTTGTTACAAACTGGACCCTCGTCACAATGCACCACGACGACCAATCCTGCATGGACCCCAACACCATCAACGCTCCCCTCGTCATCAGCACCACTGGTCACGACGGTCCATTCGGTGCATTCTGCGTCAAGCGTCTCGTGTCCATGCAGCAGATTGAGAAGCTTGGTGGTATGCGCGGCTTGGACATGAATACTGCTGAGGACGCCATCGTTATTCGCACCCGTGAGGTGGTGCCCGGCTTGATTGTTGGAGGCATGGAGTTGAGTGAGGTTGATGGAGCCAATCGCATGGGTCCTACTTTTGGCGCTATGTAAGTTGACTTTGGTACATGCTATTCTGTCCATTCATTGACAATTTGAACAGGGCCCTTTCTGGTGTCAAGGCAGCTGAAGAGGCATTGAAGGTCTTCGAAGAGCGCAAGCTCCAGAACGCGTACTAATGTGTCTTCGCACACATTCAAAGACAGCAGTTAGCAAGCTCAATTCGTCAAAGCACATTAACTCCGAAAATTGGATGGCAGTATATCACATAAGCATAAATACAAGTACACTCATTGCACATCCGTATAAATTCGCGTCCTTTTCGAAATCAAATATTCATTCATGGGATACTATTTCAGGCGATTTAATACTCTTCAAGGCTCACCGACAAGCGTGTCTGGAAATCCATCTTGACGGCCGAAACAAAAAATTCAAATGCTGTGTATACATGAGGATACGTGTGTTACACAATTCTGTGACTGATCTTAAGATATGTGCCGACCCCTTCCTACAGCACGCTCTTGGGGTATAAATCCTCACACACCCCGTACATTTTACTTCCCGCGTATTATGTGCTACACATCGCTCAGACAATCGCTGACCAAATAAGCAGATATCAACCTCAGAACTCATTCTGCTGCTCAAAAAACTCCTCCATAAACTTAATCTTCGTCGTCGAATCCGCCAAATACGATGGTCCAACCTCATCACCCAACCACATAACACTTGTCCTATTCGTCGCCGTAGCAGGAAACTCCGGCAACCCGTCCCCATTCGGATCCCCCGTCTTAATAAAATTCGCCCAATACGTCGACATCTGGTCTTGCAAAGCAGAATCTTTTCCCGTCCAAGTAACATTGTAAAAAGTCGGGATGTTGCCAAACGTATACCACAGCTCCGCACCATGGTACGTCCCAGAGGTCTGGTTCGGCGGCGCATGGTTAAAAAAATATACATAGACGCTGCTCTTGGCTCCGCCGGCGTACCATGCCGAAGCCCAGTCCCAGGTTGAGATGCGGCTGAGATCGCGGTACAAGTCGTTGCTGGCAGAGTTAGCGGTTTTGTTGTCGGTGGCGGGGTAGAGCGAGAAGAACTGAGAGGAGAGGTTCCCGAACATCTGCGTGTATTGCGAGACGAATATCGAGAGGGTGAGGCCGGGGTCAGAACTGGCTCCGGACTCGTCGGCGTTGTTTCCTGTTAGGATGGGGATGTCGTTGTGTGCGTTCAAGGCGAGGGCCTGGCCGTAATTGTATGGCAGGACGTATCCGTCTATGACGGGCCGCCAGGCAGGTGGTTCCATGAATGTGGTTACGTTTTCGAAAGGTGTGCCGACTAAGACGGTGTCTCCGACGTTGCCGTAGCTGATAAGTGTATCCGTGGATACATTTCGGAGCTCTGCAATGCTCGAGACATTCAGTGTTGACAAGAACGCCACTCCAGCCGTTTCTGCTGCGTTCTTCTCTCTGTGGCTGGTGGCCAAAGTGTACGTTTCAGGGTCATGAACACCACGAGCTCCGCTCTCGGGGATGCAACCCGCAATCATGCCTTCTGTTAAAGGGCTATACATCATATCTAAAGCACTCGCGGAGCCAGCAGACTGACCGCCAACGGTCATCTTGTCAGGATTTCCCCCAAAAGCTGCTATCTCGGAACGGAGGAACTTCAGAGCCTGGATCTGATCAAGGATTCCATAGTTGCCAGAAGAGTTGTGACCTGATTCAGCCGACAGATCTGGGTGAGCGAGAAACCCGAAGGCTCCCATTCTGTAGTTGAAGTTGACAACGACAATATCTTTGGAGGCTAGGTGAGTTCCATCATAGGTTGGTACTGCGCCTGAACCTCCAGTGAAGCGACCACCGTAGATCCAGACATAAACAGGGAGATTTGAAGATGCTGTGGCGTTGGCCGGCGCCCATATGTTCATGTAAAGACAATCCTCTGATTTGTTTGCATTGCCAGAACTGAATAAGCCCAGTTCGTCCGCGCTCTGTGCACAATCTGCCCCGAAAACCGTAGCGTCGAGAATGCCTAGCCATGGAGCAGGTGATGTAGGATAGGTCCATCTCAAGGATCCAGTAGGAGGTGTTGCAAATGGAATACCTTTGAACACTGTGACGGCCCTGTTGAGGTCGGAGGCGGCACCTTTAAGCGAGCCATAGGAGGTAGTGACTGTTTGATTTGAGCGTCTATACAACGCGGATGCGCTAGTCAGAGGACTCAATGCCAGACTGGCAATGAGGAGAGGAGGAACCATGCCGGAGTAGTTGTGGAGTCAGACTTGAACGGTGGACGTACTGAGAGCAGCGAAAATATGACAAAAGCACAAGGAACATTGACCACAATGAATTGAGATGGAGATCTCATTACTTACCGGAGCACACCTATATATGCTGTCTGCATAGAAAATTTATCGAGTTCATGCCTACCAGCTTTTCTTCTCCACAGTCTTCATAGATGTACATTACATTGAACAAGGTCTTCAAATCCAATCCTCATCGGGTATGAGCAATCCTCAAGTTTCCCCACTTAATCTCCATAGCCACACCAGTACGTATGCAAGGCCATGTAATCGAGCAAGTTGACTGTCTTCCGAGGAATTGCCGACATCTCACATGGATGTGGTACAGACTCAGAACCAAGAAACACACTATAAGTAATGGAACAATCATGAGATGACGAGTCAAAAGTTCTTTCCACATTTGAATACACGACTCCGAGCCAATCAAAAGATACCGGCGCCTGAGAGACAATGGAGGAGTCGAGAGAACAACAATGAAACGAAACACCACGTAGACGCTGAAAGGTCGTCCCTTCCTGAATTACCTTACACTCTAGCGGATGACGATATCGGCCTGGCAGTTGCAGATCAAGGTGAAAATAACCGCCTGAATCAAAGGCTTCTGATCCCCTCAATTGGTCTCTGAGGTCATTTCCCCTGCAAAACAATTCGGGCGTTTAAGCGAGAAGTCCGAATCACGTTCAAGGAGTCAACAAAAAATTATTCGCAGAGTCAGCGACTTCATTTGAAACACGACTCGGGTCTTACCAAATTTAGCTTCGAGTGTGACGCGTTCGAAGACGTTTATTCTTTCGTTCGATAGTTGAAAGCGAGGCGAGAAGAGGAGCTTGAAGAGGACAAAATTGGCACGTTGCAGCCATCTCGGTACCGTTCTCGGTCCCGAAAACGATTTTGCCACGATTTGAACTGACGATGAGGCGGAAATCCAAGGATCTCCAACCGAGAAGCGACCAGCCTGCAGAAATCATAAGACTGTTATGTTTAGAGAAGCATCACCGTAACGTAGGAACGTGGGTGCTTGTACTTGAGGTCCACATTTCCTTATTTGGTTAGGAAAAGTAGCGTTGAATTTTGGGTGGTTTCAAGGGAAGTTAATAAGGGAGGATGAAAAGGTGAGGAGATCCTAACAATTGTTAAACCTCCCAAGTTGTATGGGATACTTGGAGCCTATGGTATTACAGACACAATCCACTGAGTCCAAAACGTTTCAAGATCAGATCGAGTGGACTAGATACTGCGAAGAAAAGAACCAGGCCGGGCGGAAACCATCTTAGTGCGATAGCACCCCCAAAACCGACCTTTCATAAACAATAATAATCATAATGACGTTCCTCCATCTACATGTAGTCTATATTCTCGGACGCCAATCCATACACACCTTTGAAAGCGCCAGTTAAATCAGTCAAAAGTAAAGTGGTTGTTCAGGTCCCAACCCTCCTTTACTACCCACACCCATCCATCCTGCAACTAAGTCTCACTAAGTCTCTCCAACCCAACGCCTCGCAAATTATACCTCGGCCTACTTGACTAAAATGAATGATCAAGAATCCAGCATGAAAATGGACAGAGACCTAGATAGTCTCCCAGCCGCCATTATTGATGTCCATCTCCAACTTCCGACTAATAACACTCGGGACACCATGACCAAGCCATACTGTGCGCAACAACGCATCGTATCTCTTCTGATTCAAAAACAGCTGGCGACTGTGTCTCAGTCCTGGGTCAACTTCACCGTACTTGTCGATGTAAGGAGCGACCATCCAGGAGCCGGATGTGTGGTAGACGTAGAAAACCGTGCACTTGCGAATATTAATGAAGAGGCCGATATTCTTTTGGCATCTGTTTCCACACGTCAGATTTCTGTATCCGAGATGTTTTGTGAGGGAGGGAAGACTTACTTGCGCATGTGCTGCTGGGCACCGCCGATATACTGGCCTCGTCCCGCTCTAGTTGGCGAAGCAGGTTTCAAACAGCAGATGCTCTGGCCGCATATGATGATGCCGCAGTGGAGACAAAGCATTGGGTCGGAGATATCCTTACCAGTAGTAGGGCAGCGTCTCTTCATAGTTTCTTCCATTAAAGTGTCGTAATTCTTGGGAAGGCCGATCAACTCGAAGATAGCAGGGTGGCTGAGACGGATGAGGCTGGGTGGTTGGTTGGGGATATTGGCGTGTCTAACCCAGCCATAAACGAGTGTATTGAGGTGTGGACTCTCAAATATGGAGCGCAGCATGTTATCGAACGAGGGTAGGTGCATGGCTTCCGATAGACGGTCTAACTCATCAGCGGATGGATTGGTTGAAATGAAGTCCTGGAATGCCGCTCCATGACGAATATGGAGGAGGAGAGCAGCTTTGCGAAGATAGACCAGCGCATACTTCTTCATGAAGTCGACAATTGATTGCGTGCCATTGAAGCAGTCTTGCTCCATGGCATTGCTAACTGGACCATCCTTACCGTGGTTCCAATCCTCCAAATCCCATTCGCGAATGGTATAGCAAAAGTTTGCAAATACCGTCATTGATTCGGGTTGGCCGGGATACGAGGCAATCCACTGTAGGTATCCCGAATTGCCCTTGTTGCGACTCATTTTAATCGCAACTTTCACAAGCTCGGCAAGATAACAAAGCTGAACGATGTGTAGAATATCCATGTTATCCACAGGCGCAAGACAAAGCGAGCATTCTGTCAGAAAGACGAACATGTCCTGACTGAGCAAGGTCTGGTCTTTCCTGGCCAATGCACTGAGCTCTTCATTCAGATCCCGCCCAGAGGTAGACGCAAAACGGAGGAATAGCTGTAGGTGCTGCCGTTCGTAGTCGGCCGAAAACTCTCTTGTAACGACGTTGTCGCCTCTTGTTCTCATACCTCCGATCGAGATATATGAAGCGGCGGTATCGGAGAGAATTCTCAGATGAGCGAGTGCCTGCTGTGGCACAGTCTCGATGAAAGTCATCCCGCCCTCACTTCCAACACCACGCTGTTGAATCTCCACCGAAGATATCGAGTAGCCGAGGGTCTGTGCGATTGTATCCGTGAATCCGATATCGTTTGGAGCAGTCCCTTCACCAGATGGAAGGGGTTTGAGGAATTGATGCTTCGATGTGAGATCATTCTTAGTCATAGTATCTCTCAATCGGCGATAAATTTGTATCAACTCTTTCATTGGGGAAACGGCTGGCGCTACAGTAGGCTGGCTGCTACCTGATGCCGCGCCATCATTAGCCCACACAACAGCGGGTGCTTGTGGTCTTGGGATGAATGGGGGTAGTGGCTGTACTTCCGAATATGCCTCCGCGTGTCCTGGGCTGCGAGGAACATGTTGAGCCCATGAGTCGGAAGGATTGTAGAGCTCCATAACCCGAGAGGATAGTGTGGCAGGAAGGAATGAGTTGTTATTCTGCATAAATACCTGGAACGTGCGACTGCTCCCGCTTTCTGAAACATAGTCAATGCCGTAAGGTCTCCCGGTAGCATTAGGATCGGCTGTGCGGGCAAGCCATTCGGTGAATTCAAATTGCGGCTGGAAGCGCGTCAAAGGTAGCTCTTCCTTCGGAGACCAGATGATTGGCAAGAAAGCATTTCCCAGTGCCTTGCACAGCGGACAAACGAACTCATTCAGGTCGATGTTCTCTGGATGATGACGAGCAATTTGATGTTGATGTCTCCTGGTCGAAGCTTCGTAGTACACTTCGAAGCACTTGTAATGCATAATGTGCCCACAACCTGACGAGACTGGACCCATTCGAGATGAGCTTGCTGGGAAGCCCTTGCCAATGAATTGCCGTTCTGCAATGATCTCAGCTCCACTGGAGGTAACTTTAGGGACCGAAGTTCGGTTTTCACTAGCAACCCCAAATGGACGAATGTTGTCAGCAGACTGGTCAAGATTGGTGGGAATCTTGGTGACTTCGCGCACAAAGTCAGGATCGCTGAAGTCCGTTTGACGTAAGATATTGCTCTTGGTCATCAACGCAAATGTTCCGTAGAGTCGGCCGTCTTTGGTTTCCTCTTGGCACAGAATGCATGTGCCTGAAGGATATTGCCAATATGTCTTATGGTCATCCTCGGCCTCGGCCTCCAGATTCTCATCACTGACATCATCTTCGCCCCAATCAATGTCGCCTTGATTGTCAAGGAAGTTCTTTTGCTGTTGCTGAAACTGAGCCATGACCTTAGCTTGGCGTGCCATAGCCGCTTGCTTTTTCTTCTCTCGCTCCTCGAGGATATTGCTATTGGCAGGGGATGCTGTAGAAATGCGGTCGATTGGAACGCCAAGCCGTGCAAATGCGTTCTCAAAATTGCGCGGTTGCTTCTGCTTCATTCGCTTAAGCACCAGTGTGATCTTGGGGTGGCAAGCTTTATATTCATCCTTTCGAGAGAGGATTTCGAGAATGGCTGCAATTGTTTTCGACGCCGGGGCATTGGGTAGAAAGTTGCTACGAGCTGGCTGCGTCAAAGCAATGTAGACAAAAGACTGGAGTGATTCCTCGGACATCTCGTCTTCGTCGGTCGTGTCCTCAGAGATAGCGATGAGTACGAGATGCAGAACAACTTGCAAGAAAGCTTCGACTCTGGTGACAGGAACTGTAGGCGTAAGCTCTTGTGCCTTCATTGGGTACAGCAGAGCATAATAGATGATTTGTGCAAAGATACCAGTTCTAGTGAAGGCTGATAGGTCTGCAAAGGCTCGTGACTCTACTGGTCGAAGTTTTGGCTCGAACACAATATCCGAGGCTGCTCTCCCAGTCTTCTTCGCAACTGAGTTCTTGTAAGCCATCTCCGATTCTTCTCTCTGATTCTTGTTGTAGTGGGCGATGTAAGGATCGATGTCTTCCAAAAACTCTGGTTTAAGTTCAAAAGTGCCGACATCCGAAAGGCCCTCTGGAGCCTTGAAGATGGTCATCTCATCGAGGATGTTCTGGCACTCTTCTTGATCCTGGAATTTATCAGGAAGCTTGCTGCAGATTTCAGAGAACGATAGAGGTTTGAAGCAGAGAACATGAGTGATATCGCGCCGCATCGCCAAGACATGTGGATCACTTGAAGCAAGTGATGTTCTGTCGCTGATCAAGACAATCAGAAGGTGGATCATATCCTCAACAACATCGAGAACATGTCCATCCTCTAGCCCATCGCCCTTTTGCTCGTAAATACCTTTCATCCAGTGCTCTAATCCATACCGATCAATGATTGACACCAGGACTCTGGACGGCGGGCATACGACCATCGCAGTTTGAAGGAGGAAGATGTCTCTATGGTGCGAAACATCTCGTTGACTAACGCCACGATAGGTGCCCATCTGGTGACGAAGACTCATTCCATTTCTCACCCACATGCCAGCCTTCATCTGGGCTAGCCATGCACAGACACGGAGCGGATAGTCAAATGCAGCCATCAAATGGTCTTCAGGAGTATAGGATTGAACTGGCATCGTACGTTGACCCATGGCTCTTGGCTTCTGGGTGAGATCGGCTGTGGTGAAGCTCAAAAGTTGAGTGAGCTCCTCTCGAGACATATTTTTGCCACACTCAATGAGCCACGATAAGGTGTAGTGCAAAGCATGGTGAAAGCTTATCGGCTGAGCCTCGACAACAAACTTTACAACAGAGTGTTGGAGAACACTGTTTGACATTTCAGTCGTATCGAATTCATAGTCGCCGACCTTTTTGAATTTGATCTCGTCCTTAATCTCTGCCTGTAAGAATCGCTTTCTTTCTGTGCCTAACGAGTTGAGGATGACTGTCTTGGCAGCTAGTCTGATAGCCTTAGAAATGTACGTCTGGTCTTCGCCAACACTCCATTTGAACGACTCCGAAAATTGTCTGCATAGTCTATTGATCTCTCGAGTGATCAGAGATGCACTGATCCACGCATCGGTCTCGTACTCGACATGCTCACCAACGGCTCTGAGATTTGGACAAATTCCTTGATGCAATTTGACAAGATCCAAGAACTGCATCATATATCGATCTTCAGTGCGAAGCTTCTCTTGAACGTGCTCCGAGCTGAACAGATATCTCAAGTCCATGAAGAAATGATACATGCGGCGATTTGTGACAGAGCCTGAGTCAAATGCCAGAGTAGCATGTGGGTTGATTTCATGGGGGTGGCCAACTTGTCGAGTGGTCAGGAAGGTGTGCAGTATTGCCATCAAGTTGGTCAAGAAGTTACCTCGCTCGACTATTTCGGCCGTGATGGTTGGTGTCGTCAACATTTGAAGTGAGATGTTGATGATGGAATGGTCCGGTTCTCGGTCAGCGATGAGATACAGCTGTGCCAGAGTCGTGTAAAGTCCCGCAAATCGTAGACCAAGAACCCGCTTGAACTCTGGGATCGAAACGACGGTTGATATGTACAGATCTCGTAGATCAACACGGACCTTCTTCCACATCCTCAAATCAAACAATATCATCCAGTCCAGACGAAGACGTTTCCACAGGTCTTCGTGGAGTGGCACGGAATCTCTGTTGCTGAATGCAGGTGGTGTCTCCAACCAGTATCGGGGAGGGCTTGGTGGTGCAGGCACATGACGAGCTGGGCCAGGAGTCTTTGGAATTTCGAGGTTTGCTTTGGCATATACGTTGTGAGAGATTAGCGGTTGCATCTCAGCGGTGTCGGAATCCGAAGGAGTAAGATCTCTATCCCGAATAGGCCGAGCTGGCGGTGGTGGAGGCGGTGGTGGAGGGGGATAGCCAGCCATTGTAGCCTCTGATTCTTCCATTGGCGAGGTTTCGGTATCATTCGCATTCATGTCAATATCACCGTCGGCATCAGTCGTCTGGGTACCCTGGAACGAGAATGATGCATTTACAGGGACAACGACAGTTGCAACCCCTTCCCCAAATTCAGATCCATCATCATCCCCGCCAACCAAGTTCATCATGATCCGATCCACTTCGTCATCGTCGTCTTCATCAGATGCTTCATCGTCAACTTCGGCATCGCCGTCATCTCCATCGTCGTCTGAGTCGTCGTCTGAATCGTCCGCTCGTGCATTCGCTGCCATTGCAGCTGCTCTCCAAGCTGCAGCATCCGGAAACATCATGCTACGGTTGATATTGCTGAATGCAGAATTATCCTCGATTTGGTGGTCATCGATTCCCTTCATACCAACAAATTTATTGCTGGCCTCGCTGCCCGTGCTCCATTCCTTTAACATCTCCTCACATATGACCTGGCGAAGAATATCATGATCAGGGCCAACACTACATCCAGCAATATCACTCAGCCACTCGATAATTGTGCCGCACATCTGTTCTCGAAAGGTATCCCTAGCAGAGCGGATGGTTACTGTGACTTTAATCTGTTCGATAATCTTAGAAACACGAAGCAGTTCATCCAGATCGAAGCCGTATTTGACAATACTTCGTCCAACATCGTCTGTCGTTCTGGCTCTCTGCATGCCTTCCGCAGTAGAAACCTTACAGGCCCTGGCGACCTGATCTCGGACTTCATTGATTGTATGCTTCTCATCATTCCATAATAGCAAGGCGAACTCGCACGGGTCCTCCACGATATCTCCCTGGTAATATCTCGAAGTGAGGCGAGACAGTCTTTCATCCAGAAGAATCGTTTCTCGGGACTTGGGCAATCGGAGCTGTTCTGGAGAACAAGAGATCACATCACAGATGTAGTCAAACACTCTCCCAATAGTCATACGGATAGCCTCGACCAGGTCCTGCGGTAAAGTAGGTGCCTTTCCTTTGTCCTTATTTGGCGAATTGTCCGCATGAGGTGTGTGTATCGAGCAATGTACTGGGAGTTTCCACGCCTCGGGATCTCCACAGTCGCAGCATCCGCTGTTGCCCAAAGATACACTGACATACACCATATGACCTGTGTGATCTGACGCATCGTAGCAGTGACTACACAGGACACATGTATCATCTTGACTACAAGTCTTGCATCTGTATGTAGCTTCGCCGGCCTTGAAGATATGACCGCATGCTTTGCCTCTCGCCGCCTCCGTGAACTCATCTCCGTCTGAATTGCCTTGCGCTTTCCGCAACTTCCAGGTTGCGTTTGGTAGAGGTCGAGTATTGTCTGGGAAGAAGAGCTTCAAGTAGTCTGGTCGTCCACATGCGAGTGACCAAAAAAGTGCTTGGAGGAGCGCATTCTCGGCGGACTCTGTATAGCGGTTGTTGTGAACGCGGGGTTGTGTCTTTAGAAAGTCGCAGAGCTGCTGCTCTTGTGTTGACAGGTTTTCCATCATGTACAGGCCTCTTCCATTCGCATATCGTAATGTTTAGATCGTATTGTGGTCGAGAAATTCGTTCGTTGGTGGGGAGTGGAGGATCGAGGTCTCGGTGGTGACGATATCCATCCAGCCTCGAGCTTGACGTTTACAAAGCAGGCCCGATAGATGAATGAAATGGTCAACTATTGAACTGCAAAGAGTTATGATCCAGTCAATAGTCGGATATTTCGAACGTGCGCTTAGACAATGCAGACAAGTCTTGAACGCCTTATTTTGCTCTGTGACTAAGTGGTGGTGTTGGTTTCGAGGGCAAGGCGGCGTGGATGTTTTACCAAGGTTCGGGTTGGCTCGAGGAAGGTAAGGCTACCAAAAAGATTTAAAGTCTCACCATTCGAACAACAAAAAACGCTACTTCACCTTTCAGCCCGTCAAAAAGCTCGGATTTCGAAGAGCATTTTTCAGAGCATGATGACACAAAAGTCTGTGATAGTGAAAGTGGTACAATTGTTGCATTTTATTTTATACAGCTCAACCAAAGCTTCACCCAGCAGCATCTAACGTTCCATGTCTAAGTCTTCTTTCCACGTTGATCCACCCTGCTATTTCATTTCAATCCGTCTGCTGCCCTTCCTTTACTCGTCGTCATCATCGCCGCTCTCAACGTACTTCGCTCGGATGTCCTTCCATTGTCGCTGCATCACGTTAGCCCAAGCCATCATCCAAAGTTCCACCTAAAGAGTCATACGCCTTTGTTGAGCCTATCCCAGATGGCATCGGTCGTTCTATCCCAGACCCTACTCTATGCGTCAGTTCAACTACTCCAAACTCGACCCGAGGTCCCTGATAACTCACATCTCGAATGCGAATGCCGACGCGAAGACAACACCCAACATGGCGTAGTTCTTGCGGAAGAAGATACTATACGCAGCGTATAGTTAGCAATTACCTCCCGTCCATAACATACGATTCCAATTGATTCGTCGAGGGTCAAGGTCGGGGGACTTGCTTGTAGATGGGACGACTTGCGGTAGCCTGCCATTGAGCGAATTAGCTTGATCCCACACAGTCTCCATGATATTTCAAAGTTCAACTTACCATTGTGAAGGATGCAACAGTGCTCGCGGAGGACTTGACTTTGTGGAGTGGTGAGAGGTCGTGCTTAGGTCGTTCTTTGAAGTGTTTTGCGATCCGGAAGCTCCCACGATTTTAGCTCGGGGCCTGCTTAGCGCGGTGTTGTGAACCCCAAGGTTTCCGTGCTTTCACAGCCTTGCGACTAAACTTCACTTCCCTACCAACAGTCACAACCTCACGGCCGGGCGCCAATTTCTTAACATCTCTCGAACTAGTCTGCAACATATCCATTTTTAAGTTTGCAGACTGTCGCCGGTGACAGTCACAACAAAGAATGCCTTCAGTGCCGACCCCCTCCAAGGCCGGCATCGTCGAGACAAATGGCGAGCGACACATTCCCTCTTCACTGCGACCCGACGGCACAAAGCGGAAAGAGATAAAGATCAGACCTGGCTACAAACCCCCCGAGGATGTCGAGGTCTACAAAAATCGCACCGCAGACGCTTGGAAGAGCCGTGGGAGTGCGGGTATTCCGGGAGCAGACGGATTGAAGGATGACAAGGACGAGGGTTCAGCTTCCAGTAATAAAAATGCGAAGAGGAGAGAGGCAAGAAAAAAAGCGAAGGCTGCAGAGGAAAGTGGGGAGAAATCTAAGGAGGGGGCCAGCTCTGAGAAGAAGGACGACAAGGCTGAAGAGCCAGTAGATCCGGAGGCTGAGAAGGAGAAGAAGGCCAGAAATCTCAAGAAAAAGCTGAAGCAGGCGAAGGAATTGAAGGAGAAGAAGGAAGGCGGTGGTGCTTTGTTGCCGGAGCAATTCGCCAAAGTCATCAAGATCAATGAGCTTATTCGGGAATTAGATGCGCTCGGATTCGATGCCGATGGAGAGTCAAAAGTGAAGCCAGAAGAGATCAAAGAATGAGAGCGAAAAGCCATTGTCATTGATATTGGACCGGAACTTGGGGTTCAGGATTCGGTCGAGGTTTGGGCTGGCGTTCGGCTGGATTTCTGGGTGTACAGCTAGGAGTTGGAGAGATTCTGGTACATACTCAACTCGTGGATAGATCCATCACAATATTAGACTTTTCTTCGTTCTTTGCTCTTTGTCTTGCTTCACGGAACTTTAGAGAGACCGTTCATTACTTTGAAGCTGCGGCAGGACAGCTCACAGTAAAATTGTTGGGGTGCACTAGACTCATTCACCGAAGTTCTCTTACTGATTAGAATTCGCTGCTACAAACATGTTTAATCCATACGCCACGTTCTAAAGTGATCATCTTGCATTGTTTTGTCAATTAGCATGGGAATGGTGCCTTCTCCATGTTACCTCGCTTAATTCCACTATTTGCTTTCTGCTCTATCTGAGCTCGCTCTTCCCTCCCCACTTTTCAGCTTGACCACAAAGCCTGCCAAGCAACACATCGTTTCTTAATCTTCAACTCAGCACGGAAATTGCGTCCATTCTACAAAGGCTTCAATATATTCTCATTGTAGGAGCACCCATATTGCATGCAGCATGGGCAGCAACACTAAGATTCCTGTATGGCTAGACTGTGATCCAGGTACTTCTTTCCTAATCTCCCACTTTACCGCTTTGAGACTCAAATTGACCATACGATAGGACACGATGTAAGTTACATACACCAAAAGACCGTCTCGAGCTGTTCCTTTTCGAAATTCATTCTGCTTCAGCAATCTGCGGCCGTGCTAGCTTCGGAGCCTCCGGGCAAGCGTTCAAACCTTCGTATCACATCACGTGAAATCAACCAACCACTGCTCCCTTTACTCCATCTCTGGGTCGAAGGCAGCAACTAACTTGTCCAGGATGCCTTCGCGATTCTACTTTCAGCCTATCACCCTTCATTAGACCTTCTTGGCATTTCAACAGTACATGGTAACGCTTCGCTGCCACATACGACCTACAATGCTACATCTATTGTACGTCCGCAAATATCCTTGCCATGCTTTGCTTCAAAGAGTCCGAGAAGACCTTAGACTGATTGAGAGTATAGTTGACGGCTATCGGCAAGTCAGAAATCCCCGTATACGCCGGAGCAGCAAAGGGACTTACGCGACCGGCCGTCCACGCAGATGCAATTCGTTAGCCAGCTCCCAACCCCCTTTCCCCCAAGAACTAGCCGTACCATATGACAAAGACTAACTCGCCCGCCCAGACGGCGAATCCGGCCTCGATGGCACGCACCTGCTCCCCAAGCCCCTCAAGCCCCCTCAAACAGACCACTTCCTACCATCCATGGTCAGTGCCCTGCTCTCCACACCTCCAAACACAGCCTACATAATCGCCACCGGCGCCTTGACCAACATCGCGCTCCTCTTCCAATCCTACCCTGACCTCGCACCTCACATTGCCGGGCTTAGCATAATGGGCGGCGCAATTGGCTCATCCTTCACGGACGCACCAATGGGAAAAGTATCCGAAAAAGAGCGAATCGGAAACTGGTCGTACTGGGCCGAATTCAACATCCTCGTTGATCCAGAAGCTGCTTCATTCCTCCTCGAACATCCTATTCTAGCGAAGAAGACGATTCTGATACCACTGGATGTCACGCATCTTGTCTTGGCGACGGCGGAGGTGCAGGATATGTTGCATTATGGGAAGGCGAAGACTGGGTCAGGTATTTTGAAGGAGGGAGAGGGCGAGAGGGAATGCAGCACACTGAGAAAAATGCTCGTCGAGCTCCTGACTTTCTTCGCAAAAACCTACGCCGATATTTTCGGCATCACAGCCGGTCCACCACTGCACGATCCGCTTGCCGTAGCAGCGATACTAGATGGTATCACTGACGTTGAGATCCCATTTTACGATTATATTCCCAATCCTAGTAATCCTGAAGAGAAAGGTAAGAGGGAGCGCTACGCCGTACAAGTCGTCACGGAGGGTACCCACGAGGACGCCCTCGCTGGTGCGCAGACTGGACGAACGGTTGTGAAGTTATTAGGTAAGGGAGAAGAAGGTGTTAAGATACCGAGGGGGTTGAATGTCAAGCGGTTCTGGGATGTGTTGGAGGATTGCCTTGTAGCTGCTGATGAGGTGAATAAGAGTCGCGGTGTTGTATAAATTCTTGTTGTGTCGAGAGAGAGTGATAGAGAAGATTCGAATCAAAGTCACATAGGTATCTGCAAATAGACCTGGCTCCATAGTGAAGATAGGAGCAATTACATGTGGATGAAAGAAGTCTTCTTTGTTGCCGGATTCTCGCTTAAACTGGGCAGGCATCTCGCTACCCCCTTTTTACCAAGTCAAAGTCAACAAAACAAAGAAGACGGGAAAAGTGTTCTCATGTTCTAGATATCAATCGGAATTGTTATCTATCCTCGCCGCATCTCATCTACTCATCACGCTAAGGCCGACCAACCAAATCTTAAGCAACCTATGCTCAGTTCTCTTCACCTCGCCACGCTCCCGTCCTTATAGTCAACACGTCGCCGCAAAACGACACAAAAAGTCCGCTCCATTTTTCTGTGCCTGCAAATAAATCATCTCATCATCAGGCTATTTCGTTATGCACACTTGAAAGTCGCTAACCGATCTGAGTTCGCCAAAGCGCCAGGGCAAATAAGCAAAGAAGCAAGCCACCAGGTTCGCCATATGCGCCCCTGCAGAGGAAAGGCAGACCAGTCCGACCAGAATTGCAAGCCCATCGCGCCAGCCAGCCACCCACACAAGCTATGCTGATTGATCGACTGATGTAAAAGAATAGGGAAACAGACACGAAAAATTATGTCCAGACATGACGCAAAATTCGCCTGACGATACGAATAGGCCATTGACGATGGAAGTCCTGTGATGGAACGAGACGCTTCGCAGTCGGTCGATTATGCGAGATAATTGTAAGTTGGTACCGGCGCATCCTCAACACGCTCTAGGTATTCGCGCTCGATCAAGCTCTCCACACGCTTTTTCATCATGTTGATGTTTGGATTGAAGCGTTGGGCGAGCTGGGCGATAACTTCGCTGAAGAGCATTTGGTGGGTTGATGTCTTACGAGCCCTGTGGAATGAATTAATATGAAATGCAGCAGCAAAGATAATTGGGTGACCTACTTCATGATACGGACAATGACAGTGTCAATCACATATCCTCGATGCTCGTCATTGCGGTCCTCTGTGTCCTTACGTTCGTCATCACCTTCAACCTTGTTGACTGCGCCGACCATGACCGGCGCCTTGATCTTCACTGCCTTGCTTGTGAAGCTGGCATTGAAGCTGAACTTGTCTCCGGGCTTCGGTAACTCCTTGTTCGCAGGGTCCTTGGTCAGAACTCTGGCTTTGGGTAGTACAGATAGGGTGTACAGCATTCGTGAGAGATCTCCGGGAGGAATGTTGGTTGATTGTTGAATCGCCTCATAACTTAATGTTTCGCCATCGGCTAAGTCATTAAAGAGCAGTAAGATGATCATGCCGTACGTAGGAACATTCAACTCATGTCGTCGTTCACGACCAAGAGCTCCCTCCTTGCCTGGAATTTTAGGGAACACGCATTTGATGTCGGCGCTACCAAGGAAACCCAGCCAGGTCAACTTTCTACCATTCCGTTCCTTGAGATAGAATTTCTTAAATGATTCCTGAAGATTCGTAATCTCAGTCGGCCAGGAACAGGATATTGGTGTGCCGTCTTCTCCTCTGGAACTTGCTCCACCCATCGATTCCATTGGCCAGTAATTGGTAGTGAGAACATTGATCCCAAGGTCAACTTGTTTGCGATCCAAGTCACCCAGTCCTTGAATGTGGCTACGATATCCAGCTGTCAAATCGTCGGACATGGTCATATCCTTGAACATTCCCTCCAACTTGGTGGTGAAGGCGTTACCGATTTCGAGCTTCATCCGAGAAATCATCTGCTTCTCAACATCGGCACTCTCAGACTTCCCGTGTAGTAATCTTCTAGCAAGATGCTTCTTGTAATATCGCTCGAACATGTCCTTATCCTGGATGTATCTCAATAGTGTCGTCGCCTTATCGAGGACAACCTCAATCTCGGTCTCGGTCTTTCCTTTAATCCCGCGCTTCAGGTTGTCATCAATGAACAACGAAACATATTCTGAGCATCTGGGGAAGAGATTGATGAAATCGGAAAAGCTCTTGGTGAGAGCACTTTGGAGGATCAGATCTTCTGACAGACAGTTCTTCCACATCGTATCAAATTTGTCCTTCAGAGTCAACACTTCATCCACCCATCTGATGGCAGCAGCTGTCTGCTTTGCAGCAGCACTCTGCTTTGGTGCTTTTGACTTGTCGCCTCCTTCAGCTTCGCCTTCCTCAGGCTGAGCAGCAGGAGCTGGAGCAGATTCGGCTTCCGTAATGGTCTTGTTGATTTCTGAACCCAGCTCAACTACGCGTGCCTGCAGAGCAATCTTGAGCGGCCCTTTGGATGGGTCCACACGCGAAATGAGTTGATATAAAAGTGTCAAGTCTTCATATTTGTCATTCTCGATCATGGCTTTGATTCCACTGCCCTCCATAGCAAGAAAGTCTGTCAAGTGGGCGCTAATCATCTCATTTTCCACGACTTTCGCAATTTTCGCACTGGTGAGCATCGAAATCGTTGTTTGGCATCGAACCTCCTCCTCTGCTAATCTTTTCCGGGTCTGTCGAAGCCAGGTGCTTGCGTCTGACTCTCGAAGAAGCTTTATGCATTCAGTTTTGTAGTGCTCTGTGGCGTTTGCTAGGAATGCGACCTCGAAAACCGTGGTGTACAGCTTCTCAGTCTCATTCTCCTCGTCCGATTCATAGAGCCCTTCAAGCATGTACACACATGAGCGGATCAAGGTCTTGTCGATCACATCCCCATCTCTTTCCATACCGATCTGGTCAAGGAGGACTGAATTCAGGATATCGAAGATTATTAAGCCACCTTCCGAGATTTGCGATCGAAGAACATGCTCGCGGAACAGTCCCATGGATGTGGTGAAGATGGAAGGTTTTCGATTGTCCATGCAATACACTCGGTCCATATACATCAGAACATCAGTGGTCATGTTCATGGTGGTTATGTGATCTTCCCAAGCAGCTTTCAGCCCCCTCAAGAACTCCTCCCCAGTCATTCTACGCTCGTTTGCCGTTACCCCAGACACTCCACCCCGTGTGATATTGACCAAGTTGGGTGTAATGAGTTTCTGAATCTTGGGCATAACCTCCCCACCGAACCATTGCTCCTCAAACTCCTTGACGCGGTCATATAGCTTGTCGCCTTGCTTCTTTAGCACAATCTTGTATGACGCGCGGTAGATCTGCTCGAAAGACAACTGCGAGGCGTTCTTGGTATGGATTTCGCGAAGCGCCGAGCTCAGGATGTCCCACTGAGACTCGAAATCATTGTCGCCATGACCGCCGAGAGGATTCTAGAGAGATAAATGTATTAGCTAGAGTTCCCCCAAACCAGTACAGAGAGAAAATACAAGGCCCGCTGCACGACGACTCAATTCCATGCCACGTTCGAGCGCAGTACTTGCTGCAGCCTCGGACGCCATCTTGCCCAGCTTGTATATTTCGATCGTGGCAGAAAGTCGATCTCGTCCAAGTATTGAGTGGCAAATTGTAGAGTTCGGAGTGTAGAACAAGAGTTGGAGGAGTGGAAGTGGAAGGGGAAGATGAACTTGAAAGCATCTCGGTGGTGGGGTGAATCAGAACAGTGCATACCCTTCTAGGCGGTCTTATCTTGCCTCTCCCTCTCCCAGATATCATCTCTTCACCTTTGAACTTCGCGTCCCTTTTGCGATTTCTTCTGCGGGATCAACCCGAGTCTCACAACGCGTAGAAAGTGAGGGTTCCGCGGTCTGGTGGGGTCAGTGTAGCTCTAGAATGGGCGAGATCCGTTGTTAAGCCATAGAGCCTCCTTTGTGGTGTTTTGTAGTGGAAACGTCTTCAGCAAAGAAAGCAGATCGAAGATGATATGGACAATCTGGGTCTGGACTGGGCTGGACAAATTGCATAAAGTTTGGAGGGAAGGTGGGAATAATCCAGGGTGTTTGTACTTGAGGCAGCCGACAAGCCAATGCTATCGTCTATCTCGGCCCGTTGTTTATCCGACGTCTCACGTGCAATCTATGTTAATAAGAACCACAAGACTTTCACCTCGAAAGCTGTTTAAAATGTTGCGTCTTCTATTCTCTTCAATCTTGACATAGATCGGTAGCTTCAGATTGCTGAAAGAAGCTTAGATCGCAAAATTGCCCCCAAGGACTTTGTAACTTTTTCAGCCTCGTCTCTAAGCATCGAAGCCAGCGACACGACGTAATCACAAATGTCCCGCCATGGCGAACTTGATTATTCTTAAAGGACAGTGGAATCCTATCATTCAGCTAACTTTAAATGAGGAAAGTTCTTCAAAATCCCCTTAACGACGTTTGATGCTTCTCAATTCCAAACACCTTGGCTCGATCCTGGCTTAAAGATACCCAAAACAGCTTAGCCTGCCAAGACCTCAAAGACCCCGGATTTTTGTTTCCAAAGCCTCGCCACTTCAGCCTCATGCAAGCTCTCGAGCTTTCTTCTCTCAACTTCCAACTTTCGTATCACCAACAACTACGTTCATAACCACAACCCATGCAATATGGCACCTCTACAAACACCCTTCTCCGCTCTACGGTCCCTGACCCGTCTATCACCTCTCAACAGGCCATTTCCCCGACAAAGCCAACTCCCTCGACTTCACGCCAAACATCAACACCTCCCCCTACCACTCACCCGTTGCCCACTCCCAAGATCCTACTCCACCTCCTCACCCCCCTCTCCGCGCCCTCACACATCTTCCCACAAACCCCGCGCCCCGCGGCCCTCCCCTCAACAACCACACCAAATCCCCGTCCCACCTCCAAAACCAGAATACGAAATGACATTCACCTGCACACCCTGCAGCACGCGCAGTACACACCGAGTCAGCAAACAGGGGTACCACAAAGGCAGCGTGTTGATTACGTGTCCGGAATGTAAGAATAGACATGTTATCAGTGATCATTTGGGGGTATGTTATAATTGTGAAAGAAAGAAACAAAAAGGAAAGGGAAACGCTAATATTTCCTTTCGTAGATCTTCGGCGATCGCAAATTGACGATCGAAGATTTGATGCGCGAGCAAGGACAGCTGGTCAAGAGAGGGACGTTGAGTGAAGATGGGAATCTGGAGTTTTGGGCTGATGGGTCGACGACTACGAGGGTGAAGGAGAGGGGGCAGAGTGTTGATGGGGAAAAGGAAGAGAAGGGAGATGGCGGGGCGTGATACATTTTGTGATCCTCTGCAGAATAATGGTGAACGCAGGATGAAGTGGGACTCTGTTGCAATAAAAGAGGACGAGTTTGGTGTACAGAGAAGGGGGGTGCAATTCCAAAGCGAGAGATCCGGCGATATACGGCGATTTAAGATGGAGAAATTTCATCCTACGACCGACACCTTTGGTCCATGGTCTGGCAGCGTACACCCGAACCGAGGGGAACAGATGTACACATGTCGAGAGGGATAGATCTGATTTAGCGGCATTGGGACCGAAGGCGTTCAGGAAGGGTCATGTCCAAGGTTATCTGTATAATCACAACTCATGTACCATTTATAGAGTCCAAGTAGCAAAAATAGGAAGCACGCCTGTAAGAGCAGCTTTTTCGATTGCGTCCTGATCCACTTCTAGGTTCAATCCCTCATAATACATCCCATCCCATGCTGTCCTGAAAGCCACCAGCCATGCTCAATATAGTACAACTAACGCCATTACTAGAGCCTTTTGGGACCCCGTTCAACCAAAAACCAAGCCTCTAGAATCCTGTATATAAAACGCTGTAAGTCTCCTCTACCGTCCGCACCTCAAGCAAATCTTATCTTCTTTACAACCTTATCCCCGCTCCGGTCGCCAGGACTAGGATTTTCTTAATACCGTCCTTGCCTTCACCTCCATCTCCTTCACCCTCACCTCCGCCAACATCAGCAAACCCAACTTTCCGCTTTCCCTTCGCCTTCTCGCTCATACCCTCGCCGTTTCCAGGATTCTCACCGTCACCGCTGAATTTGATAGCAGAGCCCACCTTGAGCTTCGTTTCAATCTTGCTCTTCTGCTTGCCTTTGCCGTCTGGACTATCACCCAGGATCAAGTCTTGATCTGGGTCAGCAATTTTTGTGACGCCACGTCCGAAAAGCAATCTTGGAGTCTTTAGTTTAGCCATCTGCTCTGGCTCTCTCCTACTTTCCTCCCCGGTCTCCCCATTGCTTCGGCCCTCACCTCCCAAATCGAGGAATCTCACATTCCGGATCCAATCGTACATCGTACGATCATCCAAGATAGTCTTGCAAGAGTTATGTTCCTCTGTACTCAACTCCTTCCTCCTCTCCAGAATCACCTCCTCAATACTCCCCATCAAGACCAAAGTCTCAACATACACGGGTTTCGTCTGACCGATCCTATGAGCCCGCTTAACAGCCTGAGCTTCGACTTGAGGCGAGAATACTGGATTGATGAAGTAGACTCTACTGGCGGATGACATGTCGAGGCCGAAAGCGGCTTGGCTGACGTCCATCAAGAGGACCCTGAACACTTCGCTTTGGTTGAAAGTTACCACGTATTGGCTTCTTCGGGCTGAGGACAGGGTTTTGGCGTAGATGAGATGCTTGATGCCTAGACATTCGAGGGCTTGTGCGATGTAGTAAGCGACGTTGTCGGCTTCGTAGAAGATGAGGATTTTCTCTGTTGACGAATACTGCGTTACGGCGTCCATGAGATAGGAAAGCTTGGCAGATGCCGTGGATATTATTTCTGCCGTCGTCAGAGGCGAAGATGCGTCTAGCGTGCCTGAGATGTCCGGCTTGGAGGAATTTTTAAGCGCGGACTTGGGTTTAAGCTGGGCATCGAGCTGTTTTTGAATAGTAGCGTCATCTTCATCTTCATCGTCATCGTCATTGGCAATTTCAATGGCATCGATGTTGAGCAGGTCTGATTCAGATGATCTGCTTGCCCGCATTGTGGCAGAGAGTGACGTCCGAGGTCGTTTCCGAGTACTAGACTCATCTCCAATCGTGACACCGCCAGCGAGCGTTGGAGCCACGTTTACCGCTTTCTTCACTCCATTTGCATCCCTAAACTTCCGTTTTCGAGGCTTGGGTGACTGAGGTCGTAATGCTAGACTTGCAGCCATCATGGCTTCATTTCCAGCATCAACAAGGTCCTCTGTGGGATCTTCTTTGTAAAGCTGCGTCTCCACGAACTTCTGAGCGGCATGAACCATAGTAGCTCCCATCAAAGTCGGGTTACCAGGTTCATGAAGAAGAGACCATGCAATTCTGATGTCGTCAGGGAGCTCATTTTCAATATGCATGGGCATTTCGTGGTATTCAGAAATAACTTTTGAGATATTGTTGGTGAGAACATGCTCTCCTTGCTTGATAGCTTCTAGAAGTAGAGCTTCATCTTCGGGCGTGATGGGCACTTTCCTGTCGCGGAGGAAGTCTTTTGCGTTTTCAATTGTATTCGTGATATGCTCAATTTCAAAGCCTGACCAGAAGAAAGAAGCTTGTCGGAGATTTGATACCAGCTGTTGTAGATTCTTCCTCTGCCGCGGATGGAAGAAATAATCAGCGTCCTTTCGCTCAGAAGTGACGGCGTTTCCAACTATCATCATACTAAAGGTATTGAGGGACAATTTGTTTTGCATCGACCCTTCCAGAAAAACAAGGTTCTGGTGTAAGGGAGGAAGCGCGACCTCGAGTTCGACATCACACTGCTGGTGACGGATAATCATGCCCTCTAGAGTGGCTCTCAGGCAGTCTAGGTTGCCTCGGCTTTTGGAACCATGACGAGGTTGCATTATCAAGTGAGACCACGATGCGTAATCATTATCTTCCGGACGATTGGCCCAAGGTCTTGCCTTAAGATACGATGAGGCAATATTGCCAAGTTTCTCGATGTCTTTGCGTTCTTGCTTATGGTACATACTCAACTCTTTGCTTGAGGTCTGCGAAGAACGTTCGGATTTTGGGATGTTCAACAAGGTAGATACCGCCCTAAGAGATATATTTTCAGAACCGGACGGAGTGTTCGATGACGAGGGTGTGTCTTCTCGTGAAGTTGTCTGCGAGCTTCCAATCCCAACTTCTGCTCCGTAGAGTCCCTTTGTAGGTGTTCCTGACACAATCCACCTTGCTGATACTTGCAAGAAGTCAACAACAGCACTTGCCTCGGTCCGCGAGGAGCTGGACGAATTACCAAATGTGTGGCCTTCGTCAACAATCAAGCGCTTGAAGTGTAGGTCTTTCAGAGGTGAATGATAGACTTTCTTGACGGTAGCCGTTCGGCCAGGTTGACCTCCATTCAAAAATTCCTGCCGAGATGTCGAACTAGAATGATCGTTGTCGTCTACCTCATATGCTGCTTCCTTGTCGAACCTCTGCTTGCTGAAAAGGATAATGTCGTAGTCAACAAGCGCATTGGCGGGAGGTAAAACATCCGACATCGCCTTTATAACCAACACCTTCAATCCTGTCGTATGTTTCTTGATCTCATGCTGCCATTGTTGAATCAGATTAGCAGGGGCTACTACAATGGTAGCTGAGGTCAGAAGAATCTTCCTAGGAGCGACAACCGTCGGATTTCTTGACTGCCGTCGTGGACTTGGAGATGGGAGCATATAGAAACCTGTATTATTGCCTAGAGCGTCTCGGCAACGATCGAATCGATATCCTTCTTGAGATTCTAGAGCAGCAAGTTGACGTTTCCATGGTACTCCAAGACGACCGAGGGCAGCTGCAGCCATATTCATCATGGATGCTGTCTTCTTCCTTACGGGGAAGGTCCCAGCCAAATACTCGGCAGGTATCTGAGATGTTGCATCTCGGGTTGCCATAATCAGGCCTAGGCAGATCAAAGTCTTTCCCAACCCCATAGTCTCGGCGCAAATTCCGCCTCGAGCTGCTTCATAGGTACGTGCCTCCCGGAAACAAGATCCACTATCTATGTCGCAATACCAAGTCATTCCTCTCTGATCTACAATCTGTCTGAGTCGTGGGTCTAATAATTGAGCTGGATTCGATTCGCGTTGAAGCATAAGTGCAGCTGACCGTCGCTGATATTTATACATGTCGGTCTTCAGCCCCTCAATGTCACTGTCCAGAATCTGGTACATAGCAGTCCTGGCATACGGATCCGAGACCAAGTTTGGTTCCGGGTTAGGAGATGGGAGGGTATTAAACAATTGAAATAACGAAGGCTCCTCCGCCAATGTATCCAGATCCAAAGAAGGGTCCACGTGACATATTTGGGACTCCTCAAGCCATTGGCCATTCCACGTAACAGTAGATACATCGATTTGACTGAGGAGCAGCAGCAATGTCTTACGCAATGATGGAATATTTCGATTGATCACTGAACGTCCGACATCGTCTGGCAAGATATAGACTCGGATCTGGCCATGGATCGCATCATTGGCTTTGAACTCTAAGCGTATCCACTGTAAGTTGTAGAGACTGACGAAAGGTTGGAGAAGCGAGGTGCTGAAAAGAGCTTTTTGTACAGATGTCTCTATGAAGCTTTGACCAGCTGAACGATGTGCTTCTGGAGGTTGCGCAACTGATTGCCACTGTGAGCATCGTTGCCATGCATCAAGCGTGATGCTGGAGTCAAGCCGTGAGATGCGCAAGCAGCCAGCTGCAATGTACTTCGCAATGTCGACCTTGAAATAATCTGGGGTTGCAACTGATTGTGTCTGGCTGAATCTAGAAGCTGAGTTCGTTGTGGTGGCCATGTCTGAGGTATTCTTGTGATGCCTGTATTGATGGCATTAGGCAGCAGATCAGTGGTTGGAGGAAGAATCGCAGGTGCACATCAGATAGAAGAAAAGAAATCTGTAATTAAGATAGTCGTTTCGCATATTATGTAGTCGATGAAAGAGAAAGAGACTTTTGGAGATCGATGGCCGTCTGTTTTGTTGTTGATGAAGAATGAGGAAATGGTGATGCATCGCTTTGATGTCTGTTCCCGTTCGCTTAGGCATGCCCCCGAGAGAGAGCACGCCAGTGCAATCTGATAAGATAAAAGTCACATGATCGAGATGGCCGGGAGTACGCGTCCTTGGCGAGACCTCAACACCCACCTGAAGTGAATCAAGAAGTCAAATTTGACGGTTGTTCTTGCCATTCAAAGTTCTTAAGGGAGATAACAGATCACTCTGTCTCAATCTGACGTTGAGCATTGTAGCTATCATTTGAGCCAAGTCTGAAGTCAACAGTACACGGAAGCAAGCGGCAGGTGAAAGTCGGAAACACTAACACGAAATCAACAACTCATGTAGGTAGGCAGGTAGACTCTCCTTCAGAAGTATATTTGACAACCCGCCTCTTTCATCTCTCTCAAACTAAACTTGTTCGTCCTACCTTCAATACATAAATTCAAACCTGTATCATGGCATCCCCAACCATTCCAGGTCTCCGTCACCTCATTCCAGTCCACTCATCTAGTGCATCCGTGAGCTTCTGCTTCTCCAAATCCTGCACTCTCATACCTTTCCTGCAATCCGACATACTTCCTCAATCTCTCGCCTAGTTCTAGGAGAGCTATCTCTACCAGAAGTTCCTACGTCTCCATAACATACACTCAATCATTGTGCCTGTTTTACCCTGGAACGTCTTCTTTCCGAAAAAAAGAAAGAAAAAAGGAAAAAAGGGAAAAAAAAAATTTCTAACTCAAGGAGTAACAACTGACTTCAAATCTCAGAAACAATCCCAGCCTGGCTCGGCTTCGGTATGACCAGTGCATTGACGGGTTCTCTCTACTACTGAAGCACCGGCGACCTCTCGCATCGACTTTACAGTTAAAGTGTACTATTCACGCTATCCCACTATGCATTCGACTACACCGTAAGTGTATCCATTCACTCAAGCTTCGTGTACTCCTCCAGCGCCTCACTCTCTATCAATCACGTCTGAAATTCTCGTGAGGTCTCCCAAGTTGCCGAGAAGATCATGCATGGTCCACCGTAGGAGGCGCAGGATATGCAGAGGGTTTGGCTGCGGATTCATACGGCGAGGATGATTTGCTTGGGTTGACTTTGATGGTGTTTTGTTGCTGCGTTTTTGAATATGGGTGTCAAGTGATTTGAAGCAGTGAAGCATGGGGATCGGCGTTTACTTTGGACTTAAAAATTGTTCACTTTGCCCGATTTGCCGGGCGGGATTGTAGTCGAGATCTGGGTTACTGAAATGAAAACTGCTTATTGACTGCGAGCGAACTAAAAATGTATTCCATACTGGCCGATGTATAGTCACACTGCTCTCATAACATGCCTTTTCCCTTTCCCTTCAAGCCAAACCAAGATATATATTCTGTGATAGCATGTTGTTTTCAGTTCACCACCAGCGCAGTCTCAAAATGAAAACCTGGTATATACGCCCTGCTAGTCCTTCCCACCCTATTCGTCCAACATCCAATATCCACCAATCTCATCAAACATCTCCTCAAAGCCCTCCAGCACATCCTCAATCGGCTTAGGCTGCACATCGTACAGATCAATACACATCCACACCGGCAGAGTCCCATTCCTCCTCTCCTCTGGCAGATAATCGCCCCCATCCCACCTCATCCCACACTTCTCCACCTCCCCGTGCCTCTCATCAACCGCACTCCTCTTATAAGCCTGGTACACACCACCCCTCTCTTCCCTCTGCCATCTGACAACCTCGTTGGGAATTTGCTTCAGCAGTCCGCCATGCACGAACGCTATCCTCCCATCAGGATGATGCTGCGCAAAGCTATGTCCGCAATAACTCCCCTCCGTCAAGGTCCCCACGCTCGTCAGCCATTTCGCCGGCCTGCCATATTGAGTTTTCAGAGCATGCCAACTGAACCGAAACATATCCTTATCACCAAGCAAAAACTTGTTATAGTAAGCTGCATTCTCGTTATTCAGCCAAGTAGCGAGTTGAAGATGGTAGAAGAAGCGCCGCTTGTCAACGAGGAGTTGTCCGGATTCTTGCTCGTACTCATCCATGCGGCAGATCGTGTTGGTGATAGACCAGATGGGGTTCTCCGGCCTGGTGCGAGCAATGTCGGGCCAAAAGATTGTGCCGTATGTTTTGTAGATGTCGGATTCGAAGAGGAGTTCTGGGTCAATTGCGGGGATATTATCTGAATCCAACAAAAGCACTTCCGCGAACCGAGAGTTCATAATAGCGACGGGTTTGAACTGGAAGTTCGCGAGGTAGTAATTGAAGCCCGTTTGCACGATGTTGGTTTTAGAAGACAAGTCGTTGAAGTAGATGCCCGGGAATTGAGCGAGCATATCTTCTTGGGTGGAGGGGGGCACTTCGTCGCCGAAGAAGTGGATTTCGACTGGAAGAGAGGAGTTTAGTTTCTTGAGCGCCCGGAGGAGCACTTTGACGCGCTTCATGGTGCGCTCGTTCCCGGCTACAACGGCGATGCCGCGGCCGGAAAAGCGGTCGGAATATTGATTGTAGGGCATAAGGTCGTTATTGACGAAGGATTGCCATTCGGCGCGATGGCTTGCGAGTTCGCTGTCGTTGCGCTCACGTTGAACCCAGTCTGCGTCACCGCCGTACATGAAATTGACGCCTTGGTCGTCTTTCCAAGTGCATCCTGCTTTGGCTTCTGCTAACGATATACCAGGCAGTGAAGTGACTGCATTGAAATGCGAAAGATATGCATCGGCGTTGGGTAGAGTGTGTGCGTTTTCTATCAACGCAGAAAGCGAGATGGGGGTGGTGGTTGTTGTCGGCGTTAAAAGGTCCGATATAAAAGGGACTTTGACGTAGTCTTCAAAGTCATCGTGCAAAGAGAGGAATATGAAGTAAAAAATGACAGAAAGAAAGAAGGCAGCGGCTATTAACCTAGGCCGATGGAGGATACAAAACATCGCCGATGCCGAACGCTTGAAGCTGACATCCGAGCCGATGGCAATTTGGAGGTGGGAAATAACAATTTGGCATTAGAGTTAGAGGAAATTCATAGATCGAAGAATGGGAGGAAGTCAGGAAATTACAAGACAGCCTTGACCTTCGGACGAAACATTAACCAAACGGCAGTTGAAACAAAACACCTCGGCTCCTTGTGATTTGCTTGCAGTCGCACCATGTTCCCCTGGCACGTGACCTTGATGTGAGGGGATTGGTGGATCCATCTGAAGGTAAAGCAGTGCAATTGAAGATGGGCAATGGAGAAATTAATAATACGAATCGTTAGCCATAGAGCTCGTGGATTATACATCTCGACCTAAAGATCGTCAGCTTCATAAATTACCAGTCCTTGATTCCTTCTTCAGCCAACGCGTGAGGTTCCCCATTTGCCGCCGCCCTCACGTTGGAGATCTCCCATTCGAATTCTTTCAGTGCTCGAATCTCACTTCCCACAAAGAGACCTCCAATCAATCCATCAATGATTCCCGCACCAAGACCCAGAGTGCTAAGAAGCATCAGGATAAATGCTACAAAGTTCCGAGGACTCCACCAAACTGCCACCAGGCAGCCGATACTGACTACCACCGAGCCAACGAAGTGGCCAAGTCGCAGGCGGCGCTGTCGCTTTTCTCGAGCGCGATACTTGTGGATCATAGCTAAGATCTCGTCGTAGGTGGATGTGGGCAGAAATGGTGATGGCGTCTCCTTGAATTGGGCATGGTACTTCCGGAATTCGCTGTTGGATGGTGACTGGAGGTATGTGCCATTATTGACTGCTGTGTCATTCTCCTCAATGGATGAGCTGTCTTTGTCGTCCTCAGACTTGGAATGCACCAAGGTCGCCTCAACAGAAAAGTGATCACTCAGTGAGCATTGCAGTTCGGGATGCCTTTGGATCATGCCGACTTTTGCCGTCTTGACGCCCCATCCCCCTTGCTCTGGATTTGCGGGGTTGAATCCGGTGCTCGCAAATATATAGTCCAGCCTCTTCGCCTTAGGATCTATCCTATCACCGGGGACTTCGATCGGTGGCTTGTTGGGACCGAGAAGCTTCTGTTGACCCTTGTTCCACCTCCAGGTGTTCAGCACGCTATCACAAGTGGCACCAATTTCCAGAGTATTGATATCCGCTGTAGGAATTGGTCTCCGCCGAGCCTTCTCCACGTCATCGATTGCAGCTCCTATTGAAGAATCTGGGTGCAAGACACGCCATACATCACGTACTGGAGAATGCGTGCTGATCAAGCGGTGTGCTAGAGACAGAGGTATCATGTTGAAGTCACCAAGACCAAGCACTAAATGGCCCTTCTCAGCTGCACCACGCATCAACTTTGCGATTTCCCATGCTTGGGCGGTCCGGTGGCATATGTACGAGTCGCTGGGTTCTCGTTCGTAAGGTGCGTGAAGCTGGCCTGGTCAGTGTGATCTTCATTATAAAATGGGCCAGAACATACATGTGTTGTGAATACTTCCATTATGTCTTTCACCCCTGGTCCAAACCGTATTCTTGCACATGCAACACCCTTTCCGACATACCAATCCCCTCTAAAGAAAGCTGTAGGTCTGCCGTTGAGGGGATACCGAAACATCGAACTCTCTTCTATGGGCCATTTTGACAAGATGGCGAGGCCCCCGCCAAATATGCCACTGTGGTAGAACTTTCCGTATGGTAGAAGGTGCTTCGTCGAGTTTCGAATGCTCTGATAATCCTCCTGGGTCCAGCATTCTTGAAGGCCGACAATGTGTGGTACAGGATCTGCAGTTGCAATGCGTTTCCCAATCTCTGTCAAACGCTCATTTCGGAACTTTGCCAGGTATTTCAACCCCCAACAGTTGAGGGTGATAATGTTGATCTCGCTTGGCTTTATTGACTCCATGGTGGCCAGTTGTGCCTAGGTCCGCCTAACGTCTGGGAAAGGGATTCTGGATGGGAATTTGGACGGGAATCTGGACGGGATTCTGGGAGTTCTAGAAGTAAAGACAACCAACGAAAAGGAGAACCTGGATGTATATCTAAGCTTATATTGCAGCCATTGTCGCATTGGGACGATCCATTCATGCAAAGAAAGTTCTTCGCGGCTTCTACGACGTGGGGAGTTTGAAGTGTTCGGACGTCTCAACCTCTCTCCTATTATTCCCCCACTAGGATGACGTCCAGCCTGGAGAGGATGCGTGAGACGCTAAATGTCTTGGCGCATGAAGCTCCACTGTGTGGCTAACAAATCGCGTCTCCCTCCCTTCCTTCAACCAGAACCGCGATTTGTCGCAAACACCACAACTTCTTGAGCGCCATCAGAATGTCAGACTTCGACTCAGCAGCGAGTACGCCAGCACCAGTAGGAAGCCGTCCGATCAAGAGACGCCGCGTGTACGACGATAATGATGGGTACAGCTCCCCCGATGAGCTCGGTGACCACAATCCACATCGATCCTCAAGACTCAGTACTCGGCGGGACTCAGTCCCACGACGAAGAGCGCACTCATCGGATGGCAGTGTAGACGAATTGGATCATACGTATCGTTCACGAAATCGAAGCAGATCAAGTAGCGTTGATACCTCCCACTCCTCCATCGATCGACCCAAACCTTATCGACCACTCAAGCTCAACTACAAGAATAAATTCATTCTGAAGGGGCATCGGAAGGGTGTCTCACAAGTTCGATTTTCTCCCGATGGACGATGGATTGCAAGTTGTTCCGCGGATGGTACGATCAAGGTATGGGACGCCGCGACTGGGAAGCACATGAGGACAATGGAGGGACATTTGGCAGGAGTGTCGACGATTGCTTGGAGCCCGGATTCGAACACGATAGCTTCTGGATCAGATGACAAGACAATTAGGTTATGGCATAGGGCGACCGGCAAGCCATTTCAAGTTCCTTTGGTTGGACACCACAATTATGTTTACTCGTTGGCATTTTCACCTAAAGGCAATATGCTTGTCAGTGGCAGTTTTGACGAGGCAGTGAACCTTTGGGATCTACGGGCACGGAGGGTGATGAAGACTTTACCGGCACATTCAGATCCAGTAGGAGGGGTAGATTTCATTCGAGATGGCACGTTGGTCTGTAGTTGTTCAACAGACGGGCTCATGTAGGCCAACTCTATGCTGAGAAATCCGAGAAATAGCTAATTATCTGCAGTCGAGTCTGGGATACAGCGACTGGACAATGCCTTCGAACACTCGTCCACGAAGACAATCCTCAGGTTACCACCGCTCGCTTCAGCCCCAACGGCCGATACATACTTGCCTTCACTCTCGACTCCTGTGTACGACTTTGGGATTACGTGTCCGGCACTTGCAAGAAAACTTATCAAGGCCACGTGAATACAAAATACTCATTAGGTGGAGCATTCGGTGTGAGTGGTGATCAAGGATTCATTGTATCTGGCAGCGAAGACGGTAATTTGGTGTTCTGGGATGTAAAGACCAAGGACGTTATTCAGAAAGTCGGTGGGCATGAAGGCGTCGTGTGCTGGGTAGACACATCTCCACAACCAAACGGACCCGTGGTCAGCGGAGGACTTGATGGGACCGTTCGGATCTGGGTAGACGTGAACGAAGACGAAGAGGAGATTGGCAGGGTAAATGGACTAAAGTTGGAGCATGATGAGGAATTGGAAAGCGTTAAGATGGAAAATGGCGAAGGATTTAATGATACCCCAAGGCACGATCAGAGTGTCGATGGAAGGAGTTCGGAACGCATGGACGAAGATTAAAGACACGAATCAAAGAACTTTCAAGAGAAATATCTCTTTGCTCGATTTTAACGATACCCTAATTCGACATACTGCTCCGCGATGTCAGAAAACTGCAAAATCAACTGACAGGTTCCATTGTGACACGGAGGAGAGGCATTCCAAGAATAGGAGATCGTGGAGAATGTGCTCGGCCAATAGTTACGGAGATTGTCTCTTGGCTGCTTTCTTCTGTACCAGTTCTTGCATGTCATTCGACCATGGTTGCCGTCTGGTGTAAATCCTTGTATCTCCTTTTGGTGTCCAGCTCTGTAGCCACTGTTCGGTGCTTTATCAAAGACCGAATTGCTAGTCTCAAGAGTGGCGCAAGCTTGCTTCGCGGTCGTCACTTCATTTCGGCCGCTGCTGCTGAATCAACCGCCTCTTCAAGGCCGATATCCCGCAAGTTGATGGGTCTTCGTCGTACACCGTGGCGTTTCACTGGTGTAGTGGCAGTGAACGCGATTGTTCACTAATCCTACCGGCGGCCAATTTCGCAAGCAACACCGGAAAATAATCACAATGCGAAAGGATGTGTGTTATGTCACTGTGCTTAATCCGAGCACCTTCTCGCCTTGATTACTATTTATTTTTGTATCGGTTAAAAATTCGCTGTGACAACCGCTGCTTGTTGATGACTACCCTTGCAAGACAAGGAGGCTACATCAATCTTTTACCTGGTCCTCACACAGCAATTCTTAGCTTTGTCATTGAGAGGCTACGAAAACTGTGTTACTTTGCTGCAAATATTGCTGTTTTGCTTTGAAATCTGTCTTCAGAGTTGGCCCTCCGTCTGCATTTGAAATCAAGTCTCGAAGCCACTGAGTATAAGTATCATGACTTGACTTGAATTCATTTCTATGCTCAGTCCACTTCGAAGTCTTCAGTCAACTCTACACATTCAAAGTCCAATTTCTTTGCATCAAATTTGAATATCTATCGATATGGCAACCACAACCAATGTCCTGATCACTGGTCCTAATCGAGGTAAACACAACCTTAGCTTCTCAGATACAGCCTAATCTAACATACATCAACACAGGAATCGGCAATGGTCTCCTGAAAGCCTACCTCTCCCGCCCAAATCACACAGTCATAGCCGGTGTACGCAATCCTTCCGCCAGCCAACACCTCCAAGACATTCCCAAAGCCACCAACACAAGCCTCATCATCGTCAAAGTCGACAACGAAGACGACTCCACCGCCGCCGCCGCAATTTCTACCCTCCAAACAACTCACAATATCACTTTCCTCGACCTGGTCATTGCCAACGCCGGCATCGCCGACCACTTTGGTCCAGTGGCCGGCACGCCCCCTGCGCAGATGGCCCGCCATTACCAAGTCAACGTCATAGCAGCTCTCGTCCTCTTCGAAGCCGTTCTTCCCCTCCTAAACGCTGCTCTCGCCCCAGCGAAATTTGTTCAGATTTCCTCGGCTGTAGGAAGCATGACAATTATGCCAATGATAAAGTTTCATTGCACGCCCTACGGCGCCTCCAAAGCCGCGTCGACATATCTTGTTCGCAAGATACATTTTGAGCATCCGGGACTGATTGCGTTTCCTGTCCACCCTGGATGGTACGTACTGTGCAAGCCACTCTCCCTCTTTCCAAGTCTTGGGAATCAGGCTTCTGCCGATGCAAGTCTTGTTCTTGTCATACAACATACTGATAGGCGATCGCTGACTTCCTATTGCGTGTAGGGTGCAGACGGAGATGGGAAATGCTGGGGCAGAGGCGGCAGGTGTACATCAGGCGGATATTACGCTCGAGGAGAGTGTGACTGGGTTGTTGAGTGTTATTGATAAGGCGACTAGGGAGGAGACGTCGGGGAAGTTGATGAATTATGATGGGAGTGTGCTTCCTTGGTAGGTGGCTTGACGAATTGCTTTATGGCTGAGAAGCGGACGTTCTGTGAGGTGAGGTGTGTGCTACTTTTGCGTACAGTACAATAAAGTGGTCTGGGATATCCCAAGTCATATCCTCCTCATGTTTCAGGGGCAATGCATTGTATTTATTCTCTTGCTTTGTGGCTCGATGACAAGCACCTCCGTCGACCTCAGCGACTCTCACGTCATTGTTGAGTGGCTTCTCCGTCTCTTTGGTTTGGGCCCTGCAACAAACAGCACACCGAAGCTTGTCGCTTGTCGTTAGCGCTAACGCTACAGTTGCGACGGTGCCTTCGCCTTGAACTTCGGTCAAACGCACCTCCTGCTATATATTTCCAACTTCGCACAAATCGATGATGACCTGACAACAAAATTGTTTCTTATCTTATGTTAGGCAAAATGGCGTTCTATCACCAAATCATGCTCTCGCTGCGACATCACGCTATACAGATCATGGACTGCGTACGAGGCTGTATCAACTCCAATTTCTTGGAGCTAGTACCTACTATTGGAAAGCTAGTCTTGAGGAGTTTTGTCATTCAGACAGCGCTGGTGTTCGCAATAGTTATCACCTTCCTAGTCATTGCAGTATTCCGCCTTAAGTCAGTTAGAAAGCCTCACGTTACTAGCAAAAGCATACAGCAGCTCTGGAGTTTCCTACCGCGATACGTTCAAAGTTTCCATAGGTACTTCTGGGTCTTGGGATCATGCTTCTTCACGCTAGGCATTCTCATTCGACTGCTTGCATTCACCGCGTTTGCAATTTCAGTGCCTATGGATTTCGCGGCATGCAGTATCCTGACTCTCCTCGCATTTATCGTCTCACTCCGGTTGGCCTACAACACATCATTAGATGTAAATGTAACACAACATGCTACAACTCAAACGATAGAGAGCGCTGCTCCTGGGCCAAAAGTAGGCCTCCTCCTAACTCCAGTAACATTCGAGTCTAAATGCTGACGGAATTGACCTTCCTAGTCTACCCTTTCGCGGAAATTACGACATCGATCATAACTGCTTATGGTGTGGAAAGGATAGTGGCTTGACCGCTGAGTTGCCGTTTGGCGGGAAGACTTGTGAGTACATTTTTATCTCTGGCTGCTTCTGTGCTTTGGTGAAGAAGGAAATTGACTGACTTGTGTAGTGAGGGGTATGACTGCGTTCAACAGGTTGCAACACCACGCAGACTGTTGAATCAGCCCTACTGCCACTCAATCCTCCGGACTTAATTTAACTTATTCCAGGCTCAGACTTCATGTCGAAATCTATCACTGTTCCTTGTTAAGCGAGTCGGACAAGCAGACGGCAGACGTCAGATTCACTAGAAGAAGAGCGAATAGCGAAACCTGTGGACATTATTGAGCATGTCCAGACATGAAAGCCTGATTATTCCAAGCATTGCGAGCTGTGAATCAGCATCCTGGACGCGGTGAAAAGCATCTTCGTGGCAAGTGAGGAACTGAAATACGGACACATAACATCCGTAAGCGAGAATATGTATACATCTATTGACACTACACTAGCGCCTTGCAATCTCCCTCCCGTCCCACTTGTTCAACACCCAATAAATCATAATCATACATTTCCTTCTCCAGCTCTGCGTCCACTGCAGATTTCCTCCTCTCCAAGCCAGCCAAGCACTTTTACCCGTCCACTTCCCGCCTCCCTCAACGATACCATCCTTGCGTCCGATGTACGCCACAAGCGCTTTCTGCTCATATTGGAATTCCTTACCTTGAAAGTGCGTTTGGTGCTTTCCATCCATTGCACTTTGAGAAACAAGACGTTCCGCGAGCCATTTGGCTTTCTGTACTGCCACCTCGGCAGTAGCGGGCAACTCGTTGCCTTCGATGCCTGCAGCATCACCCAACGCCCAAACACCTTCCAGTATCCCCTCATCCTCATTTTTGACTCTTAGCCACTCATCTGTAAGCACCTTCCCTCCATCATCTTTCTTCACCCCTTCCATCTCCCTCACAAGCCTACAAGTCTTGTTCCCCGCCGCCCAAACCGCGACTCCAAAGCCAACTTCCCCATCCTCCTTAACCTTCATGATCCCCTCCTCAAACCCCTCAATATGTCTCCCCATACAAATGTTGACATCCCTCCTCCTGAACTTCTCCATCGCATACTCACTCAGCTTCTCCCCAAACATGCCTAACATCCTATCCGCAACATCATACACGCTGACCTTCACCAACTTGCTACATTCCGGATAAATTGCTAATAAATGGCCGTGGATGAGCTCGTCGAGCTCAGCAGCAAGTTCAACGCCTGTAGGTCCACCACCTACGATGATGAAATGCAGCATGGAACGTTTTTGACTTGCAGAGTAGTGCGGCAACGAGGCGAGCTCGAAACAATCGAGGATTTTCTCGCGCACGGCTCGTGCGTCAGAGACGGATTTCATGAAATGGCAGTATTGCTCCACGCCTGGTGTGTCGAATGTGTTGGTTTCGCTTCCGGGAGCGATGACCAGTCGATCGAAAAAGACCTCAAAAGTGGTATTGTTATCTCCTTTCGAAGTTCCGCTTTTAGAACCGTTAGTTCTCGAGTGTGAATGCACTGATTCCTCATCTTTCTCATCTCCATTACTCCCCACTGCTGGTCTACATTTCAGCGTTCCTTGCTCGAAATCGACGCTGTCGACCCAGACTTGGTACTTCTTGATTCCATCCGAGCCGTGATTAGAAGCTACGTTCATCATACCAATCCTACGAACTGGTTCTTCTGCGACGCGAAAATCGAAAATACCACATGCGGCGCTGGCGAGAAGGGGCGTGAGTGCCATGGTACGACTTGGCGAGAGGACAACGACATCGTATGTTTTGAGCAGGGAGGTTGTAGATAGCTGTTGTAACAGTGTGAAGCCCGCCCAGCCTGTTCCAACAATGGCTAATACGGGTTTGCTGTCCTTTTCATGCTCGTGTGAGACTGCCATAGACTTGAATGAGTTAGGTGAACTTGAAGACTTAGAAGGCGTAGATGTTTGGGATCGTGTCGTTGGCGCCATTTTCTTATGTCGTCTCGGCAAGGGTGTTGTAACTTGAGTGTTGATGAATTTTGTGCTGGAGAATTCTCTGAGATGTAGGTGACAACCCGCAATGATTCTAGAAACTGATTTGAAGCAATTCGCTCGATTTTGAGTAGGTTGCAACTTCGGCAATAATCCTGAATTTCCTCTTGTTACTTGCTTCCAACGGTTACCGAAACTTGAACTTGACAATTGAAATCTGAGGTTCAAACCGGAAACGACTTTGACCATCACAGATTAGAACGACACCCAAGATTGAAGCTTTTTCAATATATATTATATACAAGATGCAGACGAAGAATTGAACGAAAGGAGAGAAATTAGAGAGAAAGAGAAGTTGCGTTGATGCCGGCGATGTTGTTACGGGCTCGGCTAATTTCTTCACACTAGGTAAGTCCTGACCTCATTGACATTTCTTAGTGCATTTCACCTGCCAGGAACAGTGCCGTGGCGGATACTAGACTACAGATAATTGATGCAGGGGTAACAGCAATTGCCGTTGCAGAGATCACTAAGGGAATCCCTTGGATCGTAATCGTATTATGTCTGCTTTGTAGAAAGAGGTAAGATCGAGAAGAATGTTTGGTTCAACCTAAAGAACTGAGGAGCCATTGGTAGAGAAGTGGGTCAGGGCTGAGTGGGGATCCCCACAACCGCTAAGTTAAGCTTATCTTGACTCTTGACTCAGGGGCAGTAAACAATCTGTGCTTTCATCGACTCGGCTGCACCTCAAGCAATTTCTTGAACGCATCCTATGCGTTGATATTGCTTACATTTAGTTTCAAGGTACTCTATCTCCAGCAAAGAGCGGCACCTATCCCAGCCTCTTTTGAAACTGCAACAACGCACAATTAATCCCTTTGATATATCCCATGCCGAAGCTACACTCTCATAATATGCCTACAAACCTATACACCACAAACGCCCTAAGAGATTCCACAACCCACACTACTGCTCATGCCTCTTGCTCTTATACTCCGCGCCCTTTTCCTTCCTCCTCTCCTTCTTTCTCTCCGTCTTCCTCGCCTTCTCCTTCCCAGCTTGCTCCGGCCTACTAACTGCATCAATCTTCCTCTTCGCCCTTCTCTCCTCCCTATTTCTCTTAACCATCTTCCCAACCTCCAACAATGCCTCGCTATAAGCTTCAATCCCCACCTTCCTCTTCACGCTCTCGAGAAGCACCTCGGCAGACGTCTTCATGTCTTCGTAAGCTGCGCGGAACGCTTCATCGGTGGAGTACGGGGTTGGGATGTTGGGATCGGTGATGTGGTGCAGGGGTTGGATTATAAGCTTGAGGGAGGGGAGGAGTGTGGCGGGTGGGATGGTCAAGATTAAGGTCTGTAGTAGGGTGAGACCGTTGGTTCGAGGGAGGAGAGTGGGGAGGCGGGGTGGTGAGATTTCTTTTCTGAGAAGAAAGGAAAGGCGGCGGAGGAGGAAATGGAGGGCTGTTCTGCTATCCTTCTCAGCTTCGTCTTCCTCATCTTCGTCGTCATCGTCGGCGGCTTGCGTGCTGCGCCATTTGAGGTCATTGGCTCCCGCGCAACGTGCTAGGAAGACAAGATTCTTAATGAGTTCTGGGGTTGCGGGATTGCTGAATGCTGGTGTGTCGAAGGAGTATGTTGTTCGTCGGATCAGGTCCGTGATGTCGTCTCCTACGAGCTTCAAGCCGCCTGATCCTATCATTGGCAGCTTCAATTCTGTGTCGGCATTCGTGCGAGCGAAATCGGCGAAGTAGCAATTGAAGAGCTTGGATGCTGAAAGCTTGACCCATTCATGAGGGTATGAGAGACAAGCTCGCATGATGGTCCAGAATGGTTGCGATGCTGATTTTGAGAAGAGAACCTCAGGGAACTTCTCAGCGAGACTATTGCTCAGGAGTAGAGCTTCGAAGATCTGTCCCATGTCGGATCCTGGATCTTCGGCAGATTTGCCGATGCTGGAGATGCGGTCCATGAGAAGGGAGAGATCGCCGTCATCGCTGGGATTTGAGTCATAGTAAAGTCTGAATGTTTGGAGAGAGACGCGAACGATATCTTCATCGTCGCTTCTGATTCCTGTTCTGAGGAGGCCGAGGAAGCTGTTCGTTCGCTCGGCGTCGGATCTCTTGAAAATTTCCTTCAGGACTTCGCATGCTACGATGCGGCACTTCTCACTCTCCTCGTTGTTCAGACGGTCTTCGTAAAGCGGCTTGAAAACTGCTGTGGCGACTTGCTGAACAACGTCATCGGTCGATTTGGACAGCAGTAGATAGACCAGCTCCAAGATGGAGAGTCTTCCACCTTCACGGTCATAGTTCAAATTGCCTACAATGAATTTGAGCTGTTTCGACCACCTTGCCTTCTTCTGCGGGTATTCTGACAGGAACTGGAAGAAAGCACCACGAGCTAAATCTCGGGTATCCTTGTCGAAGTTCGTGACCATTTGCTCACCGACGTAGTCCAGAACATCATACACGACTGCAGTCTCGATTTTGGAATCAAGCACAGCGCGGAGGAAGCCAAAAGTGACATGCCGACGTTCTGGCTCTGTAATATCTTGCCTGAGCTTGCCTAGCAAATTGTCAATGGCGGTGTCCTTGACTTTGACATCTGGTCGGGTGCGGAGAATAACCGAGAGCAGTTTCAGCCCGACTTGAGCAATGTCCGAATCAGTTTGGGGGCTTTCCATGATTGACTTCGTTGCCTCCGCGGCAGCGACTCGGTATAAATCGGTCCAATTGGGATCTTCTAAGAGCGGGACTTTAACAATTGTGGTAAGGGTCTTGAAGGCAGACACTCTGACTTCCTCTTCAGCTTCCACAACGGCATCACCAAGCACAGGGATGAATCCGGTCAAATTCTTTGCACTGCGTAATGAGTCGTGCTTCTTGAGTACAGCTCGTAAGACATCAAAGGCAAATCTGACAATCTTGAAAGTGTACACCGTCGTACTTCCTCGATCTAGACCTCTCTTGGCGCCCTTTGTTGAGAGATATTTCTTGAGCTTGTGATCGACTTTCTTTCTCTCATTTGGTTTCTGCTCGCGATTGACGTCCTGTATGACCTCATAGCAAAAGATGAGACTATCTCTACTATTTGCTGCACGATTCCTTTGCAAACCGTTGCTGATTCGGTTTAGAAGCTGGTCGGCCTTGCGAACCATCTTGATATTGAGTTTCTCTTGCAGAAGCTTGCGAATCGGGGTCACTAGATCCGTGAGACGACTCAGAGTGGCTGTGCTGGCAATAAGTTCCATGGAGTCGTAACTCTTGCTGCTTCTGACTTCCTCCATCTTGCTTGTGTACTCTTCGGCATCCTTTTCTTGACCTGTAGTACCAAAGATATCGTCCGTAATGATGTCAACGATCTGTCCAAGACAATAGTCCAAGTCACCAGGAGCGTGATCGGGAGTAGTAGCTACCAATATCGAATGCATGGTGAAGGAAAGAACATGAACTTGGTAGCCTTTCTGTAGAGCACTTCGCAGCTCTTTGAGGACGAATCCAATGCAAGTAGGGCCTAGAAGTACACATATATTGACAAGTGTATCTCGTGTCATCTTTCGTGACTCAGCAGCTTTGCTTCGGAGAATGTGGCAAACATCTGTCAAAACTGCTGGCAGTCGAGAGGTAAGTTGCTCTCGCGGGAGAAGTTTGAGTAGTCTAACAACGATGATTGCCACTGGAACTCGGAGACTGACAGTTGACTCGTCCTTGTCGTGGAGATATGAAGTCAATGGCGGTAAGATGTTGGATGTGATGTCGTCAACAAAATTTTCAAGTCGTGGCATCGTCTTGGCCAATGTACTCAAGTCGATGGGCTTGGCCGTTTTTGGGGCAGTATCAATATCCATGACTCCATCTGTTTCGGTATCATCTCCCAGCGTCGTAGCTGGCGTGTCAACGTTCAGAGCATCAATGATTCTCCCTAGTAGCCTGATAATTTGCTTGGGCTGATCCTTGGACTCAATGTAGCCAATATATCTGCGAAGTAAGGCACGATATTGTTGCCACTCTAGGCACCTTGCCAGGACTCCGATGGCGGTACTTGCTTCCGAAGCAAGTTGACTGGCATCGTTGCCCTCCGCCTTGTCAAAGATGAAGTGCTCTAGCAACGGAATCAGAAAATGTGCAGTGTTCTTGCTGCCCAGCTTGCCGCCTTCCGCAACATCGCATAGGCGTTTGAGAGCAGCTGGACGTCTTCCTTTACCAATGTCCAGAATGCTTTCGAAGAATGACTGAGATGGCTCGGACTCGGATGCGTCAATGCTGGGGTCGACGCCAAGGTCTTTCATGTCGCTGACTTCTGTCCATTCCGGAAATGTCTCAACAAGCTTACCCATAACCTTCAGGTATTCTCTGCGGATGAGCTCAGATTCATGCCGAGCACCTGTGTACAGCGCAGGCAGCAACACCGACGAGAGCAGTCCCATGAAGGCGGCTTGTTCTGTTTGTGCTGCTTGAGCAGCTTTGATGAATTGGCATAGTGTGTCGGACGCGTTGGAAGAGAGAATACCCGACTCCTCATCATGGGTAATGTAGAAGAGCATGTTGTAGAGTAGGGGTGTCCATTGGCGGGCAGTGAAGTCTCCCCGGGCATTCAGGTCATTGAATGCTTTGATTCGGCGGTCATAATCAGGCTCGTCCAGTCGATTACCAAGGAAAGAATTGAGACCCATACAAATTTCTGCGACATCTCCTATCACCGGATCTTTCTCGGCGTAAACCATCAAGACTCGACTCAATCCTTGACGGGATTCAGTATCCTTAAAGAATCCGAACAAAGAGGTGACCGTTTTGAAGACTCGGTCTTTGAGATCCGCATCATTCTGCAAATCGTACAGTGGGACAAAATGTTCCAGAACGACTAATAGAGCTCCTTTCTCCTTGGGCTTAACTCGACGAGTCGGTTGATCAAGCAAGAAGATGGAAACATCAACCAAGTTCTGAGCCTGTGTAGATGTTGACACGAATTGCGCGAGCTCCGAAACGGTTCCGATACAAGACTCTAGCAGCTCCTTGCCCATATCGCCCTGGCTGCGAAGAACGCCGCCAATCTGCACAAGGAAGGAGTCCATGCTTCGGCTGAGAATCTCATCTTTGACTTTGGAACTCAATTCCCTTGCCGGGATAACGGCCGTGTGATCTTCACGTGATAGCCCAATGATTTTTCGAATGATGTCCTCAAGGACAAATCTTTTGACTTCATCCTTTGATTTTGACGGTGCCAAACACTCGGCCACTTTGGACAACATTCCCGGGGTAAAGAAAAACACTAGCTTTGGTGATAGTGCCCAGGTCGAGAGGAGTCGAAGGATAACAGACACCCCCTGACTTGTTTCGGTGGGTAGATTGTCTAGTCGAGGAGAGATGATCTCTTCGTTGATGGTTTTCATATATGGGGACCAGTCGAAGTCGGGAGCATTAGTGAAGAGCAGAACCAGGCACTTCAAGCCTGTCTGGCGGACTACCTTGAGGAGAGATGTCTGAGTAGTCACACCGACAGTCTCTTCAGTACTCTCAGGCTCATCTTGCAGCTGGCGAGAGGCGAAGATGATACAGTATAACACCGCATCTATCAACTTCCCTGCCAGTGGCGCGACCTTGGTCGCCAGCTCTTTCAACATGCCCTCAATCATGTGAGTGAACCCGACTTGTTTTCTGATATTCATCACTTCGACATTGAAGAGGGAGTCGCGGACAGAACCACCTTCAAGCAATTGTACACCTGCCAGTTCACCGAGCGCGATGTCCAGGAAGCCTTCCATGTCCTCTTTACCAAGATTGCGTAAGATAGTTAGCCTTCGAGCCTCCATTCCCTGTCGACCACTGGCAGCTCCTTTTCTCGAAATTGAACGGCCGTAGATAACTCGTAGCAATACCGGCATAAGACCCAGACGATGCTCTGCTTGCACAAGAGTCTGGCCCTGAAGTAAGACTGCAATCTCTTCCTTGAATCTTGCTTCATCGAGCAGATTCAAGAGGTTTTCCTCGTATGGTCGAATATTAGGATTTTTCCACGCAAAGATTGCCTTGAGAGCGGATTTCTGGATCTCGATGTCACCATTGCCAAGAAGATGCAAAAGAGCATTGTATACATCTCCTGAGCGGTACAGGGATTTTGGATTGCCAAACAGGCTGAACAAATTCAAAAGAGCCTTCTGGTCGTTTCTTGTCCAGTCACTGAGACGGTGTTCCTCGTCGTCATCGGATTGTTCGGCTTCAGGATTCTGTTTTGCCCATGATAAGAACATAGGAACCAATAAGCGAGAGCGCTTCTCGGCAACAGTTGAAGCAGCTGACAGAACCATCAAGGCTTGAGCTCTGGCTGATTTGGGCTGTGCAGAAACGAGTTCTTGTGCTTCAGCAAATTTCTGCAGCATATTGTCTCGTGACATCTTTACCCCCGAATCTGCTGCTTTGGCTAATTTATCGAGTTTCATCAGATTTGAGCATTCGAAGTCTGTCATGCCGTTGTTGTTGCTGTCCTGCTCATCAGAGCCCTTGTGGCCATCTCCAGTCATTGATGGTCTTTCGAGCCACTCAAAAGCTAACTTAGCCACAGCTTCATCACCACTTCTAGAATCTGCGATCTGCTTGAGCGAAGCTGCGACTTGATCCCATAATTCTCTCAATTTCACCGTGAGCATTCCAAAACAGAACCTTGGAATGGCTTCCTTGACCCAAGAATCGGATGGTTCATTAGTGTACATTGTTGCCAGCTTTCGGACATGCATTGAAGCAGAGCGCACTGCTTGGGGATCGAGGGTGGAATTTTCAACCATTATCATGATTGATAAGCATTGAGAGGAGGATCCATGCTCTGTTGTATATATGTGGTCCAGAAGTCGCAAGGAAAGATATCGCAAATCATGAGATTCGGTTGAAAGATTGGAGATGAGCGATGTAACGAGAAGGTCAGCCTCGGCATCTGGGTCGAAGGATTTTTCTGGTGATGCTGTTTTTGAATCTGGAGAAGATGCAAGACTTGATTCATAGTCAAGTAAAGCCTCGAGGAACTGAGGAAGTCTAGAATATCTCGGAGCTGCTGCACGGAGCAGGGGCTCAAGTGCTCGATCCACCTCGCCTGCGCCCTTCGTCATGCGAGAGAAAGAGCTGAAGCCACGGCCAACGATGAAATTTGCTTCTTCGGGCGCAAGAGATGACGATGGCCGTAGAGCAAGCTTCAACTTTCGCAACAAAATTTCCGCGATCCTGGCATTTGTGGAAGGATGCACTACAGTGCAGTCAAGCACCTCCAGTAGTGCATTGTATTTTGGTAAACACCGGTCATGCCATGTCGTGGGACTTCGATCATACGGCGACGATTTTTCTGGAAATGGCTGCACCTCCAATCTTTCAAACTTGCTTACGATCTGGTCTTGCCAAGATTGTGGTAAGACAAACCCATCTGTGCCATATCGACTAGGCAAGACACCAGAGGACACCATCTTCGGCAGCAACACAGAAAATGTGTCTCCATTCTCAGCATCTGACCAATGTGCGACAATGAATCTGGACCAAAATTAGTAGGCGACAGTTGGAGTAATAAGTGTACAAACCTTCGAAAGTATGGCAAAGCTATGCTTCGGAAACGCTCAGCGTCTACTTCTGAAAAGTAAGAAGAGAAAGTCAGGAACCATTTGATCAGCGGATCCTTCGTCAGCGAGTCCATGAAGGGAGAGATGAAGGCAATCATTATGTCCATCGGAGCATACTGGAATGCAATCGAGATGCTGAGTATCAGATGGTTCCATATGTCCAGGTTGTCATTTTCAAGAATACAATAAGAATGGGTTGTGGTGATCTTGAGTATGCTTGCCATTGCTGTCAAGAGGCCCGCCCATTTTTTTACCCGTGTCCCTTTCCGAACACCGGCAGCAATTCCCAAAGTCCGCGCAGAAAGAAGCAGTCTTCGAAGTTTATACTTAGACGGATCTTGCTGGAACATTTCCACCGCAGTCTCGGCTGATTCCATTACGACGTCCAAGACTTCTGAGAAGGTGTCAGAACTGCAATGGTGTATGATGCTTGTCAAGACACCGCAGATGACGTCCATCCATACTGAACTTTCGCTTGACTCCACATCCGACTCGTCTAGGGCGAGAAACAAAGATCTGAAAATGGCTGGACCACTTGTGTGTACATTCAATCCATTGCCCTTCATTGCCTCCGCAAATAATGTCATAATCCCATGGTAGTAGAGACCGAATTCCTTCGTTTCTCGTATACTCTGAAGATCTTTTTTGGCATGCTTAATGATCAAAGGCAACGCTGTTGTCCTGTGGGCTGGAGCTCCGGCTTTCTTAATCAGGAAGCTCATAGCCTCCGCGGCGAATCGAGCGATGTGTGGTTTCTGGCGCTGTTTCCCCAACAGTGGTGCCATCAAATCGTAGGTGGGTCGAAGATCCGGCACCAGAAGCTTTGACAGATATTTAAACATAAATGCCAGGCTTGTGAAACTCCATTCAATAACCGCAACATCTTGTAGCATTCCCGCTATGGATGTGATTAGTTCGAGTGACTTGGGGTAATGCTTTTCAAATCGAGCTCCCAAATCGTGCGCAAAATCCGTCAATAATTCCAGCAGGGGTTCTAGAGATTCTCTCTCTCTCTTTTCGATGTATGTAACAAACAATCCCATGATTTTATCCTCCGAGTGTACAATCTGGGGCAAGCTCTCGGTCAAGTCTGCCATCTCGCGGGAGAACAGAATGAACCCCTCGGACATATTGAGTTCCGCCCATTTGTCTAGCCCAGCTCTGAGATATGATGTAGTCGCAGACAAATTCTCGGTGTCTATATCATGGCGGCGAACTCTGCGTATTGGGTCGAGGGAGTTTAGTTTGGATATTTTCGTTGTGAAGGACTCCCACCGGTGATTCTTTTGGTGAGCAGTGCCTTTTTTGCCCTTCCGGGTCTTGACAATCCTCCCCGAGTTGTTGACCGGCATCGTGGGGTTTGGGGCGCTCCGGGGCGCAATGTCGAGGGAATTGTGGTGGGGGAGGTATTTGGATGATATCGCAGGATCTCACAGCAGATTTATTTTTTGCGCCTGGGGTCGGTGGCAAGCGGCAAAATCGCTGGGATGAGCTTAGCGTTGTATATTTAAACTTAGTGAAATGTATTTGATCTGCACTTCAGAAGGGAATTCATGAATGATTTCCCTTGACAGCTAAAGGCTTTCACCCTTCTCAGACTCATAACATCTCTCTCTACTCATATATTCACAAAATTATTATTTTACTTCCTTTGCTCTTCAATTACCCATGCTTTCACAATTCAATTCTATGATTGCCGGATGCTACCCCGCTAGCGCAACGCTAAGATAGGAGAGCTCGATAAGCTGAAGCTGAAGCTGAAGCTGAAGCTGAGAAAAGCTCGCCGTCGCGTCGCAGCTTTCTTCACTCTCTAGCCTCATCTACAACTTCCAACTGAAGACCAACTGAAGACGCATTGCCAGACGTCAACCCCAAGATGTCTTCGAAAATGTATGTAGACACTGCAAATTGTCACATCCCTTTCCAAGCGCCCGCGAATACTGTCGTGCAGTTGAATCAATGGAAGTTGAGCTGACTCTTTCCAGTCTTGTCCTTGGGGATGTCTATGGCCAATTACAATCCGTGTTCACCAAAGTCTCTACTCTACACGCCAAGAACAATTTTTCACTCGCGATTGTTGCTGGAAACCTATTTGCGGAGGACGATACTGCTGTTGAGGACCTTCTGGAGGGCAAAATCAGTATTCCACTTCCAACCTACTTCACCGTTGGCACCACTGCTCTTCCGCAACGAATTATAGACAAAATTGAGAAAGATGAGGAGGTATGATGCTGACGACATCATATTTGCGCGATGATAATCTGGCTGACTGGTGTTCTAGATCTGCGCAAACCTTCACTACCTAGGAAAGCGAAGTACGACCAAAACGTCAGAGGGAATCAAGATTGTCACATTGGGAGGCAAGCTGGATGAGACAGTTGTAGGCGGCCTGTCAAAGGAACAATATCTGCCATATCACACGGTCGGAGATGCCAAAGCTCTTCACGGCGCGAACTCGGCAGATATTCTGCTCACGACATGCTGGCCAACTTCCGTCAGATTGGGGTCCAAAGTTGTCGTTCCAGTCGGAGATGTTGCTCCACCAACAGGACTGGAACACATCGCGGATCTTTGTGCCTCTCTCAAACCCCGTTATCATTTTTCAACCACTCCTACATTTTTCTACGAAAGAGAACCTTTTTTCTTCAACCCTACCCAAGACAACCCGGATTACAAACCGGTCACCCGTTTCATTTCTTTGGCAGCACATGGAAATGCCACCAAGCAAAAGTCAATCTATGCCTTTACACTCCAGGCGTCTCCCGACCCCTCGGCTGCTCTCCCTGCCGGGACAACTATCTCACCCTTCATTGCTAGGCCGAAGAAAAGAACTGCCCTCGAGCCCCAACCATATTCTCGATACGCCCCCCATGACAACGGATACCGTAACAAGCGTCGCCGGAATGAGCGAGGACCTCCCCCAGGACCTGAACAATGTTATTTCTGCCTCTCGAATCCGAATTTAGAGACTCACCTTATCTCGTCCATTGGCGATGATGCCTATCTCACCATTGCAAAAGGACCCCTCACCACTTCAACGACATATGCTGATATGGGCATTCACCATCCAGGCCATGCTCTCATTATCCCTCTCACCCACTCACAGACGCTGGCCCTAATCCCCAATGAAGATGGAGCGCGAGAGAAGACGTTTGCAGAAATGAATAGATTCAAGGAGTCAATGCAGTCGATGATTGCCAAGGACAGTGCAAACAAACTTGGTGCAGTCACGTACGAGATCAGCAAGATCAATGGTGTCCACACTCATTGGCAATTCATCCCTATACTCGCAGAGACCATTTCAAATGGCTTGGTCGAGGCCGGTTTCCGAGTTGAAGCCGAGAACTTGAAATACCCGTCATTTGAGGTTCGCGATCCAGGCATCGGTGAGAATGAGGGTGATTTCTTTCGAGTCTGGATATGGTCACCTCCGACTGATGATAATCCAAATGGCAGCACAAAGTGCCTGACCCTCCCATTCGATGACACCTTCCGATTCTCGTTGCAGTTCGGTCGTATCGTCTTGGCGAAATTACTTGGGCTAGAGAACCGCATACAGTGGAAGGACAACGTGCAGTCCGAGGAAGAAGAGAAGAAAGACATAGACGCTTTCAAGGCGGCGTACAAAGACTTTGATTTTACTCTGTAGCTCTTTCTACATGGTTGAATAGGATCCAAAGGTTCTAGCGTGCTGGGATGGGAAGGATATTTGAGAGCGGCATTCTAGGCGTTTCTACATGATGGCGTTGAATGGATGGCGTATCGGTGACCTAGTGGATTTAATATGGCCGAAAAGCTATCCACAGGTGCTGTGGACATTACGGTTGCAGCAGATCGAATTGGAAGGTGTGCTTGACTCATTGGCCATATAGTGGAGAGCCGGGCGACGAGCTCTACCAAACCATATATGCCACGCCTGACCTCGTGGCCGTTTGACTTGCTGAAGCTTGCGAGACTTCACAATAATTTAAAGATGAGAATAAATGCAAGGACCACAATACGATGATTTTACACTTGCTCCAATCTTTCTGCATTGTATCCCATGAATGAAAATTGATTTGGGTATAGCATTCCCCAACTTCAAAAATCATGGTCATTACACCAACGCCGGCTAGTTAAATTGACAGCCATCAGAAGCATAGTGATGCGAGAATTGAGCAAGTCTTGCATCATATGATTACGGCACGTCGGAGTGCAAAGGTGCTCTTGATATAAGACACTTCAGTATCTCGAGAAAACGTTCATCGCACCTCCACAGTATTTGTTTACTTTTACGTTCTTGGCACAGCTAAGCGAAAAGCGGCTTTACGGTCGGAGCGCAGAGTAGACAGGATTTCACACGACAGAGAGCTACAAATGGCATATAATCCCAGTCCCGATTTGATTGTCTCAATATTGTTAAGATCATTGTGACGGATCGTCATTCCAGTTTAGGCGGCTTTTCAGTTCTTCGTCTTGTTTGACGTTCATCGCTATGGTAATGCAATGATAGTTAATGGGAGGCTACAAGTGTGCTGTTTCCTCGTCGGGCAGCTTTCGAGGTGAATCAATTATGGCAAGAATGTTGAGCGCAATGTCTGTAATCTTGCACAGTGTGTTGCTCTCGATTTCTTGCTGTTGTTTGGCTAGTGAAAGCATGTAGTTTAGAAGAGTTTATGTCCGGAAAGCACTTATAGTTCCGCCAACAATCACGAACACTCAAGACTGTTTTCATTGAATGAAGCAATACTATATTACCTCCCTTCATAACTCAGCGCTTGCATAACGGACCTGATATTCTATGAAGAGCATCAGCAAAACCATGCGAAATGCATAGACTAGCTCCCAAAACCCCCGCAGCTAGCAGATCCCCAAAATCGAGTGGAAACAACGATTCAGAGTCCCAAACCATCATACCACAATATCTACCACCCCTATTATTCCATTTCCGCCAAGTAAGCATCAAAGTCCACCTATCCGGACTTCGCAGCATTCCAGCAATTCTCCCATTCATATCTGCGTCCCACATCCCAGCTAGTATTGGCGCGCGCCTTGTCATTCATCTTCTCTGCCGCTCTGCAGCTTAACATGGTTGTTTTGATTCAGGAGTTGTAACTTTTCCCCTCGCTTCTTCGGTTCCAGCTTCAGAAGTTGTTCGAGCAAACTTCCCTCTGAGTATGCAACGCATGAACGAATTGCGCTGCCTCTTCTCGCTTAACAGCTTAACATGGTACTCTTGATTCAAGAGTCGGGGCTTTTCCTCTCGCTCCTCCGATTCCGACTCCAGAAGTTCTTCGAGCAGACGTCGCTCTGAGTGTGCTACGCGTGAACGGATCTCATCTTTATTCATGAAATGAGACAAGATACTAAAGATGAAAGGTACAAGTAACATGAGGACAGAGAATTTGACAAGATAACAGAGCGTAATGTTGTTGCTGTAGCTGATATATGGCGCACATTCCGGAGGCTTCGTTCCAGGCCACTTAAAGTCGTTTGGTGATGAAGTGAGGTAATGCCAGAATTTGCCGTATGTATGGATAATCGAGAAAGATCGTCGTCCAGTGAGGAGTAGTGCATCGGACGCCATTTCTGGTTTCGGGAAATTTGGGGCATGAAACGGAATTGAGAAAGTGATGATCAGCACTCGAGGAGATGAGACAAGACGGTTGTGAGAATTGTTCGCCCGGGCAAAATATTATAGAAGGAGAGTGCAATGTGTGTAGCGCCGGTAAGTACTTATGGCGGGCTGGCGCGTTTCTACGTCATCTTCGACTCACTAAACCTTCTATCGCCCTGCCCCGAAAACTGCTACACTGTGCCTCGGGAACTTGACATGGGCTTACTAAATATAGGAAGGACTGGCGGGAAGGCGGCCGCTTACAGTTTTGTTGCACGTCGCAGAAATCCACCTTGAATGTCGAGATGCTAAGCGAATTGCTTCACTTTTCTTGATGGGGGAAAATGGGCATCGCTAGGGAATCAGCTTATGCCAGTTCCACCCCCAAAGCCCCAAAAATACTCAAAGACATTGCAAAACACAAACGTTTTTATTTTGCGGGGAAATCAATGCTAATCTAACCAAGTTTGGAGATGATGATATTCACCGATCTGATGGTTGAGCACAACCCTCCATAGCGTTCTTTTCTCAGGTGAATCCTGAATGAATCCATGCATAACCATCTATCAGATCCAATATCGTCGTGCATCTCAGCTAGAAACGCAAAATTGATTCCACGAATCTCATCGCAATCTCCTCCACCTTCCACAAAGGCCAGAAAGAATTCATGCCAAAGCAACACTTCCCACCAGCCTTGTCAATCCTCCAATGCCAAGATCCTAAACTTTGTTTCCATCTTCACCGTCATCCTCATCCTCGTCATCAGGCTCCAATGGCTGCACGTTTCCTTGTAGGTTAAAGTTGTCCTTTTGGTACTTGATCATATTGTAGCAGTTGCTCTGATCATAAACCCGGCCAGTGTTCCACGAGGACTCCTTAGCACGGTGATTCATCTCTCTGGCAATCATAGTCCAAGTCCAAAGTCCACGTTTTCGACACTCCGAACGAGTTAAATCTTTGGTTTCAGAGATCCTACTAAATTTGTACACTTCGTGCAAAGCCTCTCTCTCAGCTGGCAACCAATGGTATGGGACTGGTTCGAGTGCAACATCTGGGCCTGGAGGTGGAGGGTTGATCGTATTTTGAATCGTACCGACGGGTGAACCGACTGTATCTCCAGGGATGAACTGAGTTCTCTGTACTGGAACACCAGGTGTTCTGTGGACAGGCTTACGACGATTGCTGGGTCGGGAAGTGGGGAGGCGAGTTGACTTGGTGAGCCAGGCTCCATAGCAGTTACCGCCTGTGTAGACTCTGCCGCTATCCCAACCATCTCTAGCAGCCACCTTATTCATCTTGTTTGCAATTGTGTCCCAGGTCCAGATTCTGTTGCGACCATTCATTCTGCCGTTGCTTGGCTCTTCCTTTCTCTTCTTCGCGAACCATTCTAGGGCTTCGAGCTCATGGTCTTCCCATCTCGTATTTAAGCGGGTTGGAGTTACATGCTCGTCAAATGATACTGGGCTTGCTGAGTACATTCCCTGTCTCTCTACAATGTGTGACGCGTTATTCGGATTCGCACCTGGAGTGCTGGGATTGGAGTGGATTGCGAATGAATGGACTCGGTCGGTGTCCGCAGAGAAACCTGGGAATGTTTGATCTGCGGATTTCTCGACTTTGATGCTTGGTCTACTCTCGGGAGTATCTACTACTACAGGTGCAGATGACTTGGGGCCGATTGTAATGGTGTTCGCAGTCGGATCAAAGTGAACATCAACTGTGTGATCGATACCATGTTGGAATCTGATCTGAACTTCGTTCGGCGGCTTGCTCGGAGTAACTGGTGCATCACGAACTGAAGTAGGGGCTAGTGCTGGATTGGTAGCAAATGAAATGATCGGCTCGGCAGGAAAAGCATCCACAGTCTCGCCGGTACCATGTTCTGGTCTGATTTGTAGCCCAATTCCGGTCATAGCATTATCTTCATCAACATCATCATCTCCAGCCTCGGACTTGACATTTTGTTGGTAGAGTTTGCGAGCCTGGATGGTCTGCCATGTCATTTGGAGAGCGCCACCGTCGTATTTTCTCTTGACTTGCCAATCATCTCTCTCAGCGGTCTGTTGCATCTTCTTGGCGATGTCAGACCATGTCCATTTTCGGTCTGTTTGTCGTACGTGCTCCCCACTTTGTGCTAAGCCTGCTTTGTACTGTTCTCTCTTCTTGACAAACCAGGCTAGAGCGTCAATCTCTTCCTGCTCCCAGCGTTGACCGGCCATGCTTGAACAAAATCAAGCTTATCTGAGGCAGGTGGATCTCGCTCGATGATTAACGCTCAAAGATACTCTAGTCTGGTTCAGATTCGCACGTGCTGCAAAAATGCAGTGTGAAAGGAGGGAACAAATTGAGGCTTGCTAAGGCCAAGCTTTGATAGGTGAGTCTTTGTTCTTCTATCCTTTGAAGGGGATAGGATAAAGTTATTATTGAAGATTCAGCTTGGCTCGCAAATTGTGACACTGAAGCTCGAGGAAGTAAAGTGCGTGGAATCTTTTCGAGTCCAATTTCGAGGCCGAATATCTCGAAAAAGCTTCCAGGATGTTTTCGAGGTAGATAGCGACAATTAATCGAGGACGCCAAGAAGCTCCTGTTATCTTCGCGGCGTCAAGCTCAAGGTCGCTGGTATATCTCGCTAGGCTCGCCGGTCCTCTTTCGGTATCGCTCGTCCCTGTTGTGATGTCGTTCGTCCTTTTTGAGATGTCGTATGTCCGCTCGAGCCTATGAGCCCCAAGAGATTTGTCGCATTGGAAGAACTTGGCTTGATGTAATTGATAGATGGGATTATTTTATGCTTTAGTCCCGATAAGTAGTTGGAGGGTGAAGGTATGACTCGAAGAGGATCTCCTGATAGCTTGGTGTCTCTGCTGGTATGTATGTTTATCGAGTGGTCCTTCAGTTGTTGGCTCGTTTGCGAGCTTGTGCTGAAAAGGAAAGATCTGCGGGAAGATGGAGATTACCAAAAAATGTTGGTAGAAAGAAGATGTCAAGGCTTTGAAGTAGAATATGTGATTCACAGGGCTTGGAATTTGCATAAGTAGACGCTCGCTCAAAATGGTGAATGTAAGCCGCACTTAATACAGTTGACCCTCTGACAGCTACCACGGCTTGAACTTCATGCCTCTGTACGTGAAGAGTTCTAATGCGATTGTTGATAGCTGAGGGATGAATTTAAAGTAGAGTTGAGCAGCTATGGGCTTTTCGCATCCAGATCTGAGAGGTCTTTGTAAAGCTTGAATAGCCACGTGCAGTATTGTCAGAAGTTGACTCTGGCGTAGTGCTAAAATCCTCCTCGCCGTGCAATCCGTAAATAAATACATGATCAGACACATCCATTCATCGTGAGATCAATCACTGTTAATTGTCTTGAGACTAGTTTTATTCACCATTGGCCTCTAAGTTTCGAGGTAGATAATAGGTGCAGCTCCCCACTGTTTGAAGAGCTTGGAGCACCGCGTTTTCCAAGCTTCTGAAGGTTCTATACTTTTATCTCTAATTTTGTAGATCTGGAGTGGTGCAAAGAAATAAATCACCTTACTTACATAAGTCTTGTCATGATCCGGCACAGGCACAGGAGAACTCGAAGTTGAAAGTGGATCGTAAACAATCAACCCCACATTTAAGCGACCCGTGGTTCCGCATCAGCATGGCCACATATGTGTTTTTAATCAAGCCTCTTTACCGCACGCTTCGTGTCCTATGTTCGAAGTTCAATAGCGATCGGTCATTAGAGACAGGATTCTGACTTATAATCATCTGTACTCAAGGCTAGAGGTATTGCCCGAATGTTACCGTCAAAGACCTGTTCCATCCAAGCAGGCATGCAATACTTCGTATGCCTCTTCAAGAAGGTTTTGATTACTAGCCCTGTCTGTCAGCGACCCCAGATCTCTGCAGAGTAAATCTCGGGTTGGTTCAGGGACTCTTCATGACCCAAATTTTGCTTCTTCTGAGGGTCTAGGATAAAAACACCCAAAATGGACACCGACGGGAGCCGAGCCAATCACAAACAGGGGAGCTGGAGGTGCATTCAGCCTCACCAACAACAGCAGACACCTCAACATTTTGCATTTTTGATCAGGTACCGTACTGCAGTCTAATTCAACTAAGTTCGTTTCGAAAATGTCCGATTCAGCTTCGAACGAAAGTCCCGCAATGGCCAATAAAGGACCAGCAGTAAATAGCACGGCTATGCATCCAGACATGGGCTTCGAGCTCTCTATCATGGAATTTGATTTGCAGGGACTTGGAGAGAATCATACCATATCACGAACGTCTATCGATGATTTCTTGGCGGAGACTGGGTGATATACAACGTTAGGGTCCCTCGACCTGCTTCGATGGTACCACATTCCAGCGAACAACTCAGTATGGATTGAAACCCTGATTAGAAAGATCTACGCATATTCTTCTCGAGAGCGCATATTGAAGTCCGATGAGATTTTGAGACAAGAGCCGTTCCAAGGGCATACTTATGCTGGTTTGGATCTAAGGCTACACGCTCGATCGCTTCGACCTTCATACCGCCAGTTCGTTGTTGAGGGGCGAGATGCTGAAGCTCCGTCTTCTATGTATGGAATCTTTATGCCCTATCTGCATGTAAGAGCTGTCTTTCGGAGGATATTCTAGTCTGTGTCAAGCTATAGGAAGGTTATTGCTGTATTCAGGCAGTGTGTAGACCCATGGTTGATGTGTACTAGACTCTGTTGGAGGAATTTGTCTTTGTTTTGAGTCGCTAAGATGAGACATTTCGCCAAAGACGAATGCTGTGCTCCGGGTTGTTAGGAGCTTGCAATTGGATTCATTAGAAGAGCATAGGACACGGGTTTTTACTACTTATTAGCGATCGAAAGGGTGGATTTTCCCGCCAAAACTGCTGTCAGCATAGCTTCAAGGTGGTTGTTCACGTGACGGTGAAAATGATCTCGTGACCATGAAAAGGAAAGAAGTCCTTCTATTCTTCCATCCATGTTTCGAAAAGAGATCAAAAGGACAGTATTGTATTTCTGCCAAAGGCTTGTCATGCTTCTAGAACTATTTTCGCGAACTTTATTGAGCTTCCACGACCGGAAGAGCGCAAAACTTTTCTGCCTCGTACCTCAGCAGCCAACCAAACTGACTGTTATTCCGCGGCTCTTCGGCTCACCCCGCTTGGCAGTATAGTATCGGTCCGCAATTAATAGGTAATAATAAGACGATTACCTGAAAATTTCATTTTTTGCCAATTTATCTCTTGCCGTTTAAAAGTCTTCTTGATCCACAGTTGGGGCGAACCAGAAGTTGGCATTCTCGCAAGTAAGTTTCGTTTGCCTGCCATGCCTTCGTCGGCTACTGGTATCCGGCAAGCGAGGATTATAATGTATATGAAGGTTGAACGAGGATGCGAAGTCCACAAAGTGCTCTAGGCGATGATTTCTGTTCGTCATAAGGCCTCTGAAAAGATCTTACTTTACATACAGTACCAAGCTTCTAGCATAATAAATACCAAGATCTCGGCGTTCCTGGGTCTTACAAACCGACGACATGTCTACTAACCAAGGAACCGGGATCGAAGGCTTTTAAATGCCAAGCCACTTGCTGACACCCTATCTCCACACAATGCCGCTCCAATGACCTCACTTGCGCCTCTCATGCAGCAAGATCAACATCCCTCTTACCAGATACAAATACGATTTACACAATCGCGCCATCTTTTCTCCTTTCCGCCCAGAGACTCGAAGATGTTTGGTCGGATCCAACACGATGGATGTCAGCTCTTGGCAAACTTACGGCACGAGCAAAATCTAAAGGCGGTTGGCTTGCCTGAAAACGGCATAGAGGCAGGAGGAGGGAATGTCAGGTGAGGCTTCTAGGACTTCACGGATTGCTTTACCTTTACCTTGTACGTACTTAAGATTCTAGTTTCCCCTTTGTGTGGAGGGTTTGGAGATGATGCCTTAAGTTCCATATTCCGAGTTTCCTCCTCCGTTTGTTTTGTATCTCTGTGTTTTTGCTGAGATAGGAAGTGGCGACCACATGTACGACATTGCACGGCACATTACAGCAATTGACTTTGTTTTCCCAGATACCAGCCTACTCAACCACTTCCTGCGTGCTCGGTGTGTGTGATCATTCTTTGAATTGCATTGCCTGTCGAAGTCCCTCGTGTCGATATCGAAAGTCAGCCTCCAGCAGCATCAACCACCATAGCAGCATGCCAATCTACCCTGTTCGGCCCAATTGATAACCGGAACCAGCAAAAAGTATTCTATCCAACCAAAGCAACAGCTTGCCATAGCAGTTTGCCCAAGCATCAACAACAATATCGAAATCTGCAACTCTAAAGCACCGTGACATTGCCTTATTGCGAATTCTTCTAAGCACCAGATCTACACTCGATTGAAAGCCACAGCAATCCACAACCGCAACAATGAAGTTCCTCGGATTCATGTTCTTCGAGAAGGACTCGGTCGACCAATACCCCGGCGTCCTGGTCCCCCTCGCACAAGCCTCGCGCCATCCCACCGTTGCAGCAGAATACGCTCGCCGCCGTTCCGCCGAAGGTCGTAACGAGGATGGTTCCCCCGCAGAGAAGAAACACGAGTCCAAAGGAAGTGAAGGGGATACTGAGGATGGAGTCCTGCGAACTTCGAGCGCGGGCTATGATCCGTATACCGTGGAAGGTCTGCGGGCCGAGGTCATGGAAGATGCTTCGTCTGGTGGGCATGATACGGCTTATGACTGTGCGTATGTGGTTGTGGCGCACGTGTGTGGAGGCTGACTGCTGCATAGTGAAGTCTAAAGTGATTAATAAAGCTATCCAGGATATCGGGATGGGAAAGTACAATTGGCAGCTCTTTGTTCTTTGCGGGTTTGGTTGGTTTGCCGACAAGTAAGTCTACCCTTTCCCCACTATTTGGGAAGCCGAGTACTTACGATGTACAGTCTCTGGCTTCAGGGTGTAGCTTTGACGCTTCCGTCATTGCAAGCTGAATTTGGAGTCGCCGAAACGACCGTCAGATACACTACTTGCTCCCTTTTCATTGGTCTCTGCATTGGTGCCAGTTTCTGGGGTATTGGATCGGACATCATGGGCCGCAGAATCGCTTTCAACATGACTTTATTCCTTGCAGGCATCTTCGGTATTGCTGCTGGAGCAGCTCCATCCTGGATAGGTGCATGTGCACTGTTTGCTGCTCTTGGTGTTGGTGTTGGTGGTAACTTGCCGGTCGACGGTGCGCTTTTCCTGGAGTTTCTCCCCAACGCCTCAGGAGGACTTCTCACACTTCTTTCGGTCTGGTGGCCAGTCGGTCAATTGGTCGCTTCTTTGATCGCTTGGGGCTTTCTTGGTGGTAGCTACGCCATTGACGAGGGCTGGAGATACTTTGTTTATACCATGGGAGCCATGACATTCGTCATGTTTCTTGCTCGGTTCGTGCTCTTCCATCTGTACGAATCTCCAAAGTTTTTGTTGTCAAGAGGCCGCCAGGCCGAGGCTGTTGCTGTCGTTCACGGCATGGCATACAAGAACAAGACGACCACTTGGCTCACGGAAGAAATTCTCAACGAGATCGGCGGTGATCCAGCTGTTGTAGCCGATTCGACGCTTACGACCAAGGAGATCATCCGCCGCAAATTGTCGTCTTTCTCTACGGAACGCATTGGCCCTTTGTTCGCTTACAAGAAGCTCGGTTGGACTACAGGCCTGGTCTGGTTCTGCTGGGTCACTATCGGAATGGGATATCCTCTTTTCAATGCTTTCCTCCCACAATACCTTGCCCGTGGTACCAATGCAAGTGGAGAGACGATCTCCAGCTACGAGACCTACCGAAACTATGCCATTACCTCCGTAGTTGGAGTACCTGGATCGATCCTCGCATGTTACACCGTTGATATCAAGTACATTGGTCGCAAAGGCACAATGGCTTTCTCAACAATGATGTCCGGCATCTTCCTCTTCTTGTTCACCATTTCCGCTGATTCGGATTACCAACTCGCATTCTCGTCTCTTGAGGCATTCTTCCAGAATATTATGTATGGTAAGTAACCTCTTTTCCCATGTTCTCGGACTGAGTAAGTACTGATCTGTCTAAGGTGTTCTCTACGCCTACACACCCGAAGTATTCCCCGCTCCAAACAGAGGAACCGGGACCGGAATCGCAAGCATGTTGAATCGCATTGCTGGACTTTGCGCCCCTATCATTGCTGCCAATATTCCCAACGCCAATCCCAGTGCTCCTGTGTTCGTCAGTGGTGGCTTGTTCTTGGCGGCTTTTGTTGCCATGTTGTGTTTCCCTATTGAGACGAGAGGGAAGCAGATGCTGTAGACGTTCAGAGGTGAGATTGGGTGGGGAGATGTGGGGAAGAAAAGTAAAATGAAGACGAGACGGAGACATATTTTACGTGTGACTTTTTGGATACCCCCCGTGCTCTTGGGTCAGAGTGTGGTTTTGGAACTATTCTTTGCATGAAAGGAAGAGAAATTCTAGCACAGTTGTAATACAGTGATATTGTTTATGCAAGCCAGTTCTGATACTCGTTCACAGAAGTGGCGGATTTGCAGAGTGACATGCATCGAGACGTGCCGTCGTGCCGTTGCCAAGAGTGGATTGAAATCCTTGAACGGCTGAATTTGCGATGTTTTGAAGCGGAGCAGGCAGTGTCTTGTTTTCGAGCTCGGATGACAAGTGAAGCTCTACTATTCCCTTTTTCGGACAGATCTAAATATGTTCTGAAGAAATGTACCACATTACTGTTACTTCTTCTCTGTCTTGTAAGATTTACCACCCACAATGCGCATCATATCACCAATTACAGGCAGTGTGGGCGGTCGAAATAAAGTCAGCGGTGGCTGACAGGGCAGGGGTCAAGCGGCACCTGTCCCGAGCTGCAAACTGCAGAACCGCACGCAGCTTGCGGGTGGAACGATGACGCTGTTTACGAGGCTGGAAAAGGCAGCGCAGTATTTCTCACCCCACGCTTCTGCTTCTCAACATCCTCCATACCACTCTCAGCCATCCATCGTGCGGTTTCAATTTCGGTACAGCGCCAACCGCATCACCATGCGACCTCACTTCCAACGCCCCTGCGCCTTAAAGCTTGCGTAATTACTAGACAGCCCTGTCTGTGGCGCCAGGCATCGATATCTCGCGACGAGAGAGGTACAAGGCGGGACGGGGAGGCTGAGTCGAGAGAACGACTACGACGACCCGGCGGCTGCCAGTAAGCAGGGTTGCAGAGTTACATACATACATGCGTACGAACAGACAAGAAGAGATCGATACTCGGAAGAGAGTGATTTCCGATACGACTGAATACGATTGGTTGAGGGTCTGGACGGTGATTGGAATTTCCATAGACATATACTTGGGCTGCTCTTTCCGGGGACGGGGCGAACCATCAACTTGCGATAATCATAATCCACCTCTGTTTGCCATCGAGGAGCCACTTGCGTGCTTCAGTATCGATGTCCTGATCAGCTCTTCTTACAACATTCCCACGATTCCGTGGTAGAATCGAGTCCTGGCGCAACATCAACAGACAGAAATATTAACCACGATCGCAAGAGCCGCCGAAAGAACCAAAGCAAGATGTCAGTCCGCATTGTCCTCGACGATCCGCACACGTTCTACACGAACCTCGACTTCATCAGCGGGCGGATCGTCCTAAATCTCAGCAGCGATGAGAACATCTCCGCGATCGTCGTGAAACTGGAAGGCGAGAGCAGGACTGTGCTGATGAGGCCAATGAATGTGCCAAATCAACAGCTTTATGCGCAGAGACAGAGGAGAGAGGGGATTGCGACGGAGAATCATAAGATATTGTATAAGGTTGCGCAGGTTTTCCCTACGCCGACACAGGGGATGGCAATGGGGCAGGCGTATACGTTGAGGGCGGGGCAGCACGAATATCCATTTAGGATGAAGATTCCTTTCAATGTGAGTTCATGGCAGGCTTGTCATTTCCTTGCCTTTGACTCGTTGAGGACGGGTGGTGTCTTGAATCTGCAATTACTAACTCTTCCTATAGAATGGATGTATGGAAGCACATGCACAACAGCCGATTGGGCTTGGAGGTTTCGGACTGAGCGGACTACAGCAAATGCAATACAGGCATGTCAAGAGAACATTACCGCCTTCTCTGACCGGATTTCCCGGAGAAGCAGAAATCAGATATTATGTTAAAGTTACGGTTCAGCGGCCGTCATTATTCAAGGAGAATAGGAGATCGGCTATTGGGTTCAGGTTTATGCCTATCGAACCGCCGAGACCGCCAAAGACCAGTAATGAATCATATGCGAGGCGACCATTCCAGTTCACGGCTGGACTGGCTTCGTATGCGAAGAAATCGTCCATGTTCAAGAAGAAGCCAACCCAATTATCAGATACTGCACCACAAGGAGAGGTAGATGCTAGATTGCCTAGTCCGGCTATATTGACTTGTAATGAGCCCTTACCTTTACGACTGCTTGTGAGGAAGTTGAACGAGAGTGCGGAACAGGTGTTCTTGGTGTCGTTACAAGTACAGCTTTTTGGGCAGACAGAGGTTAGGGCAATGGATATCTCGAGGACCGAGACAAGTACCTGGGTATTGATGAGTTTGGCCGGCTTGTCATTGCCGATTGGGAATCCAACGGATGCATTGCGGACGGAAAGTCTCGTCGATAGCAATCTATGGGATAGGATACCGCTGCCGAACACGATTGCCCCATCGTTCCATACTTGTAACCTAACGAGGAGATATGAACTCGAAGTGCGTGTTGGGCTTGGCTATGGCGTCCCAGGGGAGATCCAGGTAAGTTTCGCTTGTTTCCAAATATCAACAAAGTTCATTACTTATACCTTCCATAGCCTCAAACCATCACGCTCCCTCTCCGCTTCCAAGTCGAAATATTCTCTGGAATTCACCCACCCGCCGCCCTCCTCGATGCCATAGCCAACGCCCCCACACCTGCGATGCCCACGCGTCCAACGGCCAACACTCCAGTCCGGCCTCAAGACCCCGCCTACCCACCACAACTCGGCACGCCTGGCGCTCCAGCCATAGATGATGTACCGCCTAGCTATGAAGATGCCATGGCTGAAGATATGACTCCGGCTGATGGGCCAAGGCGAGAGTTCAGTGGTGTGACAGATGTCAATGCGCCGAATTTGGATGAGAAGGTTGCAGCCCCGAAATATAGCCCGCAGCAAGGAAGTCCGGGGCCTGGTCCGGGAGGACCGAGTAATGCTGGGAGTGGAGGGTTTGGGGCTGTTGTATGATTATGATGATGATTATGATTAGGTTGTGATTGGGGTTGGGATCGGGATGCAGGTGGTGGGATGGAGATAGACGGGGTAATGGAATGGGTTACATATGAAATTATACATACTTAATGGCTCATAGAACTTAATGCGATGAGAATCGCTGTTTTATTCAGCCAATTTTCACATATTAGTTCAGCTCTTGCTTTCTGTTTGATACTTGGGTGTCGTGGATTAGGTTGTTAGGATGTTGAGTGGATTGTAGGTTTTTAGCAGGAAAGGTCCTAGATGCGGCAAGTGTCCATCTTCTTTTAATCAACCTGATTTATTGTTGAAACTTCACTAATGAGTACCTTCATCGACAATTCAAACCCATCTACCACACTTCTCACTTCCTTCCACCTGAGTATCTTTTTCAAGCCCATCCTAGACACGCTGGTTAATACACAGGTAGGGAGGTGCACCTCCCCGGAAGCCGGAAAACCTGCCTTCCTTTCATCTCGCATGAGATATCAAATGTTCAATCAACCAGTCGCTAAAGAAAAAGTAGAGCTGACTGACATGCTTCTTTGTCCCAAAGATTGGACTAGTCCCGTCCAAACGAAACGCACAAAGAAAAGCGGGTGTTTGTTTGTCATTGTAACAAGCTCCAAAGAAGCCCGTCCATCAGGTTGCAAATCTTCTGGAACTTTCGCTTTTTGCTTTTGCTTTTGCTCGTACTTTTGCTCGTACTTTTGCTCGTCGCTTTTCTCCAGATCCTACGATCTTACTGAAGTAGGATACATCATACAGTAAAGTAGCGCGTCACGCAGGTCAAGCGAAATCCAAACACAACACAGCATAAACGGCGCATCCCCCACACCGAGAGCATCGCAGGCACCGAAGAACAAATCCAACACGAGCCAAACAAACAGGGTGGAAAGGGGAGAAAATTACCACCATCCCACTACCGTCACCACCCAGCCGACACAAACATGCTCCTCAACCTCCTCGGCGTTTCCATTCTCTTCGCGCTCTTCCTCCTCATCTTGATGATCCCCGGCGGTGCGGTGCTAGCTTGTATGTATTTCCCTCTTTGGTCCAAATTCTCAAATCAACACCCATGTGGCTCGATTCCCTCCCCTCCAAAAAAAAAACAAAAACACTCGATTGATTCACACCTCTACACTTCTACAATGCTGACTTCTCCCCCGTTTATTCACAGTTGTCTTCGTCGTATACTTCTGTCTCCTCCTAGCCCTCTTCATAATCGTGAGCAAGCTATTCTGGGCTGTGGTTTGGCTGGTGAGGATTCTTGGGTTGGGGGTTTGGATGGTTGGTGTGTGGTTGCGGCGGTGGTGGGTGGAGAGGGAGAGCAGGGCTAGGAGGAGGGAGAGACAGATGGGGGAAATGAAGGCGAGGGGAGGTGGGGCGAAGATGCTGGGTGGAGGATCGAGAGTGGGAGTGGGGGTGGGTGGTGAGAGGGTGAAGATGGATCGGGAGAGGGGGAGGGAGAGGGAGATGGAAAAGGTGGGGAGATGGGATGTGGAGTGAGAGTACTGCTGTGGATTACTAGACCTGCTCTTGATTTAATGTTCGGCGTTTCATTCATGGTATTTAGATCTGCATTGCGTCTTGTGTGGCATGTTTCAGAGACTTGGAAACTGAACTGGGCCATGGGTTCAGGGATAAAATATGGAGAAAAGATGGATTGACCACAAATAGCGAATGATAGACTAATATTGACTTCCGCATCCCATGTTTGCAGCACGCAGACTTGACTAGATTTTGGCATTTTGATCAAGCCTTTATCAATACACTGTAATCGAGACCTCTTAGATAGCGGACACAGTTGTGCAAGTTGAACAGCATACCAATGCAGGAAGATGGCTGAGCTCATCTCTCAACGCCCGTCCCCCTTTCCCCGGTACTGATGTCGAGATCACATAAGTCATTCCAAATCAGCAATTATGAGTTCTCCTCTCGTAGCACCGAAGCTCCGTGTCTCGAATGCAAACGCTCTCTTCCAGCTCCAGCCCCAGCTCCAGCTCGATCGTCTCCATGAACTCTCCTCCTCAGTCTATCTCTCGACGAAGGTGATAAACGCTTCCAGTACCTCCTTGCTTCCCTCCTCGCATCTCTCCTCACACGTCTCGTATAATTATCTCCCATTGGATTGGGCACCTCGATTGAGATCCCAAAGCAGTCGCACACTCCGTGATAGACGTGAAACGTAAAAGCCAGGCCACAGATGAAAAGACCAAAGCGGAGAATGTGGGTTAGGAACCACCAAAGCAGGGGGAGATTGAAGGTTGAGCAGATGACAATGAAGAGGAGGCAGGCGTCGTAGTAGTGGATCTTGGGCATGGTGGCCATTTAGTCGATCAGGTACTTGTGTTGGAAGTTTGATGACGAGAAACTTATGGTGCCGGAGGGGCGCGTTGCTTGAGCTCAGCACGACGGGACCTATGAAAGTCGATTTTTCTACTTGATGGTGTTTTGCTCGCAGCATTTATGTTTTCTAGCGGCTGCGGAGTGTTGTGTTCATTGTCTTTGATGGCACTCTCCGCATCAAGCTCAGATTCATATGCGATCAGACTTCCGGATGCGGAAGCAATGGTGCAGCATTCCATAATTACATTTTGAGACTCGATCACAAGAATTAGAGCAAAAGGATGCAGCGTCCCAAAACAGTTGGACTTTGACTAGATTTATCTGCTCACCATTTTTGAAATTCATACCATCAGCCATTGAAAAGAAAAACAAAATTGCATCTCACAAGCGAGGAGCTAGCCTCGCTCGCGAAGTAAAACCCTCTGGATCCTCACTTCGCGCGCAACCTAGCCTCCTCTCCCAACTGCTCCTAACAGATCTACAGCATTCGTCAGATACTGCACCGTATTGACAACGTGAAACACAGAATCAATAGCGCAACAAAGAGTGTAAACGAAGCAGCTAGAATGAAATGCTTACCATTGTACATTACAAATACAGAAGATTTTGATCAGGACTTAATCGGGCGAAAGTGTTCTGAGTATCATTACGCTAATTGCGATCACCGCCGAGGTAATGGCGATATCATAGCGAGCCGTGGTGCAGAGCGTATTCGGTTCTACGGCGGCGGCAGAGACGAGCTGGTGCTCTGGAATTGAGAGACTTGACAAATATAAGGCGAGAAAGATTAGTATTGCTGTTGCATCGTACCGTATTGTTACTAGCTTTGTCTCATGTTGCATTGAGAAGCGGTGAAGTCTGAGTTTGGAAGGCCGTTTGCGTTGGTAGAAGATTGAGGGCCGAGAGCGGGGAATTTCTGATGTGCTAGAATCGGACGGCAAGTGTCCATTCTCAAAGTCACTGGAGTGGGTCTCAAAAGGGAAGAAGCTCCTGAAAATAAGGATATGAGCGATCAAGCGAGGATTGCTTGCAACGTCTGTTTCTTCAGACTGATCACCCTTCTGATACTTCGTACATACTTCGTACATCGTAGCTCCGTAGGATGCTCAGGTGGGCCCAACAAATGCTGGGTTGATGTGAGGTTTACGTCGCCGAAGAAAGAGGAGAGCACAATTTCAATTCTTGAATCTCTTCAAACATCTCCTCAAAAAGGCTCAAGCCTTAGAATCGTTGCAGATACTGCGCGATGACACCTCATTATTAGTCTGTTGATATTCCCCTTTCCTTCTAACCGAGCCCTCGCTTAAATCCAGGCCCGCAAAATGCGTGAAAATTCTGCGTTGAAGATCCACCAAAATCCAACCAAAAATACAGGAACAAAAGGCAAAAACGTACAACAGCAGGTATTCGCTGGTGGTCACCCACCCAACTACTAATCTGCCGGTCTCTTGCTTATGTATGGCAGAGCGGACGGGATGCCCAGTTCTCAAGAGCCTATGGTCGTACGTGGCAGCATTTTTCTAGATTTTACCCTTATACCGAATGATTTTCTGGTATCTAGGGTCCCAAGGTATTCCCAGAGCGTATTTTCGTTGTGGTGAAGGTTTCTGGCATTATAATGAACCTTAAAGTTTGCTGGCCAAGCTCATGAACAGGATAAGTGGAGTACCTCGTATTCGAGTTTATACCCCACACTAAACGAGATCGACAAACCATGCAACCCCTTGATCAACGAGTGAGAAATTCCCATCCTCTTTCTTGGATCTTTTTTCATCTCCGTACTCAATCATGATGCTCAATTACCAGCTGGTGACGGCACTGTCATTAGGCTCTATCCTTGTTGCGGGTGCCACTCCGTACCTGCCGTTCTACGACATAACATGGGCAGGCCAGTTCAGATCTCCGAGCATTTCAATGCATCATCCAATTATTCAGGGTTCATTTCAGTGGAGGCTACGCTGGTCATGCCACGGCTTTCTCTTCCGCAGAATCCGCGTGAGAGAGTCGACCAGTATACGGCCTTTTTCTGGATAGGCTTGGATGGATTTGTTCCTTCAACTGATGGTCAGGTCCGTGGACTTTGGCAAGCTGGTGTGACAATGTCGTTATGGGATAATGGTACCACAGAATATTCTGGGTTGTACGAATGGTAAGACTTGCGTCAAGTCAAATCATTTTCTCTGCTCAATGCTGCACGGCTCGGCTTCTCGACTTGCACTCTGTTCATTGACTGACCTTAGAACTCAGGGTTCCTGATGAGCCTATTTCACTCTCACAACTCCAACTGGCCATTGTTGAAGGCGACCATATTCACGTGGAAGTCAACACGACAGATGCGGGGTATCATGGCACCACGACGTTCACAAACCTTAACACCAGCCAAACCTTCTCTCACAGTCAAGATGCGGCAAAGTTGTGGCGAGGCCCTACATTCCCTGCTTCTGGGGCTTCTGCGGAATGGTAAAGATTAGCTCGACAAACTTTACCTAACATACTCAAATACTGATGTTGAATCTATAGGATCGTTGAAGCAGGAACATACTTGAACTACACGCAAGTGATCTTTCCTGACTGGGGTAATGCATCAATCCTGGATGCACGTGCCTGCTATTTAAGTGGAGAGTGCGTCAAGCCTGGAGATCTTGATACTGGGGACGATAACACTCGCATGACGGTTGTGCTGTGGAATGACACCCAGACTGTGTATACAGAGTCTTCCGTTGATGAGGATCGTGTTTGGATCGCTTATGTGGAAAAGCCTCTCCAGGCCATTGGAAAGAAATCCAGGTCTGACTTGTATCGGAAACACCAGAATGATCCCTTTACATTCAAAACTGGTACTCTTAGAACATTACAGAGGCATATCTCGTTGGATGCCAATTTTTGACTCAACTTTTGAATGTGTCACCTCGGCAATTTCAGCTGATCTGATGATGAAGGCCTCTTTCCAAATGCACTGTTTCAAAGGCAGGAAATTGAGCAGCCGTGATGTTAGAGACGAAAGTTGGCTTCTGCATGCGATTTTAGTCCTGATTTTCACCCGTTGCCTTTACGTTTTGTGTTGATCAAATATCTGTCTCCACTTCTTGTCCCCGGATACCTTGTCCCTCGAACCTTTGTCCAATGGCTCTTTCAAACTCTACTCTTTGTCCTGTGACTCAATAATAAGTGAACATTTTCCGTGAAATTTTCCGTCGAGCGCATTGGGACCGAAACGATCAAACTCGTTGAATTATTTGCCTGACCAAGATCAATTTCAAGATCAATTGTTTTACAAGCTGGGCATGTTAATAGTTCATGCCAAGACCACCCGAGTGCCCAGTCCACTCCATGGTTGATGGAGTCGAAAGTGCGATCTCTGTAGCTCTCTCTACAACGTCAAATAGAAGAAATTTCACAATCTGCTCCAATCAGAATACAACAATCGAGGGAGGATGGCCGAGTGGTTATGGCGTGTGGCTCAAGAATGTGCTTACCTTCTTTGTGATTAAACATCACTGGGCTTTCTCATAGGGAAACCTGCAGGGGTTCGAATCCCCTTCCTCTCACTTTTCTTCTTTTTTTCGTTTTGGAAACTTCAATCCTTCTCTCTGTTTTGAAAGCCTGTGCATCTTGCTGTAGTGGGTCAATTGTGCGTCGATAAGCGACGACTAGCCTCTTCTATTTTCTAAGGTGGGGTTGGCTGGTTTTCTGTCCAATGTCTTGAGGCTCAAAGGTTGAGAGGCTCTATGTTAGTACCTAGATGATATACTAGGTGTATATACTTGGGCCGTGCTTTAATGATAGGCTTTCTCTCTTTCTTTATAGCAGGGGATAATTGGGACTCTTGTTGGTTAAATTCGTTGTACTGGCATTTTGCAACTGTGGGTCATCAAGCAAGTTGTAACTATCTGTGGAGTCTGAGCGAGGGGTTGAGCCTACTTTTCATGGTATGTGTGAATAAGTGATAGATGGTTTAATGAATATGGTACCAGATGCGAGCCAATGGTAAGATTCTAAGCGAATTTTATGGTAAGTCTGAGCAAGTCAAAGCCGAGAATCTTATTGTAATCTATATAAAGAACTATTGGACTCGTGATATGTATAAGACATCTACAGCAACCACATCTTGAGGATCCACAACCTCATCACATCTAAGAGCCCATACCTCAGAATCTCTACGCAGCGTAAGGAGACGTGCAGCTAAACGCTGTTGCCGTAGTTCCACCGTCTCCAAAAGCACTCATTAGCGCCTCGATTGCGGAATAACATCCCATACCACAGACAACCAGAGCTCCCAAAGTGTAGAAAATATTGAATGAAGTAATCACCCATGTCTTTTTATACCCACGGATCCATCTCTTCATGCCTTCATCGTGGCGAATATATTTCTTGGTATTCTCGTCGAAGACCTCGTCTGGAAGCATCGCACCCTTCTTGACGTCGAAGCCGATCTTCAGGATAGCGGGGAAGCTGTAGGTGAAGTTTCCGATGCAGAAAGCACCTACCAAGCTGGAGAAATCGCCGAGATTTGGGACTGCTGCAGCTACTATGAATGCCAGGGCCCAGTAGGCGGGGACCATGGCGACCCAGATAAGTTTGCCTTTAAATGTGGTAAGTGCTGGGAAGTCTGTTGGCGTTTGTTAGCTTTCATGTCACACTTTGAATGGAGTAGTAAGTCAACATACGGAAGATCTCCATGAAGACGTTGTTGTAAATGACCTTGATACCAATGTTGCCGTACAAAGCAGCAGCGATCAGACCACCTGTCAGGAAAAGTCAGCCCTTGGAGGCACTATGAAGCATCGATATCGCATACCTATCAGAGACAGAATATTTCCGGCGGTCTGGTAATTGTAGGGGTTGATGCTTTGAATGTTCGTTGCAAATGTGTATTGACCTTGGTAGGAGTATTGGAAAAGACCGAAGAACATATAAACGACATAAATGAATATGTCGGCACAGATCATGCCCTTCCAAAAGTCCCATGGATTGCGCATTTCTGCCAACAGATTAAAGAACAGCATTGCACCACCGTACGAGTAGATGATCGTGTTGATGCCCTGATAGGTACCGAGGAAGCCCGTACCACCGGAAGCAAAACCGTCAGGTGGAGAACCGGCGAAAGTCTTGATCGGTATGGCACTTTCGATCGTGCCATTTGGGAAGTTTGTGTCGCCATATGGAGTGCCTGCACCACCGAAAGAGCTGAGCATGGTAGCGTAATTTGGAGATGAGTTTGCAGCCACCCCAATTGAGATGAAACAGACCAGAACAGTGGTGATGACCGCAACATTGGCAAGCCAGCCAAAACGCTGCAGTGTACGAATCTGACCAAGAACCATGCCTGTGGTGGAGAGGAAACACATTAGCACATGGTCAGGAAAGGATCTAGAAGTGGGATAGGACATGCTTGGGGGCTGAGAAGGTCATAGGGGAATGATTAGAATCTCTGCATACCTAGAATGGCGATAATGACAAGGCAGACGATGAAGCAAAGACCATTTCCATGTTCTCCATTGTCGCCGATGGAAATCTGAGAAACAGATCCACCAAGACTAAGGATAAGGACAGCAACCAACATGAACATCTGCAGACTCTGGAGAACATTGATGATGTGTCTCGCCGTTTGACCGTAGACACGGAAGAAAGCTTGTCCAAAATCTCTCAGTGGGTAGCGATCGGAATCTGTATGCATGTAAACACCCCAAACATACCAGCCCGACACTGCGGCCATGAACCCAAAAGTAGTGTAAAGGGCAACACCTGGACCGTATCCGGTGTTTGAAAAGGCCCATCTAAACATCTCTCAGCTCATGGCCACCCAAAAATCTCGTCAATCTAAAGGGTGGATACTTACGGAGCTCCTGATGGTCCTAGAATGTCCGTGGTGATGAGGAAGAAGATGATCCCCCACGATGCTGTTCTCGTAGCTCGGGAAGCTTGTCTCCATTCGAGATCTGTGACAGTAGTATGGTTGTTGTGGGTCGTTGTGATGGTTCCATCTGCAACGATGGCGTTGACATCATGCACATGACCTTTGGAAAAGCGGTTCTTGATAACACCACCCAGAGACCAAGGGTCTTTTCGCTTGATTAAGTTGCCTTCATATTCTCGCTCTTCAGCCCGAGTAATTGATGCGTAATGAAGGTATTCTTCGAACAGAACCGAAGGGTCGTTGTGAACGTGAGCGGCCTCGATGCTGAAGCCATTCTCGATGCTAACTTCGTGGCCATTATCGAGGGCGAATTGACCAGGGTTCTTCTCCATTCGAGGATCACCCCCATCTAAGGCGAAGTTGGCCAGATTCTGAGCTGCCATGTTGATGATAGAACGAAAACTTGCGAGTAGGTGATCAAAAGCCAAGAGAAATTGGGGAAGGGGTACCAATATATACTTGAGATCGGTGGGCAACGCGATAACTCGTTATTGACAGGCCGGTGAAAGCATCCTTCCGCTTCTCCCGTCCTGCTGCTGCATCAATCCAAAATCACGCCTCCTATCTCGAAATTTGGGGGAAGAGGGCGGGATGGGGGAGTTCCAGTCTCGCAGGGTTGGGCGAGGGGTAACTTCGAGATAACACCGACATATGTCCACTCAGCTAAGCTACATGCCTACAAGGGCTCGCGATAGCAAGGTGCTCTCGCATATAATGCCACAGATAGGAGACAAGCTTTCAATGCATGTAGCCACTCGCCACTTGATTGGGAGCTGCGATAGAAGCACCAAACGTGCCATTCATCATCTGCAGCTCGATGCAATGCTTGCGCCACGGGCAGCAGAACGGCTTGCCCTCCTCGATACAACAGTTAACGCGTGATTCTCAGCATGGGGTACTTGCGTCCCAAAAGACGCCCCAGAGCAATTATCTTGAAGGTATGCCCTGTGAGGTATATCCCGCCAGCCTGAGCAAAGAGAAGACGCAGTCCGGTTCTTGGAAATCATTGTTTTCGGGCATTTGAGATGCTAAAATTCGCTAGAAGATAGACTCAGACATCACTGCCGCCCATCCTTATTGCTGCGTGCCAGAGGTAGGTCTAGCGATAAGAGTATGATGTACTCCGTACAGAGGCAGATAAGTAAACACTCAGAACTGTGTCTGAAAGAATGGTATCTAGAAATCCAAGCGGCCGACAGTGACCTGCCGTGTTCGCCAAGCCGGCAGCCACCTGCCAAGTCGAGCAAGCGCCTTTCCATCCAAACAACCTTAAACTTGCCCGCTTCGCACAGTTGTTTCGACCGAGATGGCCGTTGAGATAGACACAAAGTCGACTTTTCTAGAAGCCTTTCATATCTACCACTAATCTTTGACATCGGACCCAAACAGCGTGTCAGTATTTGGAATTATCGTTCCAAATACTGACATTCTGGACTAAGCGCGCTCAAGAGGTTGAAGCAGAGAGGTGAGTTTCGGTAGCCCAATCAAATCATCGATGTTTATCTAACCCGTAGGATCAGAAGAAGACGGCAAATGTACAGTAACAGGATCCCGAACAGGAGATGTCAACGAAGCAGAGCGCCTTGAGCGGGCAAGATCTGCTTAGATCGACAGGGGTGTATCACTCGTCCGTGACCGAGGTGGCCAACGAATACACGATTTGACGGATATTTCGCATTCCTGGACCAACCCGATGCTTACTAGAGAAATCCGTCTCGATTTTCACAGATGATTACTGTGTACATATGTGACTCTGGAGACGATTCGAATCTGGGTACATCTTCGAAGGAGTTTCGAGCATGCCACATTATGACAGCCATATTAAAGCACGCAGCTTCAGGGATGATGTCACTATCTTGTGCTGCAGTATTTCCGATGCATGGCCAAGGAACCTCCAGACGAACGTCAAATGGACGATTGCTGCGACGATTCGAAGCTAGAACAATCGAACGCCTCAAAAACTTCCTTGTAGTCAACTTGATTGGGCAGCTCGGTCTGGTCGCATGAGGATGCGATGGATTATTCCCATAAGGCGAAGCGAGCATGCAGGTCAATACCACGGCCAAGGATTCGTAAACCCATAAGGCAGGTCGTTGAATATTGATGACGACTATTGACGATAACACCATTGAATTGTGGCTTGCTGCTGTTGTAGAGGAAGTGTAGATGTCATTAAAGCCAGTCGCTGTACTCAATGAGAACATTTTCGAGCCCTGTCATCATCGGATTGAACGAGTAAAGAAGCACCTCAGTCGACAAACAAAAGTACCGTTCTTGCTGTGGAGATTGAAGAGAGTCGAGAAACTTTGCCGATGTTGATGAGCTGGACTGGTGTGGTGTGGGAGATAAGGACAACTGTGCGGATCAGCCCTCCGTATGAGCTGAGAATGGGAACCAGTTAAGCACTGCTTGTTTCCCATAGCCAATAAATCAAGCTTTTATACGCTCGGCTGAGGCGTTCCGACAAGACGTATTCAGTCCAGGGGGGAGATGGCCACAATGCCTCAAGCGATCTCGAATCACCCCCCAAACACTTCGGTCCATCTACCAGCTGCCTCTTCCAGAATATCGCTCAGCCCAATAGTAACCTGCGCCCTCTGCATCGTCGTCTCGTTTCCACTTCCAGTCACCCATCCACTTTCAAATCTCCTCAACTGGGACTTCAGCTCCGTCTCATTGTATCGCTGGAATGGCACGATCTTCAGATACTGGAGGAAAATCTCCCAGCGAGGTATGTAGTAGTTGTTCACTAGACCGCCCCAGCTCTTGGAAGCATAATCGTTCAGCTCACCATTCGGACCCCAAAGCGTGACCTGGTTTCTCAGATCCTTCGTGTAAAATGATTGGAGGGTAGCGTTTTCGGAGGACGAGCGAGCTTCTGATAGGTAAGTCGAAAGCGAGAATGCGGCGTTAGTGCTCAGGACGGAGTCGAGGGTGCGGAGTTGTGCTGTGAGATTTGTTCCAATGGACGAAAGGGTTGCGTTTGTGGAGTTTGCGGCCTTGTAAGCGTCAATGAGAGACATGTAGATGTCGATGAAGGCGTTGCTGAATACTTGTCGAGTAATGTCCGTCATATCGTATTGATAGCACGGATTGTCCCATAGGTTTGGATTGGTTTTGGATGCGTTGAAAAGAAGATTCCATGCCGATGTGAGAGTCGCGGAATTGTACGCTATGATCGTCGAATGAGCTCCGTCGGGACCTTGAAGGTGCACCATGTTGCTGATGGTCGGTGACAGCTCGAAGATCGACTTGGTCACTGCGACAATGCTGGAGTTTGTATTATTGTAAACCGTCGTCCGCAGCATGTCCCATGCTGTGTACACTTCCGATGGAATATTTCCCGTGCCTGAATATCGTCGAGTTACCCAGTTATGAAAGTAGCTTTCCGTGTTGATAGGTGATGCAGACCACGCTTGATCCAAGAGGAGATCGTACATGATCTCGTTCCCTTCTTGAGCTTCCATGGTGAGACCAAACCCGATCAGGGAGCTGGAACTTGCGAGTGCCTCAATTGGGTTAATGGTCACGTTCTCGACCTGACCATATAAGCCCATGTTTCCTCCAAAATTATGCAGTTGGCACCAAATCCAAGGTTTCCCGAAGTACGAATTCGTTCGCTGCCATTGCGGCGCTGACTCTGAGAATATATCGATGATCAGCATATCCTCGTCGATTTCGACACCACCCAAATACGCTTCGATGCGTTCCTCGGTCCAAAAGCTCGACAGCGCGAAGAAAAGCCAACCTTGCATCATCCATACCGCATCGGGATCAGCAGCCTTGAGACTTTGCCATGTATTGTGCGAGACACTTTCCAGGTATTCCAGATCTCCAGATTCAGGATTGTTCTCGTTGTACTGATCGAGAGTGTAGATGTGTGTTATATTCCCATACATCGCTGTCTGCTTGGAGATGAAACTCTTCTGGATCATCGAAAATGCCGGATCAAGTGGCTGTAGAAATGTCACATTTGTGTACTGAGCTGGGAGTTCTCCCCAGTTAGAACCGTTGACCACCATGGCATTTGGCAGAACTCTGCTGATAGAGGGAGGGACGAAACCAGTGAAGCAAGGAAGTACCGGCGTCATACCGAGCTCAACCATCCGTCTGGTGATGTTCTTCTGCAGTTCTGACTGACCATCGATCCATTCCATGGGCAATTCTCCGTTCCAGGATCCCTGGATATTGCCAAATCGATTCCAAGATTGGTACGCTGGACCACTGAAGAATGAAAGGATCTCAGTATCAGTCATACCGAGCTCGCTGTAGACTTCAACGAGTATCTTCTCGTATCCTACCCAAGCTAAGGGGAGATTCACACCACGCAGGGCAAGCCAGTCGAGCTCCAGTTCCCAGTCTTCCCATGTCCAGAATGCAGTGGTGTATGAAAACGTCACTTTTTTGTTCTGTTAATATAGAACATATTGTCAGAGTCTTAATGGATCTCACCAGTGTTAAAATGATACCTCCATGGAACAATACTGTTCCCATTCATAGGTATATCCAGCATCGGTAAAGTCTCCAGTCCAACATCCAATCGACTCCCTATGAACCACCAAATATCAACATGCATGGCATCTGTCAGGTACCGATGAAGCCTGCCTTGCTGTAAGTTCAGTTATACCTCACGTGCATGTCTTGAAAACATACCCACTCGACAGCGCACTCAAGGTATTGCCCTCGACCAAAAGCTTGCCATCACCTATAGATGAAACACGATACACATCGTTTCCAATCGTTGACGTCCCATTCTCGAACAATCGAAACTCAAAATCGTCAACGTGAGCAGGCAGCCTTCTGTTGACCAAATCCTCAATTCCTTTTATCGACAGCGCTGACAGGGCTCCCAGTAATCCGGTCAGCCATATAATATACTGTAACAAGAGCATCTCGATTCAGCATGGATTTCAAGATAATTGAGAAATGAGAGTTTTGGTGTGTGAAAGGTTGAACATTCCATCATTACGTACAGATCTCATGACGTTGAAATGCCGAGGGTTGGGGGACGAATCCTAGGTAGCCTTGCGATGATGGAGCGTCGCTGATGTGGGATCAACTCATAGGCTGCCATCGTCCAGTGCAGGTACTGCCCAAGCGAGCGCGCTGTCGATCCGTGAGGAGGTGCCGATGCCAGGTCCTGGCTCGAACCCCTCCACCGACACATAACAGAACATCCCAGCCATATTGAAAAGCTGGCTCCGGATTTCTACCTTCTGTAGAAAGGAAATTTTTGCTCGAAACTTGGAGAAAGAAGAGCCCTCGTATTTGGTTCATGAGTTGATGTTACAGATGCGAGATCCACTTAAATCGGCACTGAATTGAACCGCTCTTACCTTCCATTTATCAGCGAAGAACTGCTCGTTGCGCCAGTTCTCCAGATGGAATAGAGTTCTCACAAGAGCACTGGTAGCGTTTCAAGATAAGCACAAGACGTCACTAATAAGCTTTTTCTCCCCCTCCGACTTTCGCTTGTCCCTCTCAATTGCTGTTGACATAGTTACTTACAGCTAGTTGTATGTTTAGTTCACAGCTAATAGCACCTGACTACCGATAGCAGACTCTCTATAAAACCCGTAGTAATGAGATGATGTCCTTCCGTCTCATACACATGCCTTTCAACCTCAATCATACCATTCCTATATCGGATGATAATCGGACAGAAAAAAGCATTGCATCGTGGCTCGAACAGGTCATTCATATATTCTTCAGACTTCCGATTATAGCCATCAAAGCAATGAGTGCTGCTCGGAGTCAGAATTCAATTTATGACCTTCAAGAATCTTCAAACTCACCAGCTGCAGCAGTAACAATGTATAGTGAAATCGTCCAGGCGGCCACGACGTCTCCGTGGTCATGCATGAACCAAAAACCAATCGCCAGAGATAAAAAAAATCGGAATAGCAACAACAGTGCTCAGACGGTGGGTTGACCAGTCATAGATGAGACAAAGAGAATATCGGCCTTCCCTATTAAGTCGTGGCGGTCAGCCATGCCTACACGAGGGTTAATTTGCAGAGAGGGTTTGAGATCTCCCGAACGATCCTCGACAAATGAAAAGTACAATGGTGACCACCGCATAACTTACAAAGGATTCTCCTTGTTATCATTAAGGTTCCTCCGAACCCACTTCTCCCAGGCGTGTGCAACATCGGGATCTGCATGACGACGAGATGCCTTATAGGCAAGGAAAAGTTGAGATAGTACTGCCTCCTGAGAAGCGTTGAGAGCCAGGGGGATGTGAGCTCCTCGAGAAATATCACATTTGTACAGTCCAAATCCGCGTAAGCTTTTGAGCGACAAGAATCTCCTCCATTTTACATCGCTTTCACCATGTCTGAGTACCTGGAACAAGTCCGCCGGGTTATCAAACTGCAAAATGGGTTCTTTCGGGTCACTGGTCGAGTGGAGGAACCATCTAATGACAATATATGGTTTAGGAACGGGCATGATGCTCTGAACTTGTCGTTTGATGTCCTCCCGAGTAGCCTCAACTCGCTTGTGAAAGACTGGGCATTGTCCTGTGGAGGATCTAGAGTGGCTTTCTCGGCTCTTGGACATACTGAGGCTAACTCGAATTCGAGCAGCAAGGTTCAATTTCGATTCGGAGATCTGAGCAGTCTCAGTGACGAATTCGGTATGTCGGGACTGAGGCGCTCGAGTCTCAGGGCACAGGTCCGGTCTGTTTGGGGTCATGTCGTCGAGCATAATAAGTTCACTGGTTCCTTTTCGCTGAGGCGTTCGGCCACGATGAGGTGTGTTTGTCACTTTGACTCGTATTTTCTCTTTGAGTGCTTCCAAAACTCTAGTTGATGCTTTCTTCAAGATCCTCTTTCTTCTCGCCATTAGGTAAAGGAGCCAGAGCCTTGGTTCTTCTATTCTCTTCAGCCATTCAATCCTTGCCTTCCATATAGCTTTCTGGCGATACGTGGTCAACTTCCAGCAGGGCAATGCTTTTACCAGACCTTGTAGTCGCTTCTGTTCCATTCCAAAGTCATCGAACATTTGCTTATACTCGTCGTAGTTGCAGTTCTCCGGTTGGTCAGTCTGAAGTAGTTTGAGGAAAAGCCGAGCGTCCGTGGAAGTCAAGCCCACACGTCTCGTGCATTGCTCGTCCGCCCAGAAGATGTTACCATTCGCTGATTTGATAATTGGAGGTATGTCATCGAGCTCAACCATCTCTAGCGGCCTCCCGAGAGGCCGGACGCGTCTCGAAGATGCTTGTCCAGACTTTGGTAGGAGAGGCTCTGAATCGAAGCCTAGGTCGGCCTTGTCGTACGCTTTCTCTATATCTGTGGATATCTTGATCCGCAGGGCGGCCGGAATGGTGATAGAGAATTGACCTGTCTTCAAGTTAGTAGATATTCTCAAGACTATCTGTTGTGTACTCACGAATTTCGCTGATCAGATTGACTTTGACCTTCTGCCTTTGTGACTATCGTGCTTGGGCCACAGGCAGGGGAGTGTTAGATCATCGTTGGGTCGGATGAAGCTCTGGTGGTTCCTTTCCTCCGGGAAGAGGAAAGAGAAGAGATTTGAAAGCAAGATTGATCGTGGCCACACGAGTGACTCGATACTTGATTCCGGGCCTGGAGTCCATGGTGCTTTCCCCGAAAGCCCTAGAACAGCTGTTCAGGGCATCAACACTATCAAACCCAAATAAACACGTAAGCAAGCGATAAAAGAAAAGAAATTTTTCCACTTGTTATCATTCTACCCTCTTCACATCATCTTATCTTCTCGCTATTGCATCGAGAACAGTTTAACGGAGAGTCCACTTCGGTCTAAGGGGGGCTGGAGGCTGGCCAACTACAAACTCGCCTTGAGGGCTCGAAATATAGTTCCATATTGCTACGCCCGCTACGAAAATAGCTTTGGCGCATAGCAATCAGGTTCTGGCTATCGATCTCCGAGACATCCACTTGGATGATAGACCTGGCCAGGGAGAATAACGAAGCTCTCGAATCTGGAACGGCGGCATCAAACTCTTGGTACCAAGCCCATTTCCCTGGCCATCTACTCATAAATCAGTGGTCGAGACTGAATGCTATTTCTTCGATATGAGTCATGGAAGCTGGTTTGTCAACAAGATAGTATATTCACAGAGGATGGATGGATATGGGAGAGCCTGAACGGGCATGCAGAACATATGTGGTCAAGATCAGGTCTACTAGAGCCGAATGAGTAAGTGGTTTTCGGCTAAACCTCGCTGAATAAGGCCGCCGCGGCATACCACCCCACCTCACCCAAGCGCGTCAACCTGGCTTTGTTCGCGATTTATTGCTCTAGCAGAGACTTTGCTCTACGTTTGCCGTGCTTGGCCTTCTACAACCTTCACTCCTACCTAGCTGTAGATTGCCCTTTACGACTATGAATAGACCACTGCCTCACGGAACATTCGCTCTCCCACTTACCTGATATGGCTACTAAGCCTTCGAAGAGAAACGACAACAGAGTAATCATCCACTTCGTAAGTAAGCCTGGGCTTGGACAATGATCGCAGACAGTTGACAACTCAAAGGATTACGACTGTTTCTATGCCTCGGTCTTCGAGAACGAGAATCCTGCCTTAAAGGCCGTACCCCTGGTCAGTTCAAACCATGTCCCTTGCAAGCCACGAATGGAACTGACTTGTTTCTAGGCAGTGCAACAGGTGATAGCAAGCCACAATCATCTGCAACGCTCAGAACACTAAAGGCGAAACAGAAGCAAATCATCGTCACATGCAACTACGAAGCCAGAAGACGCGGTCTGCGAAAGCTCCAGCTGATTACCGAAGCCAAAACTCTTTGCCCCGATGTTGTCATTGTTCTGGGAGAAGAACTCGGCAGATTTCGCGATGCTTCGAAGGCCCTATACAAATTTCTAGAGACTTTTACCTGGTGCGGCAGGATAGAAAGGTTGGGATTTGACGAGGTGTTCATGGACGTTTCCGACATTTGTGACTTCAACCAGTCTCTTCTCAATCACAATGACCTGGCACACTCCTTTTTCCAGCTCAAGCGGGATGACCTAACAAAAGGGTTCGCATTTGATGCTACAGCAATTGCAGGGCATGGATATCCCAGCAGACCAGAAGACTCACAAGACGTGACGTATGACTGCAATGACACCCTCATGGTACGGCTCATTCTCGGGTCGCATTTGGCACAACATTTGAGATGGCAGTTGGAGGAACAGAAGGGATATACGTCTACGGTGGGGATATCCACCAACAAGCTATTGTCGAAACTGGTTGGCAATCTGAACAAGCCCAAAGGACAGACCACCCTCTTACCTCCGTATACTGTTGCGGCGGATCTTGGAAACGATTTCATCCAAAGCAATGTGACAAAGTTCGTTGACGATTTCGATATCGGGAAGATACCTGGGATTGGTTTCAAAATGTCTCAACAGATCCGGAACCACATCTTGTCACGGCCAGCCGACTTTGACACAGGCTTGATCTACGGCGGAACCAAAGAGTCAGTCACCGTTCGAGATGTGCGACTCCATCCTGGTACGGGACCTGAAATGCTGGAGAAGATACTTGGTGGCCCGGGGGCTCAGAGAGGTATCGGAGGTAAAGTATGGAGTTTGATTAACGGAATTGACGACACCGAGGTTCAGAAGGCAAAGAGCGTTCCCACCCAGATCTCGATTGAAGATTCATACATACGACTTGACACCCTCCCGGAAGTAGTAAAAGAATTACGTATACTGGCTACCAGTCTGGTGAAACGAATGCATACAGACTTACTGGATGATGGGGGTGACAAGGAATCTACCACCGCACGATGGATCGCCCATCCCAAGACCATCCGCCTCTCAACACGTCCACGACCGCCTCGTAATCCGGACGGCACCAGAACCCGAACATTCAATCGCATATCTCGGTCCGGCCCTCTACCGCAGTCAGTCTTCAGTCTCAAAGATGGTATTGATGCAGTGGTCGAGAAGCTCGTCCAAGAAACATTGATCCCCATGTTCCGGAAGCTCCATCCCTATCCATCAGGGTGGAATTTAAGCTTAGTCAATATCGGCGTCACAAACATGGTCGAAGCTGCGAGCGAGAACGGCAAAGGAGGTGGGAGAGATATCTCCCGAATGTTCGAGAGGCAAGAAGAAGTTTTGAAAGAGTGGAAAGTCGAAGATAAAGATGTTCCTCCAGACCCCGTTCCTGGGAAGAAACTCGAGTTGGTCAATGACGATGTGGTTCAAGCGGATCCAAGTGCTGGAAAGAAAGCTTGGCCCAATGTTGTTGGCTCGGAGGATGCCATCTCAGCTACGCAGATCACGGTCGATGATATGGGTGTATGGGAGGAGGACGAGGAAGAGGATGATGACAGGGAACAGTGCAATTCTTGTGGTGCTATCATGCCCAGCTTTGCTATGGCTGCGCATGAAAGATTCCATGTAATCGAAGGATAAATGGCTCTGATGGAATCGCGCTTGCAATAATGGCAGAGCATGATCAGTCACTGTCGTACCAGTATTGTCAAATCAATGCGAATCTTTGAGTCTCTACTTCAAGAAGACGGAGACATGCGGCGTGGGAGACGTGGAGAGACATTTGATGAGACTGCAAAACCTCACAACGGATGATTCCTAATTGACGAGACGCACTGCCCACCTCTTTCCACCATTTGAAAGATGGTAACAGTAGACAGGTAAATTTCACAATTTCTCAAAGCAAAACCAGGTGCTGAAGTACGAGTCAACGATGACCTGCATCCTTCAACCAAATAGTCAAAGCCTAGCCCCTCACGCCCCCTAACAGATTTCTAAGGGTGCAAACGCCCCAACAAGGAAATCTCTCCCTGTCATTTGAAGCGACATTTGTAGAGCGCCAAATATCCAGGTCTCTCTTCATTGTCGCAATCAAGTCAGTCAGACTAATACTTGGGTTGGCTTAGATGCTACCGTTTTGCCCGCCGAGGCTAATACGAATAATCTACCAGTACTTTTGCTTTTGTCTTTCTTTGCGTAGCACTGCATAGTATGATACGAATTTTGTTCTTTTCTAGTTTCCTTTTTGCTTTGATAATCCTCTTTTTCGGTTTGTCCTGGTGGTTGGTTGAATGGTAAACATGGTAAGCGAGGATCTAGAACCCCCACCCCTTCTGATTTCCAAGTATACCTCCTTAAAGACGGTCCATCACTTGCATAGTCTTCCTGTTGTAGCACATTAATATTGTTAACATTCAGTTTATCTGTCTTCTAGTATATGTGCAGCCCCGAGCTATCAAGTGCCATCAATTGGATCCTTCATCAACTCTTGACTGCAGTTTTATTTCTGCGTAACTTGTTATTGATACTGTCAATGCCAGCGACCGACATGGGATTACAATGTGCCTAGATGGCTCTCTAAGTCCATATTACATAGGAAAGCCCGACTGATTCGTAGCCGCTCAAATAGAAATCCTGGAATGAGACACAGATATTCGGCAGAGCACAACAGATCCAAGAAATACCTACTAGCAATTCCCAGTAGATTATAAACACTAAGCTCGAGACCTCAAACAAGATTCAAGAACAAGAAGCAACGTTCGAACTGGATCTCTACAAATCAAAGTAGCCAATAAACCCGACATCACAAGCCAGCCAACTACATTACTACCCAATCACTAACAAAACCTACCTCCCATTCTTCACCATCATAAAAGAACATCAGAGATACACAACAAAACACACATATCATCCAAAAGTAAATACCCCAAATACTCTCCCCCCTCCCCCAAAACCTTCTCTCCTCTCTAGCCCCTGAGTTTGAATTCCCAAAAAGTTCACGAGTCCGCAAGTCCGCATTCCAAGTTCCGACCCCTTCAGCATATCCAGACCCCGCCTCCCCCGAAATCTGCCGAAGCCCCGGATACGAAGCCCAATACCACTACCATTACCAATAATCAAACAACAAGTAAGCAAACAAACAAGAAAGCAAAACAAACAAGTAAGCAGCATACCCAACCGAGTCAAGCCGAGCCCAGCCGAACCGAAGCGCCGAGGAGTAAAGTACTCCAAAGTGAGAAGAATAGGTAGGGCAGCCAAGTTACCGCAGCTTCCGCGAAACTCGTCATAGTCACAGGAACGAGCCGAGCTGCTACTGAAGTGGTACAGTACAGAGTGGATATCGGCAGTTGTTGAGTCGGAGCTATAGTCAACGGCGTTGATTCGTCTGTGGGGTTCCGCGTCTAAACGAATATGATGAAAGGGCTAGATTGAGAAATAAAACGGCACTTTTCCTGTGTGGATGACATGGAGCAAAGAACATGAAGACCGGCCGGCTCTTGAATGATGATCATTTGATGATCTCAGCTGCAGTGTGAATATTTTGATTGCATTGGTATATGGCATATAAGCCTGCAACAACAACACTATAACTGTGGTAGCAGTGCCTAGCCAGCTACATAGCTCTGCAATAACCGGTTGTCCCTGCTCAATCAGAGCCACCTCTGCCAATCCAGTCCGGATAATCCATAAACAGCGTCCTGTGTATCATAAATATAGCAAATCGCCAGCCAGTTCATTCCCGCCAGGCGCCGTAATGAATCCCAGAATACTCCATTCAAGTCGTTTCACCAGTGTTCATTTTCCCAATCCCATTCCCAGATCCCGAATCCCAAAACCATACTCGATTCACCTGCCTTCCATTTGATCGAGCCTTCTCTGTAGATCCTCGTTGCCTTTTATCAGGTCTTCCAACCAATCCGCAGCCATGATCAGTACTGCACTTTTACTGAACCCTCCACCCCGAAGACCAGGAACCAGCTCGCCTAAATCCTCAAATCCTTCTCGGATCAGAGTCCTTCGCTTCTGCTCACTCTTGATATGATTCTCTCGTTTCTGATCCTCTGTGAGATTTTCTCTTGCTTTTGCCGCTGCTGCAGCAGTTGATTTACGTCTCTTGTTACTTTCCGGTTCGGGGGCCGGTGATTCAATTGCACCTCTCTTTCCTGGTTTTCGTTTCTTGGTAGATTTGCTTGTCACGGCCGCCGAATCCTCTTCCTCATCGGCATCTCCTTGAAACTTGCTCTTCCTCCGTTTCTTTGGCCTTGAATCCTGGTCGTCTCCTTCAATCTCGTTGGCGTTGGATATAGCTCGTGGGCGAGCTTCTGATTTAGCCATGACAGGACTTGACGGTCGGGTGGTGTCCGCGCTACTCGGGTTAAGAGTAAGTGCATTTTCCACGACCTGTTTGTAGGCACTTCCGGAAGCAAGGTGGTGTTCTTGAGTGGGTGGAGCGACGAAACCTTGAGGCGTACCAAAGGCCACATCCGAACCCCAGTGGATGTCGACCTTTCGACTTGATCCTGATTGCCGCATCGAGCCCTCGGATTGTCCTCCAAAAACCATGTCCGTGAAAAAATTGTCCTGCATGAAGTTGTCTGTTCGCTGTGGAAAGCCTGCTTGTGTCCTAGAGGGATGTATAGACATTGACTGGGTCCTAGATTGGCCGTTCACAATGTGAAGATCCTGCCCACGAAATAGTCCGTCACTCATACTATGTGAGCGAGCCGCAGTGCCATTCTGTAGTACTGATGCCGCTGCCAAAACATCTGCAGATGTTGAAGGTGGTATCGATGATCCGGCATTCACATGTGAATTCATTTCCCCAAAATGCATATCTTGTAGCCCATGAGACCCAATCTGAGGTTGTTGACCAAATGAAGAAGTTGTACCCATGAAGGCCGGAGGTATTTCATCCCATCCATGGCCAAGTTCGGAACCATCCGGTGCAGTGTTGAAAAAATCATAGTTGAACTGATCCGAACTGACTCCATCGAAAAAGTTGTCTAGGAATTTGGATTCATTATCGTCAAGTAGAGAAGGCCCGGGGGCCGGTGCTGTTGGAGACGGAAAAGGGAAATTCGAGTTGGGATCAAACGAGTCTGGTGGTATATGGTCAGTAAGTGCCAACGAAGTCAAAGACTGGGGTACAAACAGCCAAAGGGCATATCGAGGTTCGGTGGCTTCGACGAACCCATACTAGGACGCTGAACAGCGAGCATGAGTGCCGTCCCAGTAAGTCGGGAGAAAGAGGAGAAAGTCGAGTATTTTGTGTATGTATTCGGTCAGATCCTCGAGACGTCAAGTGTCACCCCGGATCTCATCCTCGTCAGCCCTGTATCCTTCTTGTGACTTCGCCGAGGGTTTGGCCGTCAAGCACAGTGCTACGGAGCTATACCGAAGGTATATATCGGGCCGTCTGGATGTTCCTGATTCTGCGGAGCTTTGGCGGGGTATCTTTGAAAATTTGGAGGCTTCCTGGCAGCTTAATATGTGGCGGTGATCGAATGTTGACTGGAATCCGTACCTCAGGTTTCGTATCAAGGTACCCGTAGGAAATGCAGCTGATGGAAGAGGGGCGTTTGCGTGGTGGTATCCCGTGCGGCGAGTGGAGGGGATTGGTGACAGTGAGGTTCGAACTCAAATGATGCCGTCCCAACAAATATAATTCTCAATGCTCTCTCTGGCTGGGCCTGGGCGCAGGTGGTCCACAGGAATCTTGATGCATATGAAGCTCTGCTCTGTTCTGGTCAGTCTCTGCTGTGGTCAGAGAGGATGGATGGTATTGGTCTGGTCTGGTCCTGTCCTGGCTGGGTGCGTCGGATTCCAAGTGTTCACATGTCAATCGAGAAGAACGGCTCTCGGTCCTCGCAAGTGTGGTTGGGTGGAGAGGAAGAAGGCGGGCAGGGCAGACCAGCCACGCAGCCAAGCCAGCAAGGCTAGTCTGTGAGAGGGAAGGCCCCGAAAGGCCAGAGGGATTGGATTCAGAACGCGTGATACTTTTCGATATCCTAAGGTCTGCAATACTCTGGCTGTCTTTCTTGGGTATTTTGTTGATTGTTTGTCTGTCTGCCTGTCTTCCTAGGATTTTGTTCTCTGGGGGATTGATTGAGGTGGTGTTGTTGTTGTTTTGTTCTGTTTCCTGGAACATCAACATTCCTCAACCCTTGTCCCAAACAGGGCCAGTGCGGGCACTTTACGAAGTTACTTTCCATTTGCAATTGTTGGTTGTACAGTACTGTACTGGACAGTACAAATAATACCTCGGTCGACTGACTCCACTCCACTCCACTCCACTCCACACGTCTCGAAACCCCCGGATGCGAGATCCAGGATCCCAATCTATCAATCAATTCGTTCGTCAACAGCCGCTTATTCCTGCCCGGCTCTACCCTGTCTCCTGTTTTGCCTATCCCGTACAGTAGTCTTTCAGCTTCGCAGGAAGTCAAACACGCAAGAGCTGGGCAACGGCGGTTTCCTTGCTGCATTTCTTACGAAGGTGCGGAGGTACTGCCACGGAAATTAGGTCACTTGCCTTCTCGTTTTGTCTACAACCAACTGCCATTTTCCAACCCGGGAGACGCGTATCTCAATCGTGGATTCGGTTTGAATAGTCTTCTTCCTAAAGAAGACCGCAAGACTGCGAGACTTTAGAGAAAAAAAAGTTACAACATACCAATATCAACAGCCTTATTATCCTATTCCCTACGAATCCTTCTTTTGGCCCATGCCAGCTCCTGCTCAGACTGGCTATTTGTCTATACACACGTCCCGGGCCGAAGATTCTCCCTACTACTAGGTTACATGCTCAGGTACGTCAGAGTTCTCTTCCCCTCAAAAATCGAGTTGTTTTCTCCAGGATTTGTCCTGCATAAGAATCCGGGGAGACTTCCCCATTAGGGTTCCAGCATCCAACCTCGGCCAAAAACCCGTGGTCAGTGACCCCATCATCACGCCGAACACTTCCGGAATTTTAAGATCAAGATTTTCCCTCCAGGGGTCGTACGTGAAGGTTCATGCATTCTTGCCCTCTATTCCCAAACAAGCATCTAGATCACACTCTCCTCTTCTTTCCATTCGCAGTTCTTCCGACTTTTGCTGATTCTGCCTTCCAGGACTTTTGTCTAGGTTCCCAGGCCTGGCTATGCAGAGATGTCACATCTGCCGCCAAGGACTTCTCAGATCACAACCGTTCAACTACCTAGAAGCAGATCTCTAGAACAGAGAATTCCCATACTTCTCAGGCCCGTCATTCGCGCCTACGTGCTAGGCTACGCCTCGAGTACCACACCCAGGATCCTGACCTTGCTCTTGACGCATCTTAGCCGAAGGAGGAAAAACATCGACGAGAAGCCGGATGATCACTTTCTGCATTCTCTCATTCGTATTCTGAGAGGTGGTCTGGAACTTCAACGGTTTCCTACTTTTTGTGCTGCACTTGTTGGAGGCTCGACTTTACTTGAGGCACGTGACCTTGTGCATATTCTTCTGTTTACATTTGTGCTGACAGTTCTAGGTGCCGATACAGCGACTATTTGCAAGTCTGGCAACGAAATTATCACAATTGGAGAAAATACGGTAAACTCCCAATATATCCCAAATGCTAGACGAGATAGCCGAGCTGATGCTCTTTCATGTGACCCTCGAATTGGATATATCTTTCGAAACAACCGATTTCATCTCAAATCAGTGCCATGCTAACACTTTCCAGCTTGACAAAATGGCTCTCCACGTTCATCGCAGCATGGTTCAGCTTCAAACTCCTCCAATCCAAAAAGAGCGATGCCTTCACCGAAGATGTATACTACGAGACATCCAACGGACGAGTCCTCCGACCAAAACACTTCGCTGGTAGAACCATGGATCTCACGCTGTTCGCCATAACGCGGGCACTAGATGTCATCATAGGGGAGCTCTGGACGCAGCGCAAAGACCGCAGAACAGCGGCTGGGAAATGGAATCGTGTAAGTCCGACCTGGAAGTCCTCCGGCTTCCCTGAATATATCACTGACAGAGACACAGCTCGACAAAGCAGTATCAACACTAGCTGACCCCGCGATCTTCGCTTCATCCTGTGCTCTCATCATGTGGGCATGGATATACACACCAGACCGGCTCCCCCGCTCCTACAACAAATGGATCAAATCTGCCGCCTCCGTCGACCAACGCCTGCTCATCGCTCTCCGACGAATGCGCTACGGCGAAATCAAGTACGGCCTCGAAACAGGACAAGCACATCTGCTGCAAGAAATGTGCAAAGACTACAACCTACCTCTCGAGTACGGCGATCCCGCCATCACCGCCCCCTACCCTTGTGAAATCGTCCACATGGGCAGCGGCCCGAACTGTGAATACCACTTCCTATCCCGCTTCGTCCGCTCCTTCATCTGGGCATTCTCCACCTACGCTCCCCTCAACCTGCTCCTCACCTTGCGTCAGCCCTCCCGCAAAGCCGTCCTCCGTGCTCTCACCTCTTCCGCGCGCTCCTCCTCCTTCCTCGGGTCCTTCATCGCCCTGTATTACTACGGCATCTGCCTTTCTCGATCTCGCCTCGGTCCTCGCATACTCGGGACATCAAACTCAGCATGTCAGCAAATCGACAGCGGGCCCTGTGTAGCATGCGGATGTGCCCTTTGCGGCTGGAGCGTGTTGGTTGAGAACGAGACGCGCAGGAAGGAACTTGGACTATTTGTTGCGCCGAGGGCGCTGGCGACGCTGTTGCCCAGGAGGTATTTGATGGAGAATCAGTGGAGGGAGACGCTGGCTTTCGCGTGCAGTGCGGCGGTGGTGTTTACCTGTGTAGGGGAGAAGCCGGAGAGGGTGAGGGGAGTTTTGGGGAGGTTGCTGGGGAGAGTTTTGACTCCTTGACGAGTATGAAGATTAAGTATCAAGTCTAGGAGATGCTGGTGAGGGACGAAAGGACAGAGAGATCGTATGTCCGGCCGGTACATGCGGCATTGTAAGATATCGTTCGTGTTGACGAGATCGTTGAGATGGGATGATATTGTCAGACCCGTTGATGGCGGAGACACAGCACGGCCCTGACTCTTGTAGTTATCCGAAGATCTATCGAGAAAATGAGCTTGCAGCGTTTGGGCACAGGAAATCCCCCAGCCTCGGAAACGCTTAGATTATGCCCCCCCGATTGGTGGGTCAGGTCCACTGAATGGCTTTTGTAAATTGTTCCGAATCCGAGATGTCCGTATCCCCTTTATTCAGTGGTCTGCAAAGAGGTCCTATCTTTGAAGTACCCAGGGAAGGGGAATCCTTGGTTATGTCAGATGTCCCCGTGGTGAAGAGGACGCAATTGCAGACCGCTGATTAAAGGGAGTACGAGTATGAATGAACGGTATGTTCCGATGTGGTGTGTTAACTTGTAACCGGTGAAGAATATCTAAAGAAAGGGTGAAATAAATGAAATGCAGGTTGTAGAGAGTCATGTGGGGAACCCATGTTCGATTCAGAAGTTTCAAGATTTGTCGTTTTGTGAACGTTGGTCACTGCTCTGTTGAGTTTCCGGCGCTCTTGATCCCGCAGGAGCTTAGGTGATTCGAAAAGTATATTCGATTAAACGCCAACGATGAATGGTGCACATAATAGACTTGTAGAATGGTGCATTTGGAAATTCATGTCTTAGTTTCTCCGTATTGAACGAGGTCACAGCTCTGTCAAAGTAAGTTTTGCGGCGCATGGCGTTTGTTTCATTTCACTAGATTGCGGGAGCTTGGGCGTTCTTGAAAGTATGTTCAATTAATTGTCAACTAAAATTGTAAAGCATCAACTGTGAATGGCGGGTCTATTAGACAGACGAGGAGGCTTGCCTCTGCTCAGGGGGTAATCAGGTGTGGTACTGTATTTGCATTTTTGTTTGATCAACAGATGAGGCTCAAATTTCCCCAACACGATGTGGAGACGGGACAATCTCATGGTATCCCACCCTCACCCTCGGTGAAGCCAATTCAGAAAGTGGCCGAGGCAGCCCACACAATGGACGGACGGTGCGGACTATTCCCACCAGAAGCCGCTCGCACCCTCGCATTCCTCTCAAACTCCATGAACGGGCTCGCAAATAGCCCTCTTTACAAAAAGTAAAAAGATCATCCGTCAAAGAAACACAAGCTACAATCAAGCTTAAACCAAGCTTTCTCGATCTTGGCATATCCACGAATAAGCATTCGTAATGCAACCCAGCTCTCAGGGGAACAATTTACGATTCGTGGAAATTCAATGCTCGTTGCGGCTCCGGTTCGCACCCCTTGTTGTCATCCAAATCTTAATCTATTTCGCTTCCGTTTCGAACTGCTATCGAAATGAGAGTTGTTTCGTCTCAAACACTAGGCTTCATCCCCCATGTGGGGCCTTGCAAGCTGTCAACGCCCGTCAGGACTGTCATTCTCATCAAGTTGCACGACTCGGACAGCGGAATCGCCACGAGCCTAGATCCCAGTGGGGAGAGCTTGGGAAAGGGGATTTTGTGCTTGGCAAGAAGCTTCGCATTTATGATCTGACAGGCCGTCTCGAAGAGGCAGGTCTTCGACCAAATCCACCACTTATGTCCATCCATTGAAGCTCAGCGGGGCGGATCTGGAGCTCTTCATCTTGGGCTTCCCAAGGAGGTGGTTGCTGCTTTGGATGAAGCTCCATCTGGAGCACTCTATCTGAGATGGTGTTTCCAGAAGACATATCCACTTCTGTCGTGTTAGCCAGTCGCCATGCCTGATCGCGGCAGCTCACTCGTTGACAAGTGGACTTCTTGAGGCTTGAAAACATCGATTCTCAGCTGACTCCCCAAAATGGAAGAGCCGGAAGCCGCTATACAAGACGAAATTAATTAAGGGTTCATCTACAACCCATGCTTCCCGGTCCTGGACTTCGGATTCAGGGGAGGTGAACCAAGGTATCGAGCGGGAAGAGTGCCGTCCGGATCCCTGCTTGTCACGATGCTCCTCCCTCTTGGGCACAGGTTAAGGCTTTTCCAAGACTATAAGAAAGGCTTGGTCCAGCCTTGCAGACCGAAATCCAAGCTCACCATCTTCCTCACATTCATTCATTCATTCATTCGTTCGCTTGTCTATTTATCAGTGTTTTTTTGCACAATTACATTCTTTCACAGTATATACTACTACATTACATTCGCTCATCAAGCAACATCAACAAACTTCAATATGGTTCATATCTCGGCTCTCGTCGGCCTTTTGGCTACAGCTGCCTCCATTGTCTCTGCTGCACCAGCTGCTCCAGCTCCGACTGAGCCAGCAACCCTCGCTAAGCGCGCTTCTTGCAGTATGTCTTCTTACACTTCTCAACCCTCAGATCAACTGCCAAAGAAGACAAAGAACATCTGCTAACCCTAACCCTCCCATAGCTTTCTCTGGCTCCTCAGGCGCCGCTGCAGTCAGCAAGTCCAAGGCATCCTGCGCTACCATTGTCCTTTCCAACATCGCCGTCCCATCCGGTGTCACTCTCGACTTGACCAAGCTCACTAAGGGCACCAAGGTCATCTTCGAGGGAACTACCACTTTCGGTTACGAAGAGTGGTCTGGACCTTTGATCTCGGTTTCGGGAACTAACATTGCTGTTTCTGGCGCTTCTGGAAACGTCATTGATGGTGGCGGTGCCAGATGGTGGGACGGAAAGGGTAAGTTCACAGTTCCTGAGTTTCGAGACTTACTGGCCGCCTCAGTGCAAGTGATAGCATACTAACATGATGGACTAGGAACCAACGGCGGAAAGACCAAGCCCAAGTTCTTCTACGCTCACTCCCTGACCACCTCCTCCATCACCGGCCTGAACTTCAAGAACTCCCCAGTCCAACTCATGAGCATAAACGGCGCCACCACTCTCACAGTTTCCAACATCAAGATGGACAACACAGCTGGTGATGCTGGAGCAAAGGGCCACAACACCGATGCTTTTGATGTCGGGTCCTCAACTGGTGTCACCATCTCCGGTGCCAACATCCAGAACCAAGACGACTGTCTCGCTATCAACTCCGGTACCTCTATCACTTTCACCGGAGGTACCTGCTCCGGCGGTCACGGTCTCTCAATCGGTAGGTCCACATCTTCCTCGTACTTTTCATCCTTCTCTAACAAGTCTTCTAGGCTCCGTCGGCGGCCGCTCCGATAACACCGTTAAGAATGTCAACATCGTCTCCTCCACCATCAAGAACTCCGACAACGGCGTCCGCATCAAGACTGTCTCCGGTGCAACCGGATCCGTCTCGGGCGTATCATACAAGAACATCGCCCTCTCCAACATCGCCAAGTACGGTATCGTCATTCAACAAGATTACCAGAACGGTTCCCCAACCGGCACACCCACCACCGGCGTCCCCATCACTGGTCTCACCATCTCCGGTATCACTGGTTCCGTCGCCTCGGGTGCTACCAGAGTTTACATCCTTTGCGGAAAGGGATCTTGCTCCAACTGGAGCTGGTCGGGTGTTACTTTCACCGGAGGAAAGACTTCCACCAAGTGCTCCAACATCCCAAGTGGCGGAGCTAAGTGCTAAATCGCCTCGACTCATCAATATGAGTGAGAAGTTGGGCGGTTCTGCTGTGGCCATTTGGCGCAAAAGATCTGAGCCATGGAGGAAAGAAGTTCTGAGAGGGACTCGACGTCCTGATCGTGATATGAAGGAGTGGACAAAACTTGGATGAGCATTTGCTCGCTTTCTTGTCATATACTTATCTATTTTCTAGCTCCATAGCTGGCTAATTGGAATCCGTACTGGATACTTTGTTAAAGCAAACTTGTTCGCGGATCTTCTCTCGCCTCGTACTTCGCTCAATGCCCTCCTACCTTCTACCTCATTGACTTATAAGGTACTGAGCAATGAAAGCTGATCTGGGCTCTCGTAAAATTGGGAAAGTGTTAATTACATGAGCAAGGGGGAAAGCACTGCCAGAAACAAGTTCCTTGAAAGAGCTGACAAGACAAGTGGTCCAATCCCAGCCGATGTTTATCTCTTCTCGCTAAGCTTCGGGCTGCGCAAACTTACCACATTTCTTGCCATTTGTCTTTTGTTTGGTCCCATTTTTGCACAATCACATCAACATTTAAAGAACTCGGGGAAAGAAAACTTCAACTACTAGATCGCAAAGACCATTACGCTGGTTCGTCAGTCCTGAATATCAGGTGTACAATAATCACATGATTTGCCTCCGAATCCTTTCCGTAATTGCCTACCAACCGAAGCAGCTCAAGCGGAAACGGATACAGTTTGCAAAATTGAAAAGCGTAAGTTTATATATCCTTTGAAACTTGCCACGCCAATGAAATGCACAATGCCATTTCACCGCCAAATCAGACCCTCTTTCATCAAAGCTTGATTTATGATCATTCCGTATCACGTGTGCCCATCACTTCACGTCCACTGATCACTTCAGCATTTCTCTCGTCTGGATTAGCTAAGCCTTCAATTAATGTCTGGGTACTAACTCCGTCTAGAAAATTCAACTCGAAATAGCTGCGGATTCTCAATCAATTTCAGAACACGGAAACGGCAAGGCTTTTCCGCTTTGCAAATCCTCACGTTTGTCATCGAGAATATTGGTTAGAGGGTACTTGGAAGGGATCAATTGAATATGCTCAGGTTAAGCATAATGAAATTTATCAGCATACGACATCTTGATATTAAGCAGAACCTCATATAAGATATGCCCTCCTCTTTTTCCCATTTCCATCTTCAAGTACACCAAGAGTCTCCAGTCAATCTTCTTTTCTGATACTCAATATCAAAGACCAATCAATATCAACAATGACTTCTTCCGCCTGGCAAATCTCGCCCTCCGCTCCAAAGGATTGGCGGTCCTTCTCCGCCCTCGAGAATCTCCACCTCAACACCTCCGTGCCCATCCCATCCGCTACAGACGTCCCTCCAAAATCAGCACTGGTGCGAATCCGCGCCGCAGCAATTAATGCTAGAGATGTCATGGTGATAGCTCACGGTAATTTCCTCTTCCATTCTCTACTATCTTCACTCCTCCTATTCAATTCCCCCAAATTTTAGTTGTAAATGTATCTTCTATACCACGAGTATGTCTCAAGCCGTACTCACGACATAAACTAGATCCGATCTACCCCATCCCCAACAAAGCAAACCTAACGCCCTGCGCCGACGGCGCCGGTGAAATTACAGCCGTCGGTTCAGACTCCGTCTTCAAAGTAGGAGATCGCGTTATGATCCATCCTATGGGCTGGATCTACGAAGAGCAGCTACCGGATCTCGTGGGTGTAAAGGGGAAAGGTGCGGGAAGTATCGATGGGACGTTGCGGCAGTTTGGAGTTTTTGTAAGTCAAGTCACATCAAGTCAAGTCACGTCAAGTCAAGTCACGTCAAGTCAAGTCCATGCTATGTTTGTCCTTCTCATTTTCATCCTTCATCCATATGATATCAGTGGAAAACAGAGGAAAGAAATAAGACAGATTGAATGGCTGGAAATGTACCTCCGTATAAATATAACATATGGAGGATTTCTACTGACCCCCAAAATAGGAGGAAACCCACCTCCTCCCCGCACCACCCTCACTCTCCTACATACAAATAGCATCCATCCCAGCCTGCGGTGGCACAGCCATCAACGCACTCTTCTACGGGCCCCTCCCGCTCACACCCTCCATGACAATCCTCACCCAAGGCACAGGCGGCGTATCGACCTTCATCATCCAAATCGCCTCCCACTTCGGCTGCACCGTAATCTCGACCTCGTCATCCGACTCCAAGCTCGCAATCGCGCGCAGACTGGGCGCGAAACACACGATCAACTATACCACGTGCGAGGACTGGGATGAGGAGGTGTTGAGGTTGACGGGTGGGAGAGGAGTCGATCATGTGCTGGAGGTTGGAGGCGGGAAGACGGTGGAGAGGAGCTTGAGGTGTGTTAGGCAGGGGGGGTTGGTGAGTATGATCGGGTTCTTGGCGGGTGAGAAGAAGAGCGATTTGACCGCTGAGTTGCTGTTTGGTGGGAAGACCTGTGAGTGCATATCTGTCTCTGGCTACTTCTGTGCGTTAGTGAGGAAGGAAACTGACTGACTTGTGTAGTGAGAGGCGTATTTGCGTTCAACAGGACTCATGAAGAGGCCTTGGTGAAGTTTGTAGAGGAGTATGGTCTGAAACCGGAGATTGCGCAAGTGTTCGAGTGGGAAGAAGCTAAGGAAGCTTTTCAGAAGAGCATGGAGAGAGAATTTGTTGGAAAGATTGTCATCGAAGTCTGAAACTTTGATGTAAGTCTGGTGTGTCAAGCTTTTTAGTTATGAATATGTTTTAGCGAAATGCTCCAAAAGACAAGAATATAGCAGATACAGCCAATCGCTCCATAATGCAATATGTCCAAAGCAAGTTGAAGCTAACAAGAGATTGGCTCCATAATGCCCACTTTCAAGAATAGCACAGCATATCAACTTGTGCTCATCAATGCCGCACGGCTCAAGAGTTAAAATTCAACTCCAACAACTTACTCTGCAATAGCCGTGTCAAACTACCATCATCCGAACAATATTGTGCAATATTCAGAGCTTTATCTGCCCAGTCTTCGGCACCCCGATCATCGCCAGCACAGTACAAGTCCACTGCTCGATTGAAGGCTGTGGTTGCCATCCATTCGCATTCTTCTGAGGGATATGGCTGCTCAGTCTAGGAGTAATCAGTTTGATGATGCATCTTCTAGAGCAATCTCGAATATATACCTCTCTTGACTCTTCTGCAAAGCGATGCGCCTGATCTAGAAGCCCCACTGCAATTTCCGAATTGTCTGAGATTGTGATGCGAACAAGACACCGAAGGTATTTGGCGAGCTTCACGATATCAAACATATCCGTACCCCACATTTCGTTGATTATTCTTTTTATGGTCTGTACCAACACTGTACCTCGATCTTTAGAATGAGTACTGGTTATAGGTGTGAGTTGACTGACCTGGAGTTGGAGCCTCTGAGCAAAGCATAATATCCGCCATAATCTCATAGACCTGTGCCGACTTACAGGCACTAGCCTTGAGGATGACCTCCGCTAAATCATTCCAAGCTTTCAAACGGCAAGCAGCTTCAAAGTCGAAAGCGGCCAGGATGGACAATTTCCAACGGAGATCAGCTTCTGCTTCCTCCGGTAGGTTGCCTATCTTTTTCTGAAGCTGCGTGTCAAAACTTTCGACATGCTTCCGCAATCTGAGGTAATTCTGCAGTTGGATTTCAACATTATCTTCGCCACGAGCTAGACTGATCAATGCGGTTGCCGCTGTGAAGTCACAGAACATTCTGCGAAGAGAGAGGTCATCGATAATCTGCTGGTTGATGTCGGGTGGGAATTGATCAATGAATTCGATGCAGCAAGATAACATTCGCAGGAGATGATCAGAATCCCAAATAGCAAGATGTTTGATGGCAAGATTGTAGGAATTCTTCGAGAACCAGTGAAGCTCGTCGATCGTCCAGACTGCATCCGGTTCCTTCCTGGACATTCGTGCTCTTCGTGCTGCTGTAGAACCTATTCATGGATTAGCAGATGGTCAAGTGCCGGGTTATGCTGCTCACCCTTCTCATACATGACGCACAACTTCTCTAGAGTTACGTCGAACTCAGCAGAGTCATATTGTTTCTTAGACGCCTCATCGAGGGCCTGGACCGTCAGCGTAATTGTCAGTCGAAGTAGCGAAGCCAAATTCACAGAGGTAGTTTCGTAAGTGCTCTTATCGAGGACAAGTTGTAAGGCAGCTAAAGTCTGCCTTTTATTGCCAGCTTGCTGCGCATCCAAGACACAAGCATACAGAAGTTTTGGGTCACTGGTCGACGTCGAGCTTATAATGTGGAGACACTCGGGAGCCAATTCCTGCTCGTCGCAACGTACTGCGATCTTGTACATTAGAAATCTTGACATGGCTTCGTTTTGTGCAGTGCTTGGCATCGAGGAAAATATCTCTCGAGCACTTCCTACGTCTTTTCTTGCAAGGGCGCAGAGAAGCAATTTTCTAGACAATCATTAAGCATCCTTATCCACAGTCATGCCTCAGCAGACTGACCTAGAAAGTCGAGCCATGTTCAGCTCTCCAGATTTTGCGAATATCTGATGCATTGCCAAGCGACACCACTTCTCTGCAGCATCATATTGTCCCGAAGCATAGTCCGATTCAATACGTCTCCACAAAAGCTAGAAATATTAGCTTGGTGGACTAACAACAGGATAGGGATTGACTGACAGTATGTGCTGCCAGAGTGGCTGCTGGACTTGCTGGTCTTGGTGACTTTGCCACTATGGTGGCGAATAGATCCTCAATTTGGGCCAACGAATCCGGATTCTCCCTATGGCTAGAAATGATCCATAGCCTGGTTACCAAAGCCTTTCCGAACCACTCATCATTGTCTTCACTTATTATCCGCAAGATCAAGAAGTCATCAAGAGCCTTGGAAGCCAGACTCGGGCTTTTGTCGTTCAGCTTTCGAATGTGAAACATGATCAATTTGAAGTTGCCATCGTTGAGCACGATTGTCCGAATCATTCGCTGCAGAATTTCAAGGTATGAAGCACTATCGAAAGCCACTTCAGTATCATTCGTGTGGGAGGAGAGAACCTCCAGCTTCAACAGCAGAACGACCAGCCTGTCTTCTCCAAAGTTGTTCTCGAGCAGAGTGACCAGACCCCGAGCTCTCGTCGCTGCATCAGGCTCTTTCATGGCCAGCAATGCCTTCGTCAAGGACTGCAGGATCGAATTTCGAAGCTCAAGGGCGTCCATGCTCAGCTGGTCGAGTTCTTGTCCATCTAAGACCTCTCCAGCCCTTTCCAGCCATTTGACGGCCATCTCATATTTCTGCTTTGTCAAGAGATCCTTCCCCATCTCATACAGGACATCTGCGAGGCTTTCTGCGGTACTAGGGTCGAAGATATGCTTTGCCGCCATCGACTTGCTGAACATGTGGTCTGCTGTTTGGAACTCACCCTGATGCCATGACTATATAGCAATTAGATGTGAATCCCAGCAATGTTTGGGGTGGCTCTCATACCACAGATGTTCTAAGGACATAGTATTCTGCCACAAGTCTCTCGCACGCCTCTCGCTCTTCTGAACTCAGGTCTGTGACCTTCTGCAAAAACCCTTCGTACGCGCTGACTCTGCCTAGAACCTTAATGGCAAGAATATACTGCTTGGAATCTGCAGAGGCGTCAGCGTGTCTTGTTCGCGTGTGGTTGTTAGGTGTTAACATACCCACACAATTCTTCCCAGCCTTTAACCCAGTCCTCATCGTTCTTGCCAGGTTCCCCCCGGTACTCTTGCTAGCTACATGTGCACAATCTAGCATCAAGAACGCATACACACGTGCTAGGAGTAGTACGATCGGCATATCCTGTGGCTTGTCAGTCTCGTAACCGCGTCGGAGCCGAGTACAGAGATTCCAGATCGTCGTTCCACTGCGGTCTAGTTCCTTGCATTTTGACGCTGCTGAGATGGTGAGGTTCTCGGGAAAGTTGGATATCTGCTTTTCGAGCTCCTGGGCTATCGAGGTGGAAGTTTTCGAAGCTGCTGCTGCTGGCAAGGCAGCCTCGACCTCGGCGGCGTAGGCTGCCATGAATCAGACACGCCTCACCCACAAGCCGGAGATAACTCACCAAGCACATTCTTCAATCGGTAGTCTTTCTGTGGACGTGCAGGGAGCTTCTCTGGAGCCATGGCATTGATGCTTGGGGGTGACATGCAGAAGAAGAAAGGAGGGGTAGGGAGGAAGATGGAAATGTCACCAGAGATTTAGCGAACTTCCCGTCAATGTTGACTGAAGGTGCGGACGGGAGCACCGCTTGCGTATTTAGAAGGTGTTTTCAGATTGAAGAAACAGAAATGAGAAGGATGCCGGAAGGAGAGGCCCCTCTGGCATAGAAAAATGACTTTTGTTTTTTGTATTGGTTTACAAGAGAATTGCAAGAGCTTTAGGTATCTTGTCAAGGCTCGGCCCGCCCCGCTGAAGGCGCTGGCCAAACACCTATGAACGCCAACCTACAGTAGCAAGATTTATGTGCTTCGCCCTAGCATCTACAAGAAAATCGATGGAATTAAACATCCTAGCGCTTTACCGGATCTTGTGGTAGAAAGTTGCCAACAATTAAGGAGGGGCTGCGGTGGCATCAGCAGGATATCAAAAGTCGATACGCAGCACTGGAAACATACATCTTGTGGTCATCTCTCCTTATCGTGAAAGAGAAGCAGCACTTGATCGTGGGATCTTTCGACTGATCGTCTGGGTTCTTCAGGGAGCAGCTTGTCAGCAGAGCTTTTTGGCTCTGATCAAATGCAATAGCTCCGAATTTCTCCCAGTAATTGACAAGTGATTCTTCGGCGAGTATCTCGTGGATCGCAATCTTGCCCTTGTGTAAAAATCAGCAACAATTCTACCTTCACCGATATCTCAACTCACATCTCGCAATTTCTCGATCGGCACATGGATTAACTCTGCCATCTCCTTATTACCCCTGAAGATCTCGCCTGTTCGCCGCCAACAACATGCAGGTATAGCCATGCTCGCAAACACCCGATCATATTCCATGAGACTGCGTTCAAACCACATCTCAACAAAGATCAGCTCGATATCGGTCAAGGCTTGGACCTTTTCCCGGAATTTTGGCCTGAAACGGTCCAGCTGTCGAAGGATCTTCTGCTTTTGGGCTGCATGCAGATGACTGTCCATGTAAGCTGATAATCGTGCGTAGCCCTTCACGTAGTTGAATGGCTTCAGCATTCCCGCATCGTACTTCGCTCGGAGCAGCCGCTGCATTCGCTCTTCGGGCGCATCGTTGCCAGTTGGATCTGCGGCTTGGAGGTAGTACTCGCGTGCTTTGTCTGTCGGTATGACGCTCGCTGGCCTGGATATCGCCCCTGCTTGTGGATTTCCGGAGCCGAGCATCGTCGACTGTTGATTTCCCGAGGGACCAGCATTATTGTTGGAAGCCCCTGGCAACATGGCTCCGGGTTGATCGTTGAAGAATCCGGAAGTGTCTTCGGGGAGCAGGGCGCCGTCGTCGAGCAAGCTGTTGTTTAGGAAGTCGTTCAAGAGGTTGTACTCATTGGTAACTTCTGGCGCGTTGAACATGTACGAGGGGTGGTAGTTATGCATATCTTGAAATTGGTTCTGTGATCCTAGCCAGTCGCTCGAGTATCCGATGACTGTATTGTCAATGAATGGTTTCTAGCAAAAGAAAAGAATGGTCTAAGCCTTACACTGGTTGCTGTTGCTATTAAGAGCATTTGCTTGGATCCCCGACACCGGTGAGGGCTGAACGAGCTGTAAAGGACCGCCCTGGGATTGGGAGAGTGCAGCAGTGCCCAACGCGAGGCTGTTATTATCTTGCGATTGAGCTTGAGTCTGCGCCTGGTCAAAGGAGCTATTCATGCCGTTACCGTTGTCTATGCTTCCCTGCTGCACCGGCTCTGGCGGCGATCCATCCTCTTCCGGCGCAGAGTTGGTATGCTGGCTCTTCGCCTTCTTCGTGGCCGATTCCGGTTCGCGGGGCTCATCATGGCAAAGGTGTCCGATATTACGCTTTATACAGCGCGCACATGGGCGTTCCTGTGCAACAGGACAGTAGTTAGTCATAAGACACTGTGTAGCACGAGTAGCTGCATAAATTGGAAGGACTCGTACCAAATCGCATGTCATATGCTACCCAGATACAAATCGAATCAGCTTGTGCCAAAGATTTACGCATACACGCAGCTACCAAGGGAGGGATTCCCTGAAATTGTAATTGGGAGCCAATGCAGGACTTACGGATCGGCGACAATACACACAAGCTGCAGGAACGCGGCTCCAGATCAGCGAATGTTTCAGAGGAAGGACTCGAAGCTGCTGGCCAGCAGAAACGCACCGTGATTTACTTTCCGTCTCTTCTTCGGACTCCTGCTTGCGCCAGACGCAGGCGGCGACTTTTGGGGCTTCGCATCCTGCCCATTACTCGCTCCATTCTTTTCCATGGCATCGGAGCCTATGTTATGAGGGTCCCATCGGGTTGCGACAGAGCGCTGGAGTCAGGATGACTGGGAAAAGGTCTCGCGTGTCGACCCAACCCGTCCGATTGAAGCTGCCCAAGCTCGTCAGTACAATTCGCGGATACAGAAAGGGATGTCTGACTACTACGTGTCTAATTACACGACTTACGGAGGTGTTAGGGAGACGGGCGCATCGATTGCGTTGCTCTACGGCTCAAGAGGTGGTGGTGGTGGTGTTGACGGATTCGAGGGATTCGCGGGGCTGCGGAGCTAATCTCCAGCGGGCAAGGTAAAATGGAGCTGTCAGGCACATCTGCACGTATTTTGCAACCAAATGATGCAAGATATACATGTGACAATAATATAAGGGTGATTCTAATTGGACATGTGGCTATTCCAACACAAAATCACCAGGTATGTACATCATGCAATCCCGAGGTTCAATCCATGTCGTCTGTTGTCAAAACCCCCCAGACCAGACAGAGCCCCACGAAATGCCGAGCCTCCATTCCGCTCCCTTCCCATTCCATGCCCCTGAAACCCAAATCCCCTTTTAAAACTCATATCCCTACACTCGCTCTTCTGCGCCTAACATAACATCGTCATACAATGAGTTGTCAAGATGATCAAACAAGGTGGCTTGAACAGCTGCTCTGCTCTTCGCCATTGCCTGCGAGATCCCCTGGACTTGCTTGATATTGCCCTGAATAGAGTCCACGTGATCGCCAAGTTCCTCCATCAGGGGCCTGAGATTCTCGTCGTCCTGGACCTGTAGATTACTTAGCTGAAGGAAGACATTTCTGTGAAGGGGAAACTTACCCCGAGATCCAATACTGGGAATTGTCGGTCGACTTGGAGGCCAATATCATCCTTCAACAACTCGATTCCTCCTATCGAGTCATCTTCTTTGAGAACTGAATGTAGCTTTCGGGCAGCTTGATTTCGCACCAAGGCTTCAGCCTTTGCATTCGTCTCCAGCTCTGCTAGAAATTCCTTATCTGCCTCCAATTTCGCCAACTCCTTGCTTAACTCCGCCTCAAGAAGCTGGCTCGAGTGAAGCGCCGGAGTCAATTGTGCCTCTAACGCCCGATTGTGGTCCAGGATCTTCTCAAAATCGAAGTCGTCCTCTCGATGATTCCGAGTGCCGGGTGGGAACGGAAGACCTCTCGAAAACTTCTTCACAAGTTTACGTGATACCACTTCTACAGCTGTACTTGCTTGCGTTTTCTTTCGCTCATCACTAAGACAAGCAATGACAGGTCTTTGAAGATCGCTGAGTAGCTGCGCAATGCGATCAATTGCTGTCGGGGGGAGAGCCTCCCATTTGGCTTCAATGGTTTGGCGCGATACATTTCTGGTGACTGCCTTGAGATGTTGATAGTTGAGCAAGTCTACTTCAACTGCGTCGATTTGATCTTGTTCTGGTACTGTCTCGATCCGCTGGCGTTTGGAAGATGCAACCTCCGTATCTACAGTACGTCAGTGAAATACAATGTAAGAACGGTGTTACATGAAACCCACTTTCAACCCCTTTGCGTTTTCGTGACGGAGCTTCAACTTGAGAATTTCGTTTTGAGCTCTTCTTGTGAGTTTGAGATGATGCTGCGATTGAGCTAATGCTACTCACACGAGCAGGCCTCTTGCCTTTTGTTGATGTTTGAGTTGAGGATGAAATTTTCTTAGCAGTGGATGTATTACTTGAGGGCTTCGATGGTTTCCGGCCAGGAGCTCTCGTGAGCCTCGAAGTCGCCGTTTCCACTGCAACAACTTCAGATCGACGATTAGACATCGTGAGCTTTCTAGAACTTTGCACCACTGAATCTGAAATATGTTGCTGAGATCCAGTATCTGATCTCTTTGTCCTCGTTCCTCCTCCAGCTTCCACATCTTCGACTTCTGCTTGGATCTCAGATCGGCGAGTCCTCTTGCGTTCGGGTTCTTGCCTTTTTGGGTGTAATACCTCTTGCTCAAGTACATCTGTTCGTCTAAGGCGAGTCCTACCTCTTGCTGGAGTGCTTTCAATCGGCACACTATCAGCCTCTTGCTCAATGACCTTAGCATCGGACTGACGAGTGTGCCTTTTTCTCGGTTCCGGGACTTCAGGTACAATCTCGGCGGCTGTCTCTGATGCTGCAGGCCGACCACGCTTCTTGTTGCCCTTCGGCAAGTGTTCTTCTGCCCCTTCTCCACTTGGTTCTCTGGGACGTCGACCTCGCTTCTTTGAGCTCACCCATTCTGTGGAATCTTCAGTCACCGATTTGTCCTCAGATTGGTCGTCAACAGCCCCAACGGAGCGTCGCCTTCGTCTCTTTGACGCAGTCGTGTCCTTGGCCTGCTCTCCCAACAGTTCATCGATTTGTTCCTCATCACGACGAGCAGCCGGTCGACCTCTCCTTTTAGTATTGACTTGCTCCTCAGCTCTTCCGGGAGTCGGTTCCCCCCGTTTCCTCTCTCTCTTCCCCTCTGTCCTATCCATCTCCACCGCCTGTAGCGCCACACCCAATGTTCTCAGTTCCGCCTCTCCAGCACTCGATCGCCCCCTCCTCAACGGCATTTCCATGTCTTTTCCAGCAGAACTACTTTTAAATGATGTCTCGCCCTGACCCTTCCCCTCCCTCCTCCCTCTATTCCCCGCCGCCATCTTCTCCATAATCCCCCCATCACCAGTAGATGGCCTCCCTCTCTTTCTCCCCCTCTTTAGACCACCATTCCCCTTCACTCCACTCTCTCCATCCCCCTTTCCGCCCACATTTCTTGCACTCGAAGAAGCAGCAGCCGAAGTAGGAGCCGTCTCCGCAACCACCGCCGTGGTTGGTTTTGCTGCCCACCAATCCGAAGGACGCGAGCGCTGTCGTTTGAGGATTCCTGGTTCGGGGGCCTGCGGTTGCACGTTTGTTAGATGATGATCCATTACTCTGATAGCATTTATCCTTCCCCGACACGATCAGATAGTGATTATGGGAGAAGAAATATGCGAACCATTATGAGATGAGTAAGTGGTTGTTGATTGCGAAGCCGCGGTCTTCACATGCTGGTGTTGAGGGGTATCGTGTTTGGAGGTTCGTTTTGTGGTCGCGTAACGCGTCACAGGCCTCGATTGGAAGTCAATATAACATGGACACGTGAGGGTCTTGGCATTCTGTAGGGCATCAACATCATTAGATTTTTAGAGTCCGGGCATCTAGGTGGATATCATTTGTTCCCGTTTAGTATCAGGCAGTTCCTTGATATAGCTACATCTTCTACACATTCCAAGCCAGTATAGACCAAAAGCCACCCGGGCGCTCCATAGACGCCACAAAATGCACCAAACTCCACGCTCCCAAATATACATATCGTGCGCAGCATCCTTACGTCCCAAACTCCAGCCTATTTAACCTTCATCATAATCGTCTCCATCCCCCTTACAACATCAATCTGGGCCGCCCTCGCCTTGACTGCATTCAGCATTCCCCTATCAAAATCATCCCTCGCCCTCAACACAGCCTCCACCCAACTAAGCTGCAAATCCCAGTAGTCCATCTTGAACGCCGCAAACACCTCTGGCACAATATTCTTGTCGGCCTCAATAAGCTCGAGAAAACGTTCCGTAACCCGCCATTTCTGCTTGATAGCCTCGCCGACATCAGGACTGAGATGGCTGTTCTCAGTGAAAAATTCGAAGGCTGTGGAGACGTCGTTGAAGAGCTTGTCTTTGTAAGGGTCTTGACGCTTGAACTTTGCGCCTTTATTGCGCACGCTGGTGAGGTAGCGGACGAGGAGCTCGTCGGCAAGTTCTTCGATCAAGATGTCGAGGAGAGAATGGTGCAGAACGACTTTGTAGTCGCTGACGTACTCGTCAAATGTGACGATCATCTGCTTAATGGCGGTTGTCGAGTACCATTTTGGAGTGAAGAAATCTGGCATGACAGTTCGGAAGTCTACAGCGAAGACCAGCTGAGCGAACTTGGCTATGCAATGGGTACTGAAATCGACATAGATGTTTCGTAAATTGGCGATATCACCATCCACCCTCTCCAAGTACTGAGGCGATACTAGGGGCTCGAATTTCTGGCGGAAACTTGTGAGGTATGCAAATCTCCCGGCTTCTTCGTTGTCATCGATACAAGCAATCTGGTCGTTTGCAGTAGCGACAAGCCAATCCTGTAGGGCCGGCAATAGATCGAGTTCAGGATTAGCATGATACTTGGCTGCCTCGTCATCAAGCATCTTCTGCCAATTCGCCTGTCTCGTCTTCAGCCGTAAAATCATGGCATCAATTACACCTTCGACAACATCCATGCGTTGAGAGGTGCCAGCAGAATCAATCTGCTCTCGTAACATCCGCCACATATCGACCAGATTCTTCGTTCGGAAGTACCCATATTCATCAGCATCCAGATTCCCACCCTCAACACTCCGCTCCATGAAATCATTCTGCTCCGTCTTGAAGATCCGATCCAACCACTCGTCCAAGTATTTGATAACAAGTTGTCGGAAGTCTCTGACCAGCTCAGGTTCCCGACCATCCAGAACCAAAGGCTCCAACTCATCCTGTTTGAAACCAAGTTTCGCCATTTTCTGGTAGTATTTCTCCGGCCAGTTGAGGATGGAAAGCATGTGAGCCGAGTCCGTGTCAGGATCATCCACCATGCCAATAAGAAAGTCGTGCATAAGCCGATGATATAGCTTGCCATAGGTCTGGAATATCTTCCACTTCTTAGGCATGAGGGGTACCATGCCCTGCTTGACAGCATTCAAGTCGTTAAAAAACCACTTCAGGTTCTTGTCTATCCTCGACGGGTCCTCCAGAAAAGCCTGCTTCGACTCATTGATCTGTTCTTCGGCGTGTATCTGTATGGCCTGCAGGAATTTCTCCTTGTATCCCCTGACCTGCTTCGCCCCATCCGTGATGCTCTGAAACCTAGCCGCCATCTCCTTGTGATCTTTCAGCGCTTCCTGAAGCGCTTTTACCCTCTTATCACTCTTCTCTTCCGCCTCAATAATGACCGCCAGCCTGACCACAAGCCCATTGTTCCCATTGATAAGCACATTGATCAGATTCAATGCAATGGTCCCAACATGCTCATCAAACCATTCCACCGTCTCCTCCAGCCTCGCAAAGTATTCCTCCAACGTATTCTGCGCACTCGGATCATCCGCCCTCTCAATCTGCTCCATAGCATCATCCCTTATATTTCTCAGCTGTGTCAACTCATAATGCACAGCGAGCAGATTCGGCATATTCTCCGGGTCCGCATCGTCCTCCCTCAGCAAAGCCTCAATCCGACTCAGCCTATCATTGAAGCTATCCAGGTTTGTCCGCATCGTCTCGACAGCACTGAAGTTCCTATGCGTCTGGCTGACCAAGTTGATGTTGGGAAAGTCCCGAATCATGTTCTGCGCCTCAGCACACAGCTTGTCTATTTTCATCATTTCCTCCTTGATGAGCTGCACCGTCCTCTGGCCGTCCGTAATGCCATTCATTCCCGACTGTGTGATCTCCAATTGCTCCTTCAAGCCGCTCCGCAGCTGCGAGTCGACCGCAGCCTTCTTCCGTACGTATTCCAGCTTCATAGCTGGGATTTTGTCCAGGTCGTCGGGATGCCGCAGCAGCTCCGCGAGCTTGACAGTCGAGCTATCCATTGTCATATTGAGGGCGACGAATGCTGTAAAATGCTGTGTTCCTGGGTAGTTCAAGCCATACTTGTGCTTAAAGTCGTGTTGAGACGTTGCTGTTTGAATGTTTGGCTCGGCTTCGGAACAACCCGAGCTGCGTTGATCAAAACTTCGCGACATCAACGTCCTCTAACGTCAAGACAGAACATTCGTCTCCACAAGATAGAGCAATCGTCTCCAAAGACAAGGTATAGCCTCCAAAAATTTCAATCGAATATCCCATTAACATCCAAGACAGCCACAATGTCCTACTTCCGCATCACCCTCATGCGATCAGGCATCGGCCTTACAAAACGAACACAAGGCGTCCTCAAAGCCCTCGGTCTCCGCAAACGAATGAAGACCGTCTTCTACCCCGTCACACCTGAAGTCGCAGGTCAGATCATGAAAGTCAAGGAATTGGTGTCGGTCAGAGAAGTGGACAGGGCGTTGACGGCGCACGAGTTGAGGGCGGAGAGGAAACCAGATATAGGATTTTACATGGAGAAGGCAGTACCACGGTGATGGGGAGCAGATGGGAGAGTGAGGGGCAATTCATTGGAATTGTGGTGTATGCTTATTTGGAGGTAGAACCTGTGGCACGATATGCCGTTTGGCCAAGTGTCTGGGGTGCATTAGGAGGATCTCGAGCGTTGCAGCGTAACCTTACGATGGCCGCTCGCTGTATAACGACTGATTGGATTCGGGAGTGTCAACATACACCGGATATTCCTCGGTGTAACATAAAGTGGGAGTTTGGGAATTGAGGGAACCATGTATAGAGATAGAAGAGTTTGCGGATGATGTACAAATTATCATGAAGGCACTTGCACCAAGTCAAGCATCAAGATTTTACTCTGCCGAACAAAACATCCTAGTGTTGTACACAAGTACAATGCCTCGATTCCAACTTTAGCTCTAGAAAAACCGCCAGCATGATAGTTGAGAGGAAGGTGTTCGAAGAGTTTCAGGACTCTCATTGTTGCCGACAGAGTCGTTGCTGAAAAAGCCAGTCTCTACGATGAATTGAAAGGAGGAAAGGATCATGTCACTAAATTCAAGTATTCTAAGTCATTTATGCGCAAGGATTCAATAAAAATAGCAGAAGTTGCTACATATAGGCCTATCATACAGTCCTAAGTTGTCCCCGAAGCAGGCCCAATGGTAACGCAGAGAAGCCCCTTAGGATGATGACTGCTTGCAGAATAAAAGGCAAATGATAACGACCATCATCATCCAGCACTCGAAAGCATAAATACCCCTTCAGCTAACGATTTTTGCAAATCGAAAGCAGCAGGAGGAAGCCAATAGTGTACAAAGGTATGAAACCCAAAGTGCCACGAGTTGCAATCAAAATTGACGCCATTCTCCAATACCATGCCATCCCTATGAAAAACTTATCCGCTGCGAGCCTTCTCAACATACTCTGGGCTTGGAGTCTCGTACTCGCTGACGAAATACTTGGTGACATTGCGTCCGATCCAGATGGTCAACTTAGTCAGCTCTTCACGAAGGCGGTTTGAAGATTGAGCATCCATGTTGGTCTGAGCAATGAGTTCTGGAAGGGTAACTTGGAGACTGTTAGTCTTCTGCGCATCTGAGGCGGGAAGGGGAAACCAACCGATGAGGCGGCACAAGTGCTCTGCACCATAAGTATCACCGACAGTCTTTCCGGCAAAGTCACCGGTATCCTTGTTGAATCCTTCGCGAACTTCGATGTATTGGCTGCGCTCGAAGCTGCAAAGCTCTGTCAGTAAAAACATAGGTAGCGGGTAGTGGAATAATTACCGGTACAAAAGGATGCGACCAAGAGTCTTCTCAAAGTATTCCTTCAAACCAGCAATGACCTCGAGGAGAATGTCAGCTTGAGGGGTTCCAGCTTGGCGTCTGGGTTGTTCAAAATCGAGGTAGTCATCCAAGATCTTGTTGACAGGCTGGGCAGCTGGCAGGGGGACGAGTTGTTGGTTCTTGGTGACATTCTCCCAATCATCGACGAGAATCGCCTTGATGTGGTCTGGTACTGGAAGGTGGATTGATGGTCTGGTGTGGAAAGTCTCCTCCTGCATGTCACGATTTGTTAGTACATCATATTTGGCAGCAAGTCCTGGGAACGCTTTGAAGATCTTGTCTGCTGGGTCGCTACGCTTCTTTCTAGCAGGGGTCGATGCAGGAGTAGGAGAGGAAGCTGGGGTGAAAGCTGGCTCGGAATCCGAAGTCGTTGGAGGTGAGGATAACGATGAACTTTCATCACTATTCTCGACGGCGGAATCTGGGCCGCTAACAGAGGCTGGACCGCCGGCATCAGGTAGGGACTGAGGCTTCGCCATACGAGCACGACGACCCCTTCCTGGGGGACCTGGCTTCCATCCACTACCAGTCTCCGGGATATTGATTCTTCCTGCGAATGGTACGACGCGGTCGCGAGGCATATCCTCGTAATACAGCCTAAGCATCGCAGTGTCTGTTCCGTTCTTAATGTGCTCAAGGATCTTCGGGTGAGGAGGAGATCCCTTGGCGGGCTTCGAATGCGAGAACGCGTACTTGTTCGGGTTTCTGAGCTTGCCGGTGACTTCGTCGATGTATGTGAATCCTTTAGGAGGTAGCTGCAAGAGACTGTCCGGAGCGAGCATCTCATCGTCCTGAAGGAAACGAATGACATCCCATTCGGAGCTCTTTGGGTCAGCCCAAGATTGATAGTTGCGCCTGGATTTGGTTTTCTCCATGTCAAGAGCGACGAGCTCAGCATCTCCTTCGTCGCCCTTTCGACGAGCAGCACGTGTAGCGCGACTGTCAGCCACGGTAGCAATGGTAGGAATGGGCTCAATTGCATCGTCTATGATTTCCCCCGGATATTCCATGGTGGCGGTTCGCGATTTGCGGGCGTGCTTTGGAGGAGCAACCGCAGTACCAAATTTGTCTGCGGTCTTGTTTGTTTCGTTGTTGACATCCCAATCATTGCCCTTTCGCTTCTTACTAGCGGGCTTTTGTTTGTCGTCAGCCTTATCCGCAGCCTAGTCAGTAGCCTTGCCGAAAGGCTCGACAATGCCCGACACAGCCTCTGTAGTGGTCCCCCTCTTTTTAGGGGTATGTTTGGGTCCTGACTTGGTGGGTTGGTTATCTTGGGTACTGGTATTGTCTGAAGCAGCCTTGCGCTTCAAGGTATGCGTTGGAGCTGGCACGAGAGTCAAGTCGGAGCCGATTGCCTTGGATGATGGCTTGCTGGCACGGGTCGATCTCCTTCGAGCGGCAGAAGGTACGTTCGCGTCGTTGAAGACACCGGATTCAGCAATGGATGTGGTTGCACTCGTTGTAATGGTCGAAGGAGCGTCGGATATGTAGGGTGTGAAGACCAGCTTAAAACGCCGAGGTGATGGAGTCTTGGGGGCATCAATTGGGACTTTGGCTGGGAACTCCGAATCCGGTACAGAGGCTTCGTTCGCCTTGCGCATGGTGTTATGGAATTCGGAATAGGTAGTAGTAGCGCGGGGAGCAGTATTGCGAGCCTGGGAAGTAGGTCAGTAGAGGTGCGACATGATGGTAGCCGAGATGGAGCACCCACAACATCGTCTGCGACAGAGTACGACATAGCACTCTCAATCAATGGACAAGGAGGGATATCTTCAGGAGTATCGCATCCTTTGTAGAGCAACCTCGAGTTGTGCGGCGAACCCTCGTAGGTGACCTTCCACTTGATAGGAGACATTGCATCGGTTTCCTACAAAACTGCACGTTAGAAGGGAAGAGCGAGCGGTTGGAGTATTACTTACAATACGTTCTTCAATTGATGGTACAATATGTTGCAAAGCAAATTGGGGGTTTCCGATCGATCTGTAGCCAGGTGCGGTGTGTGCAAAATATATGTTGTGGTTTGGGGGGGCGGTGGTTGACGAAGCCATTGGGTTGGGATTCTGCCGTTCTTCACCTTCGCCGGACTTCACCTTCAAGAAGCGAGAAAACATGTCCACGCCCACATTGAAAATTAAGGAGTTTGTTTCTTTAGCGGCTCTGGACAACTAAAAGAGTAAGTATGAGCATAGCTGCATTGAGGAAAAAATCAAGTCGTACTCACAATATGGTTCTTATCGTGGCCTTCTTCCAATGATTGTTCGGACGAGCTTCCCACAACTGAACCCGCTGAATGGTATTCTCTAACTCGTTCGCGCCATTGCAGTACTCTCGAGATGCCATCGGTCTGCAAGTGACCGTGTCAGAATCCATAACCGCAGCTTCAGGTAGGCGATGAACACTTACCTCTGAAAGATGCGGCATCAGGCCAGCACCATATTTCCCATGCGACCTGCGTCGAGCTCTTTCTCGAACATGATTTCCGCATCGGCAGCGCTTGAGTCTCAAGTTAGTCCTGCGCAACATAGAGGCTGGAGAGCTACTTACAGCTAGTTGGTACACAGAGTTCCAGTCCTCGGAAACCGTCTCATCGGATCCAGAGTCCGAATCATCAGGATGAGGCATGAACATGATCGAGCGCCGTGCAGAGCATTGTCACGGGGCCACAACAAAGCAACTGTTGATCTCCCAGATTTGCTCTAGGAAATATCTGGTGGACGAGCAAGGCGGCCGTACGAGAGTTCATGTAGAGTTGAAGAATGGCTTGCCAGGTGGAGGTCTACATTTCATAGAAAGTCCAGGCATACATGCATGCACGCACGACAAAAGGCTCAGACAACATGTTGCAGCAGTCAAAGGCATATACTGTCGCCTCGATGGAGACAGAATCCTTTGGAGTGTTGCTTCTTCTGCTTTGATAACCTCTCAACAAGGCTGCTGTTTCGATAATGGAGCAGAAATCCAGACATTCGAATTCCAAACCGTTCAAGAAAGAGTAGTTGGTTCCAGTCCAGAATTTCCAGAAATATAAACAGCTAGCAAATGAGGTCTCTTCCTCATAACGAGACAGTCGAAAGCCTTACTCACCAGCAGAACAAAACCAGACATGGGAATCAAAATAACACGAAAGAAAGGGTCGGACTCACAGGTTCAAGATCATAATCTCTATGTCTCCTAGCACCACCTCGTCCGCTTTGAGCAGCCGCCGAAGCATACCGCTCCTCACTGCCACGAGCCGAGCTGAAGTCCGAGCCGTTGGCACGTCCGCCTCTGCCCTTTGTCGTGGACTTTGGACCTCCTCTGGTCTGAAGCGCCTTCATTTGGTTGTGAAGTTGGGCAGCCAGTTCTTTGTTCTCTTCCGTGAACTTGCGGACGCGGTCTTGAGGAACCCAGTCGTCCCAGCTGTTATTGTACACGTTGTTAGAAAGGTTTTTCTTTGTGCTTCGAAATAGAGGGGGAAACCACATGACTTGGAAGAAGATGAAGGGTGGAGCGAAGAGATGGGATTTGCTGGAATGGAATCAAATGCAGGAGGAAAGGATGCAGCTCTGTCGAAACACAGGAAATGGTTGACTGCTGCATTCTTTCCCACTTGGGAAGGGGCAAGGCGACAAGAAAGACCTCAACAAGTTCAAACTCCCGGAAATGCACTCACTACCATCAATTAGCACACTTCAATCCATCTCATCCCTCATAGCATTTCGAGTGAACTTACCGTATTCTTCCAGCCCTTATAATGGATCTTGTACTGCCACGAATGAGCATCATTGTCATCTGTCTTTCTCACGTCCAGAATCTTGGCCTCATAGAGCATCTCATGGTGAAAGCAGAGGACCCGCTCATCCTTCGCATAGGGGGAGCTCGCCGCAGCAGCCTTTGATGGAGCCATCTTGTATCCAAAACCCGAAGAATAGCTATTCAAGAGGTTGGAAGTGAGTTCTGAGGTTGATCTGTCTCCCGACTGGGGTGGTTGTGAGGTTTAAGTGATAGGTGAAAGAATATATGCCTGAGTAGTTGCTCGAGCGTGAACCTGCAAGGGTTCTGTTTGATGCCAGCCGAGAAGCGCGTCAAAGCCAGTCTCAACGCGTCTCTCTTCCTTCCTCAGCCTTGCAACAACAAAGCCTCGTTGCCACGAAATTGCAATTTTCTAGATTCCTCGTGCATGCCTTGGGTTGGTTGTTTTATTCACAACAAAAGAGCAACAATTCACTAGCACTCTAGCAACCTCTCGTTATTGATAGAGAGGAGACAATCGATTACACCACGCTCCCAACTTCCTCCACCCTCAAAGACCCAAAACCATGGCACCAACAGAAGCAACAATCCTCTCGACCTTCCTCCTATCCCCCGCCCCGCTCCCAACAATCATAACCCTCAAAGCATTCACCGAACTCTTCCCGCGCTCCCAGCAGTCCTCCCCGCAAATCAAAGCCCTTTACAGAGATCTCCAGCATCAGCGAGCTCGACTTACAGACGCGGTCACTCGGAATATCGGAGCAGAGGTCAAGAGAGGCAAGGCGCAAAGGAGAGAGGTAGTCAGGGCTCGGCGGGAGGCTGAAAGAGAGGATCAAGATGATGAGGTTGACGTGGAGAGAGCTGTAAGTTACAGATTCAACCTCAGTTCTAGAGATCCACTCTACAGTACTAAATGCTTCCTGCAGCTCTTTGGTCCAACTTCGAATCTACCATTATCGAAGCCCCATACCTTGACCTCGATCCTGCCAGAGTTGGAGAGCGCGGTTGAAGAAGTAGAGGACGAGATACGGAGGCTGGACGAGGAAGCGGAAACGTTGCTGGCGGAGATGCGAAGCATTGTTGGCGGATTGAGCGATCTCCGGTACGGTCGACTTGCAAATGGACAGCTGCGAGAGCAGGTCTTTGAGGGGTTGGAGAGATTGGAGAGTTCATGCGACAGGAGATGATGGATGCAGTTGTGGAAGGCTTTGAATTTTTTACAGCATTATAGGAGTTTTTGATACCCAATGGAAATTATGATCACTATATAATCGTCTCCCGACATAACGGCATGAAGAAAAGTCCGTATCCGCCCTAACCATTTTTCCTTTTGAATGAAACATTCCTTCGTCCTCATCATTGTCTTACTATCAACAAATTAGCCACAAAATCACATACTTCTCATGACGACATGCTTACACGAGCTGCTGCAGCTGGGGCAGCTGGTCTGCGGCCTTGCGGTGCGGCGGCTCTGTTGCTCCTGTAAGGGTACTCAGTATACCATCTTCATTCTTCGGGGTTGATTGCTAACATGATGCTTCTGCTCGCGAAGGAAATGCCGATCATGAACAGCCATGAGGGGATGACAGCGAAGACCCAGAAGAAGTATCCAAGGGGCACAGCGAGGTGGTTCTTTGCGAAGAAGCCGTCGAAAGGGTGGAAGACACCCTCGTAGATCTCCAAATCCTTGTAAGACTGGCTGGAGAGGAGATCCGTGAAGGTCTTAACTTCGGTGTTGGTAGTATTGAGTCTCCTGGTCCGAACAGTAACGGGGGCTGGCTTGGGCAGAACATCCAAGATCCAGAGAGCTGGGGGACCGGCACTCCAAGAATTGCAGAGAACTGGCTGGTTGTCGCAGTTCAAGTAGGCCAAGTGAGGAGCAGCTGGGTTGACAGACCACAACAGAGCAGTCTCGTTGAATGCTTTCTCCATTTTACCACATTGGCCGAAGCAAGTGGTATTTCCTCCGGTAACGAGAACCCACCATTCCTCTGGGGTGGTGGCAGCGGGCTTGACACTTGAACGGATGGTCTTCTCCCAGTCGCTGAGCGTCAAAATGTTCAAGGTCTTGCCTCCAGCCTTAGCTGCTGCAGCCTCTGGAGTATGCGCCTTGTTAGGGTTAGGGATGTAAGATGCGATCTTGTCGAAGTAGAACTGGGCTTGAGCCTTTGCTTGCTCGAGAGGGGACTCTTGCGCAGCAGCCAAGACTGGCAGTGCGAGGAGAGAGAGGGTTGAGAAACGCATGATTGCCGATTTTGGTGAGGTTGTGATATTGCTGATTGATGAGGAGGAATCGACGTTCGAGGAGAAGGAAGGCTGCAGCACGCGCCTTAAGGTAGGATGGGATGATGCAATGAGCGATAAGGCTAAAGAGCTCTAACGCGGACGGGAGACAAATGTCAAGGAGAGACTAGAAGAGTTCTAGAAGATGAGCCAGCAAAGATTACAACGAAGTAATATTTGCAAATAATACAGAAATATGATGCCAGATATGAGGTGGAGGAGGAGGAGGAGGAACAGTAGAGAAGAGAACAACAGCAACAATAAGAGTGGAAGCTAGAAGAAGCAGGGTCCTCAAATAACAAATTACCCACCTGGGGAGGGGGGAGGATCTCTGTTGGTCCAGCAGCAGAAGCTGGTTGGTTGGTTGTCTCCACAAAAGTCAGCGAACGCCGGGTCTCTCTGGACTGGACGCAAAAGCAGGCGTATATTTGATACTCAAAGCTGGACTTTTCAGAACGCTCATCCATTTTTGGGCAGCCGACCAAAGCTAAGTCAGATATGGTCAAGCTCACCTCTTCTTCTCCAGCTCAAGACGAGACCCCTGACCCCTGTTGGCTACGGCAGGCGGAATCTCCTCGCTTGCTTGTACTGTAAGCGACCGACCGAACGACCGATAAGATAACATTTTTTTTCATGAGAACTTGGGTGTTTGAAGTGGTCCCAATTCTACATCACATCATATCTCGGCGCAAGAGCCCTCACACTTCTTGAAGATGTCTCTCGAAGAAAAGCTCGACAAGATCCGTTCGCCGAAACTTCAAAATCAACAACAGGTAAAGTAATCCTGGTCAGGGCATTCACAAAGAGCCCAACACTTACTGAATTCTTCAGACACAAATTGTCCTCTCGTCACTAGAAGACATCCTTCGAGATCAGAAAACCGAGCCCACCCCGACCGGATACTTCGCAGGACTTCTCGCTCTACTCGGCAGAGCTACTCCTAGTTCTGGAGTGAATAAGGAATTAGCAACTTCAGTTGTTTACCTGCTCGATGTTGTTACTCCATATGCCCCGCAGCCACTCCTCCAGTCGAAGTTCTCGCAAATTCTCACAAGTCTTGCTCCGGCATTGACTCTCCCAGAGGCGGATGCGCCACTTCTAAGACCGTCAATAGGATGCCTCGAATCACTATTGGTAGCCCAGGACTCGGCAGCATGGGAATTGGGGCAAACACAAATTGGTCCTCGAAGGGCGGTCGCGGGGCTGTTGAATTTGGCGGTGGACCACAGGCCGAAAATCAGAAAGAGGGCACAAGATGCGATCACGAAGGTTCTAAAGAACCCCCCACCAAGTGTGTCTCTAGACCACCCTGCGGCAGATATGTGTGCAGAGACGGCACTGAAGAGTCTCAGTGAGCTTGCTGCTCGCTCGATCCAAGCAAAGAAACAGAAGAAGAGTGAAACTACGGAACACGAGCCGGCGTTGATACATTCCTTGCAATTGGTGAAAACAGTGGCATCGGCATCTGGTGGATGGCCGAGCAAGAAAATCGAAGCCCTCTGTGAAGTTCTGCTGAATATTTCCAAGTCAACCAACGAATATTTGACAATGGCCGCATTCGAGGTTTTCGAGATCATATTCGAGGGAATGGCAGATCAGGTTTCGTCATCAAAACTTCCTCGACTTTTGGAAGTTATCTCAGAGCTACGTCCTTCACAGAATGATTCTCAACTCTTACCACCGTGGATTGCGGTTCTTTCAAGAGGATACGACGTCGCTGCACAAATCGAACCTGAGGAGACATTCCAAAAGCTCCCCGAGCTATTCAACCTGATTTCAGGATTCTTGGCGTCTTCGTCACACAATATCAGAGTGTCTGCATCTGAGTGCTTGGTTTCATTCATGGTGAACTGCGTGCCAGATTCTGTCCTTCTGGAGCCCTCTATCTTCGACGAGAAAATATTAGAGAAGCTTGCAAAAGCAGCTATGGAGCTTTTAAGCGTCAATTACCAGGCTGCGTGGATGGAGACTTTCAATGTCATGGGTGCCATGTTCGACGGTCTACGCTGGAGAGCTGATCCAATTTTGATCGACGTGGTCAAAACCATTGGCGAGCTCCGTGGAAACGAGTCTTTTACAGGCAAGAAGGAAGCCAATGAGATTATCGGAAAGGCGATTCGTGCAATGGGACCAGAAAGCGTTCTTCGGATTCTTCCTCTGAATCTCGCTAAGCCACAGGCCGGGCAACCTGGCCGAGCTTGGCTGCTACCCGTTCTACGAGACTATGTCAGCAACACCAGCTTGCGGCACTTCAGAACTGAATTTGTTCCACTCAGTGAAGTCATGTTCGCAAAAGTGCTGGCTCACGGTGAAGCTGAGAAGACGATGGAGATTAAGCTGTTCGAAACCGTTGTCCAACAGACATGGGCAATATTCCCAGGCTACTGCGACTTACCGCTTGATCTTACAGAGTCTTTCGACCAATCTTTCGCGGAGCTGCTAGCAAACTTATTGTATCAACAAGCTGATCTACGGACTGATATCTGCAAAGGATTGCAAACATTGGTTGACTCAAATCGAGCTATTGTTGCTATCGAAGTCGAAGATGATCTTGTGTTGCAAAGCAGAGTCTCGAAGGCCACGGCCCAAAAGAACCTAGACCATCTATCAATTTTCGCAAGCAACATGCTTTCAGTTCTTTTCAATGTCTACAGCAAGACATTGCCCCACCACAGGGGTTATATCTTGAGATGTATCAATTCATACTTGAGCATTGTACCTTCGGCCGAGCTCATGAAAACCTTCGAGTCCGTCACTCAATTGCTCGAATCCTCTCTCTCGGAAGCTGGAGCTCAAACACAAGCTGAGAAGCAAAAGCAAAAACAGCAGAACGCCGCCGATAAGATGCCTCCCACAAGTCATACTCTTATGGATCTCGTCATCACAATCTCAATATATCTACCGAGAGAATCTTTCATCACTCTGTTCAACATCGCTTCAATCATCATTCTCAAAGATGACGATCCTCAACTGCAGAAAAAAGCCTACAAACTCATTCCCCGACTTGCAGAATCCCCAATTGGTCAACAAGCCCTCCGGGACCGAACCACAGAGCTACAACAGCTTCTCATCAACAGTGCCGAGAAAGTTTCCGCCCCAGCAAAAAGAGACAGACTCACCGCAATCTCCACACTCATTCCCTTCCTCCCTGATGACTCCCTCCACTTCATCCCCGGTATCCTTGCAGAAGTCGTCATCTCTTGCAAAGAAGTCAACGAGAAAGCCCGAACAGCGGCATTCGACCTTCTCGTCTTGATGGGCGAGAAAATCGCCGCTGCACCCGGTGCCATGATCCAGAACGGCAAAGTAGCACACATGCCCGACGACACACCACCGGTTCCAGCCACCCTCGAAGAATACTTCACCATGGTTGGCGCTGGTCTAGGAGGTAGCACGCCACACATGAACTCTGCCTGTATCACAGCACTTACCCGAATCCTCTACCACTTCCGCGAGTCCCTGCTCCCCGAAACGATCGCTGGGCTTGTTGAGACTATGGACCTCTTCCTCACATCCAACAACCGCGAAATCGTGCGTAGTGTCCTCGGCTTCGTGAAAGTCTGCATCATCAGTCTACCCACTGAGATGGTTCTGCCACGTCTACCAACCTTGATTCCCAACCTCATGGTCTGGAGCCACGAGCACAAGGCCCACTTCAAAGCCAAGGTCAAGCACATCCTCGAGCGCATGATACGCCGCTTCGGCGTCGACATAGTAAACAAGCACTGTCCCGAAGAAGACCGCAAACTCATCTCCAACATCCGCAAGACCAAGGAGCGTAATAAACGCCACAAAGAAGCTGCCAAAGCAGCAGGTGCGGAAGACAGCGATGAGGAATCCGGCAAGAGAAAGGGCCGTTTTGAGAGCGAGTATGATGAGGCTCTACACGGTAGCGATGACGAATCAGACGGTTCCGATATCTCGGACAACGAAGTCCTGGGTAAGAGCAAGAAGACGGCTAAGAAAGGTGGCAGAACGTACATCGTCGAAGACGAGGACGAACCTCTCGACCTTCTTGACAGGAGAGCACTTGCCAACATCTCGTCGACGAAACCACTCAAGCAGAGAGCAGTCGTTAGGACGAAAGCGAAGGTGGATCTGGATGGCAAGCTGCTGCTTGGTGGTGATAGCGATGACGAGGACGATGCCATGATTCTTGATACCCCCGGTGGGCAGGCGGATGAAGATGAGGGTGGTGTGGGTGCATATGTGAAGGCGCTCAAGGGGAGAGATGCCGTGCAGAGAGGTAGAGGTGGCAGATTGAAGTTCTCGAATAAAAAAGGTCAGGACGACGACGACGAGATGGATGTCGATGAGGATGATATCAAGGCTGTCAAGAAGCATATTGGTAGTTCTTCGAGAGATGGATTTCGAGGCAGGGGAAGGGGTAGTGATAGAGGTAGAGGTGGAGATAGGGGTAAGGGCGGTCGAGGAGGGATTGCGAATGGCAGGAGAGGATTGGGCGAGGACAAGAGAAGTGGGAGTGGAGGTGGCCACAGAGGAGGCAGCGGTAAAGTCATGAAATCCCCGCGAGGACGTGGCGGGCGCAGGTAAAGAAGAATAAACCCAACGAAGCAATTAGCATGTTCTGTTTCCTCTACATTCTGTCACTGCAGGCATTTCGTCTCGCGACCGCTGATCTCCCACGTGGTTGATCAATGATCTCTAGCTTCCAGCTCGTGCATCTTTTTTGGCTTCTGTACCCGTTCTATTCAGTAAGATCTGCAACTTCTCCTTTAGTCAAAGGTCCTGTCTGTTTGCCCACCTGTGGCGCGCGCTCAAACATGATGTTCACGAATATATCATGGCATGCGGCTTTCTTTGACCAAAATACCTATGGAAGCTCTGTCCAAGAGAACATCATGCTGGGGAGAGGAAGCTACATCGGTTTCGGAACTGTTTTAAAGGAGTTCTTGAATTTAAATCTGCTCAAGACATCTCGGATCAGCCGAGATATGCCAAGAGGCGTTCCTAGGAGCCAGATGTGTTTCGAAACAAAGGCTGCTTGCATATCTTGGAATCCAAGGTCCTGGTCTAGCGAACAAAGAATCGCCTTTTCTTTCTCGCTCTGGATACCAAAGTACTCCTTTGCAATGGGAACTTTAGCTGTTCGATATCGTCTCTCCTGCAAACATTTCAAAATCCTAGCATCCGAAAATAACTCGCACATCATCCAGGATGGACAGAACAACCTCCATTGCCATCATTACGGTGCTTGCTGTTCTTCTATGTATCTTCATCGTCACATCTTCTGGTCTATTCGTCCTTCTTCATCGAACACAGTCCGCAGTTATTCGAACACAGTCAGCCCTAGATTCTGCCCAAACTTGGCGAAGATTTCCACTCGTCCCAAAGCAAGCACCTCGAGAAGGATGGGATGAAGGTACCGTTCGAGATTCATTTATTGGAATAAAGCACGAGCTGGACAATTACATCCGCAAGTGGATACTTGATGGATATGATACCGCCGTACCAGGTGACGACTCGCCGTCTAGGATAGAAGGTATTCTCTTCAAGCCAGGAGATGCTCCAAAGGGTCACAATGACGACCAAGATAGCAGGCTGTTCCCCAACCCGCGTGAATACACTCCCGACGAGATCCATTCTCTGCTTCAGAACCATTCAACTCGAGAACCTATCATAAGCCACATTTTCATGTCGATACTTTTGAAAGCTGTTTCTCTCGACACTTCGGTCAATGCAAGCCTTCTCCCTCTCAATCCCACGGAATTGTGTGATCTTTACCGATTACGCAAGGCGACTCGAGGAGTCCACCGTAAGCTTCCATCTTTCATATATTCCTTGAGTCGTAATTCGTTCCAAGACTGACTCAAATGGTATTCAAGTCTGGGAGCATGAAACGCATATCCACCATTACGCTGCTTACCACGCCAACGATCGAAACGAAGAGACGCAATCTATGTTAATCGACTTTTTCGACTCACTTCTCGAGCCGTATATCAAAGATACAGGTGATAGCTTTGAAGACAGCCTCAGTCGTAGAAGTGACCTCAGAAAAATTCTCGACGGAGCAGCTGATTTTGGCATCAAAGCGTTCGGTTGCCCCTATCACGAATTCAAATATATATGGGGAGAGCGAGACATACATAACATCTTGATCTATCCGGAGCTTTCGACTACAGTGTATGAATTTGGTCGGATTGCAGGAATAACAAAGATGGTGGAGGCTCAGGATGTTCCCGTGGTTCGGAGCGCGGCACCGGTGGTTGAAGCAACGGTATCTACAAGCGCTGATTAACTTACAGGCCGATATGGGCGGAAGAACCGTCAGATTGGACAGAGCATGGCAGTTTGGATGCGGGAGTCTCGTTTTTTCTTTGAAATGTTTCGAGTTTAGTGTTTTCAGTGGAGTGTTTTCGGGGTAGTGCTTTCAGTGTAGCGATTTCAGTGTTTTCAGTGTAGTGTTTTTGGGGACATGTACAATATTTCCTTCATCCTCTACCACTTTGGTGAATCTACCTATTGTGCCGAATGGAAGCCATGCAATCATCCTACTGCACACTGTAACTAGACGGTCGATTTGATCCGATCCCAATAGTTGTCTACATCACACCTCCTTGAGGATGATCTTGCCGAGTGGCGACAAGACTGAACATTACATGAATATCGTCTCGCGATCTCCGACTTGGTGTTATTTGTGGGCGTACAGCCGACTTCTTGGCCTCGCCATGTTTGTTTCCAAGTAGGCCCAAAAGTCCTCTCAAGATACCAGATCTAAGACATCAGTGACTGTGGGCCAGAGGCAAAGTGAAATCTTTCCAGGACCCGGCCGTGTTAGACGGCATACAGTGTCCCAGACTGCCAGGCCCATCACCCAGCAAAGTAAGTAGCCAGATGATACTTAAACAGCTTCCACCAGTCTTTCGACAAGAATATTCCAGCAATAAATTTCACATTATCATCATCATCATCGATCCACAGTCACTCCGAGTACAGCACATTCGAGCGTTTCTGACGACTCTTACTCAATTTCCATTCGAATTCCTGCACCCTTCCCATGGAGGCTGTAATCGGAATAGGAGTAGAGGCGGGACTCAAGGCAGTCAAGGCCCTCACCGCACTCATCCAAGAAGCACAAGATGTGCCAGATCTCGTCGCGGACATCAGAGATACTGCGCATCACTTCCACGCCATACTCGATGCCTCGAATGAGCTACTGAAGGTTCGCTATCCCAACATCAAACAGTGCGGAGACATGCTATCTGGTCAGAAGACATGTATGAAGCACCTCAAAGCCATCGCAGAGATACTTCAACGCTATTTCAACACCAAGCCCGGCTGGTCTCGTATGGCTGATAACATGATATTCGTCATTGGCCCGAAAAAGGACCTAGTATCACACTTGGAGGATTTGACCCGCCATATTGGTTACTTTGGGACACTGATCGAACAGTAAGATGACGCAGCCATGAGTTATGATATGGCTCGTTTACTGACCGCAGAACAGACTCAGAGCCAATGCCCCGAAGAGAACAATCTCGCCCCCAGTCTTGCAGACTCAAAGACCGGTTATGAGCATCGACCAGTATGCATACATAAACAGCACCGCTTCCAACAACACCTCCGGCGAGTAGTCCAAGTTCGTTGATACGTATGTTTGAAGGGCAGGCCCGGCTCGAAAGACGGGGAGGTTATCAAGGGAAGCAAGGCCGACGGTCAGTTGCAGTATGACAACGTTTCTGGTGGACGGATGGAGGGTTTCGCAGATTTGTGCTTGGACAATGATGGAATGTTTTTGCAAGTTATTGATTTCGGAAAGGAAATACGCAATAGACACTCATTATGATACCCATTTGTTGTTAAACTATTTCATGCACGTTCTGCCCTGATCATGACAGCCTGGAGAAAGGTCCTTCATCATCCATACTTTGCTTACTAGTACAACTGCATTGGACACCCCTTACTCTCGGGATCCATCTTCTCTCTGACCACATCCAGCATCAACTTTATCAAGTTCCCTTCTACCTCCCCGCTCTCGTCCTGATACAACTTACTGCCCTCCTCCGGAATTGCAGGCGGACAAACGTACAACCCTCCGTCCTCAGTTTCCGTCGCACAAAACATAGCACTAACTGCCCCCTCCCATTGGTCCTTCTTAAACGGCTTCATCCCCACACTCATCGCATATCCCGCAACCGGGTACGGCTCGTGAATTTCCTCCGTGCTCATCTTGGTATCCACGAATCCAGGATGCACGCTATTCGCAAGTATGTTCGGATACTTCTCTTTGAGATGCTTGTTGAGGTACTTGGCGTAAAGCATTTGTGCTAGCTTAGAGCGGCCGTATTGGCCGTTTGGTCCAAGATCCTGGTTTAGTTCGTCGAGGCTGGCGAATTTACAGTCGCTGGGTGTGGCTTGGTGCGAATTGGAGCCGAACATCACAAGCCGGACTTTGTCCTCAGGATATGTCTTTGAGGTGGACTTGAGTAATGGGAGGAGATGCGAAGTGAGGATTACATGGCCCATGTGATTGACAGCCATGTGTCTGTCGACGCCATAGGAAGTGAGCTGATAAGTCATAATTCCGCGGGCGGCGCAGTTGACCAAAATGTCGAGACGATCGGTAGAGTCTGTGATTTGCTTTGCGATGCTGGGGATGGATGCCCAGTCGCCCATATCAGCTTGAAGGAATCTGACTTTGGAGGTGTAGGAGGAGCCGAGGGTGGAAGATATGTCTGAGGAAGCGCCATCGAGACTTTCTTTGGTGCTGCCTATGATGACTTTTGAGATTTCATGTCAGTTTCCAATATATACTTGGACGTGGAGCAATGATTAATGTAAGAGAGATGTGCAACGTCAGGGGCTTACATAATTTCTCGATATTCTTTTCCAGAAGTGTATGGGCACACGCATATCCGATTCCCCTCGAACCACCCGTGATGACTGCAACTTTATGGCTCTGGTCTGAGACCGCTGCCAGTGAGAACTGGTTTGCTTTTGAAGCAAGAGAATGACTATAGGTACTTCAGTACAAAATATCCTCTCGGAAAAGGCACGCATCAGCTTACGTTCCGCCGAAGTTCTCTGCGATTGTGTTCTTGACGGTGTTTGCTATTGACGCCATTTTTTGAGAATCCTTTCCTTGCCTGTGGTTGTCTAGAGTTCAGTCGAAAGTTTGCTCAGATCTTGAATGAATATTTGACAGAATTAAAAGGGAAATAGGTCAATATTTAAGCTAGATCTGTGATACTCATGTAGCAGATGTCATCACACTGATGACGACCTTGAAATTACCTGGAGATGAAGCGACACCCTTAGTTTTCAAGGGTCCAATTGACACAGCTTGGGTACTGGTTAGGTACCCCCAACATCGCTCTCTTACATCTTTCCTCCTGTGGCCGTGTTTGATGATTGGTGAGCTCATCAAATCGACTGTCGTCATCAACGAGTTGGGCACGTGACATATCGCTTAAAGCAAGCCCCCTTTTGTTTTGTTGACACTGAACCGAATTAGAAGCGGTCAACGCTTCGTGCTAATCTTGTCATTGTAACCAACCTTGCAGGAAATAAAAGTTTGTGGAAGCGTTACCCTATGATTATCCCCGAGCATAAGATATGTAGAAGAAATGATCAGCAATTCGGTTTGAGAACCTGGACTCAGCTTGGCTTCAAGTCCATTCAACTGCCGAAAGCTGAGAAAACTTTTGAAAAGGCATCGGGGGCAGTTCCCCCCCTCTGATTCTCGAGCTACGAGACTAGCAGTTCCCAAAAAGATTTGCTGGTGAGCTGCACGGGACAATATTCTCAAAGTATGATCCTGTCAGCACAAGCCGAAAAGTAATCGCTCCACTCCAGCCACAACCATCGTAGAATCCCGAATTTAAATCGATACTCAATTTACACATCACGAAATTCGACCCAATCCCAAACCACAAGAAATCCCACAAATCCAATGCAGAAAGGACCAATATTGTTTTGACCCACATGCTCAGCTCAAACTGGCCACCTATCAGCCGCCAGCCTGTACTGTACACCGTCTATTCCCATCATCGACTCAGTTCCAACCGTCCGCATCAGTTGGTAGGACATCCTTTCCGCTGAAGCTATGTGTGTACCTGGTCAGGGTGAGGCTGGGAAGTACTACTTTCGTTGCAGAAGGAGCGATGACGATGGCAAGCTGAGAGGCCAGGTCGAAGCAGGTCGTCGCTAGATACAATTGAATTTGCGTTGAAGGAGGAGCGTGGCCGCTTGAAAGCAGTCAATTCGTGTTGGGAGTTTTGCATGTTCTGTCAGACCTTTGTGATTCCTGCATTTGCTGGAAACAGGCAGTGATGAGAAGCGAGAGTGATTTTGGTGACAGAGAAAGTCTTTAATTGATCTTATGACTACACAAGCTCTTGAACTTGAGATAAATGGGATAGTTTCGGCACCGAAATGAGGACTACTTGTTATTGTCCGATCCATTAGCATGCAATACATGATTCCGTAAGGAGACATGGTGGCATTATGCTCCAGACAGCCATTTCCAGTAGTATTTGTACACGAACAAGCAGGCCGTAGGCAAGAGAATCGGAACGGTCCCGGAACTCGACGAAGCGAGATTCTACGACGTCCATTGGATTTATGGCGTCGAAAGCAAAGAATCTGAGAACTGATAACAAAGTCTCAAGATTACACTCATGAAGCAGATTAAAGCAACCTGAATACATGCGGCCGTTTCTCATGCCCATCCAGCCTATCCTTCAATCCAATGCAAACCGATTCAAGCAAATCAATCAAATCAAATCGCAATAAAAAAGCTCTTCTCCCCCTCCCTCGGCGTAACCAGCGCCCTCTTCACAATCGGATCCACACAACTCGTCCTAATCCTCTCCGGCGTGGCCGGACTCTCCAAAACCAGCAGTCCGTCCCCTTTAGTATCCTTCCCGACCTCAGCCGTAACACCGTACTGGCTCCTAGCAGCTTTGAGCGCATCGCGAATAGCGAAGAACACAACACTGCCCATGAAGAGCGGTGGCTCACCAACGCCTCTGCTGCGCTGGACTGTGCGGAGGTTCTCCCAGGTGACGTCTTTGAGGAGAGATACGTTGAACTCTTGCGGGATGTCGCGGAAGCCGGGGATTTTGTAGGCACCGGGGCCGCGAGTGGCGAGTTGGCCTTTCATGGGACCGCCTCGGAACCAGAGAGATTCTTCGGTGGTGAAAAGGCCCATGCCTTGTACAAAAGCTCCTTCGATCTGGCCGTAGTCGATGGACGGGTTAATCGAGCGACCGATGTCCATTTTGACGTCTGCTCGTCGACATGTCCAGTCACCAGTCAGTGTGTCAACCTCAACCTCCGCGGCAGAGACACCTTGAGTGAAGTAGTAGAACATCATTCCAGTATTAGGTCCCCAAGTATATCCAATGTCAGGGGTCTTGTAAAATCCGTTTGCTGAGAGATTGACTCGCTCGAAGTAGGCCGCGCTGGCAAGTTTGCTCATCGGAGCATCCTTTCCGAATTTCTCTCGGAATGGTGCAAGTCGTTCATTGAGCTGGGCACAGGCATTGAATATTGCGTAACCATTCAGATCTGACGAAGCAGATGCGGCAGTTGACGACGTGTTTGCCACTGTGTTGGTGGCAGTCTCCGAGATAAAGACATCTTGCAACGGCACTCCCAATGCTTCGGCTGCAATCATCGTCATCTTTGTATGAAGACCCTGCCCCATTTCCGTTCCACCATGAGCTACGAGAACCGAGCCATCATGGTAAATATGAACCAAAGCACCAGCCTGGTTGAGGAACAGCGCGGTGAAAGAGATACCAAATTTCGTTGGGATGAGAGCAAGACCTCTCTTCTTCCACTTATGCTCAGAATTGAACTTGGTTATGGCTTCTCGCCGCTCCGCATAATTCGATTCTTCTTGTACTTGCTTGTACATAATTGGAACGTGCCAATCCTTGAGACCTGGGTATTGTTAGTACTGGAGACATATTAGTTGTGAAGCTGTTGCACTTACTCTGATTGAAATGCGTCTCCTCATCCGGCTTGTAGAAGTTGATTTCTCTTAGCCTTTCAACAGGAATATCCAAACGATCCGAAATCTCCTCAATATAAGACTCCGCGATGAAAATACCCTGCGGTCCTCCAAAGCCTCGGAATGCCGTATTGCTCATCGTGTTGGTCTTCGCTAGTCTGCCTCGGACATCAACATTAGGGATAAGGTAGCAGCCATCGATATGGGATAATGCTCGATCGCAAACAGCAGCGCTAAGATCCTGCGTCCAGCCACCGTTGCAGAAGATATCGGCATCCAGAGCTTGAAGCTTTCCATCCTTGTTCACTGCTACTTTCCAGTGCGCAAGGAAGGGATGTCTTTGGCCGGATGTCACCATATCTTCATCGCGGTTCAGCATGCAGCGAACGGGACGGCCAGTCTTCTTGGCAGCAAGTGCTACAATACAGGTAAGCTGTATGGATCTGGTCTCTTTGCCGCCAAAGCCACCGCCTAGACGCTTGACCTTCGAAACGACTTTGTTGGCAGCAACGTCGCAGACTTTTGCAACGTAGGTTTGTCTATTGAGCATCAGTCTAACTTCTTCTTCAAGTAAAGGAAAAGAGAGCCTTACGTCTCGGTCGGATTCTGGGTACTGGCATAAATCTCCATCTCACCGTCCTCGGGCTTCGGTACAGCAACAACTGCATTGGTCTCGAGATAGAAATGCTCTTGTCCACCCATCCTGGTAACTCCAGTGAAGACATGGTCAGCAGTCTTGAACGCTTCTACTGTGTCACCCTTCTTGATGTATCTGTAATGTTCAAAAAAGCTCTCTTTCTCGATTGCTTCCTCGATCGTGAATATAGCTGGAAGTTCTTCATATTCGACCTTCACAGCTCTTGCACCAAGTGAGGCATGGGCGGCACTGTCGGCTAAGACGATGCCAATTGGTTGACCTGCAGTGAAAACCTCGTTGACCGCGAAGAATGGCTCATCGCAGACGGGAGCTCCCCAGTAATTTGCTTCAGGCGATGGCATGTCGGTATGATCCACGAATCGCACAACACCAGGGACGTCCATTGCAGGCGAGTAATCTACCGATATAATCTTGGCATGGGCCTTTGTTGAGAGAACCAGACATCCATAGAGTTCATTCTTCTGCACAGGAATATCGTCGGTATATTGAGCTTCTCCAGTTGTTTGCTTTAACGCAGCGACATGAGGATTCGCTTTTCCAAGGACGTTCTGTTGATAAGCGACAGTTGCATCACGGTCTTCCTTGCCCGTAGATATGGACCTCTCGATCTCTGCAATGACCTCTTCATCCAAGTCAGCGTCCTTCACCTCAAGCTTTGAGAGCACTTCATGGTAGAAGCGGTAGAAGAATCCCAATGCAAGTGACTTCCGGTAAGTTGCCATCCCGCCAGGAACTCCAAAACGAAGATCAAAATCCTGTTCCAGCGCATTCATGGTGCCTTCCAATGTCGCTGGATCTATCAAGGATTTGCCAACAAGATAGGCTCCGGCAGTCTTCGCGGCCACAGTCGTAGGAGCCATGCCACCATACACAAGATCGGCACTTTCGACCACATGCATATCACTCAGTGAGACACGAAGGGCAGCATTTACAATCGCAATATCGTCATCCTTCCTCTTCGCCTGTTTGAAAGCCTGGAAGAACTCTCCCTTCTCGCTTGTGACCGGAATCCGGATGCTTGCTATAATGGCATCTGGTGGCAGAGCAGTCATCCGATATCCCTTGAAGAACTGAGCCATTGGAATCTCAGTCTCCTTGTCCAATGACTTAGCCACAATGATGGCATTGGATGCCACGAAGACGGGATTGAGATCAGAGATAGGAGAGGCAGTAGCCAGATTTCCAGCTGGTGTCCCGACATTTCGGATTTGACGTCCCGCAAAGTATTTCAATTGCTTATGGATTGCGGCAAACACTTGCCCTTTTACAGGACCATAGTGCTCAACAGCTTTGAGTGCAATCGCCTCCAAATCTGTGAGAATGACATTGCCACCAATTTCAAGGTGGTCATCCTTGAAGGTGTATTGACGCAACTCTGGAATATCACCGACAAATACGGAGGCTGTATACTGCATGCCCTTGAACTTGATCTCAATCTGTGTCTCTGTAGAACCTCCAATGATCTTGGCTGAAGGATAGACACTCTTGATCTCCAGGAGCTGTTCCACGGTGACCGGCCGGTACCATCTCTTCCTCTTATTACCGAAAGCCAATGGTCTGAATTCGTGCTTGATAAGAGAGGGTGGGAAAATGAGCTCCGTGTCAGGGTTGTATTCGATGAATCCAGGTGGTGTGAAGCGCTTGATTGGCTGGTCGTCCTTGAAGCCATCTTTGCAGCAACCTCCCCCACCATTCCCATTCTCCATACAACATCCACCACCACCGTTTGCCTTTGCCTTTCCACAAGACTTGTCCACGCTGAACGTCTGAGCCGCATCCAATATAGGTCGATATCCAGTACATCTGCAGAGGTTGCCGTCGAAAGCTTCCTCCACATCGTGTTCCGAAGGGCTCGAATCGTTCCGCAGAAGAGCATAGAGGCTCATCACGATACCTGGCGTACAGAATCCACATTGACTTCCATTTCCTTTTGCGATTCTCTCCTGTGTAGGATGCGGCCTCTTGGTATTTCCAATTCCCTCAATTGTGATGACATGCTTCCCATCCACGCTGACCAGCGGCGCCAAACATGCATTCACACTCGCATGATAGATCTTCTTCGTTGTAGGGTTGAATTGTGAGACCACGACAGTACAAGCTCCGCAACCTCCTTCAGCACATCCCAACTTTGTCCCTGTGAGGCCAATGCCGCGGAGGTATTCAAGGAGGGTCGTTTCGGGGTCGATATTGTCGATCACGACTTTGGTGCCGTTGAGGTAGAATCGAAGGCTATCATCAAAGGTAGTCGTTACGGAGGAGAGAGAGTGGGTGGCGGAGGGGGAAACCGCAGGTTCTGGAGAGACAGCACTTGGTGCCATCTTGCAGAGCAGGTAGACGTCGTTCGAAGGGGATGTGAGGTCTGCTATCCCTTGGTTGTCTCACTCCTATGGCACAATGGCCCTCTAGAACTGGATATCGCAACTTGTTGCCCGCTTGCTAGAAGATGGATTGGAGCAAACAATAACGAATCTGTCTGCCAGCCCTTCAGTCAATGATTGAAATTTGGCTGTTCCAAACTTGGTCCACAATGATTTATTGGAATTTGAGGGAAATAGAATGACAGAAATATGGTTGAAAGATAAGTAAAGACAAAGGGAATTGCTTCTTCTTACTCTTCCTCATGGACAACTAGTGGGCCGGCCGGCTGCGTTTGTCTTATCTAGGCCAATGTCGTGAAGGGCTTGACGGGAGCTCGCCGATGATCTGGCTGTCCCGCCATCGGTGAGTGTCGAGATGACGCTAATAGCGGGGTATCTATCCTGGCCCTGCGACGGTACAAGGGAGCAAAGAGGAAGGTACAGTGCCGTTGGGCTGGTAGGGCAAAAGCTTCTCTCAAAATGTATGAATATCATAACAAATGACACCTTCTCCAGGGCAAGAAATTGTTTGAATCTAATGTACAGTTGCTGCAGAGTGCGTTTTGCTGTCTTTTAACAGCAGACTACGACTAGGAAGCAAAGAGCTTCACCAAATGCGCTACGATGACACTCGCCCGAGCCGCTTCAATGATTGACCGGTGAACTCCGATGGGCCATAGGACAAACTATATGAGCGAATCAAAGACTTCAAATTAATAATTCTTCTCACTCCTTGATCTTTCTTCGAAACCCGCCTCTCGAGGAGAAGAAAGACAGGAAGGAAGGAAGGAAGGAAATAGATCGAGGTGGCAATTTGGTGATTGATGCATGTAATGACTACCTACATCTGAAAGGTCCAGCCCCGCATATTCTGTGGCAACTCAAAATGTCCCAACATCTTGAACTATTTGTTTTTGAGGTCCTGGAGACTTCATATCCCAGGTCATCTCAAGCAAAAACTGACATGACGCTCATGTCAAAGTCCTGATTTTATGAATCGAAGTCATATGTGTAAGATTATGTTGGCGAAGATACTCTATTTGATGCTGTATTAATCTTTCCTGAGACAAAGGTAAGTTTGTTCGCTTATCCCTTTTCTCACAATCCACTCCACCAGCTCGTCTTCTCAACAGTGAACCCGGCTTTCAGCGCTTCCTTGTCCTGACTACTCTTGCCTACAATAACCTCATAATCATCCTTCTCAACAATCCATTTCGCTCTGATCTCATCCCAGAAGCTTGCCGCATACTTGACTGCAATCGGGATCTCAACAACCTTGCTCTCTCCCTTGGCCAATGCAACCTTAGCGAAGCCTTTGAGCTCCTTGTGAGGTCGGCGGATGCTGGGATTCTTCTGGGAGACGTATACTTGTACGACTTCAGAGCCGTCGATGGCGCCTGTGTTGGTGACTTTGACGCTAATCTTCAGGTCTGTGTCGGTCTTGGAAAGTTTGAGCTCGGAGTACGAGTAGGTCGTATACGAGAGGCCGTGACCGAAGGGGAAGAGGACTGGTAGTTCAAGCTGTTCGTACCATCTGTAACCGACATAGACATCCTGAACAATGTGTTAGTATATTTTTTTCCCCCCAAAAGAAGGAATGTATCAAGCTAATCCTTCTGCGAAGTCGGGTTCGTGAAAGTCATATTTTGGGCTCGTGAATTGATGCTTACCTCTCCATAAAGAGTTCGTCCACGCTCTGTTCGGTAGTTCAGATATGCTGGGTTATCTTGAAGTCTGATTGGGAAACTGAGGGGAAGCTTGGCGCTCGGGTTGACGTTTCCGAACAGGACATCTGCAATGGCATTACCAGTCTCATTGCCACCATACCACTGCAAAACTATGAGTCAAATACCACAGGATCGAAAGTGTAGACTTACTGCATGGACGAGTGCATTGACAGACGATATCCAAGGCATAGCCACTGGCGTACCGCTTTGCATGACTACAACTGTCGATGGATTTGCAGCGGCGACAGCCGAAACGAGAGCATCCATATGTCCAGGAAGAGCCATGCTTTCTCTGTCGGAGCCTTCCGTCTCCCAATCGGCCTGATAATGTTAGCAAATGTGTTTTGTATCTGGAGTGCTTTCTTACGTTCAGCCCAGCAACAATGATGACTTGGTCAGCATCCTTTGCTAGTGCAGCGGCATGTTTGACCTCCTCATCAGCATCAATGACTTTTGCTCCACCGATTCTAACAGCACCGCCTCCAAAAAGCACGTTACTTCCTTGGTCCAGCTTGCTAGCTGGAGCACTCGCGAACTCAACTTTGACCTCGTACTTTTCGCCCTTCGTCACTGGAAGAATGCCCTTCTCTTCAATAGTTCCGCAGTTGAAGAACAACGTTCCTTTCGTCTGCTTGGTGTCATTATCAATCAGTAGCTTGCCGTTGATGTACAACTTAGCGGCACCGTAAACGCCGAGTCCAATCTCAAAGTCTCCATCCTCCTCTGCAATGAAAGTACCTTCAACATCTGCAAACCATAAAGCCTGCTTGATTGCTGGTGGGTTGTAGTCCATCAAAAGAAACTCGGTCTTTGTGAGTGTGAGTTCATCGACATGCTGTCTGTCTTTGACGGACGGCGGATCATTGTAAGCACGGAATCTTACTCCTGGCTCGCCCTTGTCGGTCTTGAGGAGGTTACCCAGAAGTGGTAGCTCTTTATGCGCGTAGCATCCTGCAGTATATTCGGGTGGGGAGGTCAGTTGGGCGCTAATACCGTCAAAAGGAGTGACTGCGTAGTAAGCTGCAAGCGACGCAGAACCACCACCGTGATAGTACGCAATCTTTGCGTTGGGTCCAAGGATGAGAGTCTACCTTGTTTAGCACATAAATTCGTATTGGACGGGAATCTATATTACCTTCTTGTCCTTCTTCAGAGGGAGGATACCACCCTCGTTCTTCATCAAAACAATTGACTCTCCGCCAATCTTCCTCAGGAAGGCTGCGGTCTCTGGTGTATCTCTTGTCTTTTCCTCGGCGTTCTCTGGGATCTTTGCAGCTGCGCATCTGTTGACGAGGTTCAGGACGTTCCGGACTCTCTCATCCAGAACGTATTCTGCAACCTTATTGACACCGACAGCCTGGACCAACATTTCTCCACGCCATTTCGTGGCACCTGGCATCTCTAGATCGAGACCGGCGTTGACTGCTTCAGATGTGGAGTATGTTCCCCACCTACGACCATCAGTTGACCGTCCGTAGATTGCAAGAACTAGACTCACCAATCACTCATCACACAGCCATTCCATCCCCATTCTCCTCTCAACATACCAGCCAAGATCTTCGGATTCTCACTAACGTGAACGCCATTAACTTTGTTGTATGCTGTCATGAAGCATCCAGGGTTTGAATCTCTGACCACCAGCTGAAAGGCTAGTGAGTAGATCTCCCTCAAAGCCCTCTCTGTGATGATAGCATTTGTGCCATTACGTTCGTGCTCCTGATCATTGCACACAAAGTGCTTAATGGTAGCCACAACACCAGTGTCCTGAATGCCATTTACTAAAGCTGCTGCTCCTATTCCAGCTAGAACAGGATCTTCGCTCAAACTCTCGAATCCTCTGCCACCCAAGGGTGATCGTTGGATATTGATAGTGGGTCCGAGGATCACATGGGCACCTTTGGCTTTACTCTCTTCTCCCATAAGGACACCGGCTTCTCGGAGGATATTGACGTCCCAAGTAGCTCCTAGAGCAGTGCCGCAGGGGAAACATGCTGCCTTAATGCCATTGAAGAATCGCGTTCCACGAACACCGTTTGGTCCATCCGAGACTCGGATCGCTGGAATCCCATATTTAGGGACAGCGACGGTATGCCACCAATCGGCACCTGATATCTGTCAGTAAATGATCAAGGAGTGGCAAACAGAAGAGTGAGTGGTATCAAACCTGCTAGTAAGGAAACTTTCTCAACTATATTGAGCTTGGACAGGACTTCCTCAACGTCAAAAGTAGCTGTCATATTGTCTGATATTCAGGAGTGTTATTTGAAAAACAGGTTGGTGTGAAGAGAGGTTTAGAAGAGGGAAGAGAAAACAGAGGGGAAGGACAACATATAAAGAGAAGAAGAAGGGGCTGGCACGAGGGGAATCTCATCCGTCTCTCCCCTCCTCCCTCTGTCCCACCTTAACATCCCCAGAACACGACGTGATAGCCACTAGAAGCCTCAATTGGCCGAATATTCTCCAGCAAGGCCAAAGCACCACTCGGAAAACCGTGGACCTAGTCCGCTTCGTACACAGCACAGAAAACTGGTCCCAGCGATGGATGATTCCCTGGCTAAAGTCAGACCAAGAAACAGATCATTGGTGCGACTGGGAAGTGGACTGTTTAGCTTGTAAATTTGCCCGGAGTTTACCCGATTTCTACGGAATGCCTCCCGTTTTGCCGAATGCGGGGAGGAAGCAACAACATCAGGGACAGCGAGAGATAAAGCGGAGAATTGTTGGCGGAGAACCACTGCCGAAGTTCTCCCGCCGTAGAAGTCATATTCTGCATTTATTGGCTTTCGGTTTCGGTAAAGTTCTCGTCCGATGATTCTTGGAGCTTGTATCTCTTTTGGGGTTCCTCTCAGTTAGACCGGTATTTTTAGTGAGAATTGACTAGAACAGAAGACCCAGCATTACTGTAAAGTGGTTTCTCTGCCCTCGATAGTCCAAAGGTGGGATATCCGCAACTCCCCGGTTTCCGTGGCTCTTGTACTTCACTTCTCAAACTTCATGTAAGCCGTCTCTCTTTTGGGTTTCTGTCTGGCTTCAATTTCACAACATCTAGTTTTTGCTGATCAACTAAAGTTCTTTTCTCACAAATTACAATGCCCTTCTCCGCGTCATCTGGCGCTTTAAATGAGCCGCTAGGATCTACAGGTCTTGATCTTGTATAGCTGAAGATGGAGTGGCTTTTCGAACCAAGACATCGTGCAAGAGAAGAGTGGGATCTCTGTAGAACAGCCTCTTGTGTAGCAAGTGCGAATTCCTCGCCTCGCTAGCCCTTTCCCGAGCCGAGAATATCCAGCCTCGGAAGACAAACGAAGTGTCTTTGAAACTCATCCTGACTTGATTATTTACTATTGCTTCTCCATCCTTGAAAACGTTAGCAATACCCTACCATACGACTTCCAGCTTCCCTCATCTCTCTAGAAAGAGTGATTCAGATCCTTCATTGTACAACATCTTCAAGCTGAAATCCACCCCGCGTCTCTTACCTAGACCCTCGCAACAATACTGACCACGTCCCGAAACTCACTATAAATCTCTATCCTCCAATCACCAACCCCGCGTCTTCAATCAGTTTGCTCCATTCCTCTCTTTCCTCTCAGGTGCGTTTAACAGGTGATCACGACGAATTTGGGATCGGTGAGATGTGAGTGTGCGAAGCTGCTACTACCTATGCCTTCTCTCTCCTTTTTATCGGAACTTGAGCAGGTAGAAGAGACGGAGTTAAGCAGGGCTTTATCGTTGATGAGCAACACATATATGGGAGACATGGTGGAGATATGGGAGCCGAGAATGCGGAGGCAGGTACTGTCCGGGTAGTTGTGGAAGATTTGTCGGAATTAGTATGCATGTGCACCCGTTTGTTTTGAGAAGGGCTCGCTTAGCTTGGTACGAAGGTACGTAGCTGTTGGAAAGGCGAGGGAGGACAGGATGGGACAGTCAGGTGTTCATACCCCAGGGAGTGTTCTTCTACAATGAAATGCTTTGCCATAATCAAGATTCGCTCCTTGAATTACTGAGGATCTTCAGATACCAGTTGGTACTCTGGACAATGGCGCGGAAGATATCGTGAGCTTGCCCAGCGCGGGTTGCTACTGCTGGGAGAGTGGGAGTTTGATGGACTTGGGCTCTGGGATAGAGAAAGGAGAAGGGGAGGCACCGAGAGAGGGACTCGAGGGCAAGGAGAAGAGGGGTGGAGGGTAGACTGCGAAGAAGACGCGGTGGATGGCTTCGAGGAGGTTTTCAAGGACTATGGTGGCTTTGCGGACGAGGCAATGATCTCTTATTCGTGAGTAGGAAGGCCTCGTGATTTGAGATTAGGCACTTCAGCTATCGAAAGTGGATGGCAAGACCTTTGAGGAAGTCATGAAGATGGTTTGATGCGGCACGATTGTCTGAATCTCGAAAGAAGAATAGCAAATTGAATCTCCGCTTCGGACTTGTCACTAGCCGATAGAGAACCCAGGAGAGAAGAGTCCCGCATCTTATAGATAGGAATCGCATTCGATTCTTTGGTTCTGATATACTATCACCTTACATAATAATAAACGAGACTTCGAAGGATAGACATTGGAGGACAAAATGGTAATCAATATTGACTGAAGCTATTCTGAAATTTGATCCTTCACGATATAAGCTCTTGCCGTCATTCCGCCCAATCTCACACTATGGACCGCATGACCATCCCACCATTTGTGATGAAAAGCATGAAGACACCACAAAAGATATACGAGCATCCTAGGACATTATAACTCCCCGGCTTGGTCCTGCGTAGAAGCTGCCAGTAGCATTTTTGATTATAGTAAAACCTGCTCAGAAGAATCAAACGGATATCATGTCAAACCATCGCCAAGAACGCCACAATGCCTTGTCCTCCATAGAGTCATATTTTCCCCTTTTCCATTTCCCAGTATTTCCCAGCATGTGCAATCGTCTTCCTATTCCAAAGAGGAAACTCATCACACTCCATCCAAAAACGTACCAACCCTCAGACAGCCATCTTGTCCAAAATCTTTAACACCCCACTCCCACTCCCATTCCCATTTTTCTCACCAGCGCTTACCTGCACAGGCTCGCCATCTCCATCCAAATCCCGCACCAGAACCCTGGCCCTCTCCGTCAACGTCCCCAGCACCTTCCTACAATACTCAAAGCTGCCCGTGCCCTCCATATACGACACGGCATACCGCTTAACCTGCTCATCATCCGTCTTCTGCTTCAAGATATTAAGGAGGACCATGTTCTCCGGCTTGGCGCGGATGCTGTGGATGATGGGAAAGGAGAATTTGCCCTCGGTGAGATCCTCGCAGAGGCCTTTGTTTTGCGAGTATTCGGGCGACGAGAGGTTCTGGTAGTCGTCGCGGATTTGGAAGATTATGCCGATAAGGTTGACGAGAGGGACGCAGTCTCTGTGGGGAGGTTGTTAGCTTATGTTTGCTTGGGAAAGAATGGGGACTGGAATTGAGGTTATTGACGTACTTTAGGTTCTTGCTCTCCGCTTGCATGAGCTTGACTGCCAGCCTGAACAAGCCTCCTGTTTTGTTCCCCACCATTTCGAGATAATCATCCTCGCTCGGACAAGTCAACGTATCTCTCCAGAATAGATCCATTCCCTGTCCTCGATGCAGATTCAGCAATTCTTCTGTGTATATCGTGATCGCCTTAGGATTCTTCAGCTTCTGCAGCTCTTGCAGAGCAACAAAGTAGACATAGTTCGCCGAGTTGATCGTCTGTGCCGTTCCGAAGATACTATGAGCAACAGGAAGTCCTCTTCGCAGCAAAGAAGAGTCCTCCACGTCGTCTACGAGCAACGAAGCTGTATGTAGCATTCCCACGACTTTTGTGATGACTTCTAAGCTCTCCGGTGGGACCTGCAGCCACTCATTGAATGCTGCAATCAACTGAGCTCTGATGTCCTTCCCTGGGTGTGCGAACAAATATTCATATGGTCCTAGCAAGACCGACTCCTTCTCTTCCGACCAACTTCCTTTCCCATGGAATGCCATATCGTTTTTGTGGTATTTTGAGGGATCAGGCGGGCCGGCAGGCTGAATGGTAGGGTTGATGGAGGCTGGGATAGTCAGGTCGCGTTTCCTCTGGCTGATCCAGTCGCCTTCAGGCACAGGCCGCAGAACTGGTTTGGAAGCTACGTGATTGATGCCATTCTGGCCGGTCGAGGAAGTTCGAGGAGGAATGGCGTTGGGAGACCGCAGGTTCTCGGAGACCATGGGCATGGTTGAAGAGGTGCCTCGTGCTGAGCGGTTGCTGTGGAACATGGTCGGTCCCGTCTTGCTTCTGGTGAAGAGGGCTCCAAGCTGTGGGGTCTGTCGTGGTTTGTGTTTCGATTGGAGGGCGAGCTGCTGCAGGCTCCGCTTGAGGGCGCAAGGCTGATCGTTGGATGATGAAGCTCGGTGTCAATACTCTTCCGTGATTTGAGATGAAGGTGCGAGTACTCGCAGGGTCGACGTGTTCATGTGAATATGCGGAGGAAGTGAATGGTAGTATTAAGCATGTGCTTGGGAATACAAGCACAAGTAGGGTAGTAGGGTAGCAATGGTTGAGAGAGAAGGGAGTACAAGCCTAGTGTTCTGCTTGGTGTACTACGCAAGGGCGAATTTATATGGGACGATTGATACTCAAGATGTCTGAGATGGACTGGGACAATCGACCAATGTCACTGGTCGGCTCGTCTCGTCTGCTCTGTTGAAAAGAGGCCATCCCAACACCTCCCCTCGTTTGTCGTTCGCGTTCACATGCTAGGCTACCAGCTGATACAAATCGAGTATTGGCGTATCGTCCGCCCAATGAACACCATTCTCTGCATTCTCCAGTCACAGGAGGCGCCGATGGTACTTACTGTGCCTGTAAACGGACAGAATGAAATCAGTCGCCTTTTGGCAACACAACTGCAATGGGCACATAAGAATCAGTCTCGCAAGCAAGCACATACGATTTATTTCCTTCTCCACAGTCCAAGTAATAGATTTGCGTGCGTGCGTGCGTGCCCGCTTGCAGATTGAGACGTCATGTCATGTAATGTCATGTCATCCACGCAAATCAAAAGCGACTTTGAAGGTGGAGGTGGAGGTCGATGGGCGGATGGGGCAGATGGGAATGGGCCAAAAGACGCTAAGATAAGGTTCCCTGCAGCCCGATATGGAAGGCATGGGAATGGTCGCCGGTTGCCCTTCACAACCGGCTGGGACAACTCATCGCTGCAAGCACTCGAAAATATCCAGACAGCCGACAGCCTGAGCCCAAAGTTCTGGCATTCGTCTCCCAAAACAAAACAACAACACACACTCTCTCCTTTCCATTCTCTTTTTCTGTATTAACAGTTTTCGGCACCGGCGTTTTCATTCTCAAGCACTTCCAAGCTTCAATCGCGGAATCCAGCGATTTCGTATTCCCTCCAAAATATCAACAAATCCGAATCCAGATCCATATCCACACCCCCAACCGAATATCAATATGGAGGCCCTACTCTCCATGTCTTTCGACAACCTCTCCTCCTACGACCAAGCTAAGATCCGCAAGGGACTCCGTCAAGTCGAAGGTCTCCTCGCGCAGATCTGCCTCTCGTCCAGCAACAGCTCGCCCAAGGCCGCAGCCGAGAAGCGCCGCTCAGTCATCGACCCTGGTAAGGAGCCACCGCCGCGCAAAGCTCTCAGCGAGCTGGGAACCGATCCGGCTTTCAGAGAGTTCTTCAAGCTGCAAGATGGATTCGAGTGGAATGTTGCGATGCGCCTGGTCAACTGCTTGGATAGATTATTGGGAAAGTCGCATGATGGGCAGAATGATCTGTTGATTATCCAGACGCTGGATCTGATTCAGGGAACTTTGCTTTTGCATCCCCCATCCAGGACTTTGTTCTCGAGAGAGCTCTATATGAATGTTCGTATTCTTCTATAAGAAATCATGTGGGATCTATGCTAATTGTGTTCCTTGATAGCATCTCCTTGATCTCCTCGAACCAATTAACTGTCCAGCGATCCAATCCGCAACGGTCATTACCCTCGCATGTGCCCTCATAGAGACCCCGCAGAACGCGCGCACATTCGAGAACCTCGACGGACTCCTGACTATCACATCTATCTTCAAGTCCCGCGAAACAGGCAGAGAAGTCAAGCTCAAGCTCGTCGAATTCCTCTACTTCTACCTCATGCCCGAAACACCCTCTATACCATCCGCGAATAGTACCGTCTCGGTCCCAGCAATGCTGCAACGCAGCCCAAGTAAATTGGCAGGCGCATTCAATAGTCGAGAGAGTAGGAAGAGGGCCGATAGCGAGAGTGATATGACCAGGACGACAGAGGAGAAGCAGGCACTGTTGGGCAATTATCTGAGTAGTGTGGAAGACCTAGTGGCAGATCTGAGAGAGAGCACACCATTCGGAGGAGCACTTTCATAATATTCCCTTTGTTTCCTGGCATACACGGCGTTTTGGAGGGTTGTGGGGCGTTGGTTGCATCTGCATCTGCATGCATGGTATTGGAAAATAATGTTCGAGTGAATAGCTACAGCTGGTGTTTTGGTTTGGAGGTGGTCTCGTCAGAACAATTCCAGTAATCCGCATTTGGGCGACAATTATTAGACAAGCGAATTTGAAGAAAGGTTTTCAAGGCAATTCGACAGGATGACATGTTGCTCCTGCACTTTTGCTGTATTCGAACAATCCAGGGGAAGTAACATTAGAATGATCCCTCGAATCAATTTCAACGGGTGTTGTGATATCCCCCGGACTGTGAGGATTAGCAGGAACTCCTCTCGATCCACCTGGGCTCCTTGACGTAGGAGAAGCCGGACTATCAGTAAAAGGACCAGGAGCTGCAACAGGACCAAAATAATCCGAGGCCTGTCTCCCTTGTGACGGTCTCTTCATGCCCGCCTCGGAACTCTGCGACATATCAGGTCCAGATGCCGTGACCACGGACTGATCGCTCCTATTGCGCTTTCTATGAGCCAGACAGAACCACAGGAAGATTCCTGCTGCCACACAAGCTCCCACCGCTACTCCAGCACCTATCCCAGCTTTCACTCCAGTTGAGAGACCTGACGAGGGTTTTGGTACGGCTGTCGCTAGAATACCATTGGCGCCAGTTCTCGTAGCCATTCCAGTCGGAGCAGCGCAGTAATTCGTGTTGTCTAATACCGTACATGAAAGACCTATATCGCAGCAGCCTCCACCGATGGAAGTTGGGCACGCAAGCTGGCTGGTCGTACATCCACTTGGGATCTGTGAGACCACGGCTGGAGTCGTGGGCACAGCAGTTGAGATGCATTTACCTCCCGAGGCGCAGACAGATCCATAGCCACAACATCCTCCGCCGAAGGAAGCGTCGCATTTGAATTGGCTTGTGGTGGGACAGCTTCGTGGACAGCATGCTGCTGTTACTGTTGCCGTGCCGCTGGTTGTGACTGTTGAGGGACAGATGTAGTGGGCTGAATCACAGGCTGTGATGCCACAGTTGGAGCCGATTGCGCAGCATTGGAGGTCAAATCTCGTGTCTATCATGCAGTAATTATCGTTCTCGCAACAGCCTGATGCATCGCCGACATCTAGACCTGGTATCTTATTAGTAGCTATAGGTCGAAGAAGAAAACTGGTCATACATGAATGCTCCTTTGAACTGTCTGTACAAACTCCGCTCTGTCTTTCTACCAATCCACTAAAGTAATATCGTGGACTGAGGCCGGCTGGTAATTCCATTCCAACATACTGGGCTGAGGTGGTGTAGCACAGCGCAAAAGTGATTGCGATTGCGAGGCGCAAGGAAATCATTGTGCCATATGTATTTCTAGCAATGCATACGAACTATCGCAAGTCCCATATATCAAGAACAGTGTACATAGAAAGCCATCATTGTGTAATCTAGTACCATGAGAGACGAGAGAACAGAGAAGGGAGCGCCGCCGAAGACATATAAAGAAGCTGAGTGTGTCGAGCACACCACTCACATCACATGCACTCAAACATACCATACATGTGGTACAGTACAGATACAAGGGCTGCAATTGGTTTCGTGGGATCGTTATCCATAACGAACTCTCCACGTCTGTAAGCTGAACAGCATGCAAGCCACACTCACGAGAACCACACCATTGGTCCAAACATGCCGTGCCACACATTTCCTCCCGTCCCGATGGTCTGCAGAGGTCTGGCCCGAAGCTTTCGAGAGGCTGAATCCTCTCACTGGAGGGATTTGCCATCCCTCGCTGCTGGGAAGATCCTCAAGGTGGTCGCATTGTCATCCTGGTGCTTGCATCTGCATGCATGTTGCTCGGTCCGGGCACGAATCTGGTGATTGAACCTGTGGTGATGGACGCAAGGATCGGATGCCGGGATAATATCTCCAGGTTGGTACAGTTGTTCGTGTCATCCTGTCAGATCTGAGGAGTTGGATCTCGTTGACGGTCGCGGAGTTTGGCACTGTTAGGACGGCACACCAGGCAAGTGGGTAGTGCTGACTCAGCATCCAGCTTCACCACTCTGTTTGGCTGAAATGTGTATATTACTTGCTGTTCCCTATAGAGAACCCATTATCATGGGACTCCAGCGGCAGTTCCATCTAACTTTAAATACTACTGAATGAATTCGTGTTGTAATGTGCTCTGAGAACTCCTTCCACTGGTCTGATCCGAATTGTGGCTTACAAGTGGGAAATTCGGGGTCGAAGAACTCTTCTGAATTCTGACGTATCTATTCCAATGATCTAAATCTCAGGTGTATCTAAAATCAAAGGCGGCTATCTGGTGCTCATCGAGGACCCAACCATTCTGTTTCCAAGATGTTGGGGTTCGGCTACCTTTACATACGCTGGACTACCCACGAGGAGGGAACGATTCGCTCCCCCTCTTCACGAACCGCACCTTCACTGCCTTCTGCATTCTCATCGCAATCTCTGTCATTCTATCATCCAGCGCTTCAAAAGCCTGCTTCCTTGCGTCCTCAAAAGTCGATCCGTTCTCGCTAATCAACTCAATCGAGTAGTCCTTCAGAAGCACGGCAATGAGAGTACAGAGCTCAACTTGAGCAAACTTTCTCCCAAGACATCCTCGAAAGCCTGTACTGAACGCGATGAAGGCACCCTTGGGTGGACAGAACATGTCGGCCTGGCCGGGAGACTCATTTGTTGTGTTCGGAGGAGCGATGTAACCCGGTGGCATGAGCCATCGGGAGGGTCTGAAATCCTGGGAGTCATCGCCCCAGTAAAGATAATTGCGTTGCGTGGAAACGACATCGATCGTTATGTCTGTACTTGGAGGGATGAACAATGGTTTGTTGCGATACGTGACAGTCTGTCCTGCTAAGTTCTCTTTCGGAACCTCTTTCGGGATGGCACCAACAGGAGGATACAGTCTAAGTCCCTCGAGCTAAACTTTTGTAAGCAATGAAATCCATGGTAGATACGAGTGAACTTACCACCAATGCAGATATAAACCTCATCTTCGGGAAGTCCTCTTTATACGTCAAGTCTTCACCCGGTCTCTTCACAGCCCAAATGCTGTCAAGTTCAACTTGGACGGCTTTCTGAACGTCAGGATGTATCGCTAACAGTATTAGACAGGTTTGCAACGTGTTTGCTGAAGTCTCATGACCCGCCACGATAAAGATAAAAATGTTGCCAATCATCTCTTCGTCGCTGAGCGCATGCCTCTGTTCTGCCGCACTGGCTTTTATGATGTTACTCAACAAGTCATTTTTCCCGTTTTCTTCATCTACCGAGCCGAGAGCGCTTTGGTTATCGTCGATCAACTCTTGCATGTGGCTTTTGAACTCGTCTGAGGAAACCTGCATATTTCGCATGGTCTTGAAGGGACTCTTGCGCAGAAGCCAATCTGGGAAGAAGATAATGAATTGAAGATGTTTCATGACGTTATCCACACAATGCTGGAACGTCATTCCGTGCTTCTTTGTATCTTTCGATTTACCTGCTGTGATACTGTGTGATGGTGTCTCCCAAGGACGAACAGGAGACTCGATAGATTTGATCGGCCCTAGTGAAGGTCAGCAAGATATCGGATGAACGTCTCAGCCAGAGGGGAAATGATATGTCTCAAAAGTCTGGGGCCACTCGGCCACGAAATGTTCTCGCCACACTTACATGGCATATGAAGACTGAAAGCTGCCGAGGATATGACATGAAGTGCCACAGTCATGGCCCTGTTCTCGGGTCAGCAGATGGCAGGCGATTGGCTTCAGTTCTGAGAGTTTATCGGATCAGGGAACATATGAAAATAGATTATTATGACTTGCCAGTGCATTAAGTCTTCCACCACCGGACTGGCTTGGTTACCTTCAACATCGTGTGTGAACGAAGCTAGCATGTCTCTGCCTTGCGCGACTGACTTATCAAATACCAGACTAGCAAATAGTCAGCACGAAGTTTCGGTGACCGACGGACTCATAATTACCCGCTATTCCTCTCATTGAACGGAGGACCAGTAATCTTTCGATGCCTTTGCCAGTCTGATCCTTCCACGGTGAGAACATTCGGACCAAAGACGGCAAGTGTACGGTAATGCACCACCTTCTTTGAGAAATCTTTCCATCTGTGAACTATCTGAGATATGACGTCCGCATCAGAAACATAGAGAGCCTGTCCGCCAGGCCCGACAGTCCAGCTTTAAAGAGTCAGCAGAAATACATCATCCAAAGTACGGAAACACGTAAAGATTTTTTAATTGACATCCATGATTACACAAGAATACGGGAATCATGACTTAGGTAGCTGAACTTGAATGTGTGAAAGGGCAACTCACTAGACATCAGATTTCAGTTCTTCTTGATGCAATTTCCCTTTGTAATGCCAACTGGCGTCCTTCCTCACATATTTCACCCAATGACCCCATCCAAAAGGCAGGGCCTCAATGATTGGGGCGGTCCATGTCGACGTAAGCCAGAATATGACAGAGCCGGCGTGGCTGTAGATCTAGAGTAGAGGATAAGAGTCAGCATCATGTACCTTTGAATGCGCATTTGGACGCTGGCGGAAGCTTCATCTGAATAGATCATACTAAAGCAGCCTTACCGTAACACTTGGGACTGTTGATGTCGCTGCAAAGCGGCGTGCTTCCCCGAAGGTAGTGGTGTACCAGCTCACATAGCTGACGAGCTTGGTGAGCTTGGAAATTATGAACAGGATTGGGAGGCCATATAAGAATATGGAGGCGTATTGAAGCATATTGCTTACTCGACTTCAAGTTTGATGTTGGTCGACAGATCAAACTTATACAGGAAAGATGTGCAAAGGTGGTGCGTGCAAACCTGGGGTCGGCTACTTAGTGCTGACATTGCCCGCGGCCAGCTCGTCTCAAAAGATCATTTCACAACCAATGAACAGCCGACCTTCGTATTGTTTTCCTCCATAGACACCTTCAAGTCCGAGAAGTATAATCTTGGACGGAAGAGTAAGCCCCTCCTCGACTGGCTGGCAGGGAACTGCTTACGGGACGCTTTTCCTGGCCCGAGGGAAGCTGCAATGATTGTCAAGTTGTGATAAACGTGCGTCTCGCGTGGTTGACAAACTACGAGGCACGGTCAGCGAGAAGACTGATAGAATCAATATGCTGATAGTTGCCTTTGATGCAAGCTGGGGAGCTTCGAGACCTAGAAGCCAGTTCGTACAGAGTGCCCAGACGTCCCGTCACCTGGCCAGGGCAGAATCCAGTCCAGTCGAGAAGATGGCCTCCTATCCTTCCCAGCCTTCATTGCGTATTTTCCACAAAAAGCTAGCTTTCTGTCTGTTTTAGTTGACTGACATTTGCACTCATCCCAAGTTCATCTTGTCTTAAAATACCCAAGGTTTTGCGCAGGATCAATGAACTTGACTCCAAGTGCAGTCTGCTGTGACGCCGCCATGCAAGCTTTTCTCTGCCAAATTATTTCCTCGCAAAAATGGCATCTGATATGATTTCATCCTAACCGAACTTTGTACGTAGTTGAGAATTCTTTCACCGCATTTTGTCTGGACTCGAAGATGAATCTCATCAACAATTGAAAATTGGCCCGTTCCTTCTCGTCCTCGCGACAACAATTGGTGGATAAAACTGTTTGCCTGCAGTGGATATGAGTATCGGCACGATCAGCACCATGAGATAAACCAGAGAATTACTGGTGACTGGTGAAGGTGGAGGCAGTGATGTGTGTTCCTCACCACAGTCTTTCCTCGTATCATATGAGTGAGTGTCTGATGCAGCAACAACCTATACTCAATTTTCGCTTCTCGATCTTTCCTCTCAAAATTACAGCAAAATCTAGGGATATTTTCGCTTCTACAGCCCAGGGTTGTACTAACACGTCTGAGCTTGCGCGGCGATTCGTCTCCTGTCGTCCTCCACATATCAGATTGCCCAAAAGTGGGGTGGACAATTGCATCACCAACCCCTGTCTTGTACTCATATTCGCAGAGTATCACGCAATTATTTTATTCTACTTTAAGTCTAGACGTTGTCTTTTACAAGGTCCTGTCCACAACTGGGTTGGAAATAATACGGTTTTCATGGAGCAACCCACAATTGGTTCGATCTTCAGCAAATTGAAGTCGTTGCTTTTACGATGGTCCCGACGAGGTGGTTCGTTGACATTGACAAGCGGATCTTTATTTACAAAAGTGGACTGGGCCTGTATTTTTTTTTTTTCAGTTATGGAGCAGAGAAACTTATGGGAAGCAGGTAGACTGAATCCAGAGGAGATTGACATAAAAGGCTCAGAATTTTCAAATTTTCTTCATGTCTCTTTACCTATTTTTACATCTTATTATGTTTTAGAACTCGAATTCAGAAACAGCCATGGATACCATAAAGTCTAATCAAGTTCAGGGGAACAACTACCTTGACAAGTCGAAGACCGATGTCAGTGTATCACAACCCATCGAGATAGATGGGATTGGACCAATCGTCCAGGATTGGACTGAAGAAGAAGAGCGAAGAGTGAAGCGAAAGTAAGCGAGGAAGAACAATTGCTATACAAATCGATTCTGACATCAAACTCCAGAATCGACTTCATCCTCATCCCAGTCTTGGGACTTGCATTCTTCGCACTTCAGCTCGACCGTGGAAACATTTCAAGTGCCCTGACATCAACACTGACCAAAGACTTGGGCATCAACACCAATCAAGTGAATGTTGGCTCACAACTGCTCTCCGCTGGTATTGTTTTGCTCGAGATCCCATCTAACATTATCCTTCAAAAGGCATGGCCCTCATCTCAAAACAAGGTCATGAGGTAGACATTGATAAGGAAGATAGGTCGGACCACGTCCGTGGTTATCAGTCCAGATTCTTGCTTGGGGGTTAGTAGCTACCTTCCAGGCTTTCATCACGAATTATGCCTCCTACCTGACTACTCGACTACTTCTGGGTCTTCTTGAAGCCGGTTTCATTCCAGGTACCTCCTTCTCAGACCTCCACTCATCATCTCACTAATCCCGGAACTGTACCAGGCGCGCTATACTACCTTTCCACATGGTACAAGAAAGGCGAAACCAGTCTCCGGGTCACATTCTTCTTCTTCGGCCAAATGTTCGCCAACGCCACAAGCCAGCTTATAGCAGCCGGCTTACTCAGTCTCGAAGGCAAACGTGGTCTGTCCGGTTGGCAATGGCTCTTCCTAATTGACGGCCTAATCACAATCTTCATCGCCTTCCTCTTCATTCTGTTCGTGCCACCCAGCGCCGGCGACGGAAACGCTCTCATCACATTCGGCAAGTTCAATTACTTCACGGAGCGCGAGTCACATATTATAACGAACCGCGTGTTGCTCGACGATCCTCAGAAAGCTCGTGGAAAGATCCGTATATCTAGGCATGACCTCCTATCTGTGTTCAAGCAGCCCAGGGTCTGGGTCCATGTTTTCATCACTATGCTTCCTATGGCTGCTGTCCAAGGTCTAGGGACCTATACGCCGAGCATTATCAAGAATCTGGGCTTTGGAACTGTGAAGGCGAACGCACTGTCGAGTGTGGGTATATATTGTGCTATTGTGTTTGTCGCTATACTGTCGTATTTCTGGTAAGTTACATTTCCCCCTCGACAGGAACACAGAAGCGTTACTTATCATTTACGCAGTGACTTGACGGGACAACGAGGTCCATTCGCATTAATCAGCAGCACATGGGCGGTTATCACATACTCCTGCTTGCGAACAGCACCCATCACAAGTAGTAAATGGCATAGATACGGCTTAATCACACTTGCAAACGTCTCATATGCCAGTGTCCAGTGAGTTCTCGATTCCTTCTCTTGCAGAACCAACTAGTAACGCAACAAAGTGTCCTTAACCTCGGATGGATTTCCGTAAACTGTACGACGCCACAAGAGCGATCTATCTGCATGGCGTGAGCAATCCATCCTACCCTCATCCTTATTCAATCATTGTTGACCACTCCATAGCTTAGTCGTCATGGCTGCTAACTGTGCTGGTATCGCTGGGTCCCAGATTTTCCGAACAGAAGACGCGCCGAAGTACATTCGTGGTCTCACAACCATCATTGGCTTGGCTGCTGGTGGGTGGGTATTGATTGTTTTGCAGATGGTCGGGTATTGGCTGAAGTCGAGGAAGCTTGAGAATAGTGGTGCAAAGAGTGTGGGGAGTGAGAGAGAAGGGGAGAGGGATGTTGAGAAGGTGTGAGGTGGGTCAGGGGCGTTTGGGTCTTGCTTTGTTGATGTCAATAAGCGAAGTAGACATTCAGGCCGCATTGATCAAGCAATGATATAGAGACCTGCCGAAATTAAAAATGAAACAGACTTTTGCTTCATGTCAATGCTCCTTGAGCTACTAAAACTGAATTTGCCCCCGGCCCAGATCAATCCGCCAGCCCTTGTACTCCTGATGTCCTAAATCCCAGCAAAGCCCGGCCGCCATATTACAAAAATTCATACAGTATAATCACAATCAATAGCCACCTTGTTCCTTTCTATTATCTGTCTCTCTCTTCGCTCCTTCACCTGCATCCTTGATAGCCTGTTCGTCACCTCTCATCTTCGCGAAATGGGCCTTGATATCCTCAGCACTGATTGCCTGTCCGCTCTCCGCGAACTGCTGGAAAAATGGCTTGAGCTTATCCTTGAGATGGTTATATGCCATGACCCCTTCGATTGCCCGGACACGGTCGACGTTCTTGAGTGCACTCTCACCACGGTCGTAGATACTGCCGCTACCAACAGTACTGCCACCTGCCCCCTCCTCGTCATCGGACACAGACGGCTCGTAGAGCTCTTCTTCATCGAGAAGCTGTTCGTGTGGTTGGAGAAGGGGGAAGCAAGAAGAGCAACGGCAGAGGTGCTCACGGAAATCTTCCTTGAAGAAAAGTGAGATTTGGCCGGTCGAAGCTGGTGGAAGAGCGTTGAATTTGCAAGGTCCTCTACCGTTCTCAGGAACTGCCGGCTCAGCCAGAGCGGCAGGGTCAGCCTGTACTGGTGTTTCTGTCGAAGGCTCGCCACCAGCAGCCGGGGCATCGTCCTTGTGTCGCTTTGACGCGACCGACTCCTCGTCATCCTCTGCCTTGCGCTTCTTCATTAACGGTACGTGAGAAACGGCCAACTGCTCAGTCTGGTCGAGCACCCCAGTCTCCGGGGAAGGTGCTGTACTTCTTCTAAATACTGGGGGTAAGAAGCCAGCTGTGCCAGCATATCTCTTGATCCATGGATTCGCTTCAACGCATTTGTAGCAAATGAATCCTTCAAAGTCATCCTCCGCTGGAAAACCAGGCGGCAGTGGCGGATCTTCTTCATCAGCTTCCTCTCCCGGTGGTGCGGGCTCTGCTGGTGCAACTGGGTTTTCGTTATTTGTGACCTCAGTCTTGGTGCCTCCGCTCTTTTCGTCGACCACAGCCTCGGCGACTTCAGCGATAGACTCGAGAAGTCCCTCACTTTTTGACTTTCGCCCGTACCCGTCGTCCCAGTTTGATCCCAATCCAACTAAGCAACCTGGATGCCACCAGTCTTCGCCGCATCCTCCGGTTTCAGCTGTACCAATCCCAAGACATTGGAACATTGTGCCCTTCTGCGCATAAGCATCGTAGTCACATTCGCAACCACAGAACCTATTCCTGAAGTTCTGGTTATATCTGTTATCAGGGGCAGGTTCCTCTGAATGGACACCTCCCTTGGTATTCGTCTCTGCATTTACACGTAGAGTGCAGTGTGAGGTAGCCGGCAGACGCGTCGTACCGCAATCGCAAACAAAGTCCCTCTTGTTGAACAGCTCGACCAATGTGTGTTCGCCATGGCAGGAGATTGAGCAGGAGTAGCAAACACCGGCCGCAGTATAGGGATCAGTTGGATTCGCTGGAGGTGGATTACATGTCAAGCAAGAGAATATCTGTTGGCGCAGCTTTCCTATTGGTTTTGTACATTTCTCGAATTTCTGTTGAAATCAGCACGCGTGACAATCCGTTACGCGCATTACATACATATGGCAGAGCTTCGCGCGCATCAGCTTCCAGACGAAGTTGATTGTTGATAAAGCTGCCAGCTATCAGTACAATCCTTTGCTGAAGGTGCACAGTTGCATAGGCACTCACTCGGCCGCAGTCTGAGAGGTTTGCGAGCTGTCTGACTGCTGAGAGAAACTCTGGGTTCGAGATGGGCCGCTCGTTTGGCTGGGCTGTTCAGTGAAGCTCGAATTTGGGGCAGGCGGGGCGTCCATGGTTTCCAGATCGATGTGGATATTTTCGAAAACGCTGAGTGATTGAAATTATTATGAAAGGATATATGATTATGATGAAGCGCGGAGAGTTCTTTCAGCCTGCCCGAGTTCCGTCACCTCAGCCTTATTGCTCGAAACCACTTAACGCGAAAATTAAGCTGCTAACCTGCTTCGGCACTAGTCACAACACGAAAGTCGCGTCGAGACGCGACGCTGGTGCCGCCCTCCTTTCTCACTCAAATTTGAATGTCCATCCATCCCACCTCCAGACATTCAAACAACATCACCTTCACATATTGGGAAGTTCATTTTCCATAGTCATTCGAACACATAAAGGCGGAGACTCGTTACATCATGAGGTACCATAAATCATTTTGCTTCCCAACTTTCAATCCGAAATCCTTCCATCCCCTTTTTTGACCACCTCCTAACACTTCTCAACAGTTCCCCACTCAGACCCAGCATGTCTTCTGCAAATCGCGGAGTTACAGGCGGTAGGAATACTCGCAAGCGCTCAAGAGAGCCCGAAAGTGATGCCTCTGGTATCGGTGCATCATCTCCAGCTGGAGACATTCGATCCTCTCCCCCTGCATATCCAATTCAACACGGGGGTGACGACGATGATGATATCGAGGAGGATGTTGCGCTTGATATCGATGATGTCGACGAGATGGCAGAAGATGAAGACGGGATCGACCTCTTTGCGAACAATTTCGAGAACGACTACAAACCCCGCGAAGACGATCGTTACGATGACAGAGATATCGACGATGAAGGCGATTACGATGATATGGATATTGCAACCAGAAGACAACTTGACTCGCGCTTGAATCGCCGAGATCGCGAACTGGCTCGCCAGCGACGTATGCCAGCAGCCTTCCTCCAGGACGAAGATGATGAGGGCGATCTTGATCTTACCGCTCAACCTCGTCGGCGTCGCCATCACTACGACGAGGAAGAAGACGAAGAGATGCAGGATGACATTATGGAAGAAGAGCTCTCTCTTGAGACTCTACAGGATGTAAAGGCATCCAGTTTGGTCGAATGGGTTTCTCAACAAGCTGTCCAGCGAACCATCAAGCGGGAATTCAAAGCTTTCCTGACAGAATACACCGACGAGCACGGAGTTTCAGTCTACGGCAGTCGCATCCGAACTTTGGGAGAAATTAACGCAGAATCTCTTGAGGTTTCTTACGACCATCTCTCATCGTCCAAGGCTATTCTGGCTTACTTCTTGGCAAATGCTCCTGGAGAGATGCTCAAATTGTTTGACGAAGTGGCCATGGAAGTCACACTTCTACATTATCCAGACTACGAGCGAATCCATTCTGAGATCCACGTTCGAATTTCAGATCTGCCAGTCCACTACACTCTCCGCCAACTTCGCCAGACTCATTTGAACTGCTTGGTTCGTGTCAGTGGTGTTGTTACTCGCCGAAGTGGTGTCTTCCCACAATTGAAATATGTCATGTTTGACTGTGGCAAGTGTGGAACGAGGCTTGGACCATTCCAACAGGAATCCAACGTTGAAGTCAAAATATCATATTGCCAGAACTGTCAATCTCGCGGACCTTTCAACCTGAATTCCGAGAAGACTGTCTACCGCAACTACCAAAAGCTGACACTGCAAGAGTCCCCTGGAACTGTTCCTGCTGGCCGTCTTCCTCGCCACCGTGAAGTCATTCTCCTCTGGGATCTAATTGACAAGGCAAAGCCTGGAGAAGAGATCGAAGTCACTGGTGTCTACCGCAACAATTACGATGCTCAACTCAACAATAAGAACGGATTTCCTGTCTTTGCCACCATTCTTGAGGCAAACAACGTTGTGAAGTCGCACGATCAGCTGGCCGGCTTCAGACTCACAGAAGAAGATGAGCAAGAGATCAGAGCTCTGGCCCGCGATCCTCAAATCGTTGACAAGATCATTCATTCCATGGCACCCAGCATCTATGGTCACATCGATATCAAGACCGCTGTTGCACTCTCACTCTTCGGCGGTGTTGCCAAGGATAGACAAGGAAAGCATCACATTCGTGGAGATATCAATGTCTTACTTCTTGGTGACCCTGGAACTGCAAAGTCGCAAGTTCTCAAGTACGTTGAGAAAACAGCTCATCGTGCTGTCTTTGCTACAGGTCAAGGTGCGAGTGCTGTCGGTTTGACAGCAAGTGTACGGAAGGATCCTCTGACTAGCGAGTGGACTCTAGAAGGTGGCGCTCTGGTTCTTGCTGATAGAGGTACCTGCCTTATCGACGAGTTCGACAAAATGAACGACCAAGATCGAACCTCGATTCACGAAGCCATGGAACAACAGACTATTTCTATCTCTAAGGCTGGTATCGTTACTACTTTACAGGCACGCTGTGGTATTATTGCTGCAGCCAATCCTATCGGTGGACGCTACAACTCTACGATTCCATTCTCCCAGAACGTTGAGCTCACAGAACCCATTCTCTCTCGTTTCGACATTCTCTGCGTGGTTCGTGATACTGTTGACCCCACTGAGGACGAGCGACTGGCCAGATTCGTCGTTGGATCCCACGGACGTTCTCACCCGGGTTCTCAACCTTCCGAGAGCCAAATGGATGTGGAGCACGACTCTGGAGCAGCGAACGGAGGTGAGCCGAAGCAAGAAGGCGAGATTCCACAGGAACTCCTCCGCAAGTTCATTCTTTACGCCAGAGAGAGATGCAGCCCGAAGTTGTACAACATCGACGAGGAGAAGGTCTCGAAGCTATTTGCCGATATGAGACGAGAGTCATTAGCCACTGGTGCCTATCCAATTACCGTAAGTTTGTCCAAAGCAGTTCCATGTTCATAACTCATCTATCTGTCTAGATCCGTCATCTTGAAGCCATAATGAGAATCAGTGAAGCTTTCTGCCGCATGCGTCTGTCAGACTATGTTTCTTCACAAGATGTTGATCGTGCCATTGCCGTCACGATTGACTCTTTCGTTGGAAGTCAGAAAGTCAGCTGTAAGAAGGCTCTTGCTCGCGCATTTGCCAAGTACACACTTGCTCGACCTGGTGCGGGAAAGAAGGCTGGTGCTGGAAGGAATCTGGAGCGTGCTAGAGCGCCTACCGCTGCGATGGCTTAGACGGATTTTGTTGGTTTATGGAGTTATGGATACCTGATTTCATGTGGGTTATGATGATCGCACCGTACAACAGTTGCTATGAAGTAATGAGAGAGTTTGAGTAGGAGAATGAATTGTAGTCTACAGATGTTTTGTGTCTACGCATCAAGTGGTCCTTTCAAATTGCGTCTTTCTATGTTTGCCATCTAATAAATGCCCCAAGGCAAGTGCTTGACTGGTGATCTCGACTTCCCCATCATATCTGCAAGTGGATCATATCTTGACGAAGTTCTATGATCCATGTGTCTACCTCTCTAATGATGCGTGCAAAGTTCTCCTGCAAGCAAGGGGCTATAAATGACTCCCTCGTCTTCAATCACGCTTCCGGCCCCATCCTGCGGCAGAATCACGGCTCCACAAGCCCACAAATATCTCACTTTCCTATGTAACGAAATAACGATTTCGAGCCCTAACACGTGGACACACGCCGACTTAGCTCAGGGTAAGTTTCTGTCTTCGGTTTCAAAGGAGGCTTCTTCTAACAGTCTTATAGGGTAGAGCGCATCACTTGTATAACAAGGATATGATGAGGTCGCTAGTTCGAATCTGGTAGTCGGTAGTCAAAGAAGCATACATGCACAAGTTTTTTGTTTTTAAAATTTCGGGTTTGGATTTTGAAGAACTAAAGGGAGATGGATAGAGTTCGATGAATTTAGTGATTGTGAATAAGTAAGTCAATCTCAAAGATTGAAAATTAAAAGGTCTTAGATATTGTCAGATATATCTGCTGGACTATTCTTTGTTGGACAGTTCTTTGTCCACGAACCCTTAATATTCCAGAGCTACGAGTACATTTCCTAAGATATGTGAATCAGTCAACTTTTTGCTATTTTTCTGTGCTAATACTCGCGAACTCCGCTTTTCTGATCCTAGCACAGCACTCAAAAAATCTTCTTTTGGGGTTTATATTTTTGCTGCCTTGGTATCCTTCCATTTTTTCTATAGGTCAGAGGCGACAATTCTTTCGCCTTGAAATATTCACAGAAGTGGTTAGTCCATTTAAGAGGGGAAAGGAGATGAACATGCCAACATTAAAATCGATATCAGTATTAACATCAAACGGCAGAAATATGATCAGAGCTCGTACTCTACATGAAGAAGGTTTCACCGCTGGTCGTGCCTGGCAATGATGCAAGCCGGGATGGCTGCCAAAGAAGGGAGAAGATGTCTTTGTCTAGATGCGGGTAGCGAATACTTCTTGCTCTTTGTGCAATCATCCTGATCTGTACTTTGGGCACCATATGTCATCCTCTTTGACTATGAGACAGTTTACTCTTCATTGCACTGATCCTCGTGGTCTATTGACACGCATCGTGTAGGCACTCATCAAGAGCTCAGAATCGCTACCAGCTCCAAAGATCCTCGATCAAATTTGACTTGAACATACTTGATTGCAGGGCTAGATCCCAATAATGGCGAACAAGAATCAACAAAGACACTGGCTAGAGTTGCTAAATGGCAGGTCACTCTTATTTTTCTTATTATCCGCCTCTAGAACAGTCGCACATAACGACACCTGCACAGTGCTAGGAGTCTTCGAACCAATAACATTACAGAATCGCGAGCCATTAGATCTCAGCTTCGCAGACAACACGCGTTTTCAGACGCAAGTCGTAGACGACCACAACTTCTTCCAAGTCCAGCATGGCTCCAATCCCTTGAGTTGGAGCGATCGACTGGCGAAGTCCAGCTCGGACTGGATTGATAAATGTCGGTTTGAGCATTCCGTAAGTTCCTAGTTCTGTCGCCCGAATCAAGAACGTGTGATCGTTCTAATACTCTTTCGACAGAAAACACCAGGAGTCAGCGAGAATCTTGCGTTAGGATACAGCAGAGTGCTTGATGCGATCAACGCTTGGGCTTTGGAACGCGTGGAGTATAATTTCGACAGCCCTGGTTTTGGAATGACAACAAGCCATTTCACTCAAATGGTGTGGAAAGGCACAACGGAAGTTGGATGCGCCAAAAAGCAATGCCGTGAGCGGAGCCTTCTTAGAAATATTGACATGGCTAACAAAGAAAAAGAGATACAAGACTTCGCAGACGGCAGGCCCAGCTGGTATGTAGTATGCCAGTACCAGTCTCCAGGAAATGTAAATAGTCCTGGGTTCTTTGAAGAGAATGTAGGCAGGCAGACATCTGGAGATCCGAAGGCTGGCATTCCTAGCACACTTTCGAATACCTCTCCGAGAACGAGCGCTTCTCCGATACAAGCAACTGCTCCAGTGGCCGCTATCCCTCCGAAAACTGTGACAGTGGGAGCACCTGACATATTTCCAGAAGTCGTAGTAATCACAGTCACCGTCACTGAAGGTGATGCTCCGCCCGAAGCATCCTTTTCTGCAGCAACCGGTAAGACAGCAGCGGCTCCAATTTCCACTTCTTGTCCATTCTGGGGAAGATTGAAATCATCTGGGACCACAATGGATAAACCATTTTTCATGTACTGAGACGAAGGAGTGGTACGGCAAGATTGGAAGGAAATATTTTCTTGGCTATGGTTGGTGTCATGGTAGCAGTAGTCCTCACTCTCATCTAAATCTACAACGATTTGTAAGTTGATGCTAGGTTGCTGAGAAAAGGTGCATTGTAATCTTTGAGAGCTATCAATGATATTTACAGTCTTCTGGTTGACTTTATCATACCTTCTAGGCAGCACATGCAGTCGTTCATGTCATCGCTCTATGCTTTGGACGATCGTGGCAGATCAAATCTATACTTCTCATGATGCTCAAAACAGTGGCAGTTGCAATTGCTTTTCGAAAGCCAATCGGGATTGCAGACTCTAGCTACAACAAATTCGACTTTCGGTAACGTCCACTTCGAGGAAACAGGCGTATCCTCCCAAATCGAAAGCTCGTCTGGCTACAATTGTATCTACCACAGTTCTGTTTAATATCTTCGATGAAGGTAAGACACGGTCGAATAATCCAGATACTATCCAGCCGAGGCTTGAAATAGTTCTTGATGGCTTCGGTAGTCTGTACCCCTACTATTTTCCTTTCAATACCTGCCATCCAAACTCGCCCGCTTCCAAACCCGAATCAAGAACGCCCGCTTCGCCGAATTCCCGTCCCAACTTCCTCAAGAAATTTCGTCACTATCCCAGCGACCCCAATCTCTGCTGCTCCACTCTCATCTGTTTCACGATTTCATCAGCCCACTCATCCATAGCCTCCCAATTCCTCTTGTCCTCGAACTTGAGCCCGAAGCAGCGGGAGAAGAGTTTGAGACACTCTCCCGCGTCCTTCTCCTGGTACGCTCCATAGAACAGCTTATGTCCTTCAAGTACAATACGTTTCGAAAGCCAGACATCTATTTGCTTCTCCAATTTCTCAAATTGTCTTTCTGGAGGCATGCCAACACTGAATGCCCATGTAGGCTTTGGGTTGTCACGGAGTGCTACCGTATTGTCCTTGACGACTTTCTTTGCTTTTCGCATCCAGCTTCCAGCATGGATGCAAGAGCCAATAATTATGGCATCTATCAAATTGGTGAGCACGCTTTCGCATTGAAACGGAAGCTTCTGAAGTTCGATGTGTGAAGAGGTGTGCTCGAGCATGGAAGTCTAGCTCTAGCCACTTACCGGAATCAGCGACCAATGCTTCCGTCTCCACGGGCTCCATGGCGACACTGCAGAAACCAGCTGCAATTATTCTTGCCTGGATACGCTCTGCAATGGAACGTGTAGTTCCACTCGTTGTTGCGTAAACAATGAGAATCTTCATTTTATCTCTTCTAAATCGGCTGTGATGAGTTTTTAATTTTGATTTTTGTATCTTGATTTTGTACAGAGAATGTTAGCGACGATGTCTGACTTGTACCTTTTGTTTAATTATGCATTATTGTGTTGTGTGGAGAGGTTGTGGTGTCCAGCGCGACTCCAGGTGTTGTCCTCACATCACACCATTGTGATGTGATCGTGGTGTGGCAAGCCTTTTCCCCCAAAGACACTTTCTGTGGGTGCAGCAGTGCCTGAGAGATACACCCAATGAATTAACTCAATGATTTAAAATGTTCCCTTTCGGGGAATCACTGACAGATCAGCGGCGTCCAAGTGCACTGTGTCGTCCGTTGACTAAGAGGGCTGCGAATCACCTTGAGCTTCTCGACCAATTTCGGGTACTACATAGACATGAAACCTTGCCGTCGAAAATCAAGTTGCAAAACGGACATTATCTTCTTTGGTTCACAAGAGTATGGAGAAGATTCCAAGTGGATATTTCCAGGGCATAGTTCGGCACACTGTCAAGCTAGGTCATAATGCCCGTGGCTCAATCCCGAAAGACAATCTAACACCATCCCACGTATCAACGAATTTCCCAATATACTTTCAAAACTCCTCTGAATTTACACTTATTATTCAATGGCGCTGCTTATGTTCCTCCTCTTTTCCTTTTGTATGCCGAGAGAGAATGCCCGTGTCCCAAAAGACACTCGCTTCATGGATTTGCATACCATCAATCCCTCCCTCGCCCTGCTCGATACGTCAGTAATGTATACTCTCTCACTCCCAGAAATCTCTTCAAAGCTCGACATCCATGTTAAAACCGCACAAAACTCGAAATGGGAACGCAAAGATGTGCATACCTCAGCTAGCCCTATCGTGATGACGCAAAACATAGGAGACACAATATCCGTCCTCTCGCCCTTCAATCTGAAATGCCTCACCAACTCCCCATACACAACAACATGTCCCTCAGCTTCTGGTATCACTCTCACTTCCACGATCTCATGCGTGACTGAGTCGAAGGCTGCGAACAGTCGCTTCATCCACTCCCAGATGTGAGAGCCTGAAAGGTAGACATCGCCTTTGGTGTCGTGGAAGACAGCATTAGGAGAGAAGAACGTGTGAAAAGGCGTGCTTTTCAGTCTGCTGGCATCTAGAGTGTCGAGATATCTCTCGAAAAATCGAAGTGTTTGGTATTGTCGCGAATGAGAATCCCATGGTCCACGGTGAGTGATGAGCGATGTTGCGGAGGTGGAAGTGGACTGTGTTCTGTTCAGAGGCATTTTCCTGTCTCAGCTACATCTGAATTTTGTAGACTCGAAATCGCGGCTCGATTGTCAGAGTAAAATCACCTGCTCATATTCGTCATACTTTCGATGTTCACCGACCTCCATTTACTCTGTTATGCCGAAATGCAGCGCCGGTGGAGCCGGGGTAGCTTGAGTTCACGAATCACGGCTTCGCGGTCCTAAATGCAAGTTGATTACAACACAAATATGATTGTTCAAGTAGGACAGCCCCCGACTCTTAAAGTTTTTTCAGATAACGGATACAGTAATTGAATTTACTTTCTCTGATAGGGTTTTTGCTTAGTAGAGCCTAAATTTTGTTCGGAAAGTCCGGGGAGTATTGACCATTGCTTTCAGATGGCCGAGTATTTTGGAGTGATGCTTATTAGTACTCTTGCGTCTGGATGTCGGCTTTTTCCAGTCCATTTCAAGTGATGGCTAAATATGCTTACTGACAATCCGCTCTTGGCGCAGCCCAGAGAAGAGATCCCACCGTGTCCTGTGAGCGTAAGCACTAAAAATCTCCATCAGAAAGGCACCTTTGACTGAATTCATCGATAGGACGAATAAAAGATTCACCACGCATCATAATTCCAGCACTGCTTTAACTCGTGTATTGCCTTTTGTTGCATATCGAGATTTTTAGCTGGCATACTAGCCCTTCAAGTGCAGGCACGACCGATCCTCCTGCAGCCCGATTGAAATGACACCCTGTGCTCAGATTTTATCTTCCTCTTCTTTTATCTTCACATCAAGAATGCTCACATTCGCACCAGATTTGACGGCATCAAAGTTTTTTGTACAGGAAAATCTATACTAGGAAACTTTCCACTTTTGAATCGCCATTCTCCCAGTCAGGGAAGGCATTCGCCAAGCCAACCAATCATGGCTACAACGCCCTAACAAGGAGCCGCCCCCGAAAGCAACTCGCTAAATTCTAGCAACATTCCCTGCCCTTTTCAAGGTTCCTTCAACCGTCAGATCGAGTCCTGAACCTCCCAAGCAGGTTGATTAGTACGGATCTGAAAAATCCTGCTTTTAGTGGAATGTTCCTCACCTCTGACACGCTCTCACTTTGCGGCGAGCGTACCAGGACTTGTTTCATATCTCACCTGTTCACCATCTCGCTTAGCGCATATTTCGAATCAGCAGCACACGTCAAAAGTAAACAAAAGACCTCGTTTATGAGATCCAGCGCCCGAAAGGGCATCTCAATCGGCGGGTCATAGCATTTGATAATGCAATAAGCCGACCCCGAAGCAATCACCGCCACGGGCAACGATGGATGAGAACGACCCCGCTTTTCAACCTTTTACAATTTCGAGAGGCCAAGAATTAGGTTCGGGTGCAGAAGTGGGGTGTTCAGAATTCACCTTTAAAATGATACAAGTACGAAGACATCATCCCCTGAGGTCTACCAAACATATAAGTCAATCTGTCGACCAAGGTCTAATCATTTCGAGATGTTGAGCCTATCCAGGAATTGCGTATTGATCTTTGGGCTCCTCCAGGCTGTAATGTCTGGAGTGATTGCTTCCGCATCCGGAGCGAAACATTCTCAGGATGTCAAGCCATGGATTCCGTAAGTCAGACTTCATTTTCCTGAATCAGATCAGAGATCAAATCAAAAAGTGACGAATTCCAGACTAACACACACCATCCAGAACCCCACCCACCCTGTCATACACAAACCTCACCAGCCAACTCGACCAGATCCTCACCAGAGGCTACCTCAAAGTCGGCACCACCGGCGACTACAAACCCTTCTCCTACCTCGTGACCAACACATCCGCCCTGCCCAGCAGTACAAACACCACCACCACCACTTCAGCAACACCCCTCAACACGACCTTCATCGGCGCCGACATAACCGCCGCCCAATCCCTCTCCAACGCCCTCGGCCTCCCCCACCCCGCTCAATTCGTCCGAACCGCATGGGCAAACCTCACCGCTGACCTAGTAGCCGGCAAGTTCGACATAGCAATGGGCGGCATAAGCCTCACCCTCGCCCGTTCCCGCTCCGCCTTCTTCTCAACCGCAATCCAACGCGTCGGGAAGACGTGCTGTATTCGATGTTCCGACTCTTCAAAGTTCACCTCCCTATCATCGATCGACCAGCCGGGCGTGAAAGTAGTCGTCAATCCCGGAGGCAGCAATTACGCGTTCGACGTGGCGAATCTGAAGAGCGCGAGTATAGTCCTCGTGGAGGATAATAATGTGGTCTATGAGGCTGTGTTGGATGGGAGTGCTGATGCGATGATATCGGATCTGATTGAGGTGGAGTTGCAGCTGAAGTTGCACCCAGGGGAGTTGTGTGTTGTTAATCCGGGAGCGCCCTTCAACTTTGAGGAGTTGGCGTATATGATGGGGAGAGACGGGGTTTGGAAGAATTTTGTGGATGCTTGGGTGCATGTTATGTTAGGGAGTGGGGCGTGGAATGAGACGTTGACGGAGTGGATGGATTACAAGTGGCCTAGTGTGTAAATTGGGTGGCATAGAGGAGGTTGGGATGACCTGTGTAGGAATCTGTATGATAATGAGATCTAATGCTTCGTCATAGCCTCTCGAGTTCATCCAGAAAATGGTGACAAACATGACACATTATGGTAATGGACGAGATCCTTAGAACAGGGGATTCTGGTTGCGCTCTTGGGATATCTCGGAGGAGGCAAAAGCGAACAAAAAGGTACTATGGTCGATAGCCCACGTCTGAGCTGAGTATCACCCAACGAAGTGAGCCATCGGCTGGATCTGTGTGCAATTTTTACAGATTTCCATACATCTCAGAAATATGTCACTATACCATGACTTTTGTCATCAGAGCACTTGGACCAGGAGGAACAAAAAGAGGTGTCAGGCTAAGTCTGGCTTCAGAATCTAAATTGCGGATGGGCTCAGAAGTCGGATGTCTTCTGTTGGAAAATAAAATTGAAACGATCATAAGCAAAAGCTCTAGCTCTAGCTCGAAGGTCGTACCGCCGACGTCTACTTAGAACTTGAGAGGGCGGGCGAAATATCGAGATTACTCAGCTAGTTGGGTACAAATAGTAGCCAGTGATATAGTATTAAGCAAATAAACATAGTATCAAGAATTAGCAGAATCCCTCCATATCCCAGCCATATCACAATCAACATCCCACAGGCCATACCATATTGTGTGTTGATAGCAAACATCCAAGCAAATAACAATACATCATCCCTCGATCATCCTCTCCCTCAACTCTCAACAGCATCCCTTCTACATCAACACCCCCAGCACGCCCAACCTCCCCACCTCCTCCGCCCACCCAATGACAAGATGACACCTCATCCAACAAACCCTCTGCTCAAGCCACCTCACCTCCTCGCCCGTCATCGCCGCAATCTCCTCAACTTTCCTCCCAAACAGCATTTCCCATGCCCGAGCACTCCAGAGGAGCTTGCCTGGCGCGATGGCGCCGGTTTCGTCGAGAAGCGTGCCGATGATGCGGGGGTTGAGGGAGAGGGTCAAGGGAGTGGAGCAATTGCGGCAAGGTATTGTGGGGGTGTTGGAGTAGATTGGGACGCCGCAGCTGGAGAGTGTGTCAGAACTGGTGTTCAATTGGTGATGTAGGTGATAGAACTTAGATAAGGAGCTGGAATGGAGAAAAGCAGAGGGAGAGTACCTACCATTCAGCGCACATGAGCATGTTCCTCCTATGTAACGAAACCAGCGACATATCCATGATCGTCACGTTAATCATACCCGTGAACGTCTGGTTGCCATCTGACCTGACCCTGTTCACATCAATCTTAGCCACTTCTTCCCTAAAAGACTCTGCTCAACACCACATCGGCCAGGGGGTTACTGGTTAGGGTAAACAAACCAACGATCCAACTCCGCGAGTGTAAAGAGCATCCTCACAGCTCCATACTCCGCCGCCTCCACATCCCACACTCCTTCCGGCCAAGCCACATTCAAACTCTCCTTCTTCATCAAGCCCGCTGCATATTTCCGCAACCAATCCGCATCGGGAAAGTCAGGCTCGACATCAACCATAGTCTGATGTAGAATCCCCACGCTTCCCTTGCCAGAGAACTGGACTTTGTAGCCAGGGTTGGAGAGCAATAAGATGGTAATTCCAGGCTGCCAGTCCTTCCAAGAATCAATCTGCGAATTCCAGAGCGTCATCCGTACTTCGCCTGTATGGTCGAACAATCCTACTTCAGCGAGGTCGCTCTCCGCTCCGTCCTTCCTCTTGATAGTCTTGCGTCCACCGAGACTCTTCACGCAGACTAGAATCTTCGCACCGGTGACCCCATCATGTCCGCCTTTCAGCCAGGTGTCGAGAGTCATGAGGCCGGGGAGGGGCTGCCCTTTCTTGTACTCGAGAGGGGTGTGGCAGATGCCCTCGGTGCTGCCGGTGGTGTGGATCATGATGTGATCGGAGGTGACGCGACCGGGAAACATGTTGGCGCAGACGCTGACGGGACTGACGATGCTGCTGCCGATTTTGGAGGTGTCGGAGAGGAAGACTGTCCAGCATGAGAGTAGTTGACCGATCTGAAGAGGGTATTGATCGTGAGCGAAGTACAATTTAATCTTTGGAGACATCGTTAGCATGAAACCTGGATTATGAGAGGAGTATACAGACTGAAATTGCTCCGGAATCATCCTTAACAATCAGAGAGTGGAAGCCTGCTGCTTTGGGTTGCTTCGGGATGTGGCCAAAAAAAGTTGAGACATTGACGACCCTACCCACGAATGTGACCGCGCGAGGACCTGGAATCAACTGTGCGATATTCATTCCTTCGTACTCCCGTTCTGGGTTCCATCTGCGATTCAATGGGTCGAGCGCGTCGGATAGCTCCTCTTCTGTGAAGCCATCACCAACTTTGACCAGTGAAGCATCTGCAGGCGGCTCTTTCTCTGCTTCGACTTCCCTCTTGTAGAAAGACTGCACTGATGGGTGCGACGCCTTCATGACGGATTGAACGGACTGTAGTTGGATTGTGACTTGATGCTTGGAGATGTGTTGTGATGTGTTGAGAACTGTGGTTGGCGGAAGGAAGAAGGTCAAGTGAATGTTGCTCGCTTAAGCCAGACCAATCATCTCGGATTCAAGAGCTGCGAAAGCGTCAAAATCACATCAACGAATTCGAAAGAGATTGTGAAGCACAATTGTACTGCATTTGATGTTATGTATCTAACGAACGAATGCATGGCACTTATCGCCGTGGAGTAGACCGCAGAAAAGCAACGCATTCATAAACCTAGCAGTTCCCATCAACCCCCATCGACGCACCACGAGATCAAATTAGCAACCCCGAAAAAGCACCACATCCCAGCAAGAACCATCTCCAAACAAGCTCAGGGTCTAGAACAGCTTGTGCTCAAGAGTCATGTCGTTCTCAGGCTCAAGACCGACACAAGCACGGAAGATATTGACCAAGGCACTGCGCTGCTTAGCAAGAGCATTGATGACCGGAGTTCCTGGTGGAGTCAAAGGAGCCTTAAGCATGAAGCTCAAGACGCTGAGAACACTGTGGAAGTTCTTGAACTCCTTAGTGGTGGTACCATCGGTGGAGGCAGCCTTCCATTGGATGCGAGTGAACATCTCAGCAATGACGACCAAGTCAATGATCAACGGGGAAGCAAGAAGAGAGTCCTCGCAAACATTGAAGAGACTATGATTGTTAGCAAGGGATACGAGTGAGAGAAGGAGGGAGCTTACGAGATGGTTTGGTGGCCGCCCATGAAGATCTCAGCATAGTACTCGTCCAAAGCACGCTTATTATCACCAACAGCTGGCATATACTTGATGACGACGGTGTGGTCAGGGTGCTCTCCTGGCTTGTAGAGAACGGTGTTGGCCTCAACCATATCATCGACGACATTGGACTTGGAGATCTCCTTGGAGCGGAACTGCTTCTGGGAGCTAAGGTTCTTGCCGTCGTTGTTACCGAGATGGTTGTAGCTGGCAATGGAGGTGAGCTTGATACCAGCGCTGATCAAGAAGTCGACCAAGGCAGACTTCATCTTGGTCTGGCCGGACTTGAAGTCATCACCACCAATGAAGGCGTTGTGGCGCTCAGCGAGCTCAATGCAACCAGGGACGAAGGTGTTTTGTGGAGAGCCGTTGATGAACGGTGCGCCCTCGAGAATGCAGGCAACAGCGAAGACAGTGGATGGAGCTACCTCCTCATGTCCATTCTCAATGGCCTTCAAGAGGTTGTCGGCAGTGTCGTTGACACCATCAATCAATTCAGCGAAGCGCTCGGTGTTGGCAGTCCATTGAACAATGACCTTGTCGAGTCCATGGCTAGCCTTGAAGTCGCTTGAGAGAAGTTAGCAGATGAATAGAGCAGAATGGATGGTGAGGAAGTACGTACCGAATGTCCTTGCGGATCTTCTCAACGTGTTCAATGGAAGCCTTGCTACCTGGAAGGATGTTGTCGGCACGGTCCTCCTGGTTGGCAGCGATGAAGTCAGGGTAGTAGATGCTAGGGAGAGGAGTCATCTCAGCCATCTCCTTCTTGACTTGGGCCTTCAAGGTTGGCTCGAGGACTGCAGCACGGTCCATAGCCTGAGCCAAGTTCATGCCGCTGATGTCCCAACCACCAATGACAAGATCATTGGGGTGAACCATGGGAAGGATGTTCTGGAAGGGAATGTTGACATCCTTGGAGGTTTGAGCGTTAGTACCAAGCTTCACAGTGGAACCCATGACGAGGGAGCCATAGTAGTTGGCCGCACGAGGACCTTCACGAGTGTCCCATGTGATACCACGGCGATTGGCAATGATACCAGCAGTGACTGTAGTTCCGTTGTTACCACCCCAGCCAACAAGCATCATACCGGTCTTTGGAACTTTTCTGTCAACCTTGAAATCATAGACAGTCTCCTTGGGAGTAGCCACAAACTTGCCATCTCCAGACTCGGTGATGAGAGTGGTACGGTAGGAGTACTTGGAACGAATCTCATTGTCGGAGTAGACGACGTTTGGACTGTTGACCGTGAAGAGGTCCTTGTTGGCAGAAGCAGGTGCTGGGCATGAGCCGTTGTTGCAGGCAGAGGTATCATCAGCGTGAGGAGCCATGATTTCGAGAGATATTTATTGAGTGATTGAGAGAATGTGCAAGTGTGTGGATTGCAGAGAGAATTATGATATGATAGTGATTGTGGTAGCAGTGCGAATTGGAAGAGTTTGTTGATGTTTGTGGAAGAAGATGGTTGCGTAAGGAGGTGGGAGGTGCTCTTATGCTGTCTGTTGGTGAATATTGCTCCTTCCGTGGAAGAGAAATGGTCGTATTTTGGAAGTCGAGGGCAGCTATCCAGACCTAGCGGACGAAGGGTGAATCCGACGCTCCTGCCGCAGGAGAACTACGTTTGCCAGCGAACCTAAGTGCATTAGTGATTGTAAAGGGATGGAGGGAGAGTCTTAAGAGGGAGTAGAATGAATAAATTAGAAGACATTAGGCTTCCAATGTACATACAGGTTGTGGGAACTAGTGAATATGTCAGTAAATCGTTTCAACGCGTCGTGCAGCGGTCAGCCAGAAAGCAGGGCAACAAAAAAACATCAGATAAGCAGCCTTCCTCCCACGACACCAAGACAGCCGGAGAGCGAGGAGAGAAGAGGAAGGAAAGGCCACGAAATGAATCCTCTTTATCCCAGCACAGATACGCATCCGCGAATACAAAGTCAACGAGGGCAAGAGCTTACCTGCAGAGCAGATTGGAAAACGTTTTGGCGGTTGTGGGGATTACACTCGTAAGTGTAATCGGTCAGGTTTGGTGTGGTTAGGTTGAAGTCTGGTTGGATTTCAAAAGCTGATATTCTGAGTGCTTGTGGGTGAGGAGAGAAAAGCAGAAAAGAGAAGAATAGAGAGGGGGGACCAGGAAGGTATTAAATGAGGTGAGGTTGGGACGAACTCGGCACGATTACACGCCATCTCTGCCCCACTACACCATGGAGGGGCAGCGCAGCACTTGTGCCTGAATTCACAGGACGATAAGCCTACCATCTCTGCGCACAGCGCTCAAAGAGGTCTAGTGAGGGACATCCAGCTGTTTGTTATGCGCTGTCACACCCGAACCACTCCGGCGCACCTCTGGTAACACAGCATGTGGGGGATATCGCAATGTCTTCAAACAGATGGAGAACATGTCTTTCATTCCCGTTTCCAACCCAGGTGAAGACGTACGTCCTTCAATTAGACTTGGAATATCTACAATTCTGCAGAAGGCTTTGGATTGGAACAGTCAAAAGGCGGGGTCCTTTATCAGAAGACAAAATTTCATTCTCATGCATGCAAACCTCGGGATGTGTTCGTGCCCCTCGCCAGCATTGGAGAGACTGACCCCCTATTTCGACCGACCTTCCCCTCCAGTTCAACTTCCTGTTTGCTGTTTCAACGCCCATTCTTTTCCATGCACTCTGTTGAAAACCAACGCAAGGTCATATGTAAGCATCTTCATCTGCCTTTTAGAACGCCTCACTTCCATGGTCTTATCTTAATTGATGAAGCATCACGTGGTCTAATCTTGAAGATGAAATGGCGGTCAATTTTCATCAACGACTTCTTCCGTAGCGTCCTGTAGGTGAGCGCCGACTTCCTCGTGAAGGATATACCCTTGGCTGGACTTGGTCTAGAAACCTCACCGCAAGTTCAAGCCCCCATGTGAGCGAGATTGAAGCCAGATCGTTAGGCCACTCAAATATGAAGCCAAAAGCCCCTCACCGGATCTCGGGACTTGTCGAGAGACACATAGATGATGCTTCTATCAAAGGCATGAAATAGAACACAATTCTATCTTGAGATCCGTTCAAGCATTAAACTCTGAAGCTTGGTGGCTGTTCAGCGTCACAGTTAGCATTTATCCAGATGTTCCGAATTACTCAAATTTCCGTGCCCGAGTTTCTTGCCATGAATAGTACTCGCTTACCTCCTGCAGACCTGCAGCTATCCACCTCTTGTCCCATGCGATAGGTTGTCAAATGTCAACATCGCATGTAAATGTCGCGAACCATTCCTGCTTGCGAGTTCTGTTCTTATCTCCGTTTATTCTGAGCTTCAAACTGCTTGGTCTAGAAATATTTGAATATTCCACCCTGCCGCCTAGTAAATAGATCCCGATCGGATGCCAAGATCGTGACTGGTCCCAAGAAACAAGTCCCAATCTTAGGGGATAATTTTGCTACCAATGACAGCGGCATCGCAGCCATCTAAGATGAAAGGCACCTCGTGAGGTTATTTTCCCGTGTCGCCTATGACCGACTTCAAGGCAACAAGTGTGAGATAGAACAATCCAAAAATCCCGATTCCGCAATTATCCCAGATTCGCAACGATGTCATTCTTATCCGGTCGGTAGAAACATCGTCCTGACATCCGTGTTGCAGAAACACGGCTCAAAGAGGCTGCTTGCGAGAGGGCTTCTCATTGGTAAACAACTTAGACGATGATGACCGAACGACTGAAGAAACGAAGGTCCAGGCGCCATGCAAGTCATCTTCCTTTCTGTCACTCTGATCGTACCCGACCAGGAGCGGGGGTTGGGCGAGAAAAGCAAAACGTTTGTTGCCTCGTGTGGGCGACCACCAGCGACCAGATGGCCGGATAGTGAGCGCTTCCATTCCTTCCTTCGATCGCCCAGTTGCCAGTCAATTCGGTGGAGAGTTGAGACAGGATCTTGAGGGCCGATCGATGGAAAAGGGCTGTCTGGGGAGTGCTGGAAGCCATGGATGTCACAGGCCGTGATCAGAATGCTGGATGTTTCTTGAAACAACTCTCTCTAGACAGCCAAAGCAAGCCAATCTTGGAGATCATCCAGTTGCCACGATGTTATCTCTCTTGACAGCATGTACCTGGCCGAGTGGCTCATGACCGCCGATGGTAGTTCTCCGGACTTGCCATGGTTAAACTCGACATGGAAGGTTCTTTGAGGCTGCGGCGGGTGATCATCTTTTTACAGAGATGAGGCAGCCTCTTTGGGATGTTATTCGAAGATCAGGGGCTCACGGACAGCGGGAGATTATTTGTCGTGATCGAATCAGGTCGGATCGAGAGCAAGTTGACGCCACTATTGGCCGTAGAGGCCGCAGCTTAATTTTAGGGCAAAGAAGTCAGGAACAGGGAATTTCGGTTCATGAATGGTTCCCGCCGAGCCCGTCGCTAAAGCAGACGGCGAGGGCGAGGGCGAGGGCTAGGAGGCGGGCGAGATAACGACGCTGTTGATGTGTGAACGAACCACTCCGGCGCCGAAGTAAACACGACCTCAGTAGCCTCAGTAATCATCTGTTGCAACTTCTGTTCTACGATACGAGCATTCAAGTCTGCAGATGCAGCCTGCAGTATTGACGAAGCTGCACAATTCAACGGTGCAGATGCACATTTGGTAATGTATCGGCCATGCTGGCGCTATTAGCGGCGTGTACTGTAAGGAGTGAGACATCGTGCCGTTTTTAGCTGAATCAGTGCGGAGGACCCTCAACCAGGCGGCATTTGTGAGTGCAGGCCATTTGGCGGTGTCTCCTCGATATGCTACTTCGAGAAGCATGAACATGAACTCCACTGTAACTCTACAAACCTATGCTCTTTTGGGTGTGAGCAGCCGCTTTTACGAAGCTACGTCTTGGCGGCCTGGAAGTTATGTTTTCTTAGTGGATGTTTGTTTTGAACTCTTGATCGATCGACTGACGCTTTGGACCGGACCGGACCTTGGATCTTCAGTAAACTTAGGACTTGAGGAAGTGCAAGAAACATTCATTAATTCATTCGTTCAGTGCTGGCTGAAGATAGTCAAGACAAGACTGAAGACGGTCTTCATTCTATCATTACATCATATCATATCATTTCATCTCATTTCAATTCAGGAGAGAAGAGTAAAGAAGTCGACCAGTGCATCGCAGCCTCGCATTTTGTTATCAGCACCACAGAAGCGACCAAACACAAACAGCTCCGTGCCCCTCCTTCGGCCCCCCTTCGGCCTATCAGAAACCCCTGGCAACTGGAAATCGAAGAGTCTTGGGCTTGGTCCACTGAATTCGACAGGCCCTCCCTGGCCCAGGCATATTCCTCGCATATTACAGGTACAGGGGGTACCGACACCAGGTTCCTCCTTTCTGCAGTACAACCCCAACCCCAACCGTAACCGCAACCGCAACCGCAACCAACCCTCGAGACCGTCCAGAAGCCCCGAGACGATTCTCTAACATCCAAATCGGATTCCGCGCCCACGAGACTCTCTGTCAAGCTTTGTTTGAATCCGCCATTGTTTGCTCACAGTCTCTACCGTTCCAGCTGGCCTTGGGAGCAGTCATCTAGTATCGCAAGACATCGAACTGCTGCAGCTACCTTTTTCTGACAGCGAATCCGAGTCCCCCTCCAGTCAGACGTTCCAGGACAAACCCTTCAGCACTCCCGATTGATCTGCCACCGTGAAGCTGGAAAATCCTTCTAGAATTGAGTTCTATGACATCGTCGTGTTGGTTAAATCTTTGAGTTACTTGGAAACAACAGACAAACACGCCAGCAAGCTTTGGATCACAACCTTTCGGCCTCATACTTTCACCGCCTGATGCGAATCTGGCGGCTGCTCATGTATTCATAACAACCTCGATTCTTTGAAAGTAGGCTGGAGGCAGACAGGACTGCGAAGGATGGCGTACAACGAGAGAGCTTCGAGCTTCCTACCGACCATAAAATGTTCTATGTGCGCGCAGGATATCGAGATCTCCCATATGGGGGATCATGTATGCGGCGCCGCGCCGCCTGTACCAACGACGGCTGGTGAACGTGAGTTTTGAGCTGTGTATCAAATTGATCTGTGGCTAATTTGCGCAGCAACTCCTCCGCCGGATAGCTACGGCAACTTCGATAGAATGCCATACAAACAAAATGCAACGAATGGCCCGAGTTATTTGAAGCCAGGGCGAGGTCCTCCTCCGAGAGTGGATACTGGCATTGCGAGTAAGCTACATTTCATCCCAGTACAAGCAAAATGCTGATCTTTTAGACCGACCATTCTTCCCACAGGACGAGTTGACACCGGTCAGCGCCTCACCATCTCGGAGTGTGTCGCCCATGAGTGATGGGCAGAAATCACCATATATGAGACCTTTACGAAGCGCAACTGCGCCAGTACAACGACCTCCACCGTCACCAGAGCTCCTTTCGTCTAATCTCGACAGTGCATTTCCCCTATTCCCTGGTACGAAGACGGCATCGCAGAAGACACAACAAGGGGGCGGTTATGGTGGGATGGGAAGAACATATGCAGAACCAGATTCGATGTATGCACCCGTCAGTCCAAGGACGGCAACAAGTGGCGGAATTCTGCAACGGATGAATACAATCGCTCCTGGCCCATTTGATGGAAGAAAAAAGGCAAGTGGCCCACCAGCTGGACTTGGTCATCGCAGGAATGGAACTGGTGGAAGTTTAGCAGATGCAACAATGTCGTCAGCGACGGCCGAAATTGGAGGAAGTATTATACGACCATCGACAGCTGGGCCACCAGGTCACTCTCGAACATCAACCAATAGTTCGAATGGGTCAAGGTCTGGGATTATGGCACCAAGGGTTCCAAGAAAGCAAGGCTATGGAGGATTTGGTCCACCATTGGGGGACGACTCCCAGAGAGAGCCTCTCACACAGGAAAGCAGATCCCAAACTTTTCCTTTGACAAACGAAAGTCAAGAAGGCTTCTTCAGACGGCCGTCAGAGCCTCGTATGCGAAGACCATCTAATGACACTGGCCCGAACGGAAATCGATCAATGTCCCCAGGGAGGGAAAGGAGGAAACCTTCTATGTCTGGCCCTGATCTCACCAGAGCTCCGCCTCCACGAGGTGTGAGCTTAATACGGCCTCGAGTGGATGCGAGACTTGGTGATGCACCACCAGTACCAAGCAATCTCAACCTCGCTGCAGAGTTCGGAATTGGGAATCCATATCATACCCCAACTGAGTCTTCATCATCCAATGCTTCAGGGTACAGTGACCAGAGCAAGGCCAGCTCACGGTCGAGTCCACCCAGATCACGCAGACAGCCCTCTGATCCTACAAAAGTGGATTCATTGATGGCTGATTTAGAGTCGTCTATGGCCAACCTGGAACCGAGAAAGATGTCCTCCAGCGCCTCGCCGCCAAGAAGTAGAAATCAATATGCTCGGCCACAGCCACAGCAGAATCTCGCGCCATCATTGCAGTCTCCGGAATCACCAATGGATCCTGCGATCCAGTTTGGTCGGCTATCTCCAGTTCCACCGAACCAAAGTCGCTCACCCTCCCCGCTACGCGAACGTCAACCTCCACCGCTTCAGCGCCCATCAACAGGGAACCGACCCGCGAACCGTCCTAACACTGGCAATCGCCCAAGTACCTCGAAAGGAAATTGCAAAGGGTGCGGCGAGGCTATCAAGGGAAAGTCAGTATCGTCTGCAGATGGGCGCCTGACTGGACGATATCACAAGCAATGTTTTGTCTGCAAGACATGCTCGGAGCCCTTCCAAACAGCAACATTCTACGTGATGGACGACTCGCCATACTGCGAACGCCACTACCACAAACTTAACGGGAGCGTATGTACAACCTGCGACAAGGGCATCGAAGGGCAATACCTGGAAAGCGAGCGCAAGGAGAAGTTCCATCCCGGATGCTTAACCTGTGCAGACTGCAAACGAATCCTACACCACGACTACTTTGAAATGAACGGGCGTGTGTATTGCGAAAGAGACGCATTCCGCAGGGCACAATCGCAGCCCAGATTCTTAGGGCCTGGTGCTGGCGGCCCAGGTACTAACAGGATGGAGCGAAGAACGACTCGACTGATGATGATGTAAATTTGGGCAGGCAGGCTGGGTTTACGAGACGAGGACATTTGACATCTACGAACACACCATCACAAAAGGATTGCCTTCCAACTTCGGCAGTCTCCCTCAACCTTCGGACTTCACACGTAAGGCTTATCTATTTAATTATTCGACCAACTCGCATTGCGCATATACAATACTTTGGCATTTCGCATCTGCATTTGCATTTACACGGATCTTGGCGCGGATTCGTCTTTATACCCTTCCTTCCTTGCTTCCTATCATCACATTTTTTGCATGTACGCATGCAGCGCATCGAAGGAGCGACTTTTTGGACTTGCTGCAATCTTTTTATTGTTAGGATACCCTCCTTCCGCTTTTGAACGGCTGGCTCTTGAATATCACATGTTTGTTTTGGATATTGAGAGGAGCTCGGGCTCGTTTGGCCGGTCGAGGCTGTTCGTTGTAGTAGTACATAAGACATAATGTATATAATGTGGGTGGGAGGACGAGAGTGGACATGCATGAAGAAATATGGATGCCTACTACGATAATTGCTCTCTTATTCCGCATCCTCCGATTCATCGTGACATTGATCTTCTAACGGACTATTGATTCTGTCCCAATGGAGAGCATTAGATTTAAGTCGAACCTTGGATTGTATGCACGCTACATCATCTCATCGCGCTCCAATCGCTGTACTGTTAGAACCAGTTGTCAATGGATGGGTCAGAGCCTTGTGTGAGATTAAGTGACGAGATTATTAACTTAAGGGAGATGAGCATAGTATGCTTTTCAGCTTCCAATATCTAGATTCTATACAAAGCGCTCTAAAGCTGAGGTCTATCTCAATAGCAAATGAGTCTACCTCACCAAATTCCAGAGAATGAACTCCCGCACTTTAGGTGGCGGCAAGCAGTTTCTACATCGGAACATTCTGCTCCACAACCGACTTCTCCCTCTCCCTCACCTCCCTCTCTCTCTCCGCCTCCGCCTTCCTAGCCCTCTCCTCCCTCTCACTATACCTATCCGAAAACAAACCAAAATGCGGCCTCATCACAATCGTATACTTCACAAACTCCTCCATACAATCCACGATCCTGTCGCGGTTCCCACTAGGCTTCATCCTACTCCCGCCTTCCGCCTCGTCGTCTTCGGACGTGAATTGCGTGTAGGCTTGCGGGACCGAGGATTGGTTCGGGATCACGAACATGCGCATCCAGCGGCCGAGGATGCGCAGCGAGTTGACGGCGTTGAAGGATTGGGAGCCGCCGGACACTTCGGCGACGGCGAGGGTGCGGCCTTGTGTTGGGCGGACTGAACCGACGGAGAGGGGGATCCAGTCGATTTGGTTCTTGAAGACTGCTGTCTGGTTTCTGTTAGTAGTTTCTTCGTGTGCAAGTAGATAAGTTCGGTAAAGATTGGGTAGGCTTACCAGATTCCCGTGCTGTTCGGGCGAGATCCAAACCTGTCCATCGCTCCACCGACTCAGATCTCTGAGTTCCTGGACTTTGGGGTGATTATGCTGGACGTCGTCTTTGACGGGTAGACCTGCTGGGTCGTAGATCCGGACATCGCAGCCGAGCCTGAACAGGATCCGGGATGCTTCGAATGCAAGTAGTTTAGAGTAAGACCTAGATCAATCAGTCAGTATCCATTTGCACATCCTTTGATCATCGCCTCGGATAATCTCGAGTTAAGATATCAGGGTATGGATCTCTCACCTGGACCGCAAACTCCCATACAGCACCAGCACTTTCAATCTTTCGCCAGTGGCATTTAAATCCGCCTCAGCTAATTTGATAACAGTGCTCAATTCCAACTTGCTGATCCAGTCACTTGACGTTACTTCCGGATCGAGGAGAAATAGCCGGTATTTCTTCCGTACATCGGCGTCGTCTTTCTCTTCCGGGATGGCCAGTGATCGAAAAGAGAAAGCCGGATCAGCTTCGATATGCTCTACTTGTCGTAGAACCGAGGTATTGTTTAAGTCGCCGTTGATGGCGACAGTTCCAGGCATTGAATTTATGAAGCGGATGCTGGCTGGTTTGAAGACTTTAAATGTTTGCTTGCTAAGAGTAGCTGGGACCTTTATTTCGTTAGCGACAGTTTCGAATACATTTTGAGCCGAACTTACTGCACGCCGCAAACAAATAGACATCAGTGGGCCAGAGCAAATTTGTATCAATCGCAGTCTTTCTGAATGTAGTGAAGAAATGAAGGAGTCGGGCACGACTTGCGAACAACGTCCTATTTGAGATATTGAAGAAAACAACACTCGCCTACGACGACATCCCAAAAAGATGTCACTGCTAGGCTGTGATTGGTCAACAATCAGTGGGCGGTGCGGTCCACCCCGGCTTTGCCCACATTTCAGGGACTCTCGCTTACTCAGTGGCAACAAACGAAAATGTCTTAAATGTGTTTACTAAGGTCAAACGCGAAGCCTTTTTTTCAGGAGCCGATTCTGTACACACTCTCTAAATTCTATTGGAAAGTAAATCTAAGGGATACTTAAGCCCGAAACCCTTCAAAGACTGGTACGGATCACACGGCGGACTTCCGCTGCTACTTCCATCCATTTGTCATGATCCAGAGATCCAAAACAATCAAGAATAGTAGACAGCGTCCTGAAGTGCCATTTGTAGCTCCTGCGGTTTACTCTCAACTTCCTTCACTCTAGCCTTCAACTCATCAACATCCCAGTTAGCCCAGACAAACCTGCCATGCAAGAAGTCCGCTTCAGCACTTGCGAGCCACACGCAGAAATTCCCTGGTAGTTTAGCTGCCATCTATGTTAGCTCGTCTCATATATCTAAACAGAACAGACAGAACTCACGATCATCGTACACAAACTCGCCACCCTTCACGCTACCCATGTCACTAGCGATAGTCCCCGGCTGCACATTCACGACCTTCAACCCGGGGACCTCAGTTGCGAGATACTCAACCATCTTCGCACCAGCGATCTTGGATACTGCGTAAGCAGACATGCCTGCCAGCTTCTCGATCGCGGGGAGATGTCCGGCACCGCTGGAGATGTTGAGGATCGTGGCTTTGCTAAGTGTCTTCCCATTGATGAACTCTGTGCGCGAGAATGGCATGAAAGCACGAATGGTGTTGAATGTACCCCGCACATTGACGTCGACGTGATTCCACCAATTGTCTGCATCTGCGTCTAGGATACTGGCGGGCTGGTTCAGATAACCTGCATTCGCGACCAAAATGTCGAGCTTTCCGAACTCGCTATGCATCCTCTCCAATGCGGAGTAGAGGGCATGGACGTTGGTGGTGTCAGCCACTGCATAGAATACTTTGAGTTCTGGAGCATGAGGTGAATCAAGAATGGCCTTTTGAGAAGCGATGAGGACATCCTCTCTGCGTCCTAGAATGCCCATGTTGGAAGCGCCAGCGAGGGCAAACGAGAGTGCGATTTGTTTGCCGATGCCAGTCCCGCCGCCAGTGATGATAATCTTCCAAACATTAGTTGACGCCGATAACAAATACGGAGAAGGAGACTGATACTCACCGATTTGCCCTTTGCCGATAGATGAGGCTGCGTTGGGTCAATAGCTAGGGTGGGTTTGGTATGGTAGGTCTTGGTGTAGCTTGGGAAAATGGGAGGGGGTGTGGACATTTTGGCAGATGAGTGAATTGAGATTTGTGGGTCTTTCTTTAGAAACAGAAAGCTAGATAGACTAGATGATCTTTGAATGGATTGATGGGAAGTGACTGATGTGAACCAGTGGTTTATATATATGTTCAGAGACGGAGGAAGGGCTATATGCCAAGGATATGGTCGAAGCACCTTCTCGCAATCACTCACCACAAGACGGAGTTGAAAATTTTGCTAACAGAAGTGGAGGATAAACAGCACTGAAGCGAAATCTTGTAACACAGAAAGTCCTACTGTATTCTCAATCGGTCGCGGTTGTTGTTCTCGAAAGACACGAGATTGCTAAGCGAACCCATGAGGAACTCGGAGATCCGAGTGGATCACTGAATCTTGAACCACGACTATTACCCAGCAGTACAAGAGACCCCGACGTAAGCTTAGACGATATTTGCTTACCAACGAATGATGTGGGAGAAGGTTCTACCGTGAACGATGGTACACTAAACTAGTCACGCTTTCTAGGGAACCAATGGTCGTAAGCCCTTCTCATGAAAAGACTTTAGGCGGCCCGAAGCTCTTCCTTCATCACGCCAAGATCCACGTCAAACGCCTTTCCAAATATTGGAGAAGTCATTTAGGAGAAACCGTTGAAGGTTCTTAGCTAAGTTTCATATCTAGTCCTTCTCCTTCGCTTGGATCTGCTCATATTCTCAATAAAATTGAAAACATAAGAGCAAACAAACTCAACATATCGCTGTAGCATTACAGACGGGACCAATTTAGTACCTCTGCTATATTATTTAGCCTGATAGCATTTACGTCAAGTTGAAATGTTTATTTTGTAGAAACCTAAATGGGAATTTATTGAGCGAGCTGGAGGCAATAAGCGAGATTTTCAGGGTTTCCCCGCAAATACTTCCGCCAGGATCTTCACTCGGCAAGGAGGACGGGAGCCATAAACGGCAGTAGAAATTCGAAGTATAAATTCAGGGGCATTCATGAAAAGAGTAACAATTCATCTTCATGGTGTATCTTATTCTCTTAGGGGTAAGATTGTATTATACGCTCGGTCACTACCAAGAAAAAGCCCACTAGAATCCGGCAAAATGTTCGCCTCTACAGTTCTGCTCGCTCTTTCAGTCCTCACTGGAGTTTTCGCTCATACACATGACCCTGCACCCAAAGCTCCGCGACTCACATATCTTTACACCGCGAACGTGACTTTGGGGCCAACGATCCAATATGGCGCTGGTTCCAGAGGCAACCGCGTTGCGATCCCCATCATTGGAGGCACTTTCAACGGCCCAAAGATGAAAGGTGAGTCTCATAGATCTCTGCCGCATGTTCTTTAAGATCCTGTTCATGAAGAATTTCTTCAATTTCACAACAGAGGTGTCTGACGTCCATATTAATTGACTTCATCCAGGTACCATCATCAACCTGGGAGCAGACTGGGGGGTGACCGACAACCTCGGCGTCTTCAATCCAGACACTCGTTATGGCTTCAAGACAGACGACGGAGCCAACATCTACCTCCAGACCAGTGGGCCTCAAAAACCAGACGGCTTGCTTCATCTACGCCTCCTGTTTGAGACGGGAAATGCAAACTACACTTGGCTGAACGAGATTGTGGCAGTAGGTATATTGAAGGGAGGTGCTGGCAGTTACGTTATAATTGATGCTTGGGAGATGGAGAGTCCGTAGAGCAGAGGCTTGGAAGCTTGTGTTGAGGTACTGCTAGAGAAAGTTACAATGATAGGCAGCGGCGTCAATTTTGCGTGCCACTGTTCTAGCTGCATGTCACTTCAGTGCATAATTTCCTCTAGGCGAGGTTAGTGTACAGCACAATCGGGAAGTGTTTGAAACAAAGCCATCTGCATTATTTGACCGAGTGCTCCTCTTGGAACTTGATAGTGCGGCAGTGATTTCGACAACTCGGCACTTCAAAGAGCTGCCTTCGAGCACTGCACTTCAGAGACTCTACAGTCAAAGTGAGTATTGAGGATACTTCAAGTTCATCTCACAAAGAGACCTGTGCATGAATTCAGAACGGGGTTCTTTGACGATCCCCACAACCAGGACTCACCTTTGTCCTTTTGCTATGGCTCACCAAAGACTCAAGCATTATTTATTGACGACAACTTTCAAGTTGTGCAGTTCTATGTGACTCTTACATTGATTTTGATAGTACGACTCTCGATTATCAACCTGACAGATCGCTAGATGACGTACAACCTCGATACCACGATGGTCTCTCCCACGACAACATTCTAAGCGAGCAACCCATATCCGGCCACGCCAAGCATTGACACGCAAGGATAAAGCGATAAGGTTACGCGGACCCCAGCCAAAACAAACAGGCATCAGTCGCTTGATAAGCATTAAATCGTGGTAACCTTAAAACGCAAGCCTGCATTGGTGCCGAGGTACCCGAAACATTTCGATCTGATCAAAACACCGCTACTTTGTCTTTTCCCAATACCAGAAGCCCATCCTTTCGTTTTTTCGTTCATTTGTTTATTGAGAATAATAACCTTGACGCGCACACCTGCTACGGTACCACGAGATGGCCAGTATCGGGCAGGAGAATAAGAAGGGGTTCTTCAACTATCCGGAGGCGAAGAAAGGGTGAGATGATTGAATTTTGGGTACATGTGCGGACAACGTGACTGACGATCTTGACACAGACCAGATGTGCCATACAAGAACGATAGGAAAGAGAATCCCGCTGTGAGGGGATGGTTCATCTACATCTCAGCACTCATGTACGCCTTGATGACCTCTCATGCGTGGTCTGACATCAGCTCATCTGTATAGTCTCGAGAATATCTCGTTGATACGGCACACGGTTTGGCGCAACACTGGATTCGGCGACCTACGTAAGATTCGCACATACCTGGAATATTTTGAGCCCCGATATGATCCAACTGTCGTTCCAACCTCAGCTCTGAAATCTCCGTTTGAAAGCAAAGATGATCTGGCCGTCGACCCCACCGCCGTCCCTTCCCCAAAGACGTTGTCGAGTCATGGATACTACTCGGTATCTGACTACACAGCCATGTATCTATCTGGAGACCTGACTCCTACGGCTGTCGCCAAAGCTCTGCTTCCTCTGATACGAAAAGATGCGTCTCCACCTGGCCAGTACTCTGCTGGATGGTTTGACAGCAATGCCGAGATGATCATGGCTGCAGCTGAAGCCTCAACCTTACGGTATCAGAAAAAGGCTCCCCTTGGACCATTAGATGGTGTGCCTGCCGCCGTGAAGGACGAGTATGATGTCGAGGGCTATACGACCTCACTGGGATCGGTGAACGACTACACCGGACAAGCTCCGCCTGGAGAGACGATTACCGCATGGTGCGTGAGGAAGATGGATGAAGCTGGAGCCATCAATTTCGGAAAGCTCCATATGCACGAGTTTGGTTTGGGTATGTGTTTGACTCTCAACTTTTATCCCGAAATTCGCCCCGTTTTCCAAGTATCTCGTGACATAAAACTCACAATTCTCAGACACATCTGGCAACAACCCCATCAAAGGCACACCACCCAACCCATACAACTCACAGTACTACACCGGCGGTTCCTCCAGCGGCTGTGGCTACGCCGTCGCCAGCGGGCTCATCCCCATTGCCCTCGGAGGTGACGGCGGAGGCTCAATCCGCATTCCCGCTTCCTTCTGCTCAGTATTCGGCCTCAAGCCTTCCCACGGTCGTCTCTCTTTCAAGCCCTGCATGAACCACTCCTCAACCTGCGCCGTCAACGGCCCCATCGCCTCAGACATCGCCTCTCTCACAACCTTCTACCAGGTCCTGGGCACCCCAGACCCATCCTCCATCTTCCCGGCACCTTCTCTAACAATCCTCTCGCCCTCTCTTAAGAAAGTGAAAGTGCTGGGCATACCAGAAGTATGGTTCGCACGGTCTACGCCAGCTATACAAAGGCTGTGTCGCTCGCTGATAGACAAGATGGTCACGGTGCACGATTACACCGTCATACCCATCACGATCCCTTTCCTGTCTGAAGGACAAATCGCACATGCGATGACAGTCTTGACAGACGCGGCAACGCTTCTCCCTGTCACGCATAACCTCACGTCTGCGAATCGGATCATGATCGCTCTCGGTACAGTAACACCAGCAACTGACTACGTCCTGGCTCAGAAACTTCGACAGTTGTTGATGCAGCACCTCGCGTACCTATGGCAGCAACACCCAGGCATGATCATCCTGACGCCGACGACAAGCTGCGCAGGCTGGAAGATCGACCACAAAGACGACTTGAAGTACGGTATCAGCGACGGAAACCAGACCTTGAAAACCATGGAGTACGTCTGGATGGCCAATTTTCTAGGTTTGCCAAGCTTGACGGTTCCGGTGGGTTATGTGAAGCCGGAAGGGAGTAAAGGGGAGGGTGAAGAGGCTGTTGAGGAGACTGAGGGACGTGTGCCTGTGGGACTGATGGCTATGGGGGAGTGGTGTGCTGAGGAGGATCTGCTGAGGTGGGGACTTGATGCTGAGGGTGTTGGGGAGGAAAGGAGGAGACGGCCGGCGATTTGGGTGGATGTTGTGAACAGGGCGAGGGAGGAGATGAAGAGGACGTAAGATGAGATGTACATTCTTTATGTTCTTGCTTCTCTAGACGATGGAAGGCACAGAAGGTGCTAGCATGAAGTTTGTGAGGCTGTTTGATGCTGAAGAAATCGACAGATGACACCAGCTACAGACATAACTTGGCTATAATTGGCATTTTGGCCGCGTGTCCGCTCATTAATATAATTAGCAAGAAGAGAAGATGTTATGTAGATATTTCATGATCATCATACAGATGAAGTCTTCTAACCCCTTGTTCCTCTTGTTAGTCCCTTGCTTGGAGTGTGAAGCAACAATGAGTAAGTAGCTGATGTCGATAGAGACGCTCAATACCCGCCCCTGAAATAGTCGGGCGAGTAAACAAACTGTTTCCACGTCCTCCTTCACTATCCTCCGCGACCACCTCGCCATTAAACTCAAAGCCACCATCTCGAAAATGCTCAAAGCAGCACCTCCTATCCAAATCAGCCCGCCGCTCGATCCCCACTACCGTCATCCATCAGATCCAAGATCTCACGCATTCCCCTGTTCGTATTTCATCCCACGCCTTCGCTCCCATCTCATCCATCCCCTTTACCCAAACCACCTCGCTCGCTAATGGTACATACTTGCTTAAATACCACTCTCAACCCAGTGCATGCAATATCAAATCTGTATCCTGTATGCATGGTATATATATCCCAAGTTTACATTATCCATGGTAACAGTCCGCACCCCTCCTATCTCCATTCCTCCTATCCCATATCGTCTCCTCTCCGATAACAACACCTAAGTACAACATCCCACTCATCCCACGCCCACCCCACAAATTCAAGTTTGGTATGAGACGGTGTCCTTCCCCCTACAGTATCTCAGCATCTAGCTAGGCACACAAAAAAATGTACTGGGAATACACAGTCCATGCCACGCATGATCCAAACAACCATCCATCCATTACCCCCATTTCCCATCGCCCACGCACAAAATCCGGTACCGTACCGACCCATCCATCGCACGTTGTTCCCCCCACGTCCTTCTCATCAGCTCATATCCTACTTCTGCGAGAAATAGGAGAAAAGGCAGAAGAGAAGCAAGAAATATCGCCGTCGATATCCACTTCTAGCCTCGGCTTTGAAGCCTTGTACAGTACCAGGTATATTTGGAAAAATACGATACCTCATTCCAACGAAATCACGTTCTCGTGGTGCGCTGCGGGTAGCCTCTGGTGTGTAAGACTGTAGATGTCTGTGTTACTTGATGTTAGGTCACTGGTTCTGAGATGTTGACTCTGGAGTCATGAGTCTCCGAATTCGTACAGGTACGATGCAAACGCCTATGAGGGGACCGGATAGAAATGATTGTTTCGTGGGCTGGAATATGGGGCATTATTTTGGTATGGGAATTTGCTTCCGCCAATACATCTGCCGGTGAACACAAGGCTCGCCACGTCTTGCATTCGCCACCTCTAACACATGCTCTTGATAGCTTTGAGATACACTTCCCATTTCATATCTTGATAGGCAGCGTATCTCAAATGATAGTCTCGGGTAAAGCCTTGAAAGACGGAGCACGGTATGAATTTGGAGGAATGTGAGAACTGATAGAGCGGAGATAACTGTGCAACGGTTTTCTGCAACCTGTGGTTACACACGTGGAGTAGAGTTGCAGTGGAGTGCAGTGCAGGGACCATGTAGTTGAGGGGTGCTGCTTTGCCTTTGCATTCGTTGGCTTACTCTCTGAGATGTGCCGGTATATGCGATCTTGATTCTTGATATGCAGGCGATTAGCATGGAAAGGACGAATGCAGGGGAGGGGAATATGCGGAACAAACAATAAAAGCAAGGAACTGTTGAGATATGATAGACTAGATGCCAGTATGCTTGGTTTATCTAAAATTACCCTATTGCAGCTAACTGCAAGTTCAAGGAGGCGCTTCTTTCGTGTTGACTCTTCTAGGATATCAATATAACCGCCTCGTCCAGGCGTTCTGCTGTCGGTAGAGACCGTAGACTTGTACAGCATGAACGAGCCAGCAGGAGCAGAAGCCAGAGTTCCTGGAGAGCAAGAATTCGCGAGATCGGCAGCTCTGCCGATGCTGTGTAATGGTTACAGTACTCGCTCTGGCAGACATTCCGGGAGGAGATCCTGCATCCAATCTTCATGGCAGGGATCGAAGAAGGGGGGATCTGGTCTGAACTTGAAAAGAGTGGCTGTGAAGGTTTGGGGTGCGTAACATCGAGATCACCGGTTCGATGAGACAAGAACAAGACAAGACAGGGACGCGGCCGCGCTTCGTATGCTCTGCTCTAGTATCCCATGCTGCTCCAAGGAAGCAACCGTGTTCTGGAACAGAATACGGCATGGCGATCTGGAACGATGCTTGCCTGCTCATGATGGGTGCTGCGATGAGGTCGTACACTGTCCATGTGCTCGCCATACGAACCTACGATTGATACCGTGACAATGATGATTCCATTCCCCACTGCCCACTTTGCCTCCCCGGAGTCCTGAATTACTAAAACGGCGTTTGGGAGTCCGTGTGACTCAAGATCAAGAAATTGGTGGTCATGACAGGAACAAATGTTACCTAAGCGAGGCTGGTCGTTGGACGACCCATTTCCACAGAAGGGGCATTGCTTCAAGAGAAGGAATCCCCTGATTTCCGTTTTCTCCTTCTTGCTGCGTGCGTGCGGAGAGAAAGGAGTGTTCTGAACGAAACCACAGTGCGGGGAAAAGAATGACTGCAGGCACTCGAATGCGGAGCCGAAGTGCCACTGACCTCAATCGTGCCTGCACTTCCACTTTAATCTTATTTCAAAGGATGGGGGCGTTTCTTAACAGGAGGCTCAATCTCAGAAAAAAGACTGTGCTGAAGTTCGTCTGGCGTTTGCATGGATTGTCTATCGTCTTCATCTTGGAACTCACTTTCCACATTCCTGGCAGCAGGGTTCGAGATGCCTGATATTGAAAAGTGCTTGTCTGCTTGCCTCCCTGCTACAGCAGCTTGCGACAACGTAAGGAACGCATTCCTAGATATCAACTCGGCTTGGCTGCCGAACGTAACGCGAAGTCGAGCAGAAATGCGTCTCGACTCATCAAAAGCAGCGACTGGCAGCCTGCTGATCTAGCAAATCAAACCCCCCTTACCCTCGCAGGATGGCTTGATTAATTCAGCAGCCAATTATATGAAGAGAAGTACGCAGTCGAACCACTCTTTCTGCAATTTTGGTACATGGGTTCCAAAGTGCCCTGGACCTTGTCAGACTGGCAACGCACAGCGGCGGGCGTGCGTCATGTTGCTTTTTATAATAGGTGCTTTGGCGTCCCAAACGCGGGGAAAAGCGACCAGTCAGTCGTCTTAAGGGTACCGACTTTTACTCGTTGAGCTTGTCCCCGCATCCTTGAACAAGACGCAAGAATCCTTCCACCTGGAGAACAACAATGCGGGCTGGAGATTGGACAACTTCATGTTTTGGTATGTTGATCTGGTTTTTGTCCCGAACAATTTGAGTTGAGGACGGGAGCTGCCGCTCTGGCTTCTGTCCTTGAAGCTGAGGCTTGCGCAAGATGCGAGAGAAATGGGTCCATAGTCAGGAACAGCCGAGTCCGGTTACTTCTCAGGAGCTGTCGCAAACAGATGCTTAGGACGTGCGAGCTGTCAACATGCTTTCTTTATGAAGAACACTTTTCAGCGGACCTAGCCGCCGTCAGCTTCGCCGCTGGGACCCCACACTCTTGTGAGACTGGCCTTTGATAACCGTTCGACAAACGACTGGTTTACTCGAGGATTTAGTCGGAAGATACGGGTCTCTTGTCGGACACCACGACAGATCTATCCTCCGCCGAAGCATGTCCATTGTGAGCCCTGTGATATCGGTTAGCAGCGAGGGAGCTTTCGAATGCCGCCACAAGGGTGCATCAATTCTATGTGGGGGACGAACTCTTGACCCTCTCAAATATCCGATTCGCGTAGACTCGCCCAATCAAGGAGGGCACGGCTGCGGCCGCTCGAAGCTGCATGGGCAAGGTCAATCAGGGTGCGAGAACATCGTGGTGAAGATCATTGAGAGCGCCCCTCGAATGCCGACTATGATGCGCTACATGAGGCCGACCTCCGAACATTCCTTGATCAACCCAGTAAATCAAATTGGACCAGGACAGGAACCTTGAAGCGGGATGTTGAAATTTCAATGTTTCACTTCGCTCCAGGACTTGGCTATCGAATCGAGCGTCTCGTACGGTAAAATCGAGTTAGTTCTTGGCAGGATGCGGGAAGCTCGAAGCTGAATTGCGCCATGTGTTTTCCAATGAAGCCAACTAGATCGTCACGAGGCTGGCGACGACGACTATCTGCAGCCGAAATCAGGAAGGTGCCTGCAACGGTGCCATCTGGTCGAAAGTGAAAAACGCCATTACCAGCCGTCCTGGATTCGTGGCTCCAAGGAGCTGAAGCTGCTGAAAAATGGCATTGCAGAATTCGGGAAGCCGAGAAAAAGAAAACGTGGGGGCTTGCAAAATCGTGCCGTATCTGAACAGGCGCAGTCCTGTCTCTTTCAGAAGAGCGGGGCAAAGCTGGGATGCCCTTGAACAATGCATCAGATCATGGGAGTGATGAGACCCCGATGAAGCGAATCAGAGAAGGTCATCTTGGGGTTAAAGATACGAGCATCGTCAGGGCGAATGAGAAGGCGAGAATCTCATGCACGAGATGGGAGACATCACCAGGATTATTCGCTATGAACACGAATGAGATCGCAGTTTGAAGTCTGTCAGATTAGCGAGAGGATGTCAGGTTTGGAAGAGGTCTGTGTGCTTGCAGAAACCCTGGCTTGATCCAGCTGGGAGTGTGGAGAACAGAAGCAAAAACAGATGGTTCGTGAGCTATTGAGACATTCAACATTCAAAAGGAGCCAGGGCTTGAGCCAACCAGACTGCTTGAAGGCCCGGCTAGAACCGAGATGTGATGGAAGTCGAGTGTGGAGCTGGAGACACCTCGAAATGCCATGAGGAGGTGGATCAGGACATTTGCGAGCTTTCATTCATGTAGGATAACTTGATGATCTTTCAATTTGTCGGTCTTTTCAGAAGACATCATCACGCAGTGTCATTTGTTAAGAATGCCGTCATGATTCCGATGATGTTGGCGTTGTCTGAATTTGTGAGCGCTTGCCGCGCAAAATAAATATGGAAGACCAAGCGTTCCTTCAGCCTGGACCACTGAGTGGACATGGAAACAACCGAGGCCCTCTTTTTAGGGTTGAAGCGAAATCAAGCTAGAGACCCTCATGCGGCCCGTCCAAACTAAAAAAACCTACACCAGTGAGTGGAGTGGCTAGTCTCGATCGTGAGATTGCCTCTCCATGCAAAGTAGATGGCATGGACTTTGTGCCTACCATCAGATGCAAGATAGGATGAATTGCTTCATGTCGCTCAAGCTTAATCAGGCCCCAAGGGTTGTCGCGTGCAGTATGCGAATAAGCCACCGTGGGCGTCAGCAAGAACGAGGAACCAGGAGGGGATAAAATTACCAAGAGGTAGTGCTGATGGCAAGCTGACGTCCGTTTCATGAGCCCCCCCTTTACAGCGTCTTGTAGTCGATAATGTGACTTGCGACTCAGACTGACTGTACTTTCTTATCGTATGCCCCAGATGTTTGACACAAGCTGAAGCGTGCTCGGCTTTCCTCGTACCGTGGTCAGAAGACGGCTCCGGCATGGCCGAGGGCTGACGAGTGACTTCTAAATTCATTGCAACTTCCGAAGTTTTCGAAACCGAGTCATGCTATCGAAGCTCATTTCCTGGCGACTATGGCGTGGCTTCCCAATATTGTGCGCCATAAGTTTGAATCAAGTAACCTGATATCAACCGGATATTGAGGTTGGAAACAGCTTGAAGCATTGCTCGTATCAATCCTGTGAGCTGCACTTCTGGGTCATTTAGCGTTAGTGAAGTAGGAAACCCCCACGCAGTTGTATCTGCTGGATCCTGGAGTGGATCGAGACTCGCATACTCTCTTCCCTGGTCAAACTGGTTGAGCTCTTTTGCGTCATGTTAATATAGCCGCCTCGAATAGAGTGACGCTGATAAGAGAGATCTGGGGACCAAGATAGAGACTTTGACTTTAGCCTCCAGATCGAGAGTTTCGGTTACTGCCGTAGAAGAGGTCTGATTGGCACGATTGCCAAACGGAGAATATACTGGGCTGTAATGTGCTTCGAACTCCAAGATGTGCCTCACTTGGACATGAGTGTGGGTGCGGCTATATGCAACATGCACCTGTAAATGAAGGTTTCTGCGTAACGATGAACTAACAGCATAACAGCGAATAGACTGTGCGCCGCCTGCTGTTCAGGCTGTTGCCAGATCTGACAGAGCCTGGTAGGAATGTGCTGATGTTTTGGAAGGATCTGGTCTCAGCTTCATGATCAACCCCGCCGCATGAAATACTGCTCAGTCCTAAGATATGCTCAATGTCCAGGGTGAACCAATGACAGGCCGTGCTGCCGAGTGCGCCGGACATCACGATCAGTCATGAAGCTATGAAAGACGGCCATATGCCTGATCAGGCAGTGGAGGTTTCGAAGGTGGGCATACTGTACTGTTTTCGAAGGACCCAGTTTTGGCGGGAGGAATTGATTGGATCAGCGGAAGGATCAGGGATGAGGTAAATCATATCGCAATAATCTCCGTAGAAATATCCCCCTCCTTTTTTGAATTTGCCGCCGCTGTCCTGAATGCTTACGATCATAACAAAATATTGTCAGCCGTGCCGCTTGTCGTCGGGTTGAACTCCGTGGACAGCACAAATTTGGAACGAGAGGCGTCTGATCGCATCCGTCAGGAGGAGAGCCCGCAACGAGGCAACCTCGTTAAGTGAGCATTCGGCGGTAAATGTATTGGATGACTGAGCAGCCTGCTCAAATCAGGATCGGCTTCATTGAAAGCTAATAACGGAGATCAAGACGCTTTGAACGCACTGTATCCCTTCCCCTCCAAGCTTCTATGGAGACGCGCGCGTCAATTTGACAATTTCGGATGTTTGACAAATGTACACACATTTTGTCTTCCCAAACCAAAGGGAACAACTGACTGTATGGAAGGTTTGGAAGAACCATTTCCTGGTGCCTGCATACCCGTAGCCCGTACTTGCTGCAGAAGACCTGCAGCTGCCTGGGCCAAAGAATAGTTTGAGGTGGCAAATCCAGTAAGTATTGTTCCAGCATCATGGCGACTAGACTGGACGACGAGAAGCCACCATTTGGCGATCAATCCAATTGAAGTATGAGGAGACGAAATCCAGCTTGCCTGAGTGCGGGCAGTACCGAGTCGTGTTCACTGGATAGTGCCCATCCATAGTGAGGGGAAGTCAACATCGTCGATGCAGGTGGATCCGTAAAGAGAATAGGATGGCGTGTTCAAATGTTGGAGGAGGTTGCGCAGCCAATAATCAGCAATGTCGCATCTGCTGGTAAAATGTAATCTGGTTAGGCCTTTCCTGATAGCCAGTCACAGGCAAGACACTCTGCTGGATCTAACAGGTCGACGGCGGGAAAGGCGCTGGGCCAACTGTTTCTGATGTTTCTTGCTGGCACTTTAAGAAGAGCAGGTAGTGGCCAAGGCATGTCCAGGTCAGATTCGTCTCAGCTTTCCCACAAGGTTGGGGACGGCAGGAATGGCAGGGCCAAGCCCACACAGGAGAGGACAATTGCTATTTCAGTTGCATAGCCTGCAAATGATTGCCCTGCTCTGGTGTATGTGGCGTACGGCTGGAGCGCTGCCCTGTCGATTGGAGACTTTGGTGGTTGCGGATGATAGACTTGAGCTGGCTTTTGATATGCCCTTTTCCTTCTTTCCTTAGCGAGGCAAATTTGTGTTCGGAAGCCTGGAGAGATAGGGCATCGTCAATTAGAAGGCCAAGCCTGCTCTGAGAGTTCAATGACGACTCTTCCTTCACCCCACTGCGGTCCCATGGTACGTCCGGAGGTAGAGCGTGAAAGACGACATGGCCTCACGAGTTGGCCAGGATGTTCGTCTGCATGCTTGCAAAAGTTGGGGCCGTCTTGCAGGCCACATCTGCAAAAGCCTAGCTTTGTCCAGTCAGGGCAAGTGAAGAAAACGCCTTTCCCCAGCAACATTCCAACAAGGTGCCTCTCACCGAGCCTGCACCACTCAAAGCTGGAAGAAATGCTGCAGAGCCCTGTAGTTGCAGGGCCGCCCGATGTAGGCTGGCCTCCTCCAAAACATCCCACGTCGCCGCTGTACGGAGGGCAAAAAGACCATCTAAAGTAGACGAGAGGCGGAGAAGAGAGCATGCCTGGAGAGGAGAGGCTTCAGGACCAGGACCAGGACCAGGACAGGCTGTGGCCCATGTCACGGCAGCCAGGAGATATTCTTGCCTTAGCCGTCGCCGTAGCCCAGATGAGCGATGTTGCCGTAGAGAGCGAGTCTGGCGAGAAAATAAAGATAACGATGATAGATTGGCACAAGGAGGGTGTGTTGTTGTGCCAGTTGTGGTTTGGTGAGAAGTGAAAATCCTTTGTTTTGGGCTGGCGTGCAGTGCACATCGCTGTAAAAGTACACAAATACCGTAATGATCCGAATGAGCTGCGCGAATGCCGTTCTCAAGCCATTGTAGCAAGGCAAACTAAAGCCAAGCAAAAGCCGCGTGAAGTTTCTCTCTGCAAGGACAACACAACAGAGCATAGCATAGCATAGCATATATGGCATAGATATGAATGATAGCATGTCACAGCACAGCACAACATAACTCAAACTTCTGGTGCCATGCCAGACCAGCCCAGGGTAAAAGGAGAATTCAGTGCAGTGCAGTGCAGTGCAGTGAAGTACAGGGCCAATATTCTCGCTTGTTGGCCTCTGTCTTCTGGCTTCTGGCTGCTTCCTCAGCAGTGTAGTTAGTGAGTGAGTGGCACGGGGCGCTGTTTTAGTGAGACCCCTCTCTATCCATCCATTCATTATTGCCTCCTCAAATGTTCTGGGCACAGAAGAGTGAAATTGAGAGTGATCAGCAGTCCCCACGCTGGATCAGGCCCTGGTTGCGTCGCACTCGCACCACTCGTTGCCCTGTCCTGTCCTGTCCTGTCCTGCTGCACACCATTACATGAATCCCTGCCCTGGCTCCCCCCCCCTGCTGCAAAAAGTTGCTGCTGATCTGATGCTGCCACACCTTCCCCCCCCACTCTGAGTGGACCCCTGCTGGCACACCACACTACCTCCGTACACTACACTGTACTACACGCTGACTGCAAAGCCAAGCACTGCTCCACTTGCTCCACTCTTTCTCCTCTCTTGCAAAATCAAGACAGCCAGCCCTGTCGGCCCTCCCATGCTCTACTGAGACGCTTGCCCCGGAATGGACTAACGTGCAAAGAAAAGCCATCGCACCTGCACCCTGCCCTCTTGGTCCTTCCACTCCACCACCCATCTGCTGCAGGACCAAACTGGCAAACCCCAGTCAGACAAGCCAGACCAGCCAGACCAGGCAAGGCAGGCCGGCTTCAAAGTATATGGGCAACCTCCTCCCTCAACTCGACCTCTGCCCTCGACCCCATATCAGTCAGACCCATCTCGAACTTCACTTCACTTCTCCCCTGCTTCAAGCATTGAGTGCTCCTGATTATACCATCGTGAACTCTGGTGTCGTCAACTGCATTATACATTTCTTCTACTCGTCACATCATCGCTTTGCACAATCCGAGACCTTTCTGTCGTCAGTCAGTCAGCACTGTTGCCATAGCCGCCTCGCACAAATTGTCGACTCCTCGCTCCCCAACTGCACACCAGGCTCCACATCTTGAGTCACACCATAACTTACCTCACCGAAGCCGGGTACGACATAACTGTGCAAAATAACCTCAGTCACAACTCGAGAAACTTCTTTAAAGAAGGCAGAACCCACCCTCAAAGATTTCCTCTTCAGTTCCTCGATACCTCAGATTCTTACCTCAACATTTCGATCCTCCCAAGCTTCAACAACACTCCTCCACATACACAATGACTTTCGATATGGAATGGTCACCAGCATTCTGTCTTGCCTGTGACAGGCAAACCGACGGCAATGTCTACTGCTCTGAAGCTTGTCGTTTGGCAGAGTATGAAAATGCTTCTACTGCTGGCTCGCCAGCCTCATCCCCAACTTCGCCTCGAGCTCCTGTATCATGGTCTGCAACAAGGCAATCCAGCAATGGCTTCTTCATGGAACCGGCATACAACTTCCACAACGCACAACCATACGGCACAACACCATCACCGAGAACCTCGCAATTCTCCTACTCTGCCAGACCACAATCATCACCAACAATTTCCAAGGCTAGCCTCACTCCATCGAGCTCCCAATCGAGTCTCTTCTCCATGCAGAGTACCCACTCGTCGACATCCACAGAGCCAATGCAACTCTCTGATGAGTCACGAAAGGCTTTGAGGGCATATGCCAGCTCCTTCGATCAATCTCGATACTCGAGGAGACAATCGAACTAAACCACCACTTCACTTCGACATCACCCTGTTTACCAATACTTTGCATACCCAACGGCGTTCTTCAATCTTTCCCCTCACGATACAAATACCCATACCTCCTCTCACATCCTTCATAAGGATCGGCGTTCTATGCGATATCGGTTGTTTGTAACAAAAAAAAGCATTCTACGGGGCAGCATGCATCACTCTTCCAGCATTTTTCCACAATTTCAAAAATATTCTTTATGTCAACTAGCATTGGAGCATCGGAGCAAGGGTGGACAACCAATACAACATTCGCTACTTTGTCCTCAACAACGAATACACATTTCCTTTTGCAGTCACATCATCTTCTCGGGCATTTGAATCAGCATGGATGGAAGGGACAGGATAGGATTCGGATCAGGATATCATTGCAAGGCACTGCACAGGGGCCCGGAGCAATTGTTTTGTTGGATGGAAGCAATATGGAGGCGCTTGGATGACACGCATATGTTTTGTTCTGGCTCTCAAATGGAGCTTCAGTGTTGTCAGCGATAGTTTGTGAAATGGATAGAGGCTTCATCACGCTTTAGTGGAAGGCCCATCTATGGCTGTGTCGACTACGATACAGCTCAGTCTTCGACTGCTTAGTTTAGCAATGGACATCTCATCAGGGGTCGAGTCTACATAGACCAACCTAGATTTCTCCAACCTCACTAGGACATCTCATCATCATCACTCTACCCGTGACCTATTATACCATGATGCCTCAGCTACCAAAATCTCTTTCATCACCACTCGCTCCCGTCCTGCCTTCCCCTCACTCACCACAATCCACCACGGCATTCCCAAACTCCCATGTCCGTTTCGACTAGCGCATTCCTCCCCCTTCTTCCTTCTCCGTCCCGTTGTCCGAGCAAGCACCCAAGCACCCAAGCAAGCAAGCTGCAAAACACCTCCGCTTCACCCGCAGCACCCAACAGACCTTCGCTTAGCATCCCATCCCCCCTTCTTCCTCCTTCAAGAAAAGCCCGAGCACGAGCGGTTAGACCAGGACCAGCCAGCAAGCAAAACTCTAACCTGTGTAACATCTAGGCCCCTCTGCCTAGGCCGTTTCGAGAAAGATGGAAGACGAGACAAGAAGGGACAGGACAGGCTATTTTGGAGACTACTTGTATGAGGTGCATGTCGAAAAGGCAAAGAATCCAAATTGATGTATGTAGGTATTTATGTAGGTGCAAGTTACCGCATGGGCACGACGACGCTACAGTAGACAGACAATTTAGAAGGGAGGAAAGCTGTAAATTGTCCTTCTAGTGGGGCGCCGGCTGGTTGAAACGCCCTTGTCATCATCGTCACCATCATCAGCATCGTGAGGAAGGTTTTATGTACCTCGCTTCAGAAGTATCTTTTTCACCTCGGAATGGAAATTTGACTTTCGCCACTGTACGGTACTCCTCGTACCTACTGTATGTAGATTCATCCGGACACGTTTCTGAAGGAAGGAGAATAATGGATTTGAGTATAATTGCATGCACCATTCTCTGATTGAAATCATCGCAGTTTTCCAAAATGAGGGGTACACTATTCTGGACAGGACGGACAGACAGACAGACAGCTAAGCAAGCATCTCGCACTACGAGACTAGAGCCCGAAGATCCGATGTTCTTTTGTTTCAGTCAATCAATCAACGGGTCACTGGAAAAGGCTATCACTACCAATAAAGCACATGACGAAGTTAATTTTTTTCTTCTTCTCCCTATCTCACCACCACTTATGAGCCTCGCACCCCCTCCATTCTCATTCCTTTTTCTGAAATTTCTGAAGACTTTTTTTGCCCCTGGGGACACCCGCGTCTACGGGCTGAGAACGGAAAGAGATTTCCTCGCTATTCCGAGCAAGGTAGAGCACGCGCGGGAGGGAGCGAGCGGGCGAGAGTGGAATCTGGAGAAAGAGTGGCGATCTCGTTGGGGAGGGTTTTTAGTAATACTGTGGGGTAGTGCATTTTACTTTTACTTTTTGGGGAGGTTTGATTTTGAATTTGATTCTGCCAGTACTCGTTGGAACGCGGAGACGGACAGTTCGGATGGAACGGGGTTTGAGTTGAGACATGGGAGAAGTCAGAAGGACAGGCACCTTGATGACCTTATGAATTGGGAAAGCTCTGGGTATCTCGTGATGAATGGCACCATTTCTCTCTTGTATGGTCTGTGAGTGTGACATTCGATTTGGCTTTTGCCACGCATTGGGATCCGGCATTCCGTACGTATTGCACATTCTGTGTTGTGTAAAGGAGAGGGTGGTGGTATTGACTGGTTAATTGATTGAGTTTGCGATGTCGAGGGGCATGCTTGGTATGAGGTTATAATTAAGTAATTGCCGGTCACGATTTCATCATCGTACTCACCAGCAGCTGCTTGCTGGCTAAGGTAACCTTGCTACCTACAGCACAGCACAACACAACTACCACCAATAGCACAGTACATGCTTTGAGCGCATTTTATTATTGGATATGAGGAAGTATGAGGTGATAAACGCACCTCACCTCATAACACGTGGGAATAACTTTCTCATCTTGTCTTGTCCTGTGCCCAGGTGGGTACAAAACCTTTGTATTTACACCAGCGTCTCAAGAAATCCCTCTGCAGAGCTCTTGTTAAGAGAGGGAGGCCTGAGAGGTGCCAAACCTCTCGACAAAAAAAGACTTGGAAACCTTGGAACAAGAGAGAAGAAGAACAGTGAAGTTTCTACCCCACAAAAAAAAGCTACAAAACACTCATTCGCCTCCACATTCTTGCTGGATCAAAATTGCAACGGGGGTGATGCCTGCCTCCACAACACAAAAATCCACCATATCCACAACTTCTGCAGCGAACTTTCGTCCCCACAACGGACTTATTTTCCGGGATCTTTTTTTTGGCTATGGTTTTGTGAGGTCCACGATGGTGTTTCTGGTTTTTTTCTTGTGAGTGGGGAATTGGCGTCATTGTCATGCTGCTGGAGTGGGGAGCTCAGGATGCTCAGCTCACATTTCGTCATTACGTGCTGTGCTGTACCTATTCTATAAAGCTAGGACAGGCGAGGTGCTGTAAATGCGAAACTTGCAAGCACGTCTTTTGTGGATTGGAGACTTTTTGGTAAGGGTAGGTAGGGATGGATGGGCGAGGGAAGAAGGTTTGGGCTTCATGTCGGTATGGCGCAAGCGAGCAGAGTGCTCAAGCACTCAAGCACTCAACCGATTGATTGATCGACGCGGGAGTGCCGTTCCATAAAGTGCTGCCGCAAAAAGCGAACTCTGGTAAAGCATCCTCCTATGCTCCTCCTGCCCTTACCAATCAACAGAACATGGAAATGAAAATAAAACAGCATTGTCGCTGTCCAACGAATGAGAAGAACGGCGTCTTTGGTTTCACAGTTCTTATTTTAATCACCGCGCCTTGTTATGATTACCTTATCATCCGGTATATACCTATTATTGCTTTATTTATTCTCGGTTGCGCTGTGCTGCGCTGTCACTCGTTTCAGAACCTCGAATCCTTCACAAACCATCAAGCTGGTTGGTTCCTCGCATTGATGCATTCATGCCCACTTCTCTTCTTTTCTGCCTTGCTTCGAATCCTCTCTTTGGATATACCTCCTTTACCCTGCCTTAAGTGGAAGTGTGCCTTACCAGCTCACCGCAATCAGTCAATCAAGGCTGCTCGGAAACGGCCACCTGCTTTTCATTATGTAAGATGTATAGATTTTAAGTTGATTTGGATTTGAGTTGCGGGAGGGAAGCTTAGATGGCGAATTGTATGCATCGCTTCTACATTTAGCCTTTTCCTCAAACCTGATACTGGACCGGAGTGAAAATTTTCACCTGCCCGACAGCTCTGGTACAGTACAGCACAGCACAATACGCGTATAGTCATAGCATAGCAGCTCAGATCAGGCTTCAAGCACAGATCAGATCAGCTCGGCTCAGCTATCAGCTCATCGGACCGGACATGCTTCATTGCAACGCAGCTACTGTGTGGTACCTGAACCAAAACCAGACATCCCTCCCTATCCTCCCGGACGGCGGGATATGGGGCCAGGCACAACAAGCACAGGTACGGGTATGGGTCCAACAATGCAAGAGGGGAAGCTGTTGGACGAAAACAACGGGATCCATTCGCAGTAGTGGAGAGATGCTACCAGAGGATTGGATCGTGGCTCAACACGTATTTGGGACTTGGGAATGATAGCGTAGTGGTACCGTACTTGTGTTTTGGGGCAAGGGCAAGTTGCCTGCCTGCCTAGGTCTGGATGACTGTACCGTACAGTACATTCCAATTCGCGTGCGTGTCTGTTTATCAAAACGTTGTTGATGAAAATTTTCTCATTGACTCGCTTGTCTGGGGAACACGGGATGTGGTCTCTTTGATACTGGGATTGAGCCGTGGGGCTGCGCATAGGGCTGGCTGGCTGGCACGACCCGATCTGGAGCAACTACTTCTCATTAAATTCTCCTGTTCCATCTTAACCTATCATATCCTTTCTTGTGATGGCGTGTCTTCTTACGTTCCTATTTCCGTATCATCCAAGGAGAAATTTTCGGTCGGATGCAAGCAAGCATGAATTCCCAATTTCAAATAGGCCAGTCCTTTGTTTCTTCCTAGCGATGCGGGTACGTCCGATCCATTCCCGCCTGGTAAAGTGTCACCATATCCTCGAATGAAAAATTTCCCCGTTTCACCTCCTCCTAAGCGAATTTAACATCGAGATGTTCTAGACAACTCTTTTCCCGGAGGATCGATCTTCGCTCGGTTGGATCAATGAGAATGTGTGTTGCCAGGTTAGGGCAGGGAAAAGTTTGAACGATTGGCAGGGCGTCGACCACAGTCTGGCCAGCGCCTCCGAAAGGAAATGCGGCTCGGCTTTGCCGCCTTCAAACCTTGTATCCAAATCGCTTCCCCTTTCGACTGATGATGAAGCACAGTAGCGTCTATTTGCCCATGTTGCCTGTCCTTGCCAGATCGGAATCTCCTTGCTGGCGCGCTGCGGGCGATCTGAGACATTGGCTAGGTTCGGGTAGGTAGAGTTTCTCGGGGAAGAAAACTTTTCTTTTCCCTTTCTTTGTGTCTTTGTTCTTCAGCTGTTGGTCGCTCAGGTACCCGGCTACAGATACGGTTACGCTTACGGCTACGGCTACGCCCAGTTCATTGTTTCTCACCGTGCTTGATGCTCGGTGACCCAATCGTGTGTTCCTGACCCCCAAAAAGCAATGTTGACAGTTGTGGTGACACATGAGGCCTAGCCTGGAATTCGTGCTTCTCATTCTCCTTACGGCACCGTATTTCCTTTTGTTTCTGGATGAGCGACTGGTTCGTGAGCTTTGGGATTGTGGTTCGACGTGACTCTATCATTCCCATACAAGTACGATTATGGCGTACCGTGATAGGTCCATGCTGAGACAATGGACAATGAAGTTGAAAAGCCTTGTTCCATCAGCCGGAAGGTTAACAGATGGTGGTCTACTTTTGTGGTCTGCTCCCGAGATCGGATGGAAAGAGTTTCTTTGCTTCTTTGGACTCCCTTCGCGATGTCTTTCGGAGATGCACCCCTCTTCGAATATTCTTCTTAGCTTTGGTGTAGGATTGTGATGTCCAACTATTGAAACTGTCTCTCTTTGTCGTCACACATTCCTCTCGTTATTCCAGAGCTCGCTTGGTCCTGAAGTAGCAAAAGCAAAAGTCGTTCATGGGTAATAAATGCCCTAGGGCAAGCGCCGAGTCAAAGAGCATCTGTATTTCGAACCATTATTGCTTTTTGCCGCATATCTTTGGAACATCGAACTATCAACGTTCTTATGGTCCTGGGGCTGTCGATCCGCCCCCTTGTGTGACAATGCCCCCAAACTTGCTTATTCCAGAACATGTCTTTGCATGTACCTTGCACCCACTCCGAGACATGCATCTCACATATCTCATCATTGCCACGTGAAAGCGCTGCAGAAATGAATGCGCTTGCGACGTCTGACCAGTCGAGCTTCATTACGTTGCAGATGCCATGGGTTCAGTGGTCCGACACCATCGGAATTCGGGAAAGCTCCGCTGCAAACCGTCTTTTTTCGATGCAGACAAGCAAGCAAGGGATACTGCTACTGATTCGTAGTTAGTGCTACGGCAGGAATGCAACTATTGATCCTTGATTCACGTGAGCACAAAGATTACGAGGTCACAGTGGCCTTGTTTTCGGGAGGGTAAGCAGGCGAGCACTTCCACCGTTTCCTACGATGAAGAGGAGTAAGCAAACGGATACGCCCTGCTCGGTGGAACAAGTCGTTTCGACCTTCAACGACATATGGAATCGTCGTACGGCATATACATGAGGAATGTGGAGCAAGCTGCTCCCCTCACGTGTCCATTGTTTCAAACAAGATTTTTGCGCGTCCTTTCTCCGTCCCGATGTTCGATGCCAGTTCACAGTAAGGCAGCATTAGCTTCACAGCATGACCCTGCTTCAAACGAGGTGGAAATGGAAGGAAATGGCCATTCCTGGGTTACGACAAGCAATGAGTACCGCAGCGACGTTCTACAGCATACGGATACAACAGGTTGTTTACTTCACGTGTGCTTGTGGATGCGAAGCTGTGAAGCTGCTGTATGTGAGTACAAGGAAGAGCATTTCCGGTGTTGTACAAAGAGGACCCTAATGGATATCGGCACGGAAAGCCGCATTTTGGAATACCAGGGACCCAGGACACTCGAGTTACAAGGTGACCGAACACTTGGGAGCCGTTGGTGACCGCCGATGTGATGCGGTGCGTCTGTTACTGCGGTCTCTTACGTGTTGAGGTGTGATGGATGCTGCTATAATGCCCTGCCAGCTCTCTCATATCTTCGATCAAGTGATACGACTTGAGGGGAAGTAGGGGGCTGGATATCGGAAGATGAAATGGGCAGGTATAGACTTTTTGCAGTAGTACCGAACACATAGTTGCGTTGATGAGTTCCGCCATCGCCTGATCTTTCTCTCTTCTCTCTCGAAGCTGCATTAGTCTCTGCTTTGTGGTGTTTAGGACGATGTATCCTCAAAGTGGCCACGGTAGTTGCCGACATGATATTGTGCTCGCTTGCGTCCCAGGGGCTTCTAGGATCTCCAGGGAACAAGGGCGACTTTCACTATTGCAAGGCTTCCTGACTAGATAGATTATTATATCCTGGTACCAATCCTTTGTTGAATGTTCGTGCCAGACGGAGCTCGGCGGCCGGCAGTTGTAGACGAGTGTGGTCTCGTTTAATTGCCCACTGCCAAAACACGAAAATACGAAAATCTGTCAACTCCGGATGCTGGGGATGATCATATAGCTTGGGCGCAGGACATCCTTACATTCTCACACCATGAATAGGGGTTTGGACCAGGCTGGTTGACTCAATATAAAGACAGAATCTTCTATCTGTGGTTGAAAAAGGATGATACTCTGCGAGAATGCATGCCTGGGTGACTTGAACAGTGAAGGAGCTGCAGAAATGAATGCGCTTGCGACGTCTTACCATTAAAGCATCATTACAACCCCTTTCTACATAATTTCGAAATACTTGGCTATAAGTAGGGTATTTTATAAGGTAATTTAAAAGGGTTCAGCTTGGAGTATGAGGTCGAAGGTGTGGTTGAGGTCGTTGTCATCAGCAGTGGATTGCGCGTGGGGTGGCGGAGGTAGGGGGAGAATCGAGTAATGCGCCACGGAGACGCACTTTTCTGTCGCAGATGTGGGGAGGAGTTACCTTGTGGGGGTGGAGGAGCTGTGAAGGATGACATTATTGCTACTGTTTCTGTGTGCGTGGATGAGTTTGAGTCTGGGGTTGGAGCTGGAGTCCGAATTCGAATTGGAATTGGCATTAAAAATTGTGTTCAAGTTTAAGAAATTTTAGAAATAATTGGAATATTGCATTGCTTTACGTCGACTTTGGATCGCTAAAGTAGCGCCACTAGTACGGCTGCTACCACCACTGCTACTACACCTTCCTCGTCGTCACTCTTCAAGCTCAAGGTCAATAACACACTTTGCGCCGGAGCTTCCACAATCCCACCATTGGCGAACGAGAAGCTCTCCAATACATTCCCAGGTACTCAGAGAACCCAGGCAGTTCACAAATCTACTCAAAACCTTCTCAACCCCTCAAGAACCACCCGCCGCAACAATGACATCCCGCCTCGTCCTCGTCATTGGAGACCTGCACATCCCAGACAGAGCAATCGACATACCTCCAAAGGTACCTCCCCCCCCTCTAGGTCCACGTATTGTTCCCAGTTGAAGCTAACAAATAACCTCCTAGTTCAAAAAGCTTCTCACACCAGGGAAAATCGGCCAAACGCTCTGCCTGGGCAACCTCACCGACAAGCCCACCTACGAATACCTACGCTCCATCTCCCCCGACCTCAAGATCGTCAAGGGCCGCTTCGACGCGGAAGCCACGTCGCTGCCGCTCTCGCAGGTCGTCACACATGGCTCGTTACGGATTGGCTTCCTAGAGGGCTTCACGATGGTAGCGCCTATGGAGACGGACCTTATGCTCGCGGAGGCGAATAAGCTGGATGTGGATGTACTGTGCTGGGGCGGAACGCATAGATTCGATGCTTTTGAGTTTGAAAATAAGTTCTTTGTGAATCCGGGGAGTGCGACGGGTGCGTTTAGTACAGGATGGGTGGGGGATGGGGAGGAAATGGTGCCTAGTTTTTGCTTGATGGATGTGAGTTCTTGTGCTGGGAATGTGATGGGATGTTTAGGTGGTTTTTAGATGGTTGCCTGCTGACTTTGGAAATCTAGGTGCAAGGGATTGGTTTGACGCTCTATGTTTACCAGTTGAGGAAGGATGCTAATGGGGTTGAGAGTGTGAATGTGGAGAAGATTACTTATACCAAGGTTGTGGGCGGATCATGATGAAGTGAGGTGTGCGTGGAAAGCTATATGGTTTGGGCGTGATGACATCGAGGAAAGATGACGTCCATAATGGTTCTGGATGGCAGTGTTGGAGTTCGAGGACAACATTCATGCTGCCCCGTAAAGCGGCGATAATACGCCCAGCTATATCACATTCATGGCGTTCAACGGAGAGGCCCTTCATAGAGTAGAATACTCTTTTGGTATCATATCATTGCCGTAATCCAGAGAGAGAATCCTTCCTTCATTGCAAAACTCCCTGCGCTCAAAAGGTATACAGACAGGATCGCTCATCCAACACCAACGACAAAAGGAAAATTCTTAAAAAGTCATCACGGTCGTTCATAGCATCATACTCCTCCTTCGAGCCGAAATTCTGTCACTTCTAGATGCACCTGCTCCTGGGTCGACCATCCCAGTAGTACTGGAAGACCTCTTCAGTGACTTATCCACTTCGCATTCCTTCATGATCGCCACATCTGATGAAGAAGCCCTCAAACCGAGGGTCGACTGTCTACGACGAGATTTGGCATTTTCGGATCTCTTGGCTCCTTCCATATCCGAGGCCTCGCTATCGCTCTGCTGCGGATGTTGTCGAGACAAGGTGGGGTGTCTTCTAGAAACACGCACTGGTTCTTTCTCATCTTTAATCATCATTGGCGGTGCTTCTCCTGAAGATAGAGAGGACCCCTTAAACTCGTAGATATCCAGATTGGCCATTCTCTTCACTACCGCTTCGTTGTCGGATATCTTCTCTTTTTCTCTCGCTGCAGCTTTGGCTCTCCTGGTTTCTGCAAGAAGTGCCGCTATCGTACCGCCTGAAGCTGATTTGGGAACATCTAATTCTGTCTGGTTCAGAATAGATTCACGTCGCTTCCTATGGGTCGTTATGCTGCTGGGCAGTGGTTCAGGTGCCGGATTTTTATTTCTTAACGGACTGTTCTCGACCGTAGCTGAAGAAGCAGCTGGCATAGACTTCCATGCATCATCAGCCTCCGGCTCCGTTTTTATGGTCGTCGAAGTAACTGTGTCTTGTTCCTCATGCTTCAATATGCTTCGAGGTTTTTGATCTGGTACAACAGCATCAACCAGATCCTTAGTTGGTCTGCGCATCTTATCTCGAAGGCTAGGCTCGGCATAGCTGACACTTCCACGAGCTCGACGGCTCGGTCGCTGGCCCTCCCCACCAGCTCCAAGATCAGAAGGAGGAGGGGTATCCCTCGACTCAACCTTGGCTATCGAGGGTGGCTGTGATGACTCAGGTGAGAATTCGGACAATGCTGCTGGAGTTTCTGGCTCAGGCTCGACCTCAATGGTATCGACAACCGGATCAGGCGCGGATTGAATCCGGACGTTCTCCCGTTTCTTTTCTCTAATTCTGTCCTTTGAAGCGTCTGGCTTCGCAAGATCCGGTTTAGCTAGCTTGGTCTCATCGGAAACCAATAGCTTTTTTCGGGGAGAGTCATTAACACTCTTTGGTGCTAGAATTTTCCGATTCGAAATCGCAACTGCCTTGTCTCGGGGTGCACCCCTAGCAATAGCGAGCTCTCTCGTCGATCTGTTGCTGGGCTTTTCTGATTGAGCCAGAGGTTTGTTTTTCGACTTGTCATCATTGGCCACACGAGTGTACTTGAAGTCGTCAGGAGAGCTAGGCTGATTTCGACTCAAGGTTTCTGGTTCCTCGTCATCGCGGACATTCAGTTTCCTTTTCGCTCCAGTTTTGAGTGACCCAGATGCTTCCCGAATGCCATGTGTTGAATCTGGTTTTCCGACCCGCTTCAGCTCCGAGGCACCCATGCTGTCTTTACGCTTTTTCCTTTGCTCCAGATTGATTGAAAGCGCAGGATCCAACCCGACACTCTCTTCACTGACCTCTTTCCTGGTCGGCAGTGGCAGGTCGATCTTAACCGGATCCTCGTCGACAAACTGTGATACGGGTGGCGGTCCAATATCAGGAGAGTCCGTGGTGTCGGCCTCTGCATCAGCTACTAAACTCAAGATTTCTTGTTTCCTGCCATACTGTAAGCTCGTGTCGCCTTGAGGGATTGTGGTATATCATACTCTAAAGTTCGTCTAGGGTATGACTTGTTTTCCAATATTGGGGGCAATCTTCCTTCCTGTCCCGCAACGGCTTCACTCAAAGTACAAATATTCTTCCAATTCTTCTGATCCGGGCTTGTGGCTGGACTGGCTCGTGAGATCTTTCCACTCTGTCGAGTCTTTCTTTGCGGAGAGGGTACTTCTCCAAGTCCCGAAAGTAATGCGCCTATTTCGAGAAGTTTCGCCTCTAGTTGTGACTTAACCAACCCAGTATGTTGAGCTAGACGCTGAGATCTCCCATTTTCAAGCTCCCCTTGGAGTTGTAGTATCTGCCCTCGAAGTCCCAAGTTTTCTGCCAACAACCTCGAGGTTTCATTCTCGAGATTTCGAATTCGAAGTGATTGCGTGGAATTAGCTCGAGCTATGTCGCGATTCTGCCGCATAAACTTGCGTTTAACTTTGCCAAATGTCAGTTGTCTGCCTTGTAGCCAGGTACTGAAGGGCCGCGCTCACGAGATTCTATTGTTTCTGTCGGCGCCGCCGCGGGCTCATTCAGTCGAGCCATTTGAACTGGGCATGCGGCAGGGAGGGCTGATGGTGTAGATAACTCTGTAGCTGTAGATGTTTGGGCTGATGGCCACTTGGGTCGGCGGACAGCAAATCGCAGCAGAATTGAATTTGTTTTCCTTGTGACGGAATGTTGACAACAAAGATTTCCGGGTCGCAATTTCCTTGTTGACATTGAAGCTTGAAGCAGTTAGTCTGATGCGGCCGCGAGCTAGGAACCCTTGCAAGTAAAGTGGGAGAACCTTGGCGTCCGAGGTCCTGAAAGTGAAAGCTGAAGTTTAACAAAACAGAAGCTCAGGACAACTAACTCCCAAGTTTACAAAGCCGACTTGTTGCTGTACTCGTTCGTCTGGACTTGGAAGACATTCGCCAAACGATCACGACATCATCAACAATCTCCAGCTTGCAAGTCACACGAAGTGAGAGATGTCATACTCGTCGCGACCCCTCCCTTCGCATTTGCGACAAGCTTCAACATCTGGAAATTCTGCGTCGACGGGTCAATCGCCCGTTCTCCTTGCGCGAATAAACGAGAAGAAGGCAGAGCTGGAAAATCTAAAGCAGTTACGGGATCTCAGTGCTGGCTTGGCTGGGCAAATGCAAATGCTGGAAGAGAAATTATCTACACTATCTGATGGTACAGAAGGTAATATATACATCCAAAAGTCTGGCGAAGGAAGCGTATTAACTTCTCCCAGCTGTTGCCACAGTATTAGGAAACTGGCACAATGTCCTTCGCGCGATCAGTATGGCATCAAGTTAGTCTCCCGCCTCAACTATTGCAACTCCTCTAACTTCATTTCAGTGAAACTTCCAAAGCCTAAGGAATCTGAAGATACCGAGACAGATGAGTCAAAAAAGAAGCCTGATGTCGACAATCCTCTGCCTCAGACTCTGGTGCGAATACCTACAGAGCATGCGCCGATGCTTCAACAGGCCAGCTCAGGCGGAAATGGGGAGTGAAGCCTTACGCAGCGTAATGAATAACGAGTATATATGGGACAACGGCAGGATCATGAGCAAGGAACATGACAGAGCATGGGGAACAGTTCTGTACCTCTCTGGTACCATGGAGGACTTGTATCCTGCGGAGTTTTGGTTGGTGAAGCGGCTGTTGAAGGCCCTCGTTTTGATACCCTGGCGTGACTGGCGGTAGAGTTGAGGCTACGGCAATATTACAACAACATATTGGCAATTATTACATCGTTTCATTATCTTCACATCGCTCTGCAAACAATCACCATTCCTCAAAGATGGAGATTTCATAGTACTGTTGATGGCAATCCAATCTTCTCCTTCCATCACGAAACTCACGCGTCGCGAGTCGATCGTACCCCTGCCATGCCTCTCGGCTAAATATCGGTATTTCAATCGTAGCAGTTGCCATGGTGATCAGCCTAAACAAATGTTTCACATCATAAGGAAAGCGCAATAAGAAACCTCGCGCAAGGTCTATCCCTCAGACTCTGACAATCGATAAGTGCACTGACTACTGCGCTCCTCAATTGCATCTGCATCTACATCACATCCCACCCCATACATCTCTACGTGGCTCGTCGCATATCACACTTTGTTCCTCCATCTCATTACACCCTGCATTTCGCGTCGCAAAGCGAAACCCGAGACCAGGGTGCGGCAAAACCAATTCCACGGCCATCGATCGCTGCATCCTCCGTCGTTCAACATGGCTCGAGTGACCAGATCTCGCAAATTCGTCATTGCAGAAGACGATACTGCCCTTGCATCGCAAACACCATTACCTCTCACACCTGCGAAACAACCTGGAGCCCTTCTGGAAGCAGACATCCTCATGGCAACAAACACCTTCACAACCATGGACGATGCTGCCGCCGCTGCAGAAGTCAAGGGTCTCAAGGCCGCATACAAGAGCGCATTGGGCGTTGGAAAGAAGCTTAAGAGAACCACGAAGGGCAACAAGAGAAAGGATAAGCAGAATGATTCGGAGGCTACGCTGGTCGAAGAGCAGGGATCGGGAGATTTGGATGTGGCTAGCCCTGTCCTACAGACAGACACTCCATTGCTTCAAATTTGTAAAGGTCTGGGAGCATCACATCAACATCGGATCGTCCAAGTCTAATCAGAATTCAGAAGCTACTCCTGCCTCCGAAGAAACTCAGATCATGGCTCCTCAGCCAGCTACGCGAAATACACGACACCAATTGGCCAAGGCACAAGCAGGTCAGTATTCGTACAATTTATCAGAGTTATTTGGGTCTCGAGACTGTTCCGTCGTTTCGCAGAAGCTTCGAGAGATAGATTTCATTGCCCTCTTCGGCGGTCGTCCTACAGGTTCTCATCGAGCCCGGAAGTGTTCTACATCTAGTCGGGATTTATCTTATGGACCAAGAACTAACACATCTGTATCTTTAGCGAAAGAAGTTTTCTCATTGTCTTACCACGAGATGAAAGGCGATGCCACTGATGATACAGCTTTGGAAACAGCGACAAATGCAGATGCGACTACGCCACCAATAGCAAAAGAGAGCAGAGGCAATCACACCCCAGCTGGATCGCCAGTTAAGACACTTGAGGAAGTCGAAAGAATATACGGCCCGGAGGAAGCATCAGCTCAAACAGACGATGCAGGCGAGGATTCCTTTGTGCAACAGATTACTTGTCGATCGCCAGCAAAACCCATCTCGCGCATCGAAGACTCCGTTGAAGCTCTTGACCAACTTGAAGAGGCCCTAGAGGCTCTGAACCAAGCTACACTTGCAGAAAGAATGGTGTCACCAGAGAAGTCTAGACAGAAAGCGCAGATGCCTCATGGGTTCCTCGAAAGTCACAAGATGGGAAGGGAACCAATGGTCAAAGTCAACGAGAAGCAGCCAACAGTCAAGAGACAGCCATCGAAGTCTGGATATGCGACTGTGCGGGTCAAGTCAGCACCAAAGGAAGCTCCAACGCTCAAAAGGGCGGCATCTGTGAACTTCAAGCCCGCACCTGCCAACCCAAAATCGGCAACAGAACAGGGAAAGGTCCCGGCTGCCACGAAGGCAGCGGTCAAACGCCCCGTCAGCCTCCTTCCGCCAAAGGAGACATTGAAGTCAACTAAGCCACCGACACGGTCTACTTTCGAACTTCCCGGTGAAGCTGTGGCGGCTAAGCTAAAGGAGCAAAGAGAGGCACGACTTGCACAACGACAATCTAGCGAAGACAGCTTTCACACAGCTCCCCGTGCAGTTTCTGGTCCAAAAATCAAATCCGCCAAGCCACCTACCAAACCAACTTTCGAGCTTCCTGGGGAAGAGCTGTCACGGAGAAAGAAAGCAGCACATGAAGCTCGTCTGAAGGCTCAAGAGGAAGAAGAGCGCAAGCGTCGAGAATTCAAAGCTCGGCCTATTCGCAACAGTGTTGCTCCAATGGTTCCACGCGAAACAGTTGCCAGCCGTGCGAGACAGAGCAAGATTGGCATCGACGGGATTGAAGATGGTAACCTGTCCATCTCGAAAAGAAGTTCCACTGTAGGTGCCCACCGTCCGTCTATGGCAGCGCTCAACCTCGCCAATATGTCGGCTCCTCGTGCAAAGGGTGCCTTCATTCCGCCTGTCCGGAAGCCATCACCAAACGTACCCGGCGTTTCTGCTGCTGCCCGTCCTGTGCAGCGAGCTGTCTCTGTCACCGATTCTGACCTTCGGAAGCGCGCCAAGGAGATTTACAACCGTGATGCGAGACTTACCGAGGAGATGGAGAGAGAGAAGAGAGACAGAGAGGCTGCCGCTAAGCGCGCAAGAGAAGAAGCTGCTGAGAGAGGTCGTCAAGCAAGCCGAGAGTGGGCAGAGAGACAGATGGCAAAGAAGATGGCAGAGGGTGACAAGGGTCTGAGCGCTGGATATGGCCCAGGTGGACAACTGGGACTCAGTCATAACTGAGCAAGTGTTGGGGCAGATTTGTTGGTTCTGGTGTTTGTTCTTTCCGGGCTTGAGATTCGAGATTTTTTTTGTAAGGATGACTTCGAGCGTAGCGTTAGGAGTTGTTTATTGTTCATACCCTTTTGCTTTGTCAGATGGAGGACTACCCGGAAAGGTCGTTCCCGAGGATTCATCGGTGTTTGGGGCTTTAGGAGCTGCTTTTATGCATTGGCGAAGAATTATTGAGATTGAGATGAAGTTTAGTAGCGTATTATCCAGATACGGACCGATGCGAAAGGCGGTTGATTAGTTTCAGGTAGTGGTAGATATCGAATGCAAGACATAACTAAACATCACAAATTTTCCATGAACGGCCGTGTGATGCCTTCCAAGTTACAGTAAGATTGATTATATTCCAAGAAACTCCAAGAAAGTTGTCTGTTAGAAAAGAGTGCAAGTTCATATGGAAGGCACTAAATAGAAATGAGTGATCTTCCCTCTCTCCACAATGGGCTGTACTCCCAGTCCCGGGCTCAAGCTGTCCCTTGAAACACTCCCTCCAATGTTGAAGATCACTTGAGCTGAGCCAGCACACTACCTAGTGGTTCTGGACAAGTAATGACAGATTTAATTTTGCGAAGATGTTGCCTAGAAGACAGTGGAATATCGATGGGGTGGCTAACTTCCGAAGAGCTGCTCTGCATCAGCCACGGCCTTGGAAATGGAAAGTAAACAGACCGATCTTACAATATAACATGGTTACAAGATTCCGCCTTTTCCCCAACAATGCCATGAACACCCTCAGCTCTGCTTTCCTTGCCCTGACTAGCTCGCCGGTGCGACATCGCCGCCGCTCGACCTCACCTCGATCCAATCATCTGTCATTCACTAGATCTCGGAATGCCCTCACGTCACAACATATCGCTTAGCGAGAAACCTCACCGCCAGCCGTATATCTAGCGAAATGAACAAAAGTACATTACAATTATTCATTTGGTGTAGCTGTCGGGCTTCTAACTTACATCAACACTAAATCATCGCTAACGATTTCGCAGAACTAAGACAGAAACAAAAAGAAGGAAAATAAGCCCTTAGGCTCAGAAGAAAAAAATGACTGCAAATCCCAAGTCCGATTTGAATAAGAAAAATAAAGAAAACAGTCAAGAAAGAGAAAGAAAAATATAAAATACAGAAAAATACTCAAAAGAGTAGAAAAAAATGCAATGTAGAAAAATACTCACAAGAGCAGAAAACTAATAAATTGAAAAAGCAAAGAAAATAAAAAAGGTAGAAGAAAGTAAGCAAATTTCTTCCTCCTCGAAGCCCGACAGCTTTCAGATTCGTTTTTGCGACAATTTTTGTCGCGTATTCAAGTTGTGCTGTGTTATTGTTTTGCCTAAGCGACACAACCAATTTGTAAATAGCAACGGCTTCGCATTATATCATCACGAAGCATGCCATAGTATCAACTTGACTTCAATTACTGTAGCTGATAGCCCACAATTCTTTGCTATCTACCTAAAGATCAATCCCGATCAAAAGGCCTGGAGTGATCAGGCAACTTGATCTTAAATACCAAAGCTTGATTTTCCAGATTGAACCCACTCTCATCGGCATACGGCAACGCACCACCATTCATATACCCGTCCTGTGTGATGAAGTCGTTGTCACTGAGGCTGAAGACGAACCACTCATCGTCATCTCCAATCAACCCATCTACAGGCACGATGCCGATGCTCTCCCACTTCTCATTCAGTAGATCCGCATCCTGGGCTCCGCCATTGTGAGCACCGAAGCGATTGAGTTGAGAATTCAGGTTCATATCGATGAATGGGCAGTATGTAGCGGGTGTGATGGCAGATTTCAAGACGCCCTTTTCGGAAGCGACTGAGCAGTTGGTGCAGTCATAAGTATTGCCCTTGATATCCGTTGCAGAGTTGATATCGAAGATATCAATATGGCGGTAATTCGAAAGGGATACATCCTGTCCATGACCGAATCCCCCATCGCGAGCCAGGATGAAGAATTGTCCGTCCTGAATGTGGAAGAGTTCGGATTGAGCTGCAACTTTCGGATTTTTAGATGGCTTTGCAGTGGGATCCACGTACAAGGGGAGTGAAACTACAAATTCTCTAGCATAGCGAGGCTTGGAAGGGACGGTGATGTCGTATTTGAGGAGGCGAGTGAAGCGTTCAGTCTGTGATTCGAGCCCTCCTTCTTGATTTGTGGCGGCTTGGAGGAGAACATAGAGATTTTTGCCATCTCCAGAGACTGTAAGGCCCTCGAATCCGTGATTGTTATTACGCCCAGTAGGCCCATCTGAAGGGATTATCTCTTCGGGGTTATCACCCTCATACTGTGGATGATGTCAGGGTCAGCCATGTTCATTCGGTGACCGCTTCTGGTTTTCCAGCTCAAGTTGTAGGGTGCAAGTCAGATTGGGAGGATGGAGAAGGGTCGAGCTGGATGTTACTCACGAATGCAGGAGAATCGGCAGAGAAAGACTCCGTCCCATTCCTCATGGGAATGATGGCATTTGGAGGTCTGATAGCAGTGATCATCCGACCAGACGCGTCAAATCGATACACGTATGGTCCGTATTCATCACTGATCCAAAAGCTTCCATCGTTGTTCAGAACGATACCTTCAGAGTCAACTGGAATGCGTTTTCCTCCTGGACCTGGACCACCAAATCCATCTCCCTAGGAAATATCAGCGATGCTCCAAGAATTTCTTGCTTCAGATACTGGCTTACCGTGAAGGTAGAGACTGGAAGATCTGGAAATCCAGGATAGCTCAGATGTCCAGTTGCGTCTCCATCTAGACCTGTACAGGGAGTCCCATCCGGACCATAGAAACGAATGGTCTCCTTGTATGTAAAGAAAAGGTTCTTGGCAGATGGGTTCTCAACGGTAGCCTGCGGATCTGGGATGAACAAGATGTCGAATTTGTGCACTCGAGGTTGGAAATTCAATGTTCCTTGAGTGTTCCTAGATTGACACGACGATTAGTCGATGTTCTTTTCACTGATGTGCAATTCTGACGACGCTTTGGTCAAGCTTTTCAGAAGTGAAGAAATTGGTTCATAGAAGGTCTAACTCACCATCCTCTATCAGGGAGACCCCACAAAACGCCAGTGTAGCTTCCGTTGGAGAGCTTTTTCCATTGAGACCTATCAAGAGCAAGAGCAGAGCCAAAGTTCAAGGTGTCTCCAAACTCATCCCGAGCATTACTCGGGACGGTTCCATATCCAGCGAGCTCCTCATAGACGTAAGTCCTCCCATTACATTTCGTCTGATTGACTATCGCCAAAGCAGCAGTAGCGAAGCTGGCAGCAAAACCAGCTCTGAGGAGGAGCATCGTGATGAGATCGAAGGCGAGGTAGGACAATGTAACCCCAACGATGAATTGAGTTCAGCGGGGAAATGCATGGCTTTATTTATGATTCCCCCACACGACTGGGATGACGACGGAATGGGATAGGTAATTATCTTTGAGATGCGAATTTGCGGGGTCAAGAAAGGATGCATATTGCTCCAGGGGACAGCTTCCTTTTACAGCCAATCATTCACACATGGTCCCTGAAATTCATCCCTGAAGAGAAAGAGGCAAATATGCAGCATCCCGTCTAGTGTGCTTCCAGAAGGGTGCTAGGAGGAAGGTTCAGCGGTTGCAGAGCAATGAGAATGGACCTATGACAGTCAGCGCTTTGAACAAACAATTGCCTCCAGTATCCTTGTAGCATATCGAAATCCTGGCTCTGCATACATTCCTTACACAACCGAGAGCGCTTTCCCAGTATATTGGATCTTTGTCTTTGTCCAAGATGCAACTCTCTCGCACTCCCGATCTTTCGTTCTGCAAAACTAACATTTATTGGGTGGCTGCTAACAATGCCAGACCGACGCCATCAAATTGATAAGTTCGAATCTGGCGGCGACACCGAGGAATATCGAGATGTCTTGAAGGGCACGTTGTCAAGCTTCGGACGGCCATTCGTCAATCAGGATTTGCTGTGCCTGTGAGGCTACGAGGATCGCCATCCCGTTGCTTGGCATATTCTGTGGAGCATATCTGGAAAGTCTCCCAAGCAAGCAGTAAGCTTGAATGAAGTCAATATGATCATAGGGGCACATTCACGGTCTGAATCAACAAATGAGAGTCGAACAATCATGGCTGAAGCTTTACCAAAAGGAACGAGACATGCAGCCTGAAAAACATAGTCTCAAAGCGAATCGCACTCTTGTATTCTATCACGTTCATTTCATATATTGATTGTGTCTGCATCAATGCCCACCGCAGCTACATACATCAATCCCTACCATTTCGTGTCTCATGAACCCACCCATATCTCGTCCTTATGCTCATCCATGCGTGTTCCTCCAAAAGGGAGAGGTATCATAAGTCTCTCGCAAAATGCACAGCCGTCGCCTCGCGACGAAAGAGAATCGAATCTAATAGAAAACCGCTTTTTAGACAGACAAGATCCCGGGTTTCCCACAGCCTTACTCCACCTGGGCACGAAGACCCTGAGTATGGTATATTTGGAGAGAGCAGAGACAAAATCGAAAATTAGTTATCCAGAGAGCGAGACAGCGACTGCTGGCGGTAGGCGGGGCCAGAGTCAAAGATTGTACATCTCCCACCCATCCAGTTCGTTGATTGCTTTGGGCCGATAGATATGTGTTTCGGTGGATCTGGAAATCTGTGCTGCCACCTCAGTTTGTGCGTAATCCAGCCTCAGCTCTTCTTCCAGTCACAACTCATCGTCATCCTCGGCAAGCTCAGCAGGCTTGAGCAGACCGCCAACCTTGGATAGACGCTCACGCTCAGCTGCCTTAGCATCCCTTTCGGATTGTTCCTTCTCCTCGGCGAATAGCTCAGTGTTGTCTCCTGCGAACTCCTTTAATTGGATCAAGAAATCACGGAGGTTGAGCTTGAACCTATCATATGCATTGTTGAGAGTGAACAAACCCTCCACGAATGCCTTGATTTGGACTCTGCGTAAAATTAGTATTTCGCTTTTGGATGAAGGATTCAAACTTACGCTTGGAGGTTGGGGAAAGCACCCTGGAGCAAATTAGCGACAAAGCCACCCAAGAACTCCTTGTTAGATGTTCCAGCGGGTGCTTGATCAGGTTGGTAGATCGGTCCTTGGATCTTGGGCGGCGTGCCATCTGCTGGGTGGACGAAGTAGAACATCCGGGACAGCAACATCGACTGTGACTTGAATCCTGCCTTGTGGTCCGTATCAGTGAGAACAAAGAATACATCTTGCAATATCGGTATGAAGAATTGCTGGAAGAAAGCGTTCGAGGTTCCAGGATCGGTTTCGGCAATGTTGGTGATCAATTCGAGGCACATATTAAGACCAGCATATTCAACCTCGCGGTTGTCGTGCTTGCTGGCCCACATGCATGAGTCGATAACGAACTTGAACTGTCTATTATCAAGCTTGAGGAGAGCTTCCACAGTGTTAGTCAATGCAAAAGGAGGACGAGGGGCCTAAGTACCAGGGAAGCAATGGAGGTTGATTGCACGAAGCAGAGTAAAAAACTCAACTCGGTGCTCGGGAAACTCAGAGAAGTCCTTGTTGATCATTTCCAACGTGCACTCAAAGACGTTCTCCATGATGTTCGGTACTTGATCCTCCATGAGAGCCTTCGAAAGTTAGCGCAAGTTCTCCGCAAACATATTATGGATGTGGCAAGGGGCAGCACAGGATAGTGAAGGGAAGGGATGCACTACTGAAAATCTTGAGCGATGAGGGGTCCAACGTACAGAAAGCTTGGTGATGATGACGGACATGACCTTCAGGACTTCAGCGTCACGGGCATTGGGGACATTTCGGTTGTAGTCAACGAGCACAGCATCGAGAAGAGCTGGTACGATGTTTGTTCGCACCATCTCAAGGTCATCAGCCTTCTCGACATAAGTCTCGATGAGCTTCAAAATTTCTTTCTTGATCGTTCGCAGACCTCGCACTCGTGGCATCTTCGTTGCGATTTCGCCTGCGAGTTGTCAGTAAATGCTTTTCCAAAATGCGTGGGTAAACGAGCTCACCATCTCGTGCAACTGCCTCGGAGATCATTCCACTGGTAGCACGGTACATGGACAGCATATCGAGGTAGATTCTTCCGATCTGAGGATAGAAGTAGCTTCCAATGGATATGCAGGCCGAAACATTCGTCTTCATGACATTACCGATGACTTTGATCGTATCTGCATCCTGCAGAATCGAGGGGTTAGCGGTGGCTTGAGCAATGATAGCATCCCAAGCGGCGTTAGGATATGACATGAGCTCTGAAATGAGCCTCTCCTGCGCATTCTTTTGAGGTTGTGCGGCAATCATATATCCACAAGCCTCGTAGAATGTGTGGACCTGCTGAGGCGAGAGGTCGCAAGTGATCTTGCGCATCGTGCGTACAATTTCCTCGATGAATGGCTCACTTTCCCCTGGCTGCAATGCAACAAAATGACGCTTGCACTGTCTGGCAATCTTAATGAAAGTATCGCATGCCATATCCTGGACACCTTCGTGAGATTCGTGCATGAACTCGAACAACTTGTTGACGACAGTCTTCAGGAACTTCCAGTGTGCCTTAAGAAATCGAGGATATTGGCCGACAATATACATGATGTTACTGGCCACCACTGCCTTGTTGTCCTTGCCTCGCTTCATCTCAGTAAGTCCAAGAAGGTCCTTAATGACGGTAACGAGGAAACGCTTCTCGGTCTCTTCATTCATGGCGAGGGAGATAGATCCAATGGCCCAGCACAAGGTATTGCAGTTAGCCCACGACCACTCCGTACCATCGACTTGGCGAGCGAGCTTATCAGTCATGATGTTCTCTGTGTCGACAACATCCAAATGGGTCAGGTAAACAAGACACTCTCTCGTTGTCTTGTAGAGTTGAATAGTGTCGCTCTCCTTCACAAACTCTCTCACAATTTCTCCTTCCTCGTTCTCAACAATCAGCACTTCCTCAGGTCTGACCATCTTCTCAATCATCACCACTCTCAAATTGGAAAGCACTTCGTTATACTTGTGTTTCCGAAGTGGGTAATTGGCCAATAGACTCGGATTTGGCGCGCCAGGATTCGTGAGACCACCGACGCCCATATTGACCAGTGGGTTCACATCGGTAAGTGGGAGCGACTGCATCTCGTCGTAGAGCTCCTGAACAAGCTTGGTCCAGTATTCTAAGCAGATCTTGAAGATCTCTCGGTCCTCGATTTGTGAAATTCGAATAAGGTAGAAGTGGGCGTGGGTGAGGAAGTCGCGGTTTGGTAGATTCTCAATGAGCTAATGAAATGTCAGTAAGGCATAGATATACTCCTAGGGCTGCTTACGTTGAGATGGACGCTGAAGAAGTTGGTAAGGAAGAGGGCGAGATTCTGGATGAATTCCTGATCCTTTGAGTTGCTAGAATTGTATGTAGTCTTCAGGTCAAGAGATAATGGAATGATCTTGGAAATGGTTGTTAAGACCTCGGTGAACATCTGTACCAATTTCTCGTCATATGCGTTATTTTGCCCTGTCTGAAGTCCACCAATCTCTGTTAAGCACTTCAATGTGACATTCCGAAATTCAGGCATCTCAAGGAATCTTGTTCGTAGGGTATCGATGATTGGAGTCTCGAAAATATAGCCGAGTGGGATCCAGTTGAAGAATCGGAGGAGGGTTTCGAGGGTAGCCTTGATTAGACTTGGTTGGGTGGCGCTGTTCAAGACCTCGTTGCAAAGTTGGAAAATGGAGGAGAACTCTGCGCACATCACAGTCTTCAAGTTCTTGGTCTTCGCCGATGTCATCTGGTCCGCTGAGAAGTCGAAGACCTCCTCTGACAGGAGCCGCAGAATAGCCATGTTGTTTTCGCAGATCGACAGACTTGTATGGCACGCAGAGATAATTTCGTTAATGAAGGTAGGCCAGTTGTGAGGCCATTCTTGCTTGAGGATAGAAACGAGGACGAGATTGAGTTTATTGAGGAGGGTGCGCTGTGTCTTCAAAGATTCTTCGGAGCTAGAGGACTGAATGATGAAGTTGACCACAAAGTTACGAATACCTGGAGATAGTTAGCATAACAAATAGCCCAGGTTGACAATCGCGGCTTGCCTTGACACTGCTCTTTCGGTAAAACCTTCCATCTAGTGAGAATAACATTGTCGAGTACTTGCAACCCCAAGTCTGTTTTATTTGTCAGCTATAGTCCGAGAGGCGCATCGAGGCATGGAGGACACTGACATTTAGTCTGGGGATATGTAGCATCTTGCAAGATCTTGTCGACTAATAGCCAGGCATCGGGGTCTTCCTTGAACTATTGCCATACGTTAGCAAGTATAGATATATGAGGGGGGCTGTCAACAGAAAGGCGGGGCATACCTGATTCAGTGCAGCTTGCGCAGCTTTTTGCTGTATTTCCAACGCGTCAGTAAATGCAACTGACATTCAACTCTAGAGCCACTATTCTTGGAAATACTGACCGATTCTCCGCGGCCTTCGTAGAAAGCCCGGACGGTCGCGTCAAGCTCGGAAATCGAGGGAGCCATCTTCGCGGGTTGACCTCAAGAAATGTGACCTTTCCTCTGCGGCGATAGATCGGATCTGGCTCTTTGTATGCTTGTGTACAGCCCGTGCTGGTGTGAAAGGTCGTCTCGTGGGCAGTTTCGGTTTGTTGAAGAAGTTGTTGAAGTTGATCTCGCTGAAGGGTGTTGTTCCCAGCCTTCTCTGCCACCCCTCCACGCTAAGGCTAGGTTGGAAGAGCCGCCTACAGGCCCTCACATGATCGGGAATAAGAAAAGCCGAAATGAAATCTAGCGACTTCGAGTGCTCACTTCTTTGTTCCTCTACACACAGTGACATTTATTGATTATTTATGCTATCCTCTACATTGTTCCAAGTATCTTAAATTTAACCAAGTTAAATTTGAATCTGTAAAACATTTTAAAGATTTTTTATTATTTTATATTTCATCATTCATTAAAATTAAATAGTTTAAAATTTACAAATCAGTTTATGTCAAAGCTTAATTTTTCAGTTTAGAAAATTATATAATAAAGAAGTTGAATTTAATATTGTTACATAAAAAAAAATGCATTCTCAATGAGTAAAGATAAGTACAAAATGTTTCGCGTCTCTGACTCAGCCGCACTGGACTTTAATTATCTCAATATCCAATTCATTCTCTTGGGAATTGTTTTTCGGTATCGACGTTGAAGTTGGATAAGATTGGCTTTCCGTCACACAGTCATGCATTTTGTAATGTCGCCTTCAATTTCTTTGATCATATCTTCCAGCAACACATAGAGAGAGAAGGTAGCAAAGGTTACCGGAGCTTTCTTTCGCTGGATTGCAACTTTCTTGTTCCTTTGGAGACTATGGCTTATGATCTCATATTCAAGTAAGCGTTTTTCACGTGGAAGTCTTTGATCTGGGCAGCAACAGATTGAATATTCTAGCTTGAATGTTGTTCCCTACCCTCGAGAGTGGACAGTCTATGAACGACACCACTCCTAAATCAAACCAGAAATTCCCAGTTCCAGGTCAACGCACTTTATACGACCCTTTCCCGGTCCCCATTAGGTATCAAGTTCGGAATTATATCTCACAAGAGCACAGTCAAAACAGAAGAAGGCCCGGCAAATCCATCGGCATACTTGCCCATCTCAACGACTCCAGCTCTAGAAGTCAGCTTGGCAGTCGCAGAAACAGCTGGGTCTGGTTTGCCACCTTCGAAGACGAACGTGCACGAGTGGTAGTGGTGGCGTTGGCAGGCTTGGCTGAACTTGCAAGCAATGCAATCGTACCGTTTGCGGCCTTGATGGTGCGAAAGACGGAGGCCGAGTGGGAAAAGGTGGTGAGGCGGCAAGCCAGCGACGAGGATGGGTGGGATGACACGGTGCTGTGTGACGAGATGACGAGGACTTGAAGGACAGGAGGGCTCCTAGATAGACGGTGGACGATGGGCCGGTGGACGTGGTGTGGTGGCAGTGCTTTCAAAATGGCTCGGAGGTTGAACTTGGGAGAACAGCACAGGCGGTGATAGTAGATCTGACAGTTGTGCAGGTCTGTCTCAATTAGTGCTGATCCAGGCGGGGAGGACTTTTCTATTGTTTGAGCCATCGTGCGGGTTGCAGCTAGGACCACGAATAGGGATGAGACATGCCTGTCGAACGATGAGAGATAAACTTGTTGTGGGTTATCTCTTACCAATCTGTCTGGCCTACCAGGCGAGTAGGTTCTCTCTGGTCTGAAATGGCCGCTGCCCGCTTCTTCTTGAGGTCGACCTTTCAGGTACTTGAAAATTGTGCCAGTATTCACTATAGGCAGCTTTTGTGTGCGGAGTACGTATGGTACTCCGGCCGCGAAGAGATAGCGGTAGTGGTCGTCGGGACCTTTTGCACCATTCGATGCGTCCGCCAGAAACTCGTTCAATTCCAGCTTAGAAGAAGGATGTGGACTGTAGTAAGATTCACACGTTTCTACGACGGTACCTTGTATCATCTGAAAAATGTTCTGAGACAGCCAAGCCGCATGATAAACGTTTTAAATTGCTTTTTATATACTCATTGTACATCTACCGCGGAGATCTATCTTTTTAAGCCTTTTGGTAGCCTGCATCTGACAATCCAGCTTGAAGAGCCGTGATTGCACGATCGATGTCATCACGCTTGGGGTCAGTCTAGGGATCTTTAGTAAATGTTGCTCAAACAAAATTAGGATCGGGAAAGACTAACGACGCTCACACCCATGTGTCCCACACGAATGTACTTCGCTGCGATCTCCTTGTGAAGTCCACCAGCAAAAATTACACCCTTCTTCAAAAGGTTTGGGAGGAGTTCTGGGGCCTTAACATTCTCTGGGAGATAAATGGCGGTCATGCCATTTGCTTGGTCTGCTGGATCCGAAGCGAGCTGTTTCAAGCCAAGCTCGGTAACAGCCTTCTTCACTTTCTGCGATGCTGCACGGTGAGCAGCAAATCGCTCTGAAAGTGGCTTGGAAAGAATCTGAGTCAAAGAGGTGTGGAGAGCATGGACTAGTTGCGGCGATGGGGTTGCGAAGTATGAAGCTTTCTTGGCTTCGTAATTCTGCATGACTGTTGAAAAGAGTTAGTCTCGGACATATTACTACAGAAGAAATTACTCACTTGGCATCCAGTTCTTGAAGGATGCAAAGTAAGACCCAGGTGGCGTCTTTCTGCTCTGGAATGTCTTGATAGCCCGGCCACTGTACATAGAAATTGAGAGACCTGCCGGACACCCAATTGCTTTTTGTGATGCCGTTATGACACCATCAAGTTGCCACTTATCGAACTCAATCTCTTCACTGCCAACACTGCAGACGCCATCCACAATAACCAGTGTCTCTGGAGAAACCCGGTGAACCAATTCGGAAAGGGCTTTCAACTCGCTCAGAACACCAGTCGAAGTGTCAACGTGTGTTACGGTCAACAGCTTGTATTTCTTCTCCTTCAACGCCTTCTCGATCTCGGGAAGCTGGGGCCTTGATCCAATGGGTGCCTTCAATTGTGTGGCCTTCACACCGTAGGTCTCAAAGCAATCCGAGAACGAGTCTGCGAAGTATCCAGTGTGAAGCACCAAAACATCGTCACCAGGCTCTGCTAAATTTGCGGCCACTAAGTCCCAGCCGAGAGTACCTGAGCCTGAGATGACGAATGGCTGGGAAGAGGGATCGGTGGTTTGGAAAAGCTTTCGAAGCATAGAAAGGGTCTCGCCAAAAGTGGCAACAAACGGTGCTCCAACATGCGATTCACTGTCAATAACACATTCTCGTCAGTCTTCGTACAAATTTTTTAGCAGACAGGAGTAGTATATGAAGAGATTCGAACCTGTAATGACTCATGGACTGCAAAACAGCATCATCGAACTCAATGGGCCCAGGAATGAGCAATGCGGGGTGATTTGGCTGACTGGACATGGTGGCTTTCTGTGAAGTCTGCGAACTGGAACTGAATCGTCTGGGCTGTGCTGAAGTCGATTGAGTGCTCGATGCTCTTTCAATTGAATATGGAGTGTTGATAGGAATTGGTGGCCGAGGATCTAAATGTCTAGATATGACTGAAAGCCTAGCGTAGGGAGCAGTGGGAGCCAGCTTGTTGATGGCGGGGTAAGCCCGACGAAGCGCGTGAGGTGCCAGTGTGTTGACGTAGATTCCGAACTTGCCCGATTGGCCAACTTTTGTTTATTGTACAGAAGTTAGCGGGCTGGAATTGCCTTTTCGGGGTTGTTGGAGCTTCAAATCCTGTGATTTGTAGTAATGATAAATCCGGTTCAATTGATCTAAAATTTTACAAGAGAAATGTATGACGGCGCTGTCGCGAAGTCATCCGAGATCGCACCCGAGCACGTGCACCTCGCTTCAACCATACACGTCTTCCCATCGGAAAGCGCCCTCTTCCTTTTCTTCGACCTCTTCAACGACAAAAACAACAGAGAGGCAATGCCCATTGGCTGGAACAGACTAGAATAAACGGTAAGTATAAATGAATCGCCCCGAGGACAATAGACAGGTGGGTAGCTTCAATGCTCGGAGCTTCGAAATTTTCCATTTTGATGTGTCAGCGGCGGACCGATGCTCCTTCCTCGAAGCAAGTGCTTCTGAGCGTGAACTCGAGCTTCTTAGGAAAGGTCTCCAGTCATTTATTGAGTTGAGTGCTTACTCAAATCTCCATGCCTATCATGACTTGACATTTCATTACACTCGTTCAAAGCGCAGGAGTCGGCCTCTCCATTCCTTTTCTATTTTTTGCTCCGAAGTTTTCTACCAATGCTATGCCTAATCACCTAGCGGCTGACGGTGGGCGCCGACTTCAGGATATATCTCGAGAGGGAGAAATTGTGTCTTACTGGCGCATGGTCTGGCGCGACTATGCTTCAATCGCTGTCGTTGCCGCTTCCAGCCTCTGGGTTTACCGTCTCCCAATGTATCTCCTAGATCACCGTGTTGTCCCAGTATCGAAATACAACCCGCGAAGCAATCTGGAAGACCAGAGCCCTGCCTATGAAGGGCCGTTGGAGCTCAGCTACCCCTATATACGGGAGCCTATTCCGACATGGGCCTGCGGTGTCGTTGTCGTCTTGATTCCTCTGATTGTCATTGCCCTCTTCCAGCTCAAGCTTCGAAGTCTCTGGGACTTTCATGCTGGACTGACAGGGACTCTCAAAGCGACAGTGTCGTCGTATGTGCAGGATGAACTTTGCTCCAATGTCCGCATATTTGTACTGATTGGGTTTAGAACATTGATTGCCACCACTTTCAAGCACTTCATAGGAGGCTTCCGACCGCATTACGTACAAGTATGCAAACCAGACATGACCATGATATTCGGAGGTACCAGCCAACTGCAGAGCTTTTTCAACTCCTCGGCGTGTACTGCAAATTCCCATGATGTTAACAGAGCGTGAGCATACACAGTTTTCTAGCAGAGAAGGGCGGTAGGCTGACGTTTGTGGTAGCATTCAAGGCTTTCCAAGCGGTCATACTACCAGCGCTTTTGCCGGAGCCATGTTCCTTACTCTATACCTGAATGCGAAATTGAAGGCCTTTGCAGATCATGCTTCGGAATTCTGGGTATTTATTGTCACGATTACGCCTTTGCTTCTAGCATCTTTGATTGGAGGGTCGATGTACATTTCCTATGTACGCCTGGCTTCCATAGACTTCTCACTATCTGCATTTACTGACATATTTGTGCTTATAGCAGCATCATGCTTATGAAGTTGTCATCGGAATGGTAACTGGAATCGCAGTTGGTGCCCTTGGATATCGTTCCTCATACGCAGCAGTGTTCGACTTTCGATACAACCACATTCCCCTTCCACCTTTTGGCGCAAGAGCCCGGTTCGAATATGGTATAGATACAAGCTCAGTCAGATCTATCAGCACCGGAGGCGGAGATAATTCGGAAGAGACACATCCCGTAATGTGGAGTTGGTGGACCAGATCTGGAGCTGGGGTCCTGGAGCAAGAAAGAGCACTTTCGTGGCAAAAGATTATGGGGTGTGCGGGGAAGAGCACACTGGGGAGGATGACATCAAAATTACGAACAGTGAAGGTCAATGGGGATAAACACGCAACCGAAGCGAATGACCAGTCCAAAATTGACCAATAAATGAGTATGGCGGGAAATATTTACCTAATTTGGCAACTGAGGCGTCCTGGTCATGACCTTAGGCAGTGCCACAACACAGTGCCTTGAACCTAGATTATTGTACTCCACAGACTTTCATACGTCGAAGAGCTTCCTTCAGTCCAATCTTAAAATGATACAGATGACATGGGTATCGTGTTCTCGTCGAAAAGATTATATATCTGGCTCGCAACCTATCTACAGCCCGTGGTCAATCTTCTGGCTCTCAACGCCCTTCTCAATTACTCCCTCTCCAGCCATCGCAAACTCGTAGTCCAAGTCAGGCTGTGCCTCAGCATACAACGCATTCCTTTCACTAGCCATCTTAAAGTTGTACGCCGCTTCCTCGTCGCTAACAACATGTTTCTTGAGAGAAGGGTTTCCAGCCATGGCAGCCTCAACCTGTAGCTGAATAGCACAACCACGGTCCAACAAACCAAAGAGGAAGCCCGCTTCGTCGACTGTTGCGCCTGTTGAGAGGAGACCGTGGTTGAGGAGAATGGCAGTCTATGATAGTCAGCTACGTTTTCTGCTCAACTGATTCTCAAGCTCAGCAGAACGAATGAACGAACCTTGTTACTTGGCCCCAGAGCCTTGGCGATATTCTTTCCTTCCTCTTCAGCAAAGACGATACCACCATACTCGGCATATACAGCTACGGAATTGTATAGGTAGCAGATATCCTGATTCAACATGTCGATTCCAGTAGCGAAGGATGACCATGCACGGCCTGCATTTGTGTGTGCGTGGCAGACGGCGTGTACGTCGGGCCTTGCCTTGTGGATCTCGGAGTGGATGAGGAAGCCGGCGGAGTTCGCTGGTCTAGTCTGTTGAGTAAATCAGAACAAGAGTAACCAAAAAAATCCAGAGAACGAACGTCTCATCATTCAAGGCTAGAAATGCTACAAGCAACATTGAGTAAACATACCCTGTTTCCACCAACGATCTTTCCGGTCTTGATATCCAAACAAATCAGATCTCCAGCAGTCATGAGACCGAAATGCTTGCCAAGAGGATTCATCCAGATGTAGTCCTCGAACTCGGGATCGCGGACAGAGATGTGACCAGACATGCCCTCGGTGAAACCTTTACGGGAGAAGTCACGGAAGACCGCTGCGGTGTGGATGAGGATGTGTCTACGCTCCTCAGCAGGAGTTTGAAATTTTGGGATGCCTGCAGTTGCCAGTCAATTCGTCTTCGTACAAGATGATGGAGCTGGTATTCTGATATCATAAAAAGTGGGATGCATCTCAGATTCTGAAGTAGTTCTAAAACTCCATCTCTGTCATCGCCACCTGGTGAGATGGTCCATGACAAGTGTCTTTGGATGAGGAATTACAGTGTCTCCCGTAGGTGAAAGGAGTTTCTTACCAGGTATAATCAATCCCCCGTGACTAATAGCCTCCAGAGGCGTTTTATCCTCCGCTCCATGAACGTGTTGTTGTTGTTGATGTTGAGGCTCGTCCTTCACAACCCCCACTTTAGCCGAGATTGGTACCACCATGTCTGAAGTCGCTGAGGGAGCCATCTCAAAAGAATCACAAAATTTTGATACAAAACTGTCACAAATGCAGTCTTCGGTATTGGAGGAAAGACAGGACGAAGTTTAAAAGCTTTCTTGAATAAAAAGAAGTGAAGATTATTCTCGGCTGTCCCGATAAGGCGTTTTTAGTATGAAGGGCGCGGGGTTAGGGGCAGGGATGCTATCACGGAGTGCCAAGAATGGGGGAGTCAAAACATTTGAAGCCCGGAATAATTTCATCGTTCGGACATCGAATGACATCTGTATGGAACGTCAAGCTTATTGGAACATTCTCCTCGAAAATTTGTCAACTCCTTGTGTCAACCAAGGGCAAGGGTGAGAAACTGGTTGCTGCTCTACGACACGGGTTTATTTGGTCCGAATCAGGTGTTCCATGATGGGCAGGAGAACCCGAACTGGCTTTCAACAACAGCTACTCGTTTGGATGGGGCTCTAAAGAGAGTGTCACACAGTTATGATGCCCTAGAGAGATAAGACGACGCGAGAAACATATCTTGGAATTGCTTGTATCAACTATCCAGTCCTCTGTCACTTTTCATCGCCTTTCCATAGGCATTGATCATTAGATAGTGGCTATCGACTTGTTTTGCCTCAAACCCAAATGAATATCTCAAAACCACAGTAAGTATTTTAGGCTGCGAACTCAGAAGAAATTTCCTTTTGGGAGAGCAACAAAAATTACCGTCAACGGTATGGTAATGACTACTCCCCACATATTCGCCACCAAAACAATCTTATCCTGCAACACCCTCAAAGTCTCATCCTGCGTCCAAGTAATCTTGTCAAATACTTTTCTTATCAACAGCTTCCTCTGATACTTCTCCACCCAGACCGCATCATCGAAACTATTCTTTGGCCCGAACGTCTGCATCGTCGATGGCCGGTAACTTGATCCATCGCCCTCACCTCTGAGTTCGTCTTCGCGATCATTTGGCCGAGAAGCCAACTGGACTATTCGATCCTCTGTGCTTCCAGAGGAGTTTCTGCGCATTTCACCGATCTCAGAATCGAGTTCCTGCTCCCATGGACGAAGATTTCGAGCGTGTGAGTGATGGAGTATCACACAGAGACCTTTGTAGGCTGTAACCATGGTCGATATACCCATGAACCACTCGATGGCTGCGAAGATCCTCTACCATCGACTTGCGGTTGACAAGGTTAGAATTACCGCTATTGCGAAGCCGAAGATGGTGTTGGTGACGCCCATTGTTCTCACGAAGAAGACGCGAGGCTTGTTGCCATTGCAAATCGACCATCGAATGAAGTTCGGATGCGATTGACCTCGGAGGGTAGCTTCAGCAATTTTGACTGCTGGCTCGAGAGCGGAAGGGTGAGTCGTGTGCTGCAGTGCGTGTAGACAACGTGCACGGTCTCGGTGAGATATATTGAGTTCTCGAGGAGCAGTAAATGCGAGATAATGTCTCATCACTCGGTTGATCTGGTCTCTCTCATGGGTTGGATAGTGGCTGCACTTGTCAGCGAGAAGTTTCGTAGCATTTGAGACCGCTGTACCTACAAGGTTGCCATTTCAGGCCGGCTTGAGCCACAACCTCTGCGTCGCTAGGCACAGCTGTTGACCCTGATGTTACAGACGGAGATTCTCTAAGCTCGCTTTCCATGTGATTGTGGGCTGTTCTCAGATCTTGAGCCGACCCTTGCGAAGTGCTTGTATTGAGGACCAAGCTCTTTCCGTCGTATCTTGTCTCCATCAAGGCATTGCTAGCTTCTCGTCTGGTTTCCTTTCTTTCTCCTTTTCCCCCATCCTTGGTCAAGTCAGGAACATTTATTTCTGGAAGGAATTCAGGCGAGAGTGCTTTCTCTTTTTCAGGCAAAGCCTCGAAGCGCCGAACATAATCCTTGAACCACAGATAGAACTGCATATTCTCTGCGCTGAATTCGACATACACCAAGTAGTCCATGAAGTCGTTCAACGAAAATGGCTACGGATAGCATTAGTGCAACTCTTTGTCCAGATAATTTAACATACCGGCAAAGTTCTGTTGTCAAGAATATTTTCAAAGGAAAGTCCTTCCGGAATTGCTCTTTCAGAATCTATAATATGTCAAAATAGTTGCAAATTCAGCAGTAATGGTTGTTGCACGCACTTTTAGCTCGTTCGAGATATCGGGCACAGTCTTTGGCATTGATCGGGCCAACTGGCATATGGAAGTAGTTGGGTCGACGATGAAACAGGACAGACATGATCCATAGCAATTTTGTCAAATGATTGAACTCGTGAAGGGAACGAGTAAGTTCGAAGGTCACCAATTCTATTCGAATAGTGGTAAAATTTCAACACACTCCAAGCACAAGGAAGAAAGAGGCTGAAATTGACAGGGTTGCTGGGAAGGGAAGCTGCATATCTGTCAACCACATGGCTACCAGGGAGTATTATACTTGTACGAGTCCCAGTAAGCGGGTGTACAGAGTATCTTTTGAAAGCCCAAAAACTCAATTCGAGCTGGGCGAGTGTTGGAAGACATCAGGAACTTTGCTGGTTGGCCAAACCAATAACGCCGCGGATCTTGCTCCAAATCTGACTGGGCCGAAGCAAGGACGAGCGTAAAATGTTCCCACCACGCGGCAGAGTAAAAGCCAGATGAACGTCAGGAACATGTTCCGTAATCGTAGATTCCGTGTCTTGACGTGGTAGTATTTTACTTTTGATGTTACGTTCCAAAAACTTCTTGTTTGCGTTTGATCCGGCAGGGAAGCTGAGTAGCACGGCCACTCAGCAGTCCTTTGGACATCTCCTGATTCCACGACTCAATCACGGATCTCAGCATTTATTCTATTCAATATTGCATTCTAGGCCTCTCAAATGCTGCATCATCTGGAGGGTCTAAGGTGATGCAAGTATTCCATTAGTGTTGTAGATCCGGGACATTTGCGGGGAGCTGCGGCTTGACGTTTTCATCACAGGATCTTTCTCTGGTCCTGCCTCCAACTTCGAAGCGCCCAAAGATTTGAAGTTGTGCAACGTGGTATGCGACTGCATAATCTTCTGTGTGACTGTTTTTCTAAGATACCTACAATCTTAATTTTGAAGGAGGAAAGACATTCGGAGCGTTCTCTGAAGGATTGCTCTGCGATCTCGGATTACATTAGCCGTCGTCATGAGAGACGGGAGGCAGCGGGAGGGAAAATAGTGTGTTCTTGACAACCAATCAGTGCCAGTGATCGCAATTCGTTATGGTCTGGATTTGAGACCTGGAACTATCTGGTGGACAGTTATCGCTTGAATGGAGAAGCAGAAATTTTAAATGCTATGAGATATTCTGGCCATCTCCTGATCTAAAACGAATAGCCGGTGTGGCAGTCCCGAAAGCACAACTACTTCGATACATAAAGTTCTTCGCATCGATTTGAATCAGCCCGAAAGCCTTGTCAAATCTCATGTTACAAACAGGGCTTCTGTTTACTGGTTTCAGGAGATCTTAAATCAGAATTATTGTGGCTAGTACACTTCTCATTTGTCTTGTATTTACTGGCAAGGATCAACACCCTGCTCGCTTCGAGCTAGCCGAATTGCCCCTTAATCAAAGTTGAGGAAAGTCAACAAACACGACACAAACAATTTTGAATCTAGTTATTCCACTGATACCAAGCTCTTGAGCTTTTATCTTCTTCCTTTGGCAATCTTTATTCTCAAGTATAGTATCGCCAAATTTGATCGCCAGATTCCCGAAAATGAAGATTGTTCAACGACTCAAAACGCAGCTTGATCATCTGCCTCGAACTGGCTGGGATAATACACACATGTCACCTTAACCAGGTAAAAAAGTAGCTGGGACATAGCGAATTAGAATTTTGTGATTTAGCCCAGTCTCAGGTTTTGCTCTCTGACATTTTCCAAAATGAAAATTGTCCCCAGGAACCGGTTCCGGCCAACTCTCGACCCCAGCCATCTGATAACATCCAAACTTCATCTGATCAGCCTATAGCAATCCCATAAGTGCAGCTAGTCCAACAAGCAGGCACGCCGTAGAGTATGGTACGCAAAGTTTCATAACAATGGAACCCCTAGATCCCCCGGCTTGCATCACTTCTCCGGCTTTAGCGAGGGTCTGCGTTGAAGCTGCCTGCTGCGTTACGGTGACCGTTGCAAGTGGAGTCCGTATAGCGCTCACACTATTCTGCGTCACAGCAGAAGTTGCAGAAGTAGATCCGAATTGATCATCGGCAGAATTTGAATTCGTAGGACTGGCGCTGAGGATACTGGCGTTGACAACATGAATACATCCATTTGGCGAACACTCTGACGCCGATGGACAGCATCCTCCTCCTGTTTCTTCGGAACATTGAACAGTACCTTCTATACACATTGGAGGATTATCCTCGGAAGGCTCACAATCGAATTTGTCTGCTGACGAGTTGCAACAAGCGATACCAGATGGCGTAAACTTGGCGGGATAACATGCCATCGTGACTGGGCAGCATATGTCCTGGCATCTTTCGTAAGTCGGTTTTCTTATTATTGAATAGCCACTTACTAGCTGACCGAAACTCTCACAGCTGTTCAACTGATCTCCACATGTGTAAAAAGGAATGTTCTTCGGCGACCGGCCAATCAACTTCCAGTCAGACTTGCCCTGCACAGCTTCCTCGACTTTGCGCATAGGTAGAAACAGTTGTATTCCATTGTCCTGATTATATCCCACTTCTTCATGTCGTTTTGCTTTCAAAAAGCCCTGACCTCCCATAGCATGATAATAAACGTGCGATGCGAAGAGGATACCAATAATCATGACAATGACCATCACAAGCGCAATGCCCCAAAGCCACAAGCGGCCGTTCGAATTACATCGACGAGTTTGAGAGCTTCTGGAGTCAGAGGACGAGTGGGAGGGCGTGGTCGTCAGGGTTCGGTACTCCAGCGTGGGTTGACGAATCATTGGTAGATTCGAGTTGGATTAGGACAAAGCGTATGGTCTGGAGAATAAGGAGCAGCAAAGTGAAGGTTAAGTAGCCAGAGCGATATAATGTACTTTCCAATGCCATCTATGTAGAAAGAGAGTGAATATGAGGAAGTTTCGGTGAAGTATGCTAGGTGTGAAGTAAGGTTATGATATTTGAGGACATGAATGAGGGGAACTTATGTTCAAATAGAAAATCTGAGAGGGAAGGTGCGGCATGATAAGGTGAGAGCTTGCCATATTGAGAAGTTGGGTCGGATTGTACATATTCCCAGGAAGCGAAACAGCCAAATAGGGAAGCGTCGACCACGGGTAGAACCTCAACCAACAAGGAAGTAGAATTTCAATAGAGCATCGACGCTCTAAAGATATTCAGCTTTCCGATAGGAGCAACTTACAGTACTGGAAATGTTCAAATAGAACCAGACTACATATGTGCCCTACGTGGGTAAGTTCAGACCCTCTCGTTGAAATTGAATCCAAAAGGAAGTGAACTAATACAATCCGTCTGCGCTCTTGAAAAACTCGTTGCATCGTGATCATGAAACGATCATTACTGACTCGCTGGAGGAAGTCGCCAATGTTGACTACGATGATACCGTGGATTGGTATTGCCTTGAACCATTCGCCATCTCGCGTCCAGATCTGTAATCCACCAATGAGATCTTGCCAAAGTAAAATGAAACATTGAAGGTCTGTAGGAGAGCGCAAGGCATCATCTTACTGCTGTTTGATCTACGGACTTGTCTGAGTAGCAGTTGTACACTCCGTCAGCACCAGGATATGTAACGAGGGTATCGAAATGGTTTTCTTCCAGAGCAAGTGCCACACAAAAAGACGAATCAATTACCGCGCAAGCAACAGGCATTATTGCCAATACGATGGGATCCTGGAAAGTACAACATATACGTGTTGCGTCTTTTTTAGAAGACCTTCGCCGTTGTTTCCTGACTTCTTGCGGGCTTACAGACTTTGCAGATGAAGGTGTCAACAATCATTCTTTCGCTTCTCCTATCTCCAGCCGAGACCGGGAATCAACATGCAGGCTCGGCTTCTTGTGATTGGTCGGCAGTGTCGGAGTGTCTCGAAAAAGTTGTCCAACCCGAACCTCGGTTCAATTTTTTTATCAAGAACAGATAATCAAGGGGCCGATGAAAGGGCTCCGTATTTTCTCCAAGAATCTCCACAAAATCGCGGTGGGAATTTACTGACAGCAACTTTATGGAGACTAAGATGAGAGCTGGAACTGTGCCTCGGCACGGCGCTTTGGCGCGGCCAAGCCCGCCGTTCTCATGACGCCTACGAACTCTGCCTCTCGGCCGAGGGCCGACAATGAAGACAAACTTTATAAACATCGAATCCGAACCTCATTCGAACAATCATCTATTCACTGTTATCTGCCAGAGATGTCTCCAACTCCACAATGGGTCAAGGACCTAAAGCCGTCCGCTCCCCAAGGGACTGAACTCATCAAAGTCGAGAGAGAGAAGTCCAAAATCTCCGTCGACAAGCTCTCGAACTTCCTCTTCACTAAAGATGTTTTGGAGCGACAAGACAAGATTCTGAAGATCCTCGAAGCGGAGAAGGTGTTTGATAAGTCACAGAATTACTTCGATGGCAGGGTGGACAAGTTCAAGACGGCTTTGGCCAGGGCGAAGAGGTTGAGGCAGTTGCAAGTGAAGCACAAATGGAACCGTGACGATTATATGATGGCCAATGATTTGATATCTGAGCCAGGGCCATATGGGTTGCATGCTAGCATGTATTTGGTATGTCCGCTGCCTCGTCGTCCGATTGACAATTGCTGACTGCTTGTCTTGTTAGACAACTTTGGAAGGACAGGGCACACCGGAGCAGCATAAGCTCTTCCTAGAACCTGCGCAGAACTACAAGGCCATTGGGTGCTACGCACAAACCGAATTGGGGCACGGGTCGAATGTGCGAGGACTGGAGACTACAGCGACATGGAATCCCGAGGACAAGACCTTCGTCCTACATTCGCCTCATCTCACGGCATCGAAATGGTGGATTGGATCTCTTGGACGTACAGCCAATCACGCTGTTGTTATGGCCCAATTGATCATTGCTGGCAAGCCATATGGACCGCATCCATTCGTATGCCAAATTAGAGACATGAAGACCCATGAGCCTCTTGAAGGAGTCCATGTAGGCGACATCGGACCAAAATTTGGATACAACACAATGGACAACGGTTTCCTGTTGCTCAACCATGTCAAAATCCCACATATCAATATGCTTGCGAAGTTCTCCCGGGTCGATCCAGAAACCAATAAGTATGTCAAGCCATCTTCTCCTTCGTTGGTTTACGGCACCTTGACCTGGGTGCGATCTACCATCGTCCTGCAATCTGGAGGTGTGTTGGCCAGAGGTGTAACTATCGCTACAAGATACGCCGCTGTCAGACGTCAATTCCAGGATCGCGATGCTCCAACTGGTTCCCATGGGGAGAATCAAGTTCTTAACTACACGATGGTTCAGTTTCGCCTTCTTCCTCTCCTGGCGGCCACTTTTGCTCTTCACTTTACCGGCAAGGCCATGATGGCTCTGTATCAAGAGAACCAAAAGCAAATGCAAGCATCCGCAAGCACCGCTGATACGAACCGAGGAGCAGGGCCCGAAGAAACACACTCTGGCAGTGACCTTCTGGCAGATCTCCACGCCACATCCTGCGGTCTGAAAGCGCTCGGCAGCACTACTGCTGCCGAAGGTCTCGAAGTCTGCCGTAGAGCATGCGGTGGCCACGGCTACAGCTCCTTTGGGGGCATCGGAGCCTGGTATGCGGACTACCTGCCAACGACGACATGGGAAGGTGACAACTATATGTTGACTCAACAAGTAGCTCGCTACCTCCTCAAATCCGCGCGTGCCGTCCTCAAAGGCAACGCGCCGAACAACGACACCACCCGCATCTTCACCACGTTCCTCCAAAAGCAAGACATGGGCGCTGCGCATGACGTCCTCGGCTCAGACAGCGATCTCGTCGCTGCGTTTGCATGGCGTACATCTTTCTTGACATTTGAAGCGCTGAAGCACCGCGATGTAGAGAAGAATTCCTGGAATTCCCTGTTGGTCGACTTCTGGAGACTCAGCACCGCGCACTCGCAGTACCTTGTAGTGAAGAACTTCTACGAGGCCTTGCAGAGCGAAAGTCTCCGGTACGAACTGGACCCGGCGACCATCGACGTCCTGCACAAGCTCTTCCGCCTCTATGCACTCAGCACGTTGGAGAAAGAAGCCTCGGAATTCTACTCCTCTTCAGCAGTCACCGTGCGTCAAATCCAACTTGCTCGAACGAAGGCTGTGATGAAGTTGCTGGAGGAGATCAGGCCACATGCCTTGAGCCTGGTTGATGCATGGCGGTTCCCTGACTGGCAGCTCGATTCCAGTTTGGGGAGAAAGGATGGAAAGGTCTATGAGGATATGTTTTACAGAGCAAGCGAGCTGAATCCTTTGAATGGGTTAACGGTGGATCCTTATCCTGATAGCGATGTTTTGATCAAGAAGGATGAGACGGCCAAGTTCAAGAGCAAATTGTAGTTGATGGTATGCTTGTACAGTACGATTTATGAAAGCTTTTGAATAACGGTTGGGAAAATTACGAAATGGAACGATTCTGACAACCTCATAATCAGCTATGTGAAAATTCGGTGGCCCACATCCGGGAGTCACCTGAATTTTTGTTTTGCCTTGTCGAGTGATTTTGAGCCCTGTCTTTCTAGACCTCAGAAATTGCACAGCATGATTGTCATCTCGATAGATAATCACTTTCTCCTCATTGATCTTGATGAACGACATTGTAGCCAGTATTTTCTTTACCTCGCTCAAGAGCTCCAACACCAGGGCACTTCAACATTCAGCATCCATCACTTCTTAAGCACGATCTTGAAGTCTCTCGTCAGTGGCTTCCCAACTGGTACAACCAATTCCCCTTTCTTCGCATCAAACTTCCACCCATTGACGCTCTTGTCATCAACCTCACATCCCTTCACATTACCCCCGAGGCCCAAAAATACAAGCCTCTCCACATTAACTCCCGATTTGTATCCATACTTACCCTTAACACTAAACGTCTTCCCATCAAATTCAAATTTGACATACGTGGTCCCCTTCTGCTCGAGGCTGATACCATCGTCGATGTACAACGAGCCGGAGGCTTTTCCATCACTACCAACTGGGACGAAGATCTCGAAATTCTTCTTTCTGAGATCTGTGGTTGTCATGGCGCTTTCGACGCGCTGAGGAACAATTACGCCGCCGCGGTAATGGAGAGGGATGTCCGTTAGGGCGACGTTATTGATTTGGATGGCCGCACCTCTGCCTTGAACCGGAGCGTGGGTGTAGAAGTCATAATAGATGTCTTTGGGGAGGTAAACGGAGACACTGGTGGAGCCTTCTTCGGTCACTGGTGATACAAGAATAGATGGGCCGTAGAAGTATTGTAGCTCAAGACCAAATGTAGCGGGATCTGACGGGTAGATGTAGAACATGGGGCTGATGACTGGTGTGCCGTCTACGGTCTGCTCGTAGAATGCGGTGTAGATATAGTCAAGTAGTCGGTAGCGGATGTCGATTACCTTTTTAGCGGCAGTAGTTACACTCGCCCATTGGTAGAACTCTTGAGCAATGTTGGGTTGATAGCCGTTGTGATTTCTGTAAAACGTGCTGAACGCACCCAAAGTCGCCCAGCGAGCACAAAGCGGCTCTGTGGTGTTATCTGCATATCCGCAAACATCGGAGCCGACCATGGGAACTTGATAGATGGAGGCAAAAGCAAGCATCGTTCGGATGGAGATCCGATAGCCTAGCCAAGAACTGACATTGTCGCCGAGCCAATGGCCAACATGTGCTCCTGCACCGGCGAAAGTACTGCGGGTAATAATGAGTGGTCTCTCAGCTGGACGGCGGTTCTCCATCGCATCTCTTGATGCAGTCGACATCACTGAGACTGTTAGTACCTGTCCGACTGAACAAAGCTCGCGGTTCTACTTACTGGTCCCGTACAGATTGTGAGTATCGTACATGGCCAAACCATTTTGGTGGATGACATCCGTATTGACAGTGTGATTGGAGATGCCTCCACCCAAACCGTTATCTGTTCCAGCTGCATTATGAATTGCATACTTGGGGTAAAGCAGATCTCTACCAGGCAAACCCAGTTCTTTCCCAGACGATTGCCGCTCTGCTATCAACGCATTCGAGACTGGTGAAGATACACCTGGCTGATCGATTTCTCTCCTCTCCTTGCTTCCGCCACATCCAGCTGGTTGAAAGGAGCAGGGGAAGCCAGGTAATGGGCGAGGTGGGCTACGGACTGGCGGTGCCTCGGGAGGAAACCCCACAGCTGCAGCGTATGGATCAGAGCAAGGAAAATTGCATGGAAAGTTAGACGGCTCGTTCATATCGATCCAGAGTCCGTCGATGTCAATTCCATTCTTAGGCGAGAAGAATGTTGAGAATTCATTGTTCCAGTAGCTCTGGATATCTTTGTTGAACCCTAAGAAGGTAAGCACAGGTTCAACATAAGTCAAGTCTTCGCAGCCTCTCGCACAGTTGGGCAAGTATTACGGTAAACAATACACGTACAATCTGGAAACACGGTCACACCTGGCCATACAACTCCCAACCAAAAAGAACCATTGTCCCGTCTCAGAAATATCCCATCCTCTGCTCCACGCTGGTAAGGTGGGTATGGCTGATAAGCAACCGCCGGATCGACCATGACGATTTGTTTCTGGTTGTGAGCGTGGAGATAGTGGTTGATAGCTTGGAACATATCCAAAGGGAATCTCTCAGGATCGAGAGAGAAAACCTAGGCCATCAGCTATGAACAAGCGGGTTACTAGACTCATCAACTTACTCTTCTTCGATCCATGTAATCGATATCAGTCCACTTGAAAAATGTTAGCGCCGTCAAACTCACAGGTTCAAAACCAAGATTCTGATTTCTAGAACATCGATTCTCGGACATGTCTTCGATCCGAGATCCTAGGTCGTAGAGCAGTCCTGGCGAGGAGAGAGTACATACCATTGTCTCCAATGGAATCCCAGCCTTCGAGTAGTTGTAAACGACCTCTGCGACTGCGAAAGCATCTTCATAGCCATATCTGCAGTTGTGGAACCCAAAGGACCAGTAAGACTGCATAGCAGGTAACCCAACGACTTCAGCATATTGCTGTGAAACTGCCACGGGAGTGGGACCAGCCATGAAGTAGAAATCGAGAACACCACCGAGGGTGTTGTATTCAAGATATTGGTCTTTCCCATTGGTGTTGTTGATCTTGATATCCATGCCATTGGAATTAGCGAAGAACACCCCGTGAGTACCAGTCGTCCTGTGTTCAAAGTACACAGGGTGGTTGCCATAGAGATTTGCGCCTGCCGGAATAGCGTAAGAATCCTGAGACCATAGTGTACGAATATAGTCTGTGGTATTAAGGCGGAACGGATCTGAATGTTCACCCAAACCGTACAAATTCGGGTTTGCTGGGAGAGAGGTTCTCAGTCTCAAGTACTGAGATTCGAACACGAGGCTTGCAGCTGAAGTATCAAATAGCACCTCTCCGTTCTTCGCTCGTGTGATGGAGAAGGAGAATGGAGAAGCGGTATATTTGAACTGAAGGGAAGCTTTCTTGGAATTGATCCCTCGAGAAGCTTCCGGACGTGGAAGCACACTTGCTGGGATCTAATTAAAGTTAGTACTGTATTTACTAGCAGTAAACTCAAGAACGCAAGATGTGTCAAGGTCATCCATTCGTGAAGACTCAGATCCAAAGATATCTGGTGGAAAGAGCAGAAATGCTGACCTGGTAGACAAGATCTGCAGCATCCTGTATCTTTACGTGAATCCGGTAATCTAGATTTTGTCAATGTTTAAAATCATTACTAACTTTGGCGGCACTTACTTGTCTCATACACGACTTGCAAAGTCAAGCTCTTCAAGTCATCTCCATAAACATTACAAGCAGGACCAGCAAGTGTCAAGTCAGCCGTGAGTGTAGACGAGCTCGTCTTGACATTCGTAGCTTTATATCCCGGACACGCAGCCAATAGATCCTTAGATGCTCGAGGAAGAATCGAGGAACTCGAAACTACAGCCGAAAATGCAAGCAACACCCAGGCGAATAGAACAGCCATGGTCAATTGAGTGGCAGGATCAGGATGGGCCTGAGAAGGGTCATTCGATGCCCGGCCCTTGCCATTCTTCTTTATAGTTTTCATGTCTACCTTGATGCCTGGCCCTACCTCGGCCGGCGGCCGAATGAGCACGGCAAGGTAGGTAGGTAGGAGCAATGGAATGCCACCTTAGCTTGCCTTGCTTGCAGGTTTCCTTCCTTCATCTCCTCCATCTCATCCCATATTCCAATGCTTCATTTCCGATGCGGGGCAATTCGAAGTTCTTCCCAATCCCAGCTTCGCTTATCTATGCACGGCAGCACGGTTAGCAAGCAAGCAAGTAGTAGCTGCAAGGATAGACGTCAAAGGGAACCTCACTCATCCCGTCCCATGAGTGAGAAAAACGTCAAATCAAGCTTGCATGACACCGAGACGGCCGAGCATCCTGACCATTGCAATTGAAGCTTGTCTCTTAAAGGCAGGCACTACAGAAAATTAGCTAATACGCAGTCGAAGTTTGCTTGCTACCTGGCCATGAACGGGCCGACTCGAGTGTTGCTTGCTGTTCATTTCCAGTACAGTGCAGTGGAGTACCCCGCCATTCACCCCGCATTTTTCTGCACGCGGTCCTTGTCCAATTGGCGAATTGAGAGCTCATTAGGGAATTGTATGTATCCATGCATTTTCGTGCGCGTGTGTATGTACATGAATGTCCTTGCTCCGATCTGATAATCCTGAAGATCTGGCCATGGGTGCTGTCGCCCAGAGAAAGAAAGGTTGATCCCCCCTGTCGTCACCTGCCCGAAGCTCTTGATGGGGAGTAACTTCGAGCTCATAGGAACTTGTTAGAGAGACCACCGGCGTCGTCCCATCTTTGTCTGTAAGACTCGGGGAAATATCCTCGTCGTGTATTCATTGATATGGAGCCGCAGGAGATATGGAGAAATTCTCGCTTTACCCTTGCTGGTTGGCCAGAATGACAGAATGTTTTGGATATGTTGAAGTGTAGCAAACATGCATCCCAGTAAGAGGAAGCTAGAGATTAAGCTAAACATATACATTATTTGACATCTCTAGACCCAGCAATATGTGGTCAACAGTACACACCTGGCCCCACTTTGAAATCTTGCTGCCGAGCCATGTATGCAACCCTTTTATACCATTCCACCCCTGAACTCCATGCTCAAAATTGCTAAATCATTGTATGGTACATAGCAAATGGCTGCTCGGCCTAATACGGTAAATCTGACTTTGAGGAGAAGCCTGGTTCTTGCTCAACCACGTTCTTGATCGGGTGGAGGAGCATCGCTGGTAGACACATCCGGCCGTGAGATTTCTCCCACTTTGGTTGAGTTAGTGTTGCTGTGTGTAATTCGAGAATGGGAAAACTTCACCTCTGGACCACCGAACCCACTATCCTCCCAGCCCAGCCAGTTGTTATATAATCTCATCGGTGGGTTGGCACGGAAATACCACGTGCTTCCAGCAAATCTGCTCTCTCGGCCCCAACTGAATGGGGATTCTGCAGTACTTCCACTTTCGCCTCTCTACTCATAAAGTCAGTATACGTAGATGCTAAGAAGCCCGAGTCGGAAAAGAATCCCCAGGCGATCATTCCTTGTTTAACAAGGATTTCAGAAGGGGTGAAACATACCGGTCCGGGGTTAAAGAATTTCTCTAGACTCTTGCCTGACCAGTCTCTATCCATGAACATAGGTATAGGGGCAAAGACAGCTTTGAATCCATGAAGCAATGCAACTGTCTGAGGCGTCATCTCTGAACTGACATGATTTCCCTGTAAGTGATCTCGTTAGCTCTAGCTAATCGAGAAGCAAAATGCTTTTTCCCGGGTTGTGAATATGCAAGTCGTGAGATGAAAGAGGCCTGTTCGTCTACTGACCTTCAAGTTCTCGGCATGCATTGTATCAAGAAGTTTCTTGCTACAGCGAGAATGAGTTCCGATGGTTGCGCGCCGGGGTGTGTTCAGCCCATCATATCCCCACACATCGTTCCTTCCCATCCAACTTGTGTTGACAGGATCTAAGCATAGAGTCAGTTCGCAGTCTTCCTCGTTCTCTGGAGTTCGACTTTGTGGTGTAAGAGAGTACAGTCCAAAGATTTAGAAAGAAAATGGCTGGGGACAAGACATACTAAACATGGGAGCCAGCGAGATGTAGTCTGCTTCTTCGCCTACTCCCCACCGGAAGCTATCATCCTTGGGATTCGCACTTGGGGCCACCGGACCAAGAGGACTAACCCCAGAAGTTGGAGGCGGTCCCCATATCGTGTCATCCCCTGCAACCTTCTGGACAGCAAGCCGGAAAGTGGAAAACCGATCATGAAAGGAGGGAATGTAGTATCTCTCATTCCTTTCCCATAGACCTTTCCGAGGCTGTTTCTTTGCAAAGGTCCCTAGCTTTTCCAGGAGATTATAGTGATGGCCGGTATAGCGTGTGTCGAATTCCCAATTGAAATAATGGTCGAATTTGGGATGATCCTGGGCGAATTTCTGAACGGAAAGCCATTGTGATTGGTGAACGTTGTTGACTTCGGCTGGTATTAGAGGATACAACTCCTTCATCTGCGCATCACTCCACAAAACAGTCATGTTCTGAAATTCTGCCGGGACACTGGCTTGCAATATCTTATCGTATGCGGCCGTGTCCGTCGACTTCGGTAAATTATCATCCTTGACCTGCACCAACAAGAAAACCTGGTATTCAGCTCCACTTCGAAGACATAGTTCTGTGATAAGGGCTCGAATATTTTGCTTGTCGTTTTCCGTGTAGGTCTGATTTGAGTGAGTACGAATTAGAACGGCCGTCCGTGACTTTGGTGTGATGGTAAACTCTGGCATTCCGTGTAAGGCTGGTCCAGAATCATTGTCATCAGCTTCCCCTTGGCTTTCCGTACCATCCTCACTAATTGTATTGTTGACTTTCTCCAATCTCCGAAGAATGGTTGTACTATTCAAGGGGCTAGACGAGTTCATGCCAACAAGAGGTATCCCTGTTTTGCGCTTGTCTTCTTCGATGTCTGCGTATCGGTTTGAGTTCTCTCGGAGGCAATCGTGTTGTAAAAATCCCCAATCAACAGAATTCCAATCAATACTCCGTTTGCTTTCTCTGCTGAAGGAGCTGTTGCCAACTCCCAAGACATCTGCGTCCTGAAAGCCATAAGACCCTAGTCGCGTCTCTCTCTCAAAGCAGAGGTTGCTGTCAATGTCAAAGGGGACGTAAGAACCTATGTGTGGGTACCCAAAAACCTTTGGATGTCCAGAGAACACTGCCCAGTCCTTGATCGGCCCTTCCGGTCCATTACACGCCCGATACACGCCCTGATTACCAGATATCCAACTCTTACTATTATAGTCGGGATACGGATTATATATATAAGGAGGGGTATCGTGAAACGCAGTCAAGGACTTGGTGGCTGTCAGGTGTGCAGAATTGAAACCTTCGTGAGCTCCAACGTCGACCAGTCTACTGAGTGTCTTGCCGTATATTAATCCAGCGGTTTCGCCTCTAACATTTCTTTAGCTGGAGTCATTCACTCAAGCAGACTTACTCACAAGCCAAGAGCATCGTTTTCTTGCTGGAACTGTTCCTGCAATTTCGAACTTCCCTGCTGGATTGTATTGCTGGCTTCCTTTGTAGAAGAACTTTGGGCTGTGGATGCCGTTGTACTCGGCTTTCTTCGCAGACTCGATATAGGAGCGACATCCGCTGATGAAGCCTTTGTCGAAAACCTTACAGCTGCAGAACTCACACTGGTCGAGTATATATGGCCATAGGTCGGCGTTGCTTTTGGTTCCTTCGTTGTCGCAAGCAAGAGAGGAATATCGTCCAGAATTGGTGCAACTTCCAAACCACCACCGTCCTTCATTTCTCCATTATTTCCATGCAGAACATCTACGGGGTGTTCCCCCGGATTGAAGGGTGTGTCATCGCGCCAGAGAACCAGGTAAAGTGCCAGCAGCATAAAAGCAAGCACAATCCATGATTTCAATCGGAGTAGCATCTTTGCTTACTGTCCTAGCCTTGCAGCTCCACGACCATTGAGCTGAGGTACCGAGGAACACTGCTTGCTGCGGGAATGGAATTGTCACGGAGTCCGAGAGCCTTTCGACATTGATACTCAGGAGAGAGGAGGTTTCGTATCACTGCGCGCAGGCAGATACTTGGTGGCGTCGGTAGCTTTTTGTTGGCTGCTGTGCCCCTGAATGATCACAGCCTTGTGCCAAGGCTGACCCACCAGCTGGCATGGGTCTAGAAGTCCCTGAAAGGCATCGCTTCGGGTCTGGAGAGGAAGCGAGTATTTCCATGATTCAAAGTTATCGTGAGATTGGAAGAGGTTCACATACCAAATAAACATGGTGGTGCAAGGATGGTCGAAACTGCTCAAGCATGCAAACAGACTTCGGATTTCGGTGTTCCGCTCAGTTAAGTCAACCCACATCCATTTTTTCAGATTGAAGCTTAGATTTAAGCTAATGCCCCCTCAAAAGAACCGAATGCACTATGACAGGATTCTCAATTCCCCAGCCCCCGCACATGAAGAGGAATCAACTCGGCTCTCTGAGCATCTTTACCATTAATTGACAAAGGGGATCATGGGAAGAAAAAATGTTCTATTACTCTCAACAAGGTACAATACGCACTTCAATTTCGAGCAGACCTCAACTGCCGTATTTCAGCTTCTTCAACGATCTTCTCAATTCGCAACCATTGAGATATCGCATTTAGCTTGCAGACATCTTCTGTGACGTAAAATTATCTACACTGGCCGATACTACCTATCTTGTGGCAAAGGCCACTTGGGCTCATATTGCCAGAAATGTGGACTTCTTGGTCGGCCTTCCAGATCCAGAGAAGTTATTTCCTCGTCATTCTTCTTGGGTTGCCTCTTTACATTCGTCCATGCCCAGCGGGACCAAGGATGCAAGAGAGCTGAACGGATGGCGATATGCGAATTGCCTGATTTCGTCTCTCTGCGCCGCCACCAGTGCCAGATAGACACAATGAATACAGTAACAGGAATCGTAACTATCCAGTAGTAAACAATGGAAGGTAAGATCTTGAGCGTAAAAGCTCCTTCTGAGGGCTTGAAGAATGGGGTGGAGAAGATAGTCTGATGATGAAGTCAGTGATATTCCGTTTGAGAGCAGTGAGAATTAATTTACTGCAAATGCGGTGGCGGGTAGGAAAAGCAGCGTAAGGAAGGAGATAGTGGTGACAGAGTCACTGTTGCGTTGTGATATTTTTGCATCGCGCTGTTGAGCTAGGTTGTAAGCCTGCTCTTGTTCAGCGACATATTTGGTTTCGAGAAGCATTTGAACTCACGAGACTGATCTGGTTATCCATTCTTTTCAGCAGTGCTCTCGTCCTGAACAGGACACCCTCGAAGCGGAGCAAATGATAGTCCAGAGCTGCCTTTGTCTCATCCATGGCATCCAGTTTCCCTTGGTCCAAGACTCCGACTCTGAAGCTGGGGCATATGCTCTGCACATTCTTAACGCCCACGACGGCAAACTCCATCAGTTCGATAGCTTGGATCATGTCCTTTGAAAGCAGATGCATGTACCCAAATTCGGTCCTGCCGTTCGTGATATTCTTGCTGTTGTAGATTTCTAGTGCCAACATGTTATCCCGAAGAGCCCAAAATAGTTGGCTATTCCACCGATACCAGCTCATCAGGTTCGGTGAGACTACTCGAAAGGGGTCTAGCATAACTTCTGAGATGTAGCCGTTGCTTCCTCTTCGGTTGGTGTTGAAGGCGGCGTGTACCCTTCTGCGAAAAGGCAATGGCGCAATAACACATATGAAAGCAGTTGTGGGAAACTGTTCGGATATGCTGCTGACATTGTCGTTCTCCTTGAGTAGGAAACATGCACTCTGGAAGCCATATGACTGTCGGTCCCCTTCTGAATTCTTCAGCATCATCCGGATGCAGATATCTATGCAGTGTCAATAGGGGAAATGAAGGACAGGCCATCGTTAAAACCTTTTGTCTTTCCAAGCAGCGCAGATTTGCATTTTCGCCGTAGGACAGAACCATTGTCTTCAAAGTCCCAGAAGGCATTTGGAATTCCAAGTGCATGGCTTAGACTGGCCAACTGGTCGCTAGAGTAATGCCCAGGCTCATGAAAGAAGCTATTGCGAACTGTAAGCACTACGACTCGATCCTGACCTGATCCTGCTATGAGTGTACCTACACGATGCGAATTTTGCAAGAATTCTATGGTGATCATTAATGAATGTAAATCAGCGGGTCAGCCAGAGAAGTGTACCTCGGGGCATCTTTGCACCTCGTCAAACCCCAGGACAGACGTGCGTCTCTCCCAAAATTTGCCAGTACTACTATCATCTGTGTCCTCATTGAGCGTCGTTCATGATGATAGAGAGAGTGGTGGCAGACTTTCGATGATATCCAACACCCCAAGTTCATTTGCCTGGGCGACAGAGAAAAATGCAGCAGCATCATCATCATCTGGATCACAGGGATCGTCATACAGAGACGAGAAAGGAGTACCATGAAACTCTTCCAAGAAGGGATTCCCCAATGTGATGGATTCTCCCGTTTGCGTCTCAGAAGACATCCCAGAACTAGATGAGCTTTGCGAAGCGGAGACACTCATTCCGTCAACAGAGGACTACCTCAAAAGATGCTGGAAGCTCAACTTATACACCAAGTCAGATGGAGATAATGTACGATAGGTGTAGGGAGGGAAATTCAACGAAGGACATAAAAAGAAGGTATCCATCTATATATCGGATCATGATCTCGTTCGTGACGACAAAGCCGGGCAACACAGCCTTGCGACACATGCTTGAGAAATGCCCGATCACCAGGCTGACGAATAGGAGCTTGCCTTTGGTCGTCCCATGGTAAGGCATCGTTGTAGAAAACGCCCCTCTCAGAAGAAATAAACCTGGCATTCCAGTGTGATATGGTGTCAAGAACAGACCGGTGAATCGGAAGGGCGCGATGAGAGCTTTTGACGAAATAGACCTCGCGAATAAGCAGAAAGTCATTTTTAGGGTTCCAACTCACATGTCCTGGCTTAAATTGCGATGTAAGTCACTGGCTTGAAGTAGTAAAATTGAATGCAGGATGTTGAGATACCATCAGGAGCGTTTCCCAGCGGCCTCGGCGCCGACAGTACTGGCAGTGGTGCCCGGAGTGCCAAATCCGAATTGCTTTTGCGCAGATTTGCCGTCCACGATAATGATTGGCATTCATGGACAAAGGAAACATCTAAATTAGTGAATCTTTAAGTAAATACAGAAATTTTTTCGGAAAAGGGGCTGGACAGCATCATGAAACACTCAAAGGGCCCATCACATGACCATCAGCATCTAATCAAACTTCCAGCGCGTAACCCTCGAGACCCAACACTCAACCACAATGAAAACCAGCATGCGCCAATCTTCTATGGTCACAAATGAGGCGGAATTATGAAAATAGACAGTTCAATTTGCACAGAGGAATGGCCTCTTATACTCCGCTCCGCAACGAGGGAGACACTGAACCCCGGAAGAAAATGACGACCTTCGCCTCGCTGCGTCGCCGCGTGCAATGGAGACCTACAATTGTGTTCCTCTCTGTCGTGACTCTATGTCTCTGGCTGATAACGTACTCTCGTGGAGAGAAGAGAGACCAGCACAGATTGCCTGTCAAATTGGGCAATCGACCTAAGGTCACACTGCGTCAAGGGCGTTTTCTGGGCGTAGAGCTCGAGGAGGGGTATCCGCAAACCATAGAAGCATTTCTAGGTGTTCCGTATGGGCTGTCAACTGAAGGTCTAGGGAGGTTCAGAGCCCCTGTTCGCGTGGATGCTTCAGAGATGGAATATGATGCCAGGGAGTTTGGCGACAGATGTCCGTCTGGCGGAGGAGCCGGGCAGAGTGAAGACTGCTTGAATCTCAACCTGTACCGACCAAAAAAGAGGAATCCATCTGAGAAATTACCTGTTGCAGTACATATTCATGGAGGTGCTTTCAATGGTGGAATTGGAGATAGTTCATGGCAACTATCTCACTTCACTGCATGGTCAGCTGAACCAATGATTGGGATCTCTTTCAGTTATCGAGTTGGCGCTCTCGGATTTCTTTCTTCGAAGGTTATGGCCAAAGAGGGATTGTTGAATGCTGGTTTGAAGGACCAAGAGTTGCTGCTCGAATGGGTTCAGGAGAACATTGCTGCTTTTGGAGGTGATCCTGATAACGTGACTATCATGGGTTCCAGTGCAGGCGCACATTCAGTGAGTTGAATACTCCCTTTACGTCTGAACAGTTGAGAACATTTCGAACCTTTATTTTGAGATATATGCCAAGTTTCGTATCTTCTCTATATTCCATCCTCACAGTCTTCAACACTAACAACCCCAGATTGGCCATCATCTCCTGCACAACACTGACAAGCCACCTCCATTCGCACGAGCAATCCTCGAGTCAGGAGCCCCTACCGCAAGAGCAGTTTACACCTACTCCAACCCCCTCCACGAGACACAATTCAAAGAGTTCCTCGTCGAGCTTGGCTGTGATTCCGTTCCAGAAGAACGCCTCGTCACCACCCTCCGCGGCTACAGCACCTCTGAAATCAAAAAAGCCTCCGAAACGATCTTTAACAAATACAATCCCTCCGTTCGCTGGCCCTTCCAACCCGTCATCGATGGCAAAGGTGGCATTATCCCCACCCGTCCTATCGACGCCTGGAAAGCCGGCAAATGGCATCAAGTCCCCATCCTAACCGGCTACAACACCAACGAAGGCACATCCTTCGTACCCTCAAACGGAAAAACAAATAAAGATTTCACAGATTTCTTCACGACATTACTTCCTGGTTTGAGGAGTAGGGACATCTCCGAGCTAGAAGACGTCTATCCTGATCCGACAAAAGACCACCACTCCAAATATGTAGAAAAGCGACCAGGTGTCGGACCACAATTTACACGCATGGAGCAGGCATACGGGCATTTCGCCTACATCTCCCCCGTCAGACAGACAGTGCATTACGCAGCACCCGGTCCCGCCCCCGTCTACCTCTATCATTTCGCCGCAAGCAGCAGCGTCAAAGGCGGCGCGGCTCACGGGAATCACATCCCATTCGTGATGCACACTCCTGGCGTGAAAGACAAGTCCAAGACCGTGAATGAGATCTCCGGACATATGCATGCGTACTGGGCTAGTTTCATCACAAGCGGTGATCCGAATAAGGTTCCTGGCAGGTATGCGAAGAGGAGGAATTGGCCGGCTTATGTTAGGGCTGGGGGAGAGGACGGGAAGGGGAGGAAGGGTGGGGAGGGGAGACTGTTGGTTTTTGGAGAGGGGAATGATGAGGTTGCTGGGGGGAAAGGGAAGGGTGTTGTGGTGCAGCTTAAAGATGATGGGTTCGCTGCTGAGGAGTCGGAGTACTGGTGGGCGAGGACGGAAATGTTTGAATTTTGAAGCGGGGGAAAATGAGGGAAATATATGGTGGGTAGCTGTGGTAAAATTGATAAGAATAAACGAACATCAAACAACGTCTATCACTTATCAAATTCAGGATGAAATATGCACACAATGGAAGCGACGAACCGAGACAAATGGCCTTAAATTCTTGAATGTGGTTTTCAAGATCACTCTTCAACTAATTTTGTAAAATTCTGGCGCATACTCCGTCAACCAACCCTTCTCAATCTTCGTCACATCCCTGATAAAAGTTTTACTCCCCGTCTCCATAACCTCATGAAAAATAACCCAATCCGCCTTGCGATTGAACATCAACGAGCTCGGATGCGCATGCAAGATCGTTCCCCCAGCCACATTTCTAAACGTTCCATCTGGTTGCATCTTCGCCGCATGCGCAAAGAATCCCGTCGTAAGACACCGTCGGATCTGCTCTCCTTTTGAAGGCCCGCCGACGGATAACGGGGTTTTGTTCGCGTTGGATGAGAGTGTCTCGTCGACGGCTATGCCGAATCGTTCGAGGTAACGTTTGAGTTGTGCGCGAATGCTGACTGCTCTTGTCATGGCTTTGAAGTTGATGTAGTTGTCGTGGCAGAAGCGTGCTTCTTTTCTACCTTTGCTGACGAATGCCTGGTAGACGTTCAGAAGCGTGATATGGTCGCCTTCTTCAACAGCGAATTTGCGCCGTGTAGTCTCCATGCGCTTCTTCTCGCCGTCATGGTGGACCCAGATATTGCCTCCTAGGCTTGTCATGGCGGCTATGGTGAGGATTTCGCTGAGGCAGCTGAATGAGGAGGCGGATAGGAGGGTCTTCGCCATCATAGGCTCGACTGCTAACTCGGCCATTCTGACGCCGAGGGGCTTGGTGAGTTTGGCGTAGTCATCTAGAGCGCCGAGTGAGTAGAGGAGCTCGAGAGCCCGGATGACTAGTTCTGCAGGTGGCGCGGTGATGAAGTCGAATCGGACGATGTTGTCGATACCCAGGGCTTTGAGTTGGAGGATTACTGGGGCGAGATTGGATCGCTGAATTTCAGGTACCGTTGCTGCTTCTAATGCTTCGAAGTTGGCCTCGGTGTAGAGACGATAGCATTTACCGGGTTTTGTTCGGCCTGCACGACCAGCTCTTTGAGTTGCAGATGCTTTGGAAACTGGTGTAGCTGTGAGGGTTTCAATACCTGTGAGGGGATTGTATGCTCGGAGTTTGACGAAGCCTGTGTCTACAACATAGACAATGCCATCGATAGTGACCGAAGCTTCTGCAATGTTGGTTGAGAAAATGACTTTTCGGGTATTCTCTGGTGCCTCTTCGAAGACGTATATTTGCTGCTCAGTTGACAGGCCAGCATAAAGAGGGAGTGGCATGATCGACTGGGCTCGAGGATGGAGTTCAGCTGCTCGCTCTGAGATGGCTTGTACCGCCGAGTCAATCTCCTCTCTTCCTGTCAGGAAAACTAGTATGTCGCCTTCTGGCTCTTTGGTGTGTATGTCAAATACTGTTTGGACAGCTTTCTCGAGATAGTCCTCAACCGGATTTTCGAGATATAAGACATCGACTGGATACATCCTGCCCTCGAGATTGATGATGCGGCCAACCTCGCCGCCAAAGCCATTGTCTTTGGGTTTCGAGCTACTCGATATCAGATCATCCAATGTCATGGGATCGGATTCTGGTAGTTGGGGCTGCGGCGCTGCATCGCCCATGAAAAACTTCAAGAAATCTTGAGCCTGGAGGGTAGCACTGGAGATTATGATTCTGAGATCGGGTCGTCTCTTCAAGATTTTCTTCAAAACACCAAGGAGTACATCCGTGCTGAGAGATCGCTCATGAGCTTCATCAACCATGATCACGGAATAACGGGAGAGTAGAGGGTCGACGAGAGCTTCTCGAAGTAGCAAGCCGTCTGTAAGAAACTTGATGCGGGTAGCAGATGAAGTGACATCTTCGAATCTAATCGAATAGCCAACTTCTTTTCCGACTTCACAGCCAAATTCTTCTGCTACTCTTACGGCAACAGTAGTTGCAGCGACTCTACGGGGCTGAAAATTGTTAGTGCCAGAACTCGATTGTGATGTGAGATTTGAACTTGCCTGTGTGACAGCAATTATCTTGCCATCTAAACACCATCCTGCTTGCTCTAGATACTGAGGTATCTGTGTTGTTTTCCCCGAACCCGTCTGGCCAACAACTATGGTGACCGGATAAGTCTCGATGAGGTAGAGAAGGCTTTTCTTGTGCCTCGCGATAGGGAGAAGAGAGGCTGGCTTGTGCAGGGAAGGGATGAAGCTGGCAGCGAGATCGAATTCTGCCATGGCGGCTAATATCACATGCTGAAGCCAATTTTATGTTGACTGGAGACTTCCCCTTTTGTCGATCCTAGTAGCACAAGGCTGCATGAAAAGGCTGAGAGATGAATAGAAAAATAGTCAACCTAGCCGAAGGTTGATGGCCTGGAACTGATGCTCATGCCTGAGGCGGGGACAACCTCGGTCAATTTGTCTTAAGATTCCGTTCACATTAGTCTCACATCTCACAACAATCCTACTCGTACTTCGTACTCGTCTTCACCACCTGAGAAAGTGCAGTGCTTGTCATGGATGACGAATCTAGTTGATATGAAGTTATTACGGGAAAAGAAGGTACACTTGGCAGCAGGCGAAGCTCCACGAATAGCAATTTACGAGGCCTTGCCGTTTTGTGCAGTTGTGAATCGATATTGCGCCCGTCACAGGCCAACAGTGGCAATCTCAATCTCTCCAGAACCACCAATCAAAGCGGTAGGCGGTCCACACCGTCAGCGGTATCTTCTTACTCCACAGATGTGGCAGTGCCTGTAAAAAGAATAATAACTGGTGCTGTGGCTTCACATGTCCATTGAAGTAAGGGGTAAATTCCTTCCATTGTTTACCTACATTTATTTATCAACGGAAGAGATGGGCAGCAGGACGCTGCAAGATTAATCAGAGACACGACGCAGCTCCAGAATTTGGTGACATCCCATCTCATGATCTCCAACAATCGAGCGAGATCATGCATTCCTGTTCATTCATTCGCACGCACGCACGCATGCACTTACAGGCTGCCCTCGTCGGCACAGATGAAGCGTCAAAAGTGGCAGACGAATCCCGCATCGGAGTTTGACGGGGGGAGGGGTGACATCCCTGGAGCCTACCGGGCTTGCGTACCTGACGCTTGACTTTTCCTGGCCTAGATCCCGACCGATATTAGCTCAGGGGTCTCTCACCCAAAGCCATTCATTCCATTCTTCGGTTCTTTCTTTTTGTGCAAGTGTTGCTGAACGAGTTCTATGATTAGATCTGTGCTAGTACAGTATTGTGCTTCAGAAATTCTGTGCTGCCATGGAGATGTCGTAGAAACTGTGACGAGAGCACATCAATTCTGTATCATATTGACCTTCGATGCTCCTCCAATCCTCAATCCCCTTGCCCTTGCCCTTGCCCTTCCTCGCTCTCGCTCTCGCTCTCATCGTGAAACTTCGAGCAGTTGCTGCTCCGCCGTCTCATTTCGCCCGCCAGCCATTCTGGATTCGAATGCCTGCAGACTCCACTACTACGTACAGGCAGGGTATGCTAGGGACATCGTCCATCCACTTTCAAGCCCACAGCAACCAATCCAGGCCCTGCCCACCTAATTGAGACTCCACCGGGCCGCCCAGGTCAAGCAGGTCAAGCACGCCTGGCCGCTGCCAGTGCTCGCCAATCCAATCCCATCACACGCCCCCAAGTCCGCCGCCGTTCGTCTGATTGATTGATCCCTTTCTCGACTTCTTCTTCTCTTCCTGTAACAGACAGCTCCATCAACCTCACGAACGACAGACAATTCTACACCAGAGCCTGCCAGTCGGGCCAGCCGTTCCTTTTGGTCTTCGACCTGTTCGCTCCCTACTCATGTTCTCACCTTAGTCACTCCTTCGAGTAATCTGATCTTCATCGCCAGCCAAGTCGTCGTGTTCTTGTTGTCGTTCTGCATTACATTTGGCCGTCGTCCACCTGTGGTTTGAAGTCGTTTCAATATTACACTCGACATATTTACGAAACAATAATTCATCAACACCATCCGCCGAGGACGTAATTGCTTCTTACAACGAACCTCACCCAAAACAGTCGCTCCTTCTTTCATGACCTTCGATTCTCCGAAACTCAATTCCAGCGACTTTGCCAACATTCATCGTTTGTCCTCATTTCTCGGCCTGTTGGCGTCTTCGCCCATATCTATTATTCGCAATGGATAATAATCGCATATCGAATATTCCTAGGCTAGGGCCGCGGGTCCCTGTTCATCCAGAGGCCATAGGAAGAATGGAATCAATAATGAACATCGCTGTACCAGATCGTGTTGTGGAGCCACGTGCCGACTCAACCTCGACTTCAGCAGCAACTGGTAGCTGTGGAGCAAATCCTTGCGAGAAACCTACCAGCAGTGCGACTTTCACATGGCCCATTATTCTGGGTATCGTGTAAGTAATCTGTGCTGGTAGTCCTTCCAAGTTGTGCCATCTAACTTGCCTTCAGCATTCCAGTGGTCGGTGCATTAATATGCTTCGTTATTCTCCACCGTCGACATGTCCGAAAACAAAGAGAGGAGGATGCCAATGACCGACATGCATCTATGGATTTTGGGTTGGGAAACGTGCCACAACCAGGAAGACCAAAGCGAGGGCTGCCAGCTGGGTTGGATTTTGGAGATGAGAAGCCAACGGGTAGAAGTGGACGGCAGATGTCAATGGATATGGGAATGCAGAGTCCGTATCTGCTACCACCGGAGCTCCAAAACTCCCGAGAATCTCTTCATTCACTATCGAGAACAATACATGAGCAGGAAGATCCTTACCGACCTGTGAAGGAATACTACCCTGGTGATGGGGTTTCTATGCGATCACAGTCAAAGCAAGGCTCGTCCATCTATACCGGTTCGAGTGCTGCCCCTTCGAGACTTCAAGAACTGGGAACATCTGAGTTACTCTCCAACGCTGGACAGATGCCCCGAAGCACTCCTCCATCTACAGCATACCCACCACGTCAGAACTCCCTACCGCAAAGTAATGCTTCGTTGAGCCCTATCGATCAACGGTCCAGCAACTCCTTCGCACCTCCGCCGTACCCAGTCGAGCCAGCTCAAGCTCATATTCCAGCTTCGCCAGCCGATGTGCAACGAAAGGGTCTCCCGACAAGCCCTCATCCTGGTCAAGGTCTAGGAACCCCAATTGCTCCAGACAATCGTGAATCTTATGCCAGCAACACGGATCCTGCCGGTCTCAGAAAAAGCAACAACTATCTCGGAATGATGATCGATGCTCGCGATCCATCGCCTGCGCCGGCTCCTCAAGAACTTGAGGGCACCGCACGCAAGCCCCCACCAGCTCCTCTGAACACACTTCCAGCCAATCCTCGACCTGCCCGTAAGGACTCTATGCCAGCTCAGCCACAGGCGCAAGTTGCGATCGTGGAGAATGCTAGCGAATATGGTGATGGTTTCCAGATTACACCTCCGTCTCCTGGTCGTGAGAATGCCGAGGTCATGCGTGGTCAAAGATATTCTATGGATGTTCCCCCTGAGCAATTCGCTCAAGCTGGACTAGGTGCCCCCGGTTTTGATGCAAAGCGACTCTCGATGGGTTTCCGACCTTTGCCTCCCAATGCTGTAACCGAGTCGGATGACCCCGAAATCAGAGCTAACAGGATCCGCTCATTCTACAAGGAGTACTTCGATGATTCCAAGCCTGCTCCACAGGGACAGTACTACGAAGACTACGATGAGAATTATATGGGTGATGCCACATATTATGACCCAGACTCGAACGCGTTTGTCATGCCATACGCGGAGCCAATTACCCGACGAGCAATGACACCCCCTCCACGTGGACCACCACGATTCCAAGGACAAGGTCAACCTCGGGGACGACAAGGCTCAATGGGAGCAATGAGTGCCGGCGGAATGCGTGGACCTCCTCCAGGACCAAGAGCCTACTCATCAGCCTCAGGACGGATAGGCCCTCCAGGTGGACCTAAGCGACCTCTCCCACCACCAGCTCCCTTGAATACTCTACCCACTCCTTCTAAGCTCCGAGATGACAGTTTCGCTTTCATGGGTGCTATCGATTTCGCCCCACCATCGACCTACCGGGATCGTGTAGCGGGCCGTTCTGAAAGTCCTCTTGGTGAGAGACGCCCATACTCGCCAATGGTGCCAGCATTTGCTCCTGTTGTGAGCGCATTTGATGAGCTCGCACCAATTCCAAGCCCGTAAGTCATGTCTCTTTCTAGCTGGGAGATAATAAGCTAATACTTGTACAGTCATTTGCTCAGAAAGTCTGGAACCTTCACCTCTTTGGACTTTGCACCACCAAAGAAGTTCAGAGACCCTGATAGCATGAGCGACGCTGGTAGTATTCGAAGTAACCGTAGCGGCATCTCCACAACCCAACTCAGCGCTATTCGCAGTGGAGCTTACCGCATCAGCCGAATCCCGCAAGACGTGGTCTTCACCAAAGACGATCTAGCAACTACTCTCAAGCCTCAATGGGGCATGCGAGCAGGCTCTTAGATGTTATGAGAATCAGTAACGACGATTTCGTTTCTTCGTGGTGCTTCCCGCTTGGGCAACCACATTCCCGGCATTTAAGCGAGCATATTTTGATTTCCATCATCCCACACGACATCCACTGTCCCGTACAACAGCAACAGCATCTCATGTGTGAACGAGCTGGCCGCGTTTGTGCATGAGCAACCGGTTCTCCGGAGGGTTTACTTACTGTCAAACCACTCTGGTCTAATGTCTTTCTTGTAATAGATGGTGTGGGAGTACTCGTAGGGATATTCATTTTTGGGAGTGACGGGATGGTAGCGAGTGATGGAGAGAGAGAGAACTGCATATAGAGAGACGCCTTTGCACAAACAGACTGGATAAATCACCAAGAAATTCCGAGTCTTGTATAGTAACATAAAATGGCAATGGAATGATTCTTTTGATGACAAGCAAATAGGTGTCTGTGGTGCCTGGACTTGACTTGACTTGACCGAATTCTTAGTCTGTTATGGAATAAGTGGCTTTTGCTTCAGCTGAAGCATGCTATGATGTAGAAGTGTTTTGCCAGAGTCTCCAAGGATGATGCCAATCTCTGATCTTGCAGGCTCTCAACTCTCGCAACGCCAGCAAGTCAACAAGATCCTAAGAATGACATAATAAACGCTACCTCAGTCATCCGCCGTTTCACCACCTACACTCGCTTGTTTCTCCATCCCATAACCTACATTCTACACACAGCAAATCGCCATCCACAGAGTCCATCCATGCATGCGCCAGCCTGCCTTATCGTAGCAAATGACATCAGTTATAGATAGTAAGGGATCATAGAAGTTAGATGGCTCGGCTCGGTGAAGTCTCTGTGGACCATGGCATGAACCGAGGATGGATATCGTGAGGGGAGGGGAGGGGAGGCCGATTGGGATGGAGAAGACGGGGATCTGGGTTATTGTTGATTTTTCGGTTGGTAAGGGCAGGTCGCTATCTTGGTTAAGTAAATTTCTTGCGGGCTACATCATATGGTCTAAGCTGACGCAGATTGAAATCTTGATTTGATAATATGGCTTAGAAAAGTTGATATTGTAGTGTAGTTCAAACGCTTGTTGAAGTCCAGGAATATTCGTGACCGACGTGTAAAAACTACTCAGTATCACGTTTCTCACCCAACCTATTGGAACCGCGTCGAAAAGGAAAAAGGGGGCATCTCAGATCTGGCTTCTGGCTTCTGGCTTCTGGCTTCTAGCATCCACTTACAATCGATAATCTTGGCGCCCCACAAGTCTCCCAAACCATTGAATTCCGATAGGAAATCAATTGTTCACCTACGGAGTGGAGTACAGGCATGATGCGATGAACCCGCCCTTTTTCGAACTGACGTCAAAGCATATCTCGCGTGTACATGTCTTGGTCCGGAGTGATGCTTGCGAGATTTGCGATTTGCGAGCGAGGGCGGGAGGAAGGAAGGGCAGTTTTAAGCATGAATTACAGAGTATGGTGAAAAGACCCTGGTGGCGCTCGCGCTCCTAGGCTTCGCTTCCTTGATTGTTTCGCCAGGCGGGGAAGGAGTGGGAGACTCGGAGACTAGGGAGGACATGGGATTGTGAATGTATGTATGCATGCATGCATTGTGCAGTGATGTGATGTTAATCTCCGTTTTGATGCTGAGATTTTGGGATGAAAAAGCTGGGATTTGATGGGATTGATTTTTCTTTTCGATAGGCTGGGTTGAATTTACGGAACTCAGTGTGAATGGAGGTATGCGATAGATAAGGGGGATGGGGAGGGGTCGTTCCAAGGCAGACGAGATGTCGTTTTCTAGGAATGGTGGGCTTCATTTCTATCCGTGGCATTTGGGCATGCTGATTTGTGAAATCGGAGAAAGTGAAGTTTGGGGGAGATACTGGTTGGATGGAATATGCAGGGTTTGATATCATAGGAATAGGGATCGATGCGGTTGGACTACTGAAGGCGATGAAGGCAGTCAGTGCAGTATCCAGGGAATTGGTTGATGCGGATGCGATAGGCAGGATGCGGTGATCGAGGCTGAAGAGGATGAAGCTTGAGAACGAGATTGTGGATAACAGAGGATGATTTCTCATCCTTTGATTGAGGCTGTTGATGACTGAGGATGAGATGGGCTCATCTTCGCTTCTCGACTCTCAAACCTACTTCCCTCGGAATCCCGAGAACATGGATGTGGCTGACCTGTAAGGCGCTGACATACATAGTGAATAATTCCACGTGATGACAAGTGGTTGAGAAGCTTCTTCCACTCCTTCCAGATGCGCTGTACATTTGCTTAATCGAGCTGATATACCTGCGACGACGGCGGGGTTCTGCTTTCTCTGGATGTTTTGTGCCTTGGAAAATAGTCTGCTCGGTTGGACGGTGTTGTGGTGAGAAGTATTTTGTACTTTGTACCATCTCGGCTGGTTTTTCCTGTTCGGATAATGCGATGAGTGATTAGATGAGGCCCGAATAGTATTACTTGATGACTTGATGGTTGCTGGCTCGTTTCGAGAAAGGTGATTTAGTCGATGCACACCAAGGCCAGAAGAAGCCGGGTCTGATGTGAGATGAACCTTCCATGCAACTCGAGTCCGGCTGGCAGGCACTGACAGCGGTCATGTTTCCGCCGCAAATTCGATCAAACACATCATTCTGCAACACGCATCTCCGCGATGTCTCTGTTCGACACAGGCACATGTTTTTGGAAGTGTTTGAGCGGGTCAGAAGCTTCAGGCGAAAATAGTAACGTTGCGGCTTGTTCGAGCTTAGAGCTGGAGAAGCGTCAGCACAGCCTCACTGCCGTGCAGTTCAGCGCTCGTCGTCGCCAATGGCGATGCTCGACAATTGATGGGGACGGCTACAGCAGCCTATGAGGAAGTCTGTTGGCCGCCGAAAACGCAGTTCCTGGATCTGATGTGTTCTGATCTGATGAGAGCTGCAAGAAAGAAACAAGCACAGTAGTAATCGTGGCGACACTACATTAGAGCGCAGTAGTTTCGGTGCGGTTGAGGAGATCGCTCGTATCTGTTTACCAGCTTGCCCAAGACCAGCCTAGGGAGCGCTCTACCACGCATCTTCTGCATCATAGCGGGCCATACAACCGTCGCCCTAATCCCGGATCGTGAGATTTCTAGCCGTTTGAGCCCGTATTTGCCTCTAGCTGTTTTTAGTTCCTTCCTCTCGTCTCTTCGTCTCTTCGTCTCTTCCTTATGCTTGGTTGTGCGTGCGTGCGGTGGAACCTACCAAAGGTGCTCGGGGTCCCATTGTCTTGTCGTTCTTGTCTTGCCTTGGAAGTAGGACCCGATCCAACTTGAACAAAAACTTCCTGGATCCCCCATCCGATAATTGTTTCTCTTCTCTCCCCCTCCCCATACCTCTCAAGGAGTCTGAAAGTACTGCACCAACCAGTCAATTCGTTGTCGTACGAAAGCGAAACCCCTCTCCCATCATCGCCGTCGCCATCACGAAATCAATTGTTCCAGCGATCCCCTCCCCAGGCCTCACTGCAAATCCTTAAGCTGACTGCCGTGGTCCTCCGTACCGACCGACGCCCCAATTCGAAAATCTAATTTCGCTGCTTGTTTCTCCTGCCACACTTGACGGACGGACGGTAAAGTTACGAGGGAAAAAGCACACCCAGGGAGGGTAGCACCAAACCAAAGGCAGCATCCGGGCATTCCTCCTCCTGCCACCCTCGCCCACTCGCCTGTCTCACCTCATTTCAACTCGGACGGTGCCCACCCAAACCATTCGCTGAGCGCCCGTGCTGCCACTGCGACCCCCTTCGTCCCTCCCTCGTCTCGCCCTCCACAGCGAACGAAGACTTTCATCCGACAACCTCGCTTTCAAACACTCGACCTTTCATCGTCACTTTCGACGATCCCATCCACGGTTCAGGGCAGAGGACGCATTCGCTTGCTGTTCACTCGGCCAATTCATTCAACACATTCACCCTATCCGCTCTTTTCTTTCTGCCCCTAACGTGTGAGGTTGCGCTTGGCACCACTCACAAACCCTTTTCACCTCTTAAACACCCCCATCCACGAACAAACATAGAGCACGTCCAACGCTCTTTCCAAACGCGAAACAGTCCCAGCACTGTGTTCCTGCAGATCTAGATCTAAACCTGAGGTATGATGATGACGCGCCCGCGGATCTCTGCAATAATAGCAGAGCAGCCGCACGCACCCTGATTGTTCTGTTCGCTGACATCGCCATGTATAGACGTCCCCGGAAGCTCGTCTTCAGACAGTTCGCAATGGCTTCCAATTCTACTTCAAGTACGGATACCGGTGTGCCTCAGTCGACGCCTACCCAGGCGCCGTCGTCTCCGGCCTCGAGCTCAGAACCTCAACCGTCGAGTTCAATTGCTAACAGCAGTCCAACTTCAGTCCCTAGCACGGAACAGCCGCCGACGACTTCGTCTACACTACTTCCTACAACTAGTTCAGCCATCCCAACTTCCTCCTCGGTAGAAAGCACTACTTCGACCACATCATCGAGTGTTCCCACGACCAGTTCAACACCCCCTACTACATCTTCGGTCCCTCCTACAACCCCAACAACCACAAGCGAATCTCTCACACCGACAACATCCACCATCATATCAACTAATCCTCAGGGATCAACTGTGACAATTATCCAAACTTCTACCCAGACCCCCGCCCAGAATACACGAACTACTTCATCAACATCCTCTTCGACGTCCTCGGCAGCAACTGCGGGCCTTCAGCCTTCGGGATCGAACAAAAGTGGCGGACTGAGCAGCTCGGGAACAATCGCAGTAGCTGTCGTTGTACCTATTGTTGCTGTTGCTATTCTCATTGTTGCTGGGCTCTTCTTCTGGCGGAAGCGCAAGGCCCGTAAGGATGCGGAAGAATTGCGGAGAAAGGAAGTCGAGGAGTACGGCTACAACCCAAACAACGACCCGACTTTACCTGCTGTTGGAGGCGTAGGATCTGCTGGCCACGATGGATCGTATGAGATGCGTGAAGACGGATCATCTGGATATCGCGGTTGGGGAACTACAGCTGTTGCTTCTTCTGGAAGAAAGGCATCAACAACTGTATCTGGTGGACAATCTGCTGGTGGTATTGGTATGGCATACTCGGAAGGCACATCGCCTACACACGGCCCAGTTTCTGACACGAGGTCCGATAACCCTCTGATGGATGGACGAGCGACATCGCCCGAAGCTGAAGCATTGGGGGCTATGGGACCAGCCGCATCAGCCAACAGAAATGGAGACATCAATCGCGGACCTTCAAACGCTTCGTCATCATACAGCGCCGCTGCTCGATCAGACGGCTCTGGTGATATGATGACTGGCGGTGGTCAATACTACAACAACCAATATGATACTGGCAATCCTTACAGCGGAGAAACTCAATATGGAAGCCCACCAGGACGGGCGGAAATGCCTGCCCAACCTGTCATCCGTGATGTACAAGCTCGACGCAACACACGGATAGAAAACCCATCACACTTCCCTCAACAAAGTGCCGGCATCTCGCAGAACTTCTAAGCTGTGCCACTCGTCTTCAAATCAAAACACTTAATCCGGGACGAGCCACCACCGAAAACGGCAGCACTGCATGGGAGGGAGCACTTTGTTTGTATCATACCATATGGGAGGCGTTCACACATGTTCATGGACTTTTGAAATTTTCCTTTGTCATCACAACCTCGCACACATATATTCGGCAAATTGGTCGGAGAAGACACATACTACTTTGATGAGAAGGGGGAGCATCTGTTGAGAAGGTTGCAGTTCACGCACACAATACATTTGACGGCTGGATTCGAAGCATGCCTCTTTTTGGCTTGGTACTCGTGAGGAATTGAGAGCTTTGGTTCGCGCGAGGGGGAAAGGACGAAGAGAGACTTTACTGGGCTGGAGACGGAAAGTTTACGTTTGGAGGAAGGTGATGGGGGAAGAGTAAATAAAATAGTAATTGAGAAGCTTTAATGATGATGTATGCTAAATGGTTCAGTACGATTCTATGGGTGAAATAGACCCAGTGTTCTGACTAAAACAGGTTCATCTTTTCTGGACCTCTGTATCTGGAAGACATTGACTTCAGTTCGTGCGTTTGCTCCCTTGAAGATGTTCTTCTTGCCCTTGTTATGCTCCTCCAAACCTTTAGAGAACAATCAGTCGTCGGTTCCAACCTCAGCAGTCAACCAATCTCACTAATGACCCTGCAAATCAGCCACACATCAAATCTGCCTTTCTACCACCTACACAATTTACCCTTCTCACACACAAACACACGCAGAGCATCTCCACCACCATAAACCAGAGTCTCCTTCAACGAAGCAAGCTTATCTGTCACCTTAATCTGCAAGGCTCAATTAGGTGTATGTGCGATGCATGACTATGCACAGTCGTGACTAATTGTGTCATGAGGTACCTCTGTACTCAGCGACTTCGGATCTTGGCTCTCTGGTCGAGTATACAGTTACTGATTCTGTTATTGATAATCACTTTTACTGGGTCTTTCGGCAATAGGATCTAGGATCTAGGCTCTCTCCGAATTTCAACTGATGATTCATTCGGTTTGACTTTTGTAAAGGAGATGAAAGCCTTGCGATGTTCAGCGCAGGTCGGGATACAGACAAGTCATTTTTAGTTGTGGCTTTGTTTCGTCCTGATTTCTATTTCCATTTGTTCTTATGGTTACGAGCAGGAGGAGTTAGTATCTTCTTCTAGCCATAAAGTAATCAATACTGCATTAGAAGCAAATAGGCGCATTGCTGTGACGTTATAGAATGCATCACAAGGCAGCATCTATCCCTTTAAATCTTGTGTGTTGGAGATCTGCTCTGGAGGGCTCACTGCTTATTTCAACGTGCTATCGCTTCAGTATATTTTTCTATGTGGAGTTTTCATCTTACAGTGGGATTGCTCTACATTGTATGTCTGCTCTTGTTTTCTTCGCTGCTCGTTACTTATGTGGTTTCTCCAGCTTTTGTGCTTTTTTTGAAAGGAAGGAAGTCCATTATCTCTTCGTCTTTTCACGAGAGTCAGATGATATTCAACTCAGGCTGTTATCGCAGGTTTAGTAAAAGGGTGGTGGTGCTGCCCACAAGTCTGTTAGAAATAGCCTCGAAAGGTCTGCCAGCTAAAACGTCAAACGACGACTATGCTGTATTGACCGAAACAGGTTAGTCAGCGAATTGTCGAAGACAGCAAGCTGTAATTTTTTCTAACCTATCGTGCATCATGTTCTGATTTTCCAACATTCCAAATTCAAGATGCTCCGCATTTTGAATCGTTGCCTGAGCAACCTTTTCCACGCCACCTTTTAGCCCAGTCAAATCGAGCCTAAATGAACCACATCTCATCTCGCCAGTGCGCGATGGCTTCACACTTTCCCTTGCCCATCAACGAACTTAATTCTAGCTTCAAGTGAAGCGCTACAGGGTGCCGTAGTATCAGACAAAGGACCGTCCCGTCTTTCTTGGGACGCGGCTGTATCATGACCTCTACACAGCTATCGGCGCCAATCAGTGTCTGTTGCTGAGACCTAGTTTGGAATTTCTCACCCTGTCTCGGGGGTTTTGGCACGCAATGTGAGATAGCCGCTGCTAGGGCTAGATCTATGTCTCATTTGAGAATGCTCTGCATGCTTTGGGACTGGTGATGGGGTGATTTCAGGTGATATTCGTCGCTCCAGAGGTAGTCACTCGGCTTGATTCTCCACTTCTAGAATGAATTTGCGCTTCTAAGTCCTCCGCTCCGGCTTCGTTTGTCGTCGGGACGAGTTTGTTTACTCTGGCGTTTTGATATTTAAAGGCGGATAACGAAGGCGGATAGAAGGGAAAGCTCTCTTCTTCACATGTTAAGTTTTCTGCACTCAGTAGACCTACAACAGCAATGCTTTACAATTGGAGACTCCTTGTCTCTACTCTCTCTTTCTCATGTCTCTTGGGATATGAACAACTTGTGTTAGGAGGGCGGATCCCAAATCTGCAGGTGGATGTTGCGAGACGAGATGTTGATTCGGCGGTGGTGGATGTTTCGAAGCTTGGGATATTCCAACAGTATGTATGCCCAAAGACTACTGATATGGTGAAAAGGCAGTCAACAATGATCACGGTCCCAAAGAGCGAGCTGAGGGATCTGCTCTTACAAATTCGGTTGCTGGAGTTGCAGCTGATCGATCTTATTCTGAATGCCGGAACGGGGTCAGGCAGTGGTGATTCAAGTGATATTGCTGTACCTACGTTCTTGACAGGCACCATCTCAACTTCGGTTACAAAAACCATTCCGCTTGCTTCTCTGAGCTCTGCTATCGACTCGGCACTTTGTTCCCTTACCTCTGCAGGAACTTCTCCCAGCTCGACATTGGCATCTCTCACAGATAGCAGCGCGCCAGTCACTAGACTAACGACAGTTCGTGTGACGACAACGGCGACAACTGTCACGGTTACGGCCATTTCAGCATTCAGTTCGACGACAACAAATGTGGCTGCTTCCAGCACCACAACGGCTCCGTCTCCGAGTTCCACGAATACGACAACCGTGGCTGTGATTAACACCGCGACGTCTGTTCCTGTGAATTCGGACACGAGTCTAAGAACGACAAATATCCCTTCGGCAACCTCGAAATTCCCGGAATTGAGCTCCACATCGTCCCGAATCACAGTCTCTCGGGGATCCTCAGAAGCGGCCATCCCGTCAACGACAACTTTACTAGGAGGAGGCTTCATTGAAGTCACCAGCACCAAATCCACATCAGCACTTCCTGCACCAACCACACCAACTACAGGATACACTTTCAACGCTCTCTCCCAGAGTAACGTAGCCGTCTACTTCGGACAAACCGTTCTCACCGGCACAACATCACTCGAAGCTCAATGTGCCGATCCCAACATCGACATCGTCATCCTCGCCTTCGTAATCTCCCAACTCGACGGCGGAATCTATCCAACAGTCAATTTCGGCGCTGCTTGCGGAGGTCAGACTGCGCAGATGGTTGCTCAAGCTCCCGGATTATTGTTCTGCCCCCAGTTGGCCGGCTACATCTCGACTTGCCAGAACAAGTACGGGAAGAAGGTGCTGTTGAGTATTGGTGGTTCTGCGAGTCAGATCTCGTTCACTGGGGACGACCAGGCGAGAAATTTTGCAGATGTGCTTTGGAATTTGTTTGGCCCGCCGGGGAATGTCGATATTGGTTTGAGACCTTTTGGGAATGTGGAGGTTGATGGATTTGATATCGGTGAGTGGATATGTCTCATTTCGTCCCTACGATATGTCATGCATGAAGAATAACAAGGAGTTCAAGTTTCATGTAGAGACTTGAACCTGGGGAGTGGGGCTGATACCGAAGCCAATGCTTCATTGGGCTCTCTGTGTCTTGTCTTGCGTTCTCTGGTTGGAACTGGTCGAGTGCGAAATTGAGCAAGTGTTTGTTTGGGTCATCTGAGAATGCCCATGTTCATGAGGCACACACAATCCGTTTCACTCAATTCACTGCGTTCGTTTCTGGACAGCAAGTCGACTTCCAGGCAGGAAGAAATAAAACACCAACTCAACTCACCAAAAGTTGGCCCTCGGACGGATCTTCATTTGTCTGAGCGAAGCGAGAAACAGCCAAGCAGCGACTGACGTGTAAATAGACAAAGAAGATAACCTCCCCCTATACTTCGGAACCCTAGCCACCAGGCTCCGCTCGCACTACGCAGCCAACACAGCAAAGAAGTACTACCTCTCCTCAGCACCACAATGCCCCTTCCCCGACTACTCCACGCCCCTCGATCTCATCCTTCTCTGCGACTTCGTCTGGGTGCAGTTCTACAACAACCCACCCTGCGAAGTAGGCTCCAGCGGCTTCGAAGCTAGCATCAACCAATGGAGCTCAGCGCTTGAGGCCTCTACCCTGACAGCCAAACCACGGTTGTACATTGGAGCTCCGGCGTTCGCTCAGGCGGGACCCAGTGCGTATGCTAATATTGGGAGTCCGGAGGGGATGAAGGGCGTTGCGGCTGGGGTGAAGGAATTGAGTGTGCCAAATATGGGAGGTTTTATGTTTTGGGATGGGCCGATGGGGAGGGCGAATGTGGAAGGAGGTTTGGATATTATTGCGTGGGCGAAGCAGGGCTTGAAGGGTTAAGTGATGTGATAGAGATTGGCTACGGTTTTGGAAAGGCTTTGCAAAGGGCCATTGATGATGATGATTATGCGAAGAAGATTAACTTCAAGAATCAGATAATGTATGATGATTAGATGGAAACGGCCTGGATTATCTTGTTGCTTTACTAGCTAAACAGTTAGAGTAGATACCCTTCTCTTGGTACCGTTGGACGTCTACCTGGCCGGAAGAGTTGAAGGATTTTTTGTACAGACCAAAAACTTTGAAATTGTATTTGTACACTGCGACAGTACTTGACTACCGGAAACTTGCCTAGATGTGTTGACCTTTGTAATATGCTCTTGCTACTAGTCCCATCAACAATGATACTCAGTCGTGTAATCTGGTCTCCAGAATCCCTTCTGATATGCAAATATCCTCTTAGGTTTCACCCTTGACGATTGCTCCAAATTAAAAAAGTTCCTTCACCATAGAGTTTGCCTACCAACAAGTGTTGTGCAGTGTCTCCAGCCACATTGTGTAGGAGGAGTCAATGGATTCCCAGGGCTCCGCCGCTGGAGTCTCGCCTGTAAACGAACCCCTGAATGTCCCCGAATGTAAGATTACGAATTTTAGCGAGTACTGTAACATCAGCCCCATGTCGTTGAACCCCCAACATTGAGGCTTATATCTTCATATTGTTACCGAAGGTCAAAATATCTGGTACACCATGCCAGACTGCCCTATATCCATATATTCGCCGAATCAATCAGCCTCACTCCTTTCGCTTGTATCGGGCTCGTCTTGCTGCGGCCCTGTTGAAGCTTGGTGTCACCGAGCCAAGTTGCCTTCCACTTAGCAAAACGACGGCAAAGATGTAAGCCAAGGCTATGCATGGTGTTACTTGGTGGATCTAGGCATCTCATAATAACATTTATATTTAGCAAAGAGGAATGTTGCGGGAGTCAGACTCAGACTCGGAAGTTCGGAAGGATTGAGAATAGGCGTACTGGTCTAAACAATGCTTCATGGAGTGAAGTATATAACAGCTGTGAGTCTCGTGCTTGCTCCCACATCCTTGGTATCAAATACACACTGTTTTGTGGATTCAGCATAACGACTTCTACTCAATTGCTCATATCAATCTGCGAATGGCAACCGGCAGTTCATTCGCCTTGACACATATGTGACAAGGTGATCTCGCCCTTGATAGAATGTTCTTTTGCTGACCTGCCATAACATAGAAATAATGTGCTCTACTTCGCTACAATCCTCTTGGAAATGAGCCGAATATGGCTTCAAGTCTTCCCGCCGTACCGCCCATACTCGCTAACTAAGATTGGAAACCACAGGTATAGACACAATTGCAAGACAGAAAGAGAACTCGTCGGCGACCTTAATATCAGCCTCGTCTAGAACTACAAAGCTAGTAACACAAAACGATTCATGTGCTTTGGCTCTTCTACAGCATGTCCGCCGCTTAAGTCAGCAACGCCTCTCTGGTACTCCCCTATCCCTCGAACCTGGCTTATAATCAAGCTGGAATTCACAAAACTCAGCCCCTCCACAATAGCTTCTAGTTTTCCATCTGAAATCATTGCTAACTCTCGTGGAGGTCAGACACGGTATGCTCAGAGGGGGATTTGATAAGATGTTGACAGGCTATGATACATTCCAACGAGATAGTCCACTTAGGAAACATTCCAGATCACTCTTTGGATCAAGACTCTTTTCGATAGGGGTAGGTCGATCTATCTCTAGAGTAATTCTTGACCACATTTTCGACCATGTTAATGCTAACGACGAGCCGTGAAAGTAGACTCCTCTCTCTCGCTTAGCCAAAGCAACATCAACAGCGCTGGCCCTCGTTCGATGCTAATAAACAGCAGGCACACATAACTGCGTACCCAGATCGAGGACGTGTAAAGTTTTACTGCTTCGTATCAGATGCTAAGTTTTAGGAATGTCTCAAAACTACTCATAGAAAGATTCGGGACGATGTTGGCAAGATGCTTCTGGAACCGATGAAATTTAGGCTGTCAGTGATGGTTCGGAGCGGTCTATGTTGTAAGCTGGGAAAGAGTATCAGAACCCCATTTTTATGGACACTGTAAGTTCCCCTCCACCGTTGAATCTAATCAGTGAGAAGCAATTCTTAGGTACCAAGCCGAAAATGCTACACCTTTCGAGGCGAGAACAGCATGTGGAGGGGAGAAAGCCCATATCGTAGCCATCATATTTCCATCTCGGTATGTTTCTTTGAGCCAGATCGGCCTCCGAGCTGATTTAGTAAACTTCGTGCTGATGAAGACGCAAGGTCTCCGATGCATGTGTCGGGTACAAAATTTGACTCATTGACATCAGTTGCAATAGTACTTTGACTTGTGATGGGAGGTGAGCAGCAGAATTGAAATTACTACTTCGTACACCGAAAGAACTTGGATAGGAAACGAAATATCTGATCATGACGAATTTTTCGGATGGGGATATAAGAACATATTTGAGGCATGATATGGAATTGTAGTGGCAACAAAATACAGTGGAGAAATTTAACCGTTTTTCATCTTCTTTGAAACCCAACAATTCACAAGAACGCCAGTGATGATTTTTCTGTCCACAACACTTTTTGTGCACAAAGTCGAGAACAATCGCAGTGAACCTCCAGAGAAACTCGTATGAAATTACAGTCAATCATAAAAACTGACTTAAAAAACATCATGAGAAATCGCAGAGACTTACAAGTCTAGGAGGAAACCCAGGCCAGGAGGGGAAAACACCCTTCTTAGAGAAAGCACGACGTCAATTCAAATCAACATATCACCAGCATCGGCAGTGCAGGACAAAATATACTCGAGTACGGGTACTAGATCATTTCCCCCCGGCTTAAGAGTCCTCCTTCGCCGACCATCCGGATGATTTCTCATCACCGCACTGTATATCTGACCTGGCCCCTTGTCCACCTGCCTGCAACCGCAACCGAAAGGGTAAACACTCCGCACCTGCTCCAGCTCCACTTCAGTCGGATAAGTAATCCCAAGTCAAGAAAGGAAAATCTAGAAATACCCTTTCGAGAACATGCCTTCTTGGCATTTGCGAGATGGATTCAAGATAGTCATTAGGCGACTGTGTCAGACCCGTGTAGCTCGATCAGGCAGGCTACAGGACCAACTAGAAACCAGAACCCTCCGTGCGGCCGCTGCAAATCTCACATCTACGAATTTCCGGAGTCAAAGAACACTATTTAGTCGAGAAGGTATGACAAAGAACCTTTCTTTCCCAAAGTATCTTCTGTTTTGCCAAGAAGAATTGTTTGTAAGTGAGAATTTAACGAAGTATATTTTTGGACCCCATTCTCACCTCACCTCATCCTCGCTTCGCTTGCCCTTCACGCAGAGACAGCCACACCGAGCACACCACAAAGTCAAGCATGCATTGCAGACACGCGAGCGAGTGAGCGCGGAGGGGGGGGGCCACACTCTAATCATCCGGATTGAAATCGCATTTTCGTTCAGTTTTCCAGATTCGGACGAGCAAAGCCACAGGTTAAGCGCCGACACTATCAGATCTCGTCAGCTTGTGTTCGTTCGTCTGCTCGTCTGCGCCTACTTGCGCCTGTCTAGGGACAGCAGTGTATCTACCCGCGACAGGCGTCTTTGCCATCTCATCTCTATCGGACGCTGTGCATCCCTGCGCTTGGGCTGGGGTGGCATTTCCACTACCGGAATTTAAAAAGTATTATCTGTGTATACAATCGAAGCTGAGATCCAGTTTGATCCGGCGCCCCCAATCGAACACGGCGGCAAGAATGGTATTTTTATGGCTACGACAGGGAGGTTGGAACGAAAGACGTTGATTTATTGGATCGTGTTCAATTGATGGGGGAATGGAATTCTGAAGGATGCACATCTGGAGTGGCTTGAGCCTCCGGGTTTTTGCAATAAGGGTATTACACCCCCATCGTTCGTCGGCTCGTATATCATGTCCACTCCTTGCAATCTGATCCTTCCTGAGCTTCGAGCCTCCTCCGCCTCGCCTCGTCTCGTCTCAAGCATATTCAGAATGCAGGTTTCGGGTGGCATATAGTTTCTATTGATAGAGAGGTATTCTGCGACTGGGTAGAGCTTCGATTGATTTTGAGAAGAAGGAATGGAGGCTGGTGTATTGGTTGGAAATAATCCTTCTGGTGGTGCGATTTGTATGCAAGAACGGATTTAACTCCGTGCTTGTTTTAGTCCTCCTTAGATTTACTGTGTTACTTAAATTCTTAATTGTATGCCGGCTCGTAATCAACGTACATAGTGCCTTTTCTAGTACCTAGAAGGACCGAAATCAAGATGAATCTGCACGCTTACGAGCTCTCCAAGTCGCATTGGACACTAAACGAAAGAAGCCATTCATTCATTTCCTCTCCACACCTCGTAAGTAGATCTCAAGAAAATAAAACAAAGTGCAAACAAGTCCACTCGACCCCATCGCATCGCATCGCATCCACATATCAATCACTCCAAACAGCCGAAATAGGCGACCGGTGGAGAAATCCCTGGCCAGCCCACTCACGCCCCTGCATTCCACAGGCGTTCTAGCGTACCGACACTCCGCTCCGGTGAAAGATCTGTCCCTAAAAATAACTCCCGCGTGCAGTAGTGCAAGGCTGCCTTTCAATTCTGTACCGTACGTTTCTTGTTGATCGACAGGCTAGAGTGCCGACCCGAGTTTGTGGACTGGAGTTGAGAGAGGTGATTGATCAGAAAACGATGAGATGTCTGGGTTTCTGTGGAGAAGAGTCTCTTGAACTTTGGAATTTGGAATTTTTGAAACTTGTTGAACTGCTGGGCTGCTGGTTGTATTTGGCGGGGTAAGTATTTTGGCCGCTGGGTAGAGTACGCTGCCCGTAAAGCGGGCGGCCAGGTCAATGGTCGCCGTCTGAGTCAAGACGCAGACCTACCTATACAAGTCCCGATTATCAGTATCTGAATTAAACAATCGAGCGACAACTTCATCCATCCATCCCATGTGTCCCTGTGTGTGCGCCATTCCAGCCGAGCGGTAATGCAAATGCAATGCGGCCATACCTTCCTGCAGAAGTCGGGAATGCAAGGCACCGTCGCTGTATGGAGTTCCTTTTGGAAGAAAGACAGAAATGAAGGTGTGTAGCAATGCTGTGCGGCAAATCACTGTTGCGGTTTCAGGTCCGAAGTGGTGGGCTGAGAGGGAATGGGTGTGGTGGGGGAATGCTGACCTGATCTGACCACACCTGAGTGAGGTGAGAACAGCACAAGACAGGGCGGAAGAGGAGAAACTGTCTCTGTTCCTGCAGCATATTTCATGAAGTTTGGGGTAAGTGGATGGGGCACTGCTTTTCTCTATCCTCCAATGAATAGACCAAGCATAGATACAAGTTGATGTAAGAATTATGTTTATTTTCTTGTCTGTGTTTTGTTTGGCTCTTCCAGGTGGAATAGCCTAGCTCTTGCTGTTTTCTAATTCGGTCTTCTCTCGCCTGTCGTACACCAGGCACGAACGAGGGAACCTCAACGATTGGTCCTGCCAGTGCCGAGGGAATTCGACTTCGTGGCCGTGCATGAAGTCGAACATACAGGGCTTGCTTCCTGAGCCTCGCCTGTTTGCTTGCCAGCCCTGGCTGACTGGCTGTCAAAGCCTTGTATCACATGAGCGCAATTCCATGCGAGCTGCGACGGTAGATCTACGTACAGGAATATCTTGCAAATGTAGCAGATAGGTGGCTATTCAGCCCATTTGGGAATAAGAAACGATCCAACGAATAATGGCTTGGAATGAAATGAAGGAGATGTGAAGATCACGAAGATGATGTGTGGTACATTGGACTTTCCCCCCCTCGCGTCCTGCAGGCTCAGCCTGATGAACTGATCCAGATCCTTCCTATGAAAACAAGATTTTGGGCTGCCTGAGCTGGAGATCTAGCTCCTCTAGAGTATTGATAGAGAGAAAAAGGAAAGAAAGTATAATTGCGAATCTCAGATCGGCATCAGAGTAAAAAAAGAAAATGCGACCCCAAGCTCCCATGAGACCAGAAGTATCCCAAAAACAATCAAGAGTGTTCCTCCCAAACACCAGGTATCATATCCTTCCCATGCAATGACCAATAAGAAAGAAGAAGAAGAAGAAGAAGAAGCGCAGCAGGTGAAATCAGACACAGAGAATCAAAAGGAGGACAAAACAACGATACACAAAAGAAGAAGTACGAACACCATGCTCAATGACCCAATGCCGTCGCTATGCTCTGGAAACCCGCTATGCTATGCAAAATTTCAATGACTGTGTCGATATCCACTCATGTGGATGAGGGGCCGAGCCCGATTTCGTATTCTCTTCTTTTGCGCCTTCGATAACTTCGTGAGGTTCATGGTATCGCGCGTGTCGTCCGATCATTCTTTCATTCGTGTCTCGTGATTGAAGTGTGCGTAGGGTAGGAAGAGAATTGGCTTGAGGATGATGGCCAGATGTCATGGTGCCGAAGATGACATCAATCGATCGTGGCCGACGAGCAGAAGAGTGAGTTGAGATGGAGGCGCTGAGGATGTCCTTCCTCGGAATGAGAACAGATACATCTTCCAGTGATCGAATTCGAACCGCACCAGCCTGGTAGATAGCCATGAATAACCCGTTATCGAAGACAATACGTTTCATCTGCGGTGGCGTCGGGAGGAGTGTTGATGTGATGAGTGGCTTGCTGTGCCATATCCCGAATCTGAGTACCCATTCCTTGAACTTGACGTCTCTTGATCATAGCTCGAGTGCTTCTCGCAAGCATATCCCACCAAGACTGTCCTCTCCTGGATTGGGTGCCCCTGCTGGCCATATGCAGCACACATATCGACACTGTGCTTGTAGTAGAGGCACCGGCACACCGAGTATCTTTCGACGACGAGATAACACATTTTGAGATCGGCTTAGGAAGACTTGATGTTGAGCGGGGTTGCCAATGTAGTGGGGTAACAAAGCAGAGTCGTCGTGGTCGGCGGGGTGAAGTTGGGAATTAGAAAACAAATTGAGACAGAGAGCAGTGATGCTGTGAAATATACTAAGGAACAGACTGTGAAAGAGAAGCCTGAGCAAAAGGAAATCTAAAAGACCAAACACGACACAGGAGGATGTGATGCAAAGAGTCATCTGGACCGAGGGATGTGACTGCCTTAATACTCCTCCAGCTTCGAGCGACTATCCCATGCCAGAAGGCAACAGTGGAGAGATGGTGAGAGGGGTGGATGCCGATGAACTGCAGCCCATATGCAGGTCACAACTTGATGCAAGCAGGTCGAGCAGGGAGGGGAGAGGATGAGTCGAGGGTGAAGGGTAGGAAGGTGGGTGTGTCGTCAGAGGACAGGACATTTTTAAAAAGAAAGCAGAACTAGTCCCCCCATGTCGTAGACCGGCAGTCCTGGAGCAGGTCATGGCCCGAAAAGTATGGCCCAAACAGGTGGTCTGTCCTGGACGGGCTTACCAGAGAGTTGACAGTCTTGTGAAGGCTGAGATTGCTGGGGGGGTTGAGCGTGTGCTGAGTAAAGGAAGCCCTCAGCCTCGAGGTCTAGTAAGGTAGGTAGGTAGGTAGGTACCTGGCCTGGCCGTCTCCCAGCGACTTGGGCCATTACGCGATCTTACGGATCTCATTCAGGGTTTAGTCGTAGTGTGGGCAGGGGTGCGGGAGATGCTAAAAAGAATATTGGCGGTGCATGGGATGGGATGGGAAAGAGGAACCTTGCAATACCAAGAGGAGATGGGGACGGGACTTGGAGGGGTCGAGGAAAATCGGCCGTTGTGAGTTGTGTAAGTACGAAGTACGGGCGGACGCTGTAAATTGCATGCAACTAGACTCGACTCGTCTAGCTACAGCCGAGTGAGTAGAGGAAAATAGACATAGTCAAACATACCTTGTACAACGTAGACTGCCATCCCATATGCCAATGTGCGGTGCCTAGCATAAACCAGGCAGTGATTGCTTCTGCTCTGCTCTGCTCTGCTCTGCTCTACTCTTCGCTATGCATCCACAGACAAAGTCCGTTAGTCCGCGCCGGCGATGAACGCCACAGCGAAGCAAGCCGAGGGTCATCATAGCAGAGCTGCAGAGAGCAGAGGTCAGAGGTCAGAGGTCAGAGAGAGCAGGAGCAGCAAGAGCAGTCTGAGGTGAGAGTAGAGTAGTCCGAGCAAGGTATGGTATGTAGGCAGGCAGGCGGGCGCCGGGGAGCGAAAGCGTGATAGCGCGCGCACATGGCCCGGACTTGTGCGTGTGGCATGGCATGGTATGGCATGGCAGGTCTCCTCCGTCCCTGTCGGCGGTATGTTTCCTTTGGGGCTGGTGAGTGGAGGAGCAGTGGAGGAGTGGAGTCGAATTCAATTGAATTGAAGCAGCAGTAGCAAAGCTGCCCTGATCTGTTTAGCTGTCTGTCTGTCTGTCTGTAGTCAGCTATGGCTGCTAGACCATTACGGACGTAGACTGCATGCATGCAAGCAAGACTGGTGTCCTAGAAAGGCAGTAATGTTATTTGGGAGGTTGGGGGCTGCTTCTGCTTGGCAACAGAGATTAGATGAGCAGCCAGCAAGAGACAGAAGTCCAGTCAGTAAAGTGGCCAGTGATATCGCGCAAAGAATGAGATCGAGCACAGAAGGTTAATTGCTTGGTTGGTCGCTGGAAGCAAAAAGATGCCATGCCAAAGATGTCAGTCAGCATGCCGAGCCGAATTTAGAACAGCCTATTGTTTCGTTCTGTTATCTCGGCTCTCAGTAGTCTATCTCATCTCTCTTTCTCATCCCTCCATCCCATCCCTGCCCTGTAAATCTCATCGGGAGCCAGCCTTGGTAACGAACACCAAACCATCCCCACCTTCCCTGCAATTGGTGACTACATTACAAGGGCCACCATGGCTGTGCGTCTGCCAAAGAAAGCATCCCAGAAACATGTCAGAAACATCACCTCTCCGCTCTCGTGGAAACAACGGTCGAGCGAATCCGGTCAGCGTCGACAACCGTTGCTCCCAAGTACCGGACAAATGACAGTCGTTCCCCCGTCCCAGCAAGGAGATCGGTGCGGCTGGTACGACCACCGTGCCATTTCCATCATTGGAGCATGCAAGACTTTTTGGAATCACTCAATCGGAGATTTCCTCGAGGCCCAAACTTCAGCCGTATTTGCACCAATGATTTCGCCACCCCCGTGCTGCTCTTCTACGCCCTTGCCTAACTAAGGTTGCGATATTTCACATGGCATAGGATGGAATTGTTCGCAGCCTGGCCTGAGAGTCCTGAGAAGAGCAAGCAAGCAAACAGAAGATATGACAAGGGCATGCAATGCACTTGCAGTCAGGAGACAGATGACTCCATTCTGGTGCTTCTTCAGCTGGACCAGGTGATGAAACACTTACTCTTGCGCCTATTTGACCCAATCAGAACTCCAATATGTGCGCCAGTTTCGGTGAGAGCATTCAAACAGAGGAATTGGTCATATTGGAGTCATTCGGAGGAGAAGCAGCAATGGTATCATTGAGCATTGCTATTCGGATCTCGTGTTGCATTTTTCGCGTTTCGATTTTCTAGCTGCACCGAGCTACATTGTCAGAAGACCACTTTGTCTAGGTGCGTACCGCACTTCTGCATTTTACGCATACCCTTCTAGGGACTTTTCGATCTGATTTGTAGGTGCAATTGATTAGTTATTCAGAGGCTCGCCAAAACCCTGTCTGGAGCCATCAACCATGCAGCGATGGAATCATTGTCAGAAGACCTCAACGGTCCAATTGGAAACAACCCATGTTCGAAATGTCAGAGCAGAACCCGTAGAAACCACGACCCTGGATTTTTGAAATTAAAATCGACAAGAAGATCGATCCATGCAATGCATATTACATCAAAAATGGAAGATCTGAAAATGTCTTCAATTGAAGACGTTCATAGGCTGAGATACGGCTTCCCGTAAGGGACGATCATTACGGTCCGGGGGATTAGCAGATCGATCTATCTGGGAGGCATTCCAGTGATCAGAACCCTGTTCCAGATCGCTACCAGTTTCAAAATCGCTGCCTATCCTAAACACTTGGAAGTCCCTACCTTCAACAGGAAATTGATGTTCACGATGCCCTCACTCGCCAACCCGCCCGCGTCGTACAAGGACGTATCAGTGACTCCAGTGGAATCCGAACATCCTGTCAAGTTCGATCGAAGGTCCTGAATCTGCCTTGCGACATCATCAATTGAAGACAGCCTCGCTCTAAATGTCACGCTAGTCCGGCCCGGACCCAGTCAGTTTAGCGTCAAGCACGCACGTTCGTAAGGCGGCCAATGAGTGCTCATCCGTACCCTGGTCGCTGCTTAAGCAGGGGGGAAACAACGTGATCGACTGCGCCTCGATGTGGCTCTCTTCTATGCCCTCGTCGCTGACGGCGGGCGGTGACGGTGAGATTCCCACCGGTGACAAGCCTGCGATGCAGAGTGAAGCCATTCATTCGGGCTCGCCGTTGATACCATCATATCATCTATAGTGGCAGGCAGCAGTTTGATATCACATCTCATGGACAAGGCAGATGCATCATCAAATCTCACGACACTCGCATTTCGAAACTCGGCGTCAACGATGATCCGGGGAAGCTTCCATTCTATTCTCCCTGCAACTGAGCCCTCTTCTGATATGTCATGAATGATCCCCAAGGCTCAATGAAAGCGCCGTACCCCGTCTGATAAGTTTCCGACGCGGCTTCTCGGCCTGATTATCCTCTTCCATCTCATTCCGCCGCGCAAGCCTCTGTCTGTTCTGTCTATCCTGTCTGTGTCTCTCTCTCTTTTCTGTCAAGAATCTCAAGACTCGAGAAGCACAACCCTCAAACCATGGAAGCCACCACGGCGGCAAAGTCGGAATGGGGAAACTGTGGGCCGATTTGAGGCTTGAAGGCTGGCCAGCTTTGGAAAGCTAAGGTACGATACGGTGGCACGGAGGCACGGAGCAAAGCTATCATTATGGACATGGTACAGTACAGCAGCGACCCCCCGGTGAAGATCAAACATTCGACATGACAGACAGAACGTTGACGTTGGCATGTCATCAGTTAATCGACGCAGGGAGCTGCACTGTGCCTTTCTCTTCTCATATCTCTAATATTCTTTTCCTTGCTGGGTACCTTCAGCTTGATTCAGCTGGACGGTCTGGACTGTGGTCTCTCCCCACCCTTTCTCCACGCAATGAAGCTTGATTCAGGTCTGCTGGTACTGTACCTTGTCTTATTCTACTCTTTTGCTTCGATTTGCTTCTCTTTTGCTTCTATGCTGCATGGATGTTAGGCGGTACTTCGGAATAGTAGACTTACTCTCATTGTGACGACCGTCATCGAGGAGGATTCCAGATACGAGCCACCGAATGATATGCTTTGGCTTGATTGTTCTTGATATTTGCTGGAATAACTAGCCACACTGTATGTTTTGCAACGCAAGCATGATGCCTTTGGTAGGTATCCTTGCACCTGTCTCCTGATGCGAGTACCAACATGGGAGGCGTATTTACAGACTCTAGGTTTCAATTCACTTTCGCTTCTCGTGTTTTCCCTTTTTTTTTTTTAGTTCGCAATGTTCTTGCTCCGTTTGTCTTTTCTTTCTAGCTCTGCTAGTTTCCCGCTACTGAATTCTGCTGCTAGTTTTCTGATGTAGATTTCCAGCCTCAAAGATTGGTAATGGCCCCAATTGGAACTCAACAAGCCACTTCTGACTCCATTAAAAGCATTGTCCAATTCAAAGTAGCAGTGGGTATGTGGCGAAATTCCCCGCGCCTCATTTTCTACAGCCGCATTATATACCACGTTCACAAGGCCGAGTGGGAACTGCAGCAGAGTGACGTTGTTTCACAAAAACCGTATTTTCTGCTGTGCCTTCTCTTTTCCTGTCCCTCACGTCCCTCACGTCCACCTCTTTCAAACTTTTCTCACTTTCATCGTTTCTATCCCCAATTCAAACACTTGGATCTCTCCGGCCAAGAGAGAGACGCCATCGCCGAGTATGATTCAGCTCTGCCTAAACGCCCAGCTCCTCAGTGCAAGTGCATTGCTTCGAGGATAGCCCTGTAGCACCCGCATCATTTGCACGACGAACATGCCACCTAAGCCTCTCTCTATCTTTATCTTCGCCACCCTAGGAAGTTATTTCAGTCTAAGGCTTAGATGCCAGCACGCATCTTCTATCATAGGTGCTGCTCCTGCAAAGCGACCATTTCTCTATCAGTGGCTCACCGAAAATCGTTCGTGAGACCTGATTTGATCCCGTCGACTCAGCTCTGGTTCTTGAACAGCCAATCCGAATTGGCATCGACCATGAAGTTCGTGATGTTGAACTCATTCACCCCATTCCCCATCTCAGGAATGTGCAGATCCCCCACGCCATTCCCAGAGACCTGGCCTAGGTCTCCAGGAGCTACTGGTAGTCTAGGCACGTTGAAGAAATCAAAGACATCGAGATATTCCAATTCATTGGGGGCGGGGGTCCTTGCGGGTGTCACGCTAGGCAGGCGTGATACCATGCCGATATGCTTTGGCTGTCGTGAGATCAGGAAGTCCAAATCATAGGCGCAGCGTCTCATATCCGCCAGTATCTTGACCGAGGAGGGAGTGACGCGTTCGCCACTCGTACCAGCGGAGCGTTCTGAGTCCCTGTGCTCGTCAAGTACGCGCTGCAGGATCGCAGTGTAACGCTCAGCTACGAGCCAGTATCGGCCCATCTCTCGGAGGGTGTCGACGAAGAATTGGATCTGTGGGCTGAGCTTATGCTCGATAGTTGATCCGTGGACCAGCAGGAGCCGTGCAGCTACCCACAGAGTGAAGGCGAATGGAGGTCCAAGTTTGGGGAGCATGCCGTTTTGCACCACGAATTCTCCGAGAGCAGCGATGTTCTCGACAGCTCCGTGGCAGCGTTGACTGGCACTGTAGGATGGTGTGAAAATAGGTGATCTGGTTGTTGGGTAGGCAGCTGAGGAGTGAAGTCTGATTACAGTTGTGTGGTATGTCGCTATTGAACTGGTCAGTACTGATAATCCACATCGTTGGGAAATTTACCATGCAGCATGACCCAACCACAATTTATCGACTTATTGCCTCCGGGTTGGAACAGCTTCGCCATGTTTCCATAATCAGCAGGAAGATCGAACTTCCAGGATGTAAGCATATTATCCAATTCTCTGTACTCGCCCTGCCACTGCTCGACATCCGAAAGAGCACTGATATCTACTGGTTTTTTCAAAAACTTGTGAATCCTGGACAAGATTCCAAGAATCTCAATGTAATACGAGAAAGTGCCTAGATTCTCTGGCTTGTCAATATCATATTCCGTCCTCTCAGAAGTTCGGAACCAGCGTGTCTGTACTGGTTGATTCTTGTTCCAAAGGTCATCTCGACATGGTAACGTCCGGTCAATTTCCTTCTCGTCAAGTGCAAATTCGAATGCTGTAGCAATGGTTGCATAGCGGTCAAGCAGGTACACCATCCAGAAGAGACGGCGTCTTGACTCCTCCTCGATGAAGTTGTCTGCCTCGGGGAGTACCATGGCTCGAAGGGTGTATATGGAAGGGTAGTTTGGCGAGACAGAGACGGATGTGGTCTCGACTGCAAGTCCCAGTTGAACAACAGAGCGGGTAATTAGAGCTAGCAAGTTCCATCCTGGAGGACCATTACTACTGCCCACAAGATCCAGTGCCAGGATTACTAAAGCCTGGAGCGCCTTCACAGAGGAGTTCTCCAATCCGTATAGCAGCACCTTCTGCTTGGATATATCATGGTAATGGGTACGCCTATCCTCAGTCAAGCGCTGATCTGTTGAGAATCTCAAGGTTGTTGCAACAATTGCATGAAGTAAGATTTTGTCGGCTTCGTCCAAGGTCGAGGGCCCGAAGAGAGAGTCCAACGTCGATCTTCTATGCAAGATCGGGCACCAAGTATTGACATGCTTGAAATAAAGATCGACTAAAGCGTAGAGAAGATCGTATGGGGGAAGTGCGTGATCGGAAGAGAATTCGGGTGGGTTTTGTGTAATATTCAGACTTGGCGATGTCAGAGGTGGCTGACTCGTGCTATAAAATTCTGGAGCATGACCCGAGGCTACCTGATGTGCTTGATTATGCACACTGTTTGGTTGTTGCATCCCTTGCTGGAAAACATCGCCGTGCAGACTTGACATGCCCGGTGTTTGAGGCATTGGATTGCCAAAGTCTATCGACTGGCTACCTGGGAAGGTAGAAGGCTTTTGCAGGAAGAGAGCTGTCTCTGCATGAGGGACATGGCTTCGGTGTCCATCGTTCGATCGGAATCCTACACTTTGCGGAGTATCGTGATCGCTGGGTATACTGTTGCTATGATTTGTGAAGGACGTCTCGAGAATCTGAGAATGCGATCTGATGATTTCCTCCAGCCTAAGAACAGTCAGTATTATGGTTGTGAGAACGAAAAGCTCCGAGTGTCCAAAAGGATATTGAGGCCAGGGCAATGTCCAATTACAGAAAGAACATGAAGTCGGTAAATCCCCCGAGGACTACCTTTCCACCTTCCGCCAAAGAGAATTTTCGAGATTGCTTACCTATCCAGCCTTTGCTCCAATTCTCGACCATATCCAGCTCTTAACCCAGGTTTCTTTCTCTCTTTGTACTCGCAGATAGCGCCATTGCGAGTACACCACCCACATGAAGGCTGACCCCGATCGCATTTGACCTATCCATGGTTAGACTGGGTGGTAGGGAATAGTAGTAGCTAGAATAGCAGATATAAGAGTCTGTGGCTACAACGTCCTACACATTCTATAGCTTGCTCTAGAACTTGTATCAAGCAAAGTAGATGATCATGCACACATGCTATGACGGCAGGGTTCAGAGCTTGTAATGACCTGCATAGCTTTGCAGATGCGTCTTCGAGCTCGATTGGTTTGCTGCGAGACACCCCTTCAAGAAAGGATGTCGCCAACAACTTCTGACTACGCAAAATTTGCCCAAACGGTTGATAGTCGTACCTTTCTTTGCTTACACAGCTCACACCTTCGACGAATGGTCAGCCAATTTGGATCATTATTGTCTTGATTGTCAGGGTTCTCCTCTGTCTCCAGGGCTGGAGGATCAGGAAGAGAGCCGGCGATATCAAGAAGATTAACTGGCGAAAGAGACATAGTCCTTACGAAACCGACATGGGCCGCCGCTGTCTTTTACGGGGCCGACTTCCATTTTCTCCATTTTCTCCCAGGCTATCGTCTTCGCTGTATGCATTCTCCTCGTCGCTCTCGGGGGGATTTACTCCTGGTCGCATGGGCGACTGAGGCGATTGCTTGAGGTCCATGGCAGTGGGCGGGCCGGCGAGCGACGCGCTGTTGCTGTTGGTCGCGAAAATGGAATTGTTTTCGGTAGAGTTCAGAACGAGGGCTCGGTGTACTTTAATAGCGAGCACTGTGGGGAGAAAGGGGAAAAACTGGAGGAGAGACGACTAGGGGGGCCGGCCATTCAGGGTTGTCCCCCTCGGCTTGTTTGGCTTGGCCTTGGGGTGTGTGTGGGTTTGAATCTGGCTGGCTTTGAACTCGGACTCGGATTCAGGCAGAGGTATCCAGACCGAGATCAAGCCGGTGCAGGCTCTTCATCCGCTTCAACGGCCATGCAGCACAGGGATGATATGATTAATGGTTGGGAGGTGCAGGTGGAAGGGGAGGAGGTGGAGGTGCAGAAGAAATGGAGGAGAGATGGGAGGACAGGAGAGGAGAGGAGAGGAGACGAGAAGAGATGCAGGAAGGGGGAGCTTGACATGAGGGGAGACGGGATTGCGGAGAACTCGCCAATAGGGGGTTAGGTCTGTGAGTAAGTGATCTCATTAGCATTCGGATTTCGAAATATACTTTTGCAGATTCAAAATAAAGTGCAGTGCCCCGTGCCCTCAGTGCCACCAAAGGCCATGTGATGTGCTGTGGATGAGGTGATGGGATCGCCAACAAACGGCAAGTGCGTATTTGCGGGGAGTGGAGTAAGAGGGACGAACGACCAGGGAGGCAAAGCGAGTTCGTATCTCTGTCTGTCCTGTCACGCACAGGATGAGTCGGAGAGGAAGGAGAGCGCAAGGATGGGATGGAAGCGGGACTGTAGGTGAAATGAGTGCACATTCTCGAAAGCGCAACCAGCATCAAGGAAGGACGCAGTGCGACTCTGTGACTGATGGAAATATTATATTACTTGGCGAAAGAACTCTCCGTTACAGCACAGCCCAGCCCAGCACAGCACAGCCCAGCCCAGCCCAGCACAGCACAGCCCAGCCCAGCACAGCACAGCACAGTCCAGGCAGATAAGGTATATATGTATGTATGTATGTATGTATGTATGTATGTATGTATGTTCCGAGTCGTACGATGATTGTTATTTACAGTTAATGCACGCACGTGGGAATATCATGTATTAAGGTTGTCATACCCTGCCTGGCTTGACTTAAGAAATGCTCCGTAGTGAAGTGAAACCTGGGGAGGAGAAAGAAAGTGGCCGGGCTGGACAACTGACTGACTGGTTGAAGATAATCTTGTCTCAAGAAAAGAAATAAAGACAAGCTTCATTAGCAGTTAAGTTGTAGCTGTCAGTCAGTCAGTCAGTCAGTGAGATTAGGTAAGATATAGAGGAATGATTAAATGATGTTCGGAAGAAATAATGACCAATCCATAACCCATAAACTTCAATAAGATTTCTACGCTGTGCTGTTGGTGTGGTTGCCTTCCCCAGCTCTCGGGCCAGCCTCTGTCCTGGCTTCTCCCTTCACTACAGTAGCACTACCACCACCAGCCTCAAATCCCAACAACAGATGCAAAAGTCCACCTGTCCACGAAAATGTCCTCTCGCCATCAAGCAAGCATGGAAGCAATGGTAAGGCACATCCTCAGCCAAATCGATCGATTCATGGCCTGGCCAGCACGTCTCTAGTATCCATCCATCCATCCATGTTGAGAGTAGCTCGGCACAGCGGTGCAGCTGCTCCCGAATGACCCCACCAAAGCTTCCTCCATCCTTGACTCGCCCTTGTCGCATCAACTTGCCAATGTATCTGGTCCGCCCGTAATTCCGCGATCTCTCTCATATATACATGACCTGCCTCCTATCCTCGGCATTCATTATTTCCATATCCCATTATCTTCTGCATCTTCATCACATCCTTGCATTGCTCACACCATCATGGCAGCAACATCAGCCAGAAGTTTCCCGACTATCAAAGCCGTCCGATCATATGTCATAGATGGCGTTGGATCAGGAGGAGACTACCACAATGTAGAGGGCGGACACTGGTAAGTCAGCCCCAAGACGCGGGAGGAAATTGTCTAACTCAAGAATAGGCTGATTGATACTTCCATATCGACGCCTATGTCCCGATGGGAGAAATACCGAGCTTCGAGAACGAGTTGGGGCATCAATGTCTTAGGTTCTTTCTGCGTAGAAATTGAGGGGTCGGACGGCACAGTCGGATTCGCAACTGGATTTGGAGGTAAGGAAATCTGCCAGCAATAACTAGATTGGACACAAGAACTGACATACCTTACTTTCAGGTCCCCCAGCATGCTGGCTTGTCCACCAACACTTCGAGCGCTTCCTCATCGGTGCCGATCCAAGAGATACCAACCACCTGTTCGAGCAAATGTACCGAGGCTCCATGTTCTATGGCCGTAAAGGACTTCCAGTCGCCGTCATATCTGTCATTGATCTGGCGCTGTGGGATTTGCAAGGGAAGATCAGAGGCGAGCCGGTATACAAACTCATTGGAGGAGCCACAAGGGAAAGACTGGATTTCTACTGCACAGGACCAGAACCAACAGCTGCGAAAGCCATGGGTTTCTGGGGTGCAAAAGTTCCCTTACCATATTGCCCAGAGGAGGGCCACAAGGGCTTGAAGAAGAACGTTGAGTTCTTGCGAAAGCACAGAGAAAGCGTCGGTCCAGATTTTCCAATAATGGTCGATTGTTACATGAGTTTGAACGTCCCATATACCATTGAGCTTGCCACTGCTTGTCTCGACCTCAATATCAATTGGTGGGAGGAGTGCTTGTCGCCGGATGACACAGACGGATTTGCACAGATTAAACGTGCTCATCCCCAGCTCAAATTCACCACTGGAGAACACGAGTACTCGAGATATGGTTTCCGTAAACTGATTGAGGGCCGAAATCTCGACATCATCCAACCAGACGTCATGTGGCTTGGCGGTTTGACTGAGCTTCTCAAGGTGTCTGCCATGGCCTCAGCATACGACATCCCCGTTGTTCCCCATGCTAGCGGACCATACAGCTACCACTACGTGGTGTCTCAAACGAATTGTCCGTTCCAAGAGTACCTCGCAAACTCGCCAGACGGAAAGAGTGTTTTGCCCGTTTTTGGAGACTTGTTTTTGGATGAGCCAATCCCAGTCAAGGGATATTTGGATACTACCCAACTTGACAAGCCCGGTTTTGGATTGACTCTGAACCCAGCGGCTAGACTGATCCCAGCAAAGTATTTGTTGACACCCAACCCAGAGAGGCCTCTGGGAGAGCCAGCGAAAGCACCAAAGAAGATTGAAGAGAAGCCCGCAGAAGAGGGCTTGGTGAATGGCATTGTAAAGGGAGTACATGACTTGACGACTGCATAAGGAAATGATATTGTGTAGCTTGTTATTTTGGTATATAGATGAATTCGAATACTTTTGCATCAATGCTGTTGTTGTCGTTTGGCCCGTTATCGTGCGACTCGTCTCCAGCCAAACGGCTTGATGGCAACACAACAGAACCGTTGTTCCGCAACCACATGCCAGCCATGAGGGAATTTCCCCATAGAGCGTTCCACCAACCCATCTTGCCTGACTAGAAAGCTCCGAAGTCAATTGCACAACAGCGCCTTTTCGGTACATGTCTGAGAGACTGCTGCATGCCAATTCGAGTCAAATCGACCAGTCAAGCAATTCATCCACACACATGACTTCTCCTTTGCTACCTGGTATTCGCCTACAGTAGAGAGAGCATTTTATATGCCGTTTACCCGTACCGTACTGCATTGCCGAAGCCCTGAAAATCTCAACATCCTGGAATCAGTGGCTCCTTGCTTGCGAAGAGGAAGTAGAAGACCGTCTCGGGACCAAATGGCCGAGAAGACCGAAATCGCGGGGTGCCGGCAAGGATGTGTCTGACCGAACCCCACCAAGCTTTCTCTCTGACTTTATCCAAAGCCTTGCGCTCAAGTAAGTACTGACTGCACTTACTGACGACGTGATGGTAGAATATCCATTCTTTTGAAAGTCATCATTCTTTCCCTGTTTCTCGAGGTGGCTTTTGACTCCCATTTTCGACTTTACTTTCAATTTACGCGCTCAATACCTGAAAGAGCATTTCTGAAGGTCCGACACAGATTTTCAGATCCCAAGAAACCCCGCCATACAGCCCCCTCTACCGACTCTCAAAGCATTGTCACTAAACCACAACATCTCCAAAACAAAACGCAATGGCTCACCACCTGCTCCTCTCCAAAGTCTCCGCCATAACCGGCGGCACTACCGGCATCGGGCGCGCCATCGCCCTCGAGTTCCTCCGCCAGGGCAGCAACGTCGCCATCAACCATCTGAACCTACCCTCGGACTCTCACCACAAGGATTCCCTCCTCGCCGAAGCGGCAGCCATAAGACAGAAAGACGACAAGGCGGGCAGACTAATCGAGGTCGAGGGCGATGTGAGTAAGCCTGAGACGGGGAAGTTGCTGGTCGAGGAGGCGGTTCGGGAGTTTGGGAAGCTGGATGTTTTTGTTAGTAATGCCGGAGTTTGCCAGTTTGCGGAGTTTCTAGAGTAAGTAGTTTCTCTGTTCTTTAATACCCATTTCCTCAATCTTGTCCAAATACTCTCTTGTAGGGGACTGGCAGAATCGAGAGCAATGTAAAGATTCTTTGGAGCGTCGACGTCGAAAATCCAGCTAACATCTCCCTCCTTCCAGCCTCGATCATGACCTCTTCGCCTCGACCGTACGCATCAATCTCGACGGCGCCTTCTATTCCTGCCAGGCGGCCGCCCGGCAAATGGCCAAGCAAAACACCGGTGGCAGCATAATCGCCATCTCCTCGATCTCCGCGCTCGTAGGCGGCGGACTCCAAACCCACTACACACCCACGAAAGCTGGCGTCTTGTCCCTGATGCAAAGCATGGCAGTCGCGCTCGGCAAGTACAAGATACGGTGTAATGCGCTGCTGCCTGGTACGATCAAGACGCAGCTTAATGAGGAGGACTTGAATGTCGAGGAGAAGAGGAAGTATATGGAGACGAGGATACCCCTGGGGAGGACAGGTGAGCCTAGGGATATGGCGGGTCCGGCGGTCTTTTTGGCGTGTGAGGAGTTGAGTGGGTATGTAAATGGGGCGCAGCTTTTGGTTGATGGAGGATTGTTTGTGAATTTGCAATGAGAGGAGAGAAAGGAATGAATAAATTTCAGTGGATGGCAGAGGCGAAACGCTGGGTTTTTTGAACAGAAAGAGAAAAGAAAAGTGAGCACTGGCTCTTGAAGCATACCTAAACCAAAGGGGTACAAAAAGACACATGCATACTTAATGGTTCAAACTTTGGTTTGTCCGTAGCTGGCCCATCTCGGGTCCTTCGTTGGAACACGACAGAACGCTCGAAAGAAAATTCTGGGCCAAAGGCAACGCCATCAAGATGCGTATACGGCGCAATACCCCATCCCCACCAGATAGCGGTCATGGCCTAGAAACTGCTTCCAAACACACTATCAGCAAATCTTGCCGCACCCCTAACTTGGACACCCCGACTCAGCAGATTATGGATAATCTCAATATCTTTCCCTCGAGCCCACTCTACGGCATCAGCACTAATGCGATCGCATTCGTTGATCCTCAACCACTTGATACCCATGTTGACAAACGCCTTGACAGCCACGCCCGTAATGTGAGACGCCGAGATATCCAACCGCTTGATGTTAGGATACAGACCGACGACTTCGAGTGCAGTCCGGTCATTTAGGATCATGGAAGCGAGAGAGAGTTCCTCCAGGGTTTCACAAGGCGGGAATTCTTCTTTGACGAGGCCGGCGTTTGGGTTCACTGTTCGGTCGCCGATGGTAAGGCGCTTCAAATTACCGACCTTGATTGATGCAGCGGTGATGATTTTCAGAGCTTCACCATCGATTGCAGTCGATGCGCAGGCAAAGGTTTCGAGTAAGGGGAGGAGAGTGGGCGGCTCTTCGTTTGGTCCCAGATTGAGTTGGGGGTTCTCGCTTAATACAAGGTGTTTGAGGGTCAGAGGAAGCTTGGGAAGGCGGGTGAGCTGGGTATCCGTGAGATCGAGCCGTTCGAGGAATTTCCAGGCTGTTGCATCGACGAGGTTTGTAACAATCTTCCAATTGGTTAGGATGACAGAAGTGGCATTGGGAGTGTTGTCTCGAAGGCCATCCTGAAATTTTAGCCCAGGTCAGTAAGAGGAGTGTTTGGGACAGGTCTTAAAAGAAATACGTGGCTTTTAAGGTGAAGTGGTATGGAGGCTGCGTTGCTTGACAGGGCTGAGGCTAGGCCGTGATGGAACTTACAAAGTCTAAACAGGTGTCCTGACCAGCTTTGAGGTGTATACTCTTGAGCGACTCGATCATCGTCCACTTTCCTGGGATGAAATTGGCCCTGCTTCCTCTGACTTTTAAGAACTTAATGTCCTTAAGTGACTTTTGGCATGCCTTGAGGACCGACTGAACAGCATGAAGAGGGATTTCGGTACCATGAGAGGTAGACACCGTCTGTAGTGCAGTATTTCCTGGCAGACCGCAGTACAAGGAATCACCAATAATGCCGTTTCCAGCGATGTGGAGTTCTCGGAGATTCTTGCAGGTCCTGGTAACGAATTTCATCTTCTCAGCGTCGATATATGCTTTCAGTGTGATGACTGCGCGGTCCAGTGTATACTTCGATCGTCTAAGATGGATTTTGATCGATCTCAGACTGACTGCTCTTCTAGCATGTGTCGTGTCGAGCGTGGTCCATAAGTCGGTAGATGATTCTAGGACATTTTTCCAGCCTTTTGATACAGCTAAGCAGATTCTCAATAGATCATCAACACAAGGCTTCAGTGCATCAGAAATGAGCGAACTTACACTCGGTCTCGCATGGGAAGATATTGACATATCATCAGAGCCAATTCGAGCGGAAGACGCTTAATAAAATCCTTCGATTCGGAAGGGTTCAACGCTTGCCGCAGCTTCTCATGAAATGCCACCAGATGCTTTATTCGTAAGCGCAAACCAGAAACAGAGACACTCGGAAACATACCTGACGTTCCTGATCAGTCCCAGAAGGTACTTTGGCTAGACCTCTAGCATATATCTGCAAAGCGAGCTGTTCCTTTCCTTGCAATTGCAAGATCTTGCCGGTTCGAAGATATCCCTGCGAAAATTCAGCAGCCGGATTTTGAGCTGGAAACCTTACAAGCTACCTTCGACATCTTTGGCTTCATCTCAATCATCTTTTTGCCATCCCGTAATGCGGGCATCAATTGCTCGAGCTTCTCGTACGTCGCCGCTCGACTGTCTAACGCAGTGAATAGCATGTGATCAGAGTAAGAAGTAACACCCTAGATTGAGATTAAGCTGTGATTCGACCGAAGCAATGAGTCTCTATGAAGAGAGGCATCCAAGACAACGCAGTCATCAGGACGTGTCCTCAAGTCCCCTCCACCTAAATGGAGCGAACCAGTCGTACGTACCTCGCTGAAAGCTTCGAGAGCCCCATCATAATCTTTCTGCTTGTATCGAAACCGGCCACGCTCTATGGCATTCATGCCCTCTTCTTCAATTGCCTTCCTGGCCATGTTGAGGTTGCTACTGCGTCGTCAGGTGTCTCTGAACAAGGCTTAGGATGGTCGGCGCGTCGCAGCCGACGAGCGACGCGATTTGGTGACAAAGCTGGGTCGTGGTCACGTGGTCACATTTCTGGTGAATGGGGTAATCGAGCACTGCTGGCCTTCTGGATGAGATGGAAAAGGTTTCTATTGAAAACCCACAAGGTGCCGGTGTTTTTCTTGTGAAGTTATTGAACGGCGACGGTCGCAGTCGGGACGCAGCAGCAGTCCCAATCCACCAGCGCAACGACTTTCTTGCCCATTGCGAGCTTGGTAGGTATATTTGACTATTTTCCGTGCTAGATTATTATGGTATACTAAGAAATGCCTGTTTTTCATTACTGGGCACAATGCACATGCACATTTACACTAGACTCAATATTAAGCAATGAAGAGCCACTTATATCACAATCATTCGGAATTTGCGGAGGCTTTGATTGACTCAATTGAATAACGAGACTCATCAAATCTGCATAGCTATCCATCATCTCCAGAACAACCACACGCCTGTGGAAACTGCAGCTAGTAGTGGCACAAGCCACCAGCATTTTCATCAAGTGTCCAACTGCCAGCCAAGCCACAGGTATCGACCTCATCAGTAGACGGCTCATTGAGCTTTCCGGAGAAGAAGTCACCCTGGCCTTTGATGCTGAAATCTCGATTCATGACACGTCGAGCCCAGGAATCGATGGCTGGCTCTCCAGTCTCATCGCGGGCTTGCTTCAAGAACGGAATCAAAGCGGTCCCGCCAGTTCCCTTCAAGTTCTTCTTGCCAGTGTCACTATTGTCATGACGAGAAGCCGTGGCAATATCAACCTTGCGGCGTTGCACCCCTGGGCTCTTAGAACGGGACAGAGATCTTGACTCTCGTGACTTGATTACAATGTATCGGGATACAATGTTGATGTGCTTATTTCGGAACTCTCGGAGCATTGCGAGGCAAGCATCATAAGCCAAAACAAGCTCCGAGCTGTTCCGGTGCGCCTCAACGTAATCACGAATGTTAGCGACCTTAGCGATGTCTTCCAGGAAACGACGATGTGGCCCTGGCATATACTTTCGCATCTCAAGCAGGAAGTTATGCTTGGGCGGAGGTGCTGTGCCTTCAAGCTCGCTTTCGGAGGCTGCGTCCTTCTTTTCACCAGTCGGACGGTGCTCGATGCCAAGAATGATATCGAAGAACTGGATGATGGAGCTTTGAGCATTACTACCACCACTGTATTGTCGGAACTTTTCATTCCCAGTCCCATCTTCGTATATAACGCCATTGGGTAGTCCGGCCTCTCCCATATTCTTGCTTCCAGCAAGGAAAGGACGAATGCGATTGTAGAAGACTTGCGGATCACAGCTCTCATGCATGCGCTGCAGTAGAGTGCCAAGATCATCCAACCTTTCGGCGAATGCCCGGAGGCAAGCAGTAACTGTAGCGCAATCGTTGACTCTTGCTGCTTGGATAGCAGCCAGCATCAAGGGAACAATCGGCGCTCCACGGGCTTCAATAGCCACGGATATGAGATAAAACCATGATTCGTCAATGGATCCCGTAAAGGTCGTGAGCGTCGCCAAGTTTTCCATGTTATCGACGGGCTCATCTTGGAACAAAGGCTTAAAGTTCCAGAGACAGACCGCCGCATAGGTAGCGACTGGAAGCACTTCGAGGTGTGCCGAGATGTGAATGAGCGGAATCGAGATTGCAGCTGGCAAACGCTACTTGCAAGTCAGTCACACTGGTCTTGCACAACGACGCGATAGCCACTTACCTCTGAAGGGCTATCACCGCCCCAGATGTAGCCATGGGCCATGAAACACAATAGCGAATACGCTCTCCTCCATTCCGAGTCGTGTTCCAGACCGGCAGTGGAAAGGACAGGAAGTAGATCAATAACTCCGCGCAAACGCTTGCTTAGAATCAGGCCCTGGAGGTTGGCCACAATGGCCTCCCATTTGTTGTAGTATGGATCGGGGAGCCTCTCGAGAGGCAATTCGGCCGGAAGGAAACCATATTCTGGTGAGATTCCGTAGTCGCCAAGGATTGGAAGAGGTGGAAGCATGCTTTCGACTCGAGGATTTGGACGGGGTAATCGTGCCAGACGCAAGGAGTATACAGATCTTTGTCCGATACTCCTCAGCCGTAGGGGAATTCAGTGAGCGAACTTATCATAAACTTGGGGGATTAGAGAAATCGGCGCGTTGAAAGGCGTTGTGGTGGAGGAGAGGAAGGGAAGAAGGCAAGGCAGAGGAAGTCGGGCGATATTAGTATTAGTATTAGGATTAGTAGTCAGGTAGGTAGTGACACGGGTTTCCTTTCTCGCCCTCCCCCTCCTACCCCCACCTCGTACGACCGGCTTGCAAAGCAGAAGACGGGCGCGATCGGAGGCTTGCGGTGCGGGCCAAGGGCAAAATATGAAAGACAGAAAGGAAGAAAGAAAGTCCAGAAGGCTGAACACTGCTGCCGATTGGTTCAAAGATAGGACCAAAATCGCATCATCGGAGCGGAACATCGCTTCTCCGAGTCAATCCGTCCCCTGCGTCACATGGTTCTTGCCAAGAGCTATGCTGTGCTGTGCGCAACATTGTTGGGAATAGCTTCCAGGTCCAGCGAAATGAAGAAGTCAAGGTAATCATGGCCGCTGTCAAACAGCAGGTGCTGAACTGGCTGTACAGTGTCCTTACAAGCGTAAGTATCATTATACTTTGATAAGAAGAGCTTGATTGCTAAATTCATGCAGGAGTATAAGGATGTGAACCGTACATACAATGATGTGGCCCAGACGCTGTCGCATTACTCCTCCCTCGCTCCCCGAACCGATGTCTACAGTATGCATACAAATTTCGATTCCGCAATGGCTGGAAGCTGATTCAGGATGCAGCTTATGAGCATGGCAAATCGGCGCTCCTCCTCCATTTATCAGGCACCCTTCCAGTTATGTTTCGAGGGACAACGTATAGGTTTCCAATAGCACTATGGGTACCGCATGCATATCCGCTGGAACCTCCCCTCATATACGTTACGCCGACAGAAGGAATGATGGTTAGACCAGGTCAACATGTTGATCCACAAGGCAAGGTCTATCATCCATATTTAGTGGGGTGGGCAGAGTTCTGGGATGTAAGTACCAGATGTTCTTTGGCAGCTGTAAATCTTCTAACTGTTTCCTCGGTACAGAAGTCCAACATTCTCGACTTTCTGGCCATTCTACGAGACGTGTTTGCTAAAGAGCCTCCTGTTGTATCCCGACAACAACAGAGTGCCCCGCCACGCCCTCAGCCGTCCCAGGCGCCACCTCCTGTACCTCCGCCTCCTCCAGGAGGAGCACGACCGGTTTCCAGATCCGCAGTAGGAAGTCCAAATGGGCAAGCCGGACCTCCTCCTCCACCACCCAAGCCAACGAATAATGCTCAGCAATACTCGTCCGCTGGGCCATCGAGGCGAGATAGTGGGCCTCCTCTACCTCCACTTCCCTCGCAGGCGGGGTACGAAACCTCTCGATATGGTCAGCAAGCACCACTTCCCAACGAGTATTCTCGGAATCCACAGAGAAGTACTAGCCTGCGTTATGAGACAGCACCTCCGTTGCCGCCCCAGCCTCAGAGGCAACAAAGTCTAAGACAGTCCACAGACAGCCCTGTCAGTCCTATTTCACCACCACGGCCTCAATCGTACCAGCAACAGTATCAGCCGCCAACCTCCAATTCTCAGTACAATTCCGAACAAGCTCGAGTGCCACCATATAATCCACATCAGCAGCAACATGCACAGCAATACCAGGGCCAAACGTCCCAATGGCAACAGCACCCCAGACTACAGCCTCCACAACCTCAATCGAAGCCACCACCTCCCCCAGATCTGTTGGATGCCCCACTAGTCCTCTCAGTACCTTCTGAAGCATCAACGAATCTTCCAGCTCCACCAATACCACCGAACCCCGAGAAAGACATGCTTCTGCACAACTTAGGAAGGGCTTTACATGCACAGCGTCAGCATACCCGCAATCAGACTATCTCAAGCCTGCCAGGATTAGAAGCGCAGCACAAAGCCATGTTAACCTCACTTGCGAGCATGCAGGCAGAAATCCAAGCTTTGGAGTCTTTGAACAATCTTCTATCAGCAAATGCCAACAACTTACACACCGCGCTCCACGATGCGGATGCAGTGATTGACCAAAGTCAACATCGGACAGCTCCAAATGTAGACGAGCTTTTGGTGGCTCCTACAGTGGTTGGAAACCAGCTGTACGAACTTGTGAGCGAAGAGAGGAGCTTAGGCGATGCACTATTCGTCCTTGGGCGGGCAGTCGAAAGAGGGAGAATAAGTCCAGCAGTATTCGCCAAGATGACGAGAACTCTGGCGCGAGAGTGGTATTTGAAAAAAGCATTGGTGAAGAAGATCGGTAAAGGCATGGGCTTAGCAACTTATTGAGATAGTGCACCGAGATACGAATAAGTTTGAGTTGAACCTTTCATTCGTGTTAGGCAAGTCAAGAATTGATACATCAATAGTGATGCAGTAACAGTCGGCATATCAAAATTTCCTCCTCTGGCTGACTCTTCCTTTTTCCCGGTCCATGATCTCTCCCATCCGGTCCCTACACAGAAGAGCCATCCGTTTCATTTCCCACGGCCCGGACTGGTCTCGGTTGCTTAAGACCGCATTCGGCACCTTTAACTACCATTTCTGCAGACAAGTCTTCCTCTGCAGGTGATGGTGTATGCTTGCCACTGGCCGTCCCATCCCCTCCAGTTGACAGTGCAGTAGGAACATTGTTCCATCTGCCGACCAATGTTCCTCGTTTGCTTTCTAAAGCACTTCCATCTGGACTCACAACTTGTTTTGGCCTAGCAGATTTCTCTGGCGCCTTATTCCTTTCCGATTCTTCTTCCTGGCTCTTTCGAGAAGGTGCCTCAAAGAGACTCCGTAGAGATTTGCTCAGCCTTCTGCGAAATGCCTTCCCTCTTCTTGGACGCACAGCCTCAGGTACGGTCCTAGAGGCAGTTTCGAATATCTTCACTTTTTCTACAATAATCTTGCTCTTTGGCGGTGACGGCTGCTTGATTGGAAAGGCGGACTGTAATCTTCTTGCTTTGGTCGGATCAACTGCCCTAACCACATTAGAAGCTGCTAATACCCTATCATCCCTCAAAGACGCCTTGGATGCCTTCCTCTGTCTTGACGACCGCATAGGTGGAGGCGTGGGAGGCTTTGGGGATGTCAAATCTCGAAGTTCTACCATCTGCGCCCGCTTGTACTGGGAAGAAGAGGTAGCAGTTTCCGAGGGAACGGGGTCTAATGCGCAACATGGTACGGGTCCTTCTGGGGATGCAGATCTCGGCGAGAACTTGGCATCGAACAGCTTTCTCATGTTTGCAACCTTGCCTAAAGGTTTACTAGATCGAGATTCCGCAGGTTCCACTATTTTTTGCTCAAAGCCAAGTGCTAATTTGGCGTGAGATATCGAGGGCATTGTTTCTGGTCGCGGATGCGCCTTTTCTTGACCATCGTTATTCTTCTTCTCTATGCTCTTTGCACGATAAAGCTCTCCAATCCTGGTACTTAGTCTTCTTCGACTCAGTGGTCTACTGCCCTGACTCTGCCCAAGGATTGGTGGAGGTGCGCTACCATCTCCCAAGCTCGGGTGGATATATTGTTTCGACCCAACCATTGCATTTCTCCGTGCCCTCGTCTGCCCTGGTATGGGTCTATCCCGTATAGACAATCGTGTTGAAGAAGTCTCTTTTCCATTTCCATATCTCGGTGGGGTTACATTGCTGAGGGTCGACCTGGACGGTGAGCTTTGAGCAAGAGCTTGATGCCGAGTTGAACCATATCCTAAAATCTGTTTCGATGTAGAGGTGGGGTTCGTTCTTGTGGTTGTAGTTGTTTTTGTATTAGCGTTGCGCAAGCATGTCCGCCTTGAGCCTTCAGTTGAAGGAGTCAAAAAGTAGCTTTTGTCCGCAAGTCGAGCACGAGAGAGAGGAACTGGGGTACTTGGTGCAGCAGTGTTGATGACTGAAGGATTGGATCCAGTATTGATTCCTGTTGATACTGCTACCAGAAATTGTTAGTATGTGTCGGAGTGCTGCCAGTTCGTGGAGGAGACTTACTTCCATCATAAAATATGATTTTGTCCCTAATTGACCCTCCCTTCTTCTCGTCGAGTCGTTCGTTCTCAATATATGTCGCTGCTACTGTACCAATTCCTCTGCCATGGATCGTATCTGCTGGATCCCAAACGTCGCCGCGGAACCTTATACTGTTGGGCTTGTACGAAATATGCTCCTTTCTGAGTCTCCTCGAGTCAGCCTTCTTATCCAGCGACCCGAGCTCTCGAGAACTCAACGAGTCGAAGATATCTGTGTAGGCAGGTTGAAGTCGTGCCTCGGAAGGTCCATTCTCATTTGCCTTCGATATTCCACTCTTTGTTTTGAATATTGTCGACAATCTCCTCCTGTAACTGGTTCCAATGCCTTCCTTCGGTCTAGGAGAGCTTCTCAATATGTGGAGTGGCGCGGGCTGCAAGGATGGTGTCGTGAAGGGGAGGCTCAGAGCATCAAGTGCTTCGAATTTCGAAACTAATGATACGAGATTGAAGGATATCCCATGGTGTGGATGATCGGTTGACGACCTGCTCTTCTCATTGCCTCGTTTTGAAATGTTAGCAGTTTCATTTGTGTGTATCTGTGTGTCCCGAGCACTTCTGTTCGACAGACCACGCGGCCCAGAGGATGGATTCTTGGTATAGTGAGTCATGATCGATGCTCTCTCTACGAAAGATACTCTATCGTGGTAATATTTTAAAGTCAAGAAGGAGAAATGCGCTGCACCTGTGGTGGCAGAAGTCCAATCCGAAAATAATGAAGTATGATGACCCAGGGAAAATGGTGTCTAATCTAATTAATGATGAAATGGACAAGAGTCTAATTGACTTACGTCCTGGAGGTAAGTATGTACTGTACCTTCCTTGTTAGACATTTGTTGACTCGGCCAAGGCAAGAGCGAGATCACGAGTTCACGACTTCACGAGTGCACACACTATAAGCGAAAGATGAGGATATGTCCTCGACTTTGCATGATCAATTGACTTAAGCTATGCTATGAGTAAGGCGGCATACCACCTGAAGAAAAGAACCCGATTATGTGTAAGATGAACGAAGTCCGCATGTACACTCCTTCCATGCCATCTCAGACGGCTCCATCCATTTTCAATTGCACCGCATGCAACGAAACTCAATGCTTCCAGCACTGAATACGAAAATTTTTCTGCGATCTCATCTCCAATCCATGAAATTATCCGCACACCCACGATTAAATGCCGCTGTGGACACTGTATGAGCGATCAACTCGGACACCCATCATCTCAAGATCCAATTCTGTGCTGTCTCTCCGAGTGTTTGCCTGCTCAATAACAGTGTCGATAGTTATGGGACTGATTGGCGCAGCGCTGCCCTTTCGCTCTGTAGAGAAGGCAGATGGACAGGAATACATGCTGCTGAAAGTCTTTTGTTCGAGACTCGACACGTCCTGGGATGATCTTGAACCCCAGAGTTGTGAGACATTGAAGGAGGAGTTGGCTTCGGTGGTGATCATCGATGCCCAGAGGGATGAAAGAGGGAGGAGGAGAGCGACCATTGTCAAGGCCAGGGTACCAGCTTCCGGGAAGTCATCCGGAGAAGCGTATTCGAGGACAGCGAAGCCAGCTATTTACTATCAGCATACAACTCACAGAACACTGATGAGAAACCACCACTTACAAGGAAGGATCATTGTGCAACCACCCATGGCAGCGAGGATTTGGATGTAGCTCCACTTCTGGAATCCCAAGTTCTTGCGAGCATAGACTGTATACAAGAGCTTCCCAGTGAAGATGATCGAGTAGTACCAGATGGAGATGGTTTCGGTGGCAAGAGATCCAACGGTGATCCAGGCATGATGGAAGTATTGACCAGCAGACATAATTGCTAAGGAGTTTGTGACGACCTGAGCAAAACGAAACCCGACTGCAAGCATGAATACGAGACCTGAGAGGAAAGAGATCAAGTAAACCCATTTCTTCTGCATGGCTTTACAGACAGTATACGCCTGGAGGAAGAGAGACATGTTGACCGTGATTGTCATGAGGAGAGGAATGACTGTTCCAGCGACACTAGTTGCGTATGCAGAGCGCGGGACATCGCCGAAGTCGAAGGCGAAGTAGGCATAGAACTCTGCCCATGCACTGACGGAGTAGAGTGAGAGAAGGAGTGCTCGAAGGAAGCCGAAGACCAATGACAGGATATTGAGGATGTAGACTGGAGTTCGACGTTTCGATTCCTTTGTGAGTACGGCAGTGACAACCAGCATAACGAAACATGCACCGAGCTGAGAGCCGTAATTGATGCAAAGAGCGGTGTTGTAGTAGAACCAGTCATCGATATCGGAGATGGGGACGACGACTGGGGTAACTCCATCTCTCATGAGGAAAGTCACACTCTGGGAATTGTGGTCGAAGGAAGTAGGGGATGACATCTTGTCGTAGTCTCTTTGTTGTGTTGAGGTGTATGAATGAGTAGGCTGGTGATCGAAGAAGAGAAAGATCTTGAAGGGAATTGCAGTAAATGCAGTTGAAGATTTGCGAAGTGATATGTGGGAAGAAACAAGATGATCGATGGAAAGTTGAAGGAGGTGCTCTTAAGTATCAAACTACCAATGGCCGAGCTGGTGGAGCACAATATCTTGGAGATATAGCGAGAATAATACTAAGGTCTTGCTCAGCTACCTGAGAGGGCAGTTCGCGACCAGCTCTTGGAACAATGATTCTCGTTGATATTATAGAAACATTTCGGTGGTGATGCGCCGAGAATAATATCAAGGGAGACCAAGCGTATCATATTGTTTGACCGACGGAAGGGAAGGATACGCGCCATGAATGAATTTAAGTCTGAGAGTCGAGAATGCTCGATGAGGAATGAAAGGGGAGCTTAAATAAGGGAACCTCGCTTAATTCCTTGATATTGTTCTCCCCAAGCCACTTTTGCGCCACCAACAACATCCGAAGGATTTTCATCAAGGGGTGCAGCAGACTCACGGGAGTAGGCGAAACTAGTTGCAAATGTGTGGCAATACTGAGGGGTGATGTGCAGGTCGATGTCATTCACAGCTGGCTAGACCCTACTATCGCGCGATATCAAGAGATAAACTTGTGGGGGGGAAGGGCTATCAAGCGAGAGCAGCCTCACCTGAAGCCAGCAATCGGGCGATTGGTCCTTTTACGATGCCGTCAACATGATCTGTGGGGACATGAAGAGATGCTTCACGATTGGAGCTTGTGAAATCTACTTGCTGTAACAATTCCATCTCCAGAGTTCTTGGCCTCAGGTCCAACTGGCCTGTCTGTCCCAGTCTCATCTTGCGGACCCGAAAATCTTCATCCAGATTGAGACCGGCTGTCGAGGTCGAGGAGCATACTTTACGGGATGTTGCAGGTCTCATCGTTTGAATTGCAAGGGTTTGGTTCCGTTTTCGGGATGATCGAACTCTCCGCTGCTAGATGACTCGGCCTCTTGGGTAGGAGCTGAATATGGACTAGGGCAGTCCTGAAAGTGAGTACCTACCGTCCGTAGATGTCTCTTCGATTCTGAAATCCTCGGCAACTCTTTGCCCAAGCTTACTAGTCTAGGGCGAAAGACATGAAATAGCAGGATCTTTCACTCGCTCAGCCTGACATAACTTCGGCATGAACGCGACCAAGAGCTCATGGCTGACTGCAAAGCCGCCAGCTATCTCCCAAATAGTCCTTTGCTCAGTTCAATGGCTTCGGCTAAATATTAAAATAACATTAGATCATGGAATCTCTGTTAAGGCTATTGCTTCGTCGGTGTGGTCGCCGAGGCCGCGACAGTCGTCGATCTCAGACCACTAAGCCGTATCAGGCGTGAAGCTACTAATGAAGTATCCTCCCGTTGCAGTATCATTTGTTAGATTCGTGCCAGACATGGTTCCAAACTTCAGACTTCCGCTTTCCACAAGGCCACCGCCGACTACGCCATTCGTTCTCTGCAATCTATTTTCTCCACTGATGACGGTGAAATTGGCCAGAGATATCTCGTAACCGTTTCGGGTGGCAATGGTTGGCAGGCCGAAGTAAGAGGCGTTGGCGGAATCTTTATCAAGACTTAAGTCATAGTAGCCTCGATAGTACAGGTCCTGTCTGACGTATTAGCACTGGTTGGATTCTCGCGGCTCCAGAAAGAAGCTTCAGAGAGACTTGATTCGGAGGCGTCGACCACGCAAAGGAGCAGAGATACTAACCTGCCACTGAAGTTCCCTGTTGGCACCTTGCAAAAGTGAAGAATAGTTATTTGCATCTAAAACAGAATCAATCATTTCGTTCCCATCCTTCGACCAGGGGCGGATTAGAGTGCCTAGATACTTACTGGCTAGAGAAATGTTTTGACCATAAGGACATGGTGAGGATACAGCAGATCCTGCAAATTCGACACCAATGGAACCTTCGCCTGTTTCAGGATCATAGGGGTGGGTGTCAAGCCACACAAGGTCGCTGACCCAGGAGGCGTGACTGTCTCCAGCTATGCAAAGGTTCAGTACACGAAACAAGAACGGATTTCGGAAGGTTCAGGCTGCTTTGGAATAGTCTCAGAGTACATGTGGACCTGGTGGGTCTGGGTTTGAACTTGAAAATGGCCAACCTACCAAGGAAGATGGTGTTGTTGATTTTGTTATCATATCTACAATCAACAGTCAGTACGTAGCGTGAAAACATCAAAAGTCAGGGAGTCTCCGGGTTCCACCTACAAGTGAGACAGAGTCCGATTCTTACTACTCTGATACCCGTCCCAAGCATCGTAATCGAAGGGATTTTCATCTCCGAGAGCGAAAGACTCGTTTATGCGAGAGAAGACAATTTGATTACCAATGACTCGCCATGCTGTACCACGTTTGGATGACTCAGAAAGCTTGTTGTAGAACCAGCTTTCTTGACGAGGTCCCATCAAAGATCTACCGGCATCATTTGAGATAGCATGGACGTAATCAGTATTCCCTAAGTAGTGAAGTCAGCAACTACTCCACTTGACTTGTTCGAAGTGGAATGCATGGCAACGTTCCTGTATGAAGTGGCGAAAGGATCCAAATCAAAATAGAGATTCCCATAGAACTTACAGTAAAGATCTGTGATACTTCTGTCATACTGCCGAGTGTCTTAAGAGAAGATTTGTTAGCGTAGTGCTCTAGTCATGAGCCAGCCCACAGAATCTGGGACCTCTTATAGATTGATTTCGGCTTGGTATAAGAACATCGTACCAAGCATGATGAGATCCAACAAGTCGCCTATTTCGAAACTTCTCCAGATACGCACTAGGGCAAGTCAGCACTCAATGTCCACGGCTCGGAGTGAATAGAGACTGAATTTGATCGCCACATACAATTATCATCCATTTCCACTTGACGAATGGGCATCCATTCAAAGTAGGCTCGCACGGCATTCATCCTACAAAAGTCAGTACCGAGCACCGCAGCCGAGTCAAAGCATTAAGGCCAAGACGCCAGAACTGAATATTTACTGCCACCCAAAGTCACTGGAGGCACTTACTTTCTCTGATCAACAGACACACCACCATCTTTCACGAAGGAGTCCTCGGTATTATTGAGTTCCGAAGAACTAGCCTTCCATGTATTATCGGCAACCTCGTGATCGTCCCAGACAGGTATCCAAGGGAACTGCTGATGGCTGAGAAGCAGATCAAGATCAGTTCTGTATGTCGCCAATCGCTTGCGGTAATCGTAGAGAGTGTAGATCTCGCGATCTGGCAGGGGAATACGTCCAATGCTGTTTCCCCAGCCATAATATCCGTTGGCATACTCGTAGATATAGTCGCCCAAGTGGATCACATAGTCGACTGAATCTTTGCGGGCAGGATTCCCGTAGGCGTTGAAGAAGCCGAAAGGAAAGTTGCTGCATGAGTAGATGGCTAGTCTGACTGCACTGTTGACAACATCACCTTTACTGGGTGTAGTCTTGGTACGGCCGACTGGACTAACATTGCCAGAGTCGCAGATACTAAACTGGTAGTCTTCAAAGATAACTTATGAGCTATTGTCTCTACATCATGCATGAAGAGAGAACATACAGTATCTTGTGAATGGGTTGAGATTTCTCGCTTCCACCTGTTGTAGGGGGAGATTAGCACACTTGTTCCAAATCAATTTGGGACTTGGATGAGACGGTTTTTGGACAGTAAGTCTGCTCGCTGAGAGAGGGGATATTAGGATACTCTATGTACTTGCCTTGACTGTATAATCAATATCGGAAGACGTGTATGCCTTCCCTTCATCAACACAGCCCTTCAATTCGGGATCTGTGGAAATCTTGTAGCTGACACAAATCGGCGCCTTGCTGGCTTTCACGTATTTCTCGGTCTCATGGCTGTAAAGCGGGACGTAGCCAGAGACTGTGATATTGCTCTTGTCGTTATCTGAAGAGATAGGCGCGGCGCGTGTCCACAGAATCACAGACGTATCGTATGGGTCACCGCTCGCAACACCGTGAGTGAAGTTAAGCTGGGAAGAATTCCATGCTGCGGATGGAGTATTACGAGCGGCTACTATGCGGATCGAAACTCCAAGGCCAGGATGGAAGTGCGAAGGACTTCGATAATTGAGATTGGAGACGAAAGAAGCTGAGGCAGCTGTTGCCAGCAAAACAAGAGACAGAAATTGAACCATTGAGAAGTCGTCTGGTTGCGCTTGCAGCTTCAGGGGACAAAAGGGGATCCAGGAACGGGAAATTGGGAAGTTCTTATGTGAAGCCTACCAGGTGAGCCAGGAACACTGGTCTGGTCTGGCCAAACGGCCCATGGCAGGTAGTGAAAGTAGGTCCATGAACTCGTGGGCTGATTGACAGGTGCCAATTCGCCATCTCAATGTTGTCTAAGTATCGCAAAAGATGGGATGAGCTGGGATAGAGCTGCGGTGAAGCCATTCCGGCATAGGAGAGCTGCTGCTGCTGGTCCAATCATGTCACTTCGATTTCAATTTCTTCATGACGACACTGATCAAGATTGAAGCTAGCAGCCAATTTCCCAAGTTTTGTTTGGTCAAGGATTCGCAGCTGCCATATTGATCATCTTAGTGTGCAGCTAGAAGAAAGCTTTCTGGGCAGCTTTAAGCCTTGCCGCGGGGTTCAGAGTGGGGTGGGGTTGTTGACAGCTACGACAGCACCGTGGTCGAAGCTCGGCATCTGAGTGGCTTACTGAAGACCAGTTCCTGGGGACCTCCCTCTCTGCCAATTAAAATCTCGACCTCTCGGACCTGGGATAACCTGGAAGTCAACAAGGATAACAATGCTTCTCACATCTTGGCATACTTGGTGGCTGACAACAGTGTTCATCCGAAGTTCTGGGCCTGGAAAAGTGACGTACCTTTTGATTTGTGGAGCAGTTTAGATTTGTCAAGAGATGAAGGAAGGTGTTTGGAGCAACAGTATCAAGGACTATCCGTCGTCGTTCAATTGCAACAATATATTATCATAATTCCGAGTTATACGGAACTAATTATTGCACTTGTCATCTATTCTAGAGCCAGCAACGAGACTCTGCACGGTCTGTCCGTCGGCAAATAACACCATCGAACTAGAGTTCTGCTCATACTCTGGCCAAGAAATATAGCCTTCCTCCTTGGTCCAGCGAGCTGGACCAGCTGCAGGATTCGATGCAAAAGAAAGCCACAGAGCTGGAAAAATAACATCAGTAATTGTCCCAGCAGCGTCTGAAAGTCTCAGGATGACCGTGATAACGTACCTTGCATAGCATGCGAAACGTTATACTCGAATGCGGTAGATGGGCCATCGAAGACTTGATCATGTGTTCCGAAAAGTAACGGCAACTCAGCTAGCAGGATTCTTGAGCAATTGCAATTTCACAGATTTAACGGAAACAACCTACAGCTATGGTAAGCTCCAAACCAGCTTACTGGAGAGACATTGGAGAAATTTCCGGCATATTGGTAACGATACGTAGGGAGACCGGCTATGTTTCGAGCCCTTGAAGGATTAGCTCAAAGTCTACCAAACCGAGACCGTGGACCATACTTGACTTCAATCGAGATTGGGCAGGCAATGATATTCTGCGTTGTTGAGAGAAGAGTTGATTCACCAGGACCATTGTCTGTGTATGCGACAAATCCAGCTCCTTCATTAGTATTACTGCCAATAATAATAGGCTGCGTCTTCATTAACATAAATTTTAATTTTGGTTCAAGGGATACACATACAATCTTTGCTACTAGACCCTTGGCTGCTCTGTCTGTGATATTCCCGAAAGCTGTCTTATTGTCTGGGACTGGCGTGAATGAAATCGCTGGCTTAGTTCCATTAATCGTGTAATACGAAAGAGCATTCTCAAGGTCAGTAGCGGACACATTGCGGACGCATGATAGCTCGGAGTCAGGTTCAAGGTCTCCGCAACCTACTAAACCTGCGAGCGACGTGAAATTGGTTTGCTGCGCATCAGAGCTGTAACGTAGATTCGCCGAGCCGGAGTCGGATATGAGTCCAGTAACAATCGGATCGTCGGGGTAAGCGTATCCGTAAACATTGCTGCTAGCTGCTCCAGCCGATTGCCCCCAGAGAGTGATACGATTTGGATCGCCACCAAAGGCAGCGATATTGTCTCTTGTCCATTCGACTCTGCAAAGCGACGTCAGTCTCGTTGATTTGTAAGTATGGGACAGAACGTACGCTTTTCTCTGGTCCAGCAAGCCGGGATTCAAGTCAGTCAACCCTTTGGCATTAGGAAATCCAAACACATTGACACGATAACTGCACAATATCAGCCCAGACCAACGAGAATGACCATACCCCAGTTGATTGACACTTACTTCAAAATAACCACAAGATGTGACTGCGTTCTCTCAACCCATGTGTCCGGAAATTTGGCAATCGAGTTCGCACCACCACCGGTAAAGCCACCTCCCGGAAGGTAAACAAACACGGGCAGAGCTTGCTCTTGAGGACGTTCGGTCTTCAAGGCTGGAGCCCAAACATTGAGATATAAACAGTCTTCTGATTGTCCTCCACTGATCAAGAACTGAGGAACCTTAGCAGTGTAGATTGTGGAGCTGTTGCTGAATTGCTGCATGCATGATGGACCAAAAGCAGTGGCATTGACGGTGCCCGTGGCGACCTTCGTCTGAGGAGGTGCGAATCTCAGGTCTCCCACAGGAGGCTCTGCATACGGAATACCGAAGAACTTGCGAACGAGAGGCGTCCTCTGGTCGATGAAGCCCTGCAAATCACCGCTAGTCATCGAAACTAGAAGTCCATCTGAGCCAAGAGATGCTGGAACTAGGAAAGCAATTGTCACGAGGAACGAGAATGGCAACATGATGGCTGCATGGATTTGGAGCTGCCAATATTCCCCAATTGCATGAGTGGCAGCTTGGCTCTTATATATAAATCCTGGGCCGTACCATGCTCAGGATCGCAGCAAATCCTGTAAACAGTGATCGGCTAAGTAAACTTCCCCAGACTCGTGTTCATCCCAAGCTTTCCTCAGGTGCACTTAAAACATCCAATTGCATGTGCCGAAATACAAACAAACTGGGGCTCCGGATATTGAACATGGCCTAGTGAAAGCACAGGCCTGGGTCTACCCCGCATCCTCGGACATAAATCCAAAGGTGGTACTACGTCCACTTCAGATTTCATGGACATACTTGGGGGAAAACACATCTGCATCGCTTAAGTTGAGCTTGGCAGAAATGATCGACGAAGCGCTGCATATTTGTAGAACGGGCGGGAAAAGCCTTTTCCGGGGACTTGCTTGGCAAACAAGAACGATTGCCGAAACTGGATTTATGCAAATGTCTTTTGATGAGAACATGGAAAAGGTAACTAATCAGCCATTTTGTTCCTCTTGGGTTGGGCTTCAAATGCCTCCAAGATGACAAAGTCACTCAACTCACGTTCTTTTCATTGATCTAAGAAGAGGGAGAAAGATCGCAGACCAGTTACAGTCCACGTAAATTCAGAAATGCGCGTCACCATATGAGTAGAAAAAGGAAGAGCAAACGGCAAAATGTCAGAACGATGCTTCCATTTGGGATACCCTTGGGAGGCTGGACAGCGCTAAGACAATGTGTCAGCCGCCAGTTCATGTCATACCAAGTCATATTACATATACCTTTCCTAACTTGACAAAATTCGCATCTTTTTCGGGAGTATACAGTCCATGAGCATCGCTGTACTCGTAAAAAGCACAATATGACAGAAACTCAGTCTCGCATTTCAACATACACTCGATGTTCAATTAGTCCGCGAAAAGAAGCCAATCACATAGTGCCACCTTCAAGAACCATTAGCATCCGTAAAATACATGCCTATGGCCCCATAGGATGATCGTACAACGGATAGGCCGAGACCGGAAGTTCTGCAGTGCCATTCCATGCCCATTTGATCAAAGAGCCATGACTGAAGTCGGGTTAGCATCCCATAGGATTAATAATGGCTCAATTCACTGACAATGTCGATGGTTCCTCGCCGGTCTCACCATCTAAAGGTTTGATGTCCTCTGGTTTTCTAACGAAAATACCATCTCCACCAACCATCCAGCCATTACCTGCTCGTTTGACATATTCAACTGCCATGCCCCAAGCAGCACGGTCGGCTGCGTCCCCAGATTCGAAGACTTTGAGGTGCTGGTAGTTATTGCTCGGTGGTGAATTAAAAAGCTCTCGCATCAAGGAAGCATAAGATGCGTTCCTCTCCATCCACAGATCTTCAGATTCTACCTGGATCATTTTCTTAGGGTCCGATAAGATCTGATTTCGTGGTACAAGTTGGCAATAAAGACGATCTAGTCTTGGTAAATTCTCGGAGAGATCTGCGAAATGGCCACACATTGGGAATAGTGCAACATACTCCATATCTCGAATCGTGGGGCTGATAAGAGCTTTGCCATTTTGAGCCGTAGCACCGATGAGGTCTTGTAGAATCTTTTTCTCTGTTAGAGATACAACGGTGGACAGCAAGAAGGGTCGCTTACCGATGGAGCTTTCCTCGTCCAGAACTCGTAAGTAGCATATGCTTTGATGAAAGAGCCTTCATTGAGTAAGACTTTGTTCCATGGTCGGGAATCAAATAGTGCCGATGAGATTGCACGGATACTTTGTTGATGATCTTGTACAGAGGAATCGACAAGGTGCGGAAGGCTCCCCTCGGAGCCACCAGCTTGAGAGTCACTAATTAGCTTCGAATCTCTACCCTGACTCAATCCAGGTGACCTTTGAAGACGAAGATAATGACATGGACAGTCGAAGTTCCAGGCATCTGTGAGGATGACACGACAAGAAGTGAGAGCACCTAAAGCTTCAGGTGGGGCAACGATGAGTAAATTGATGGGATCAATTATCTGAAATAACGAAGACCAGAAGTCCCCGAAATCGTCCAGTCGACGCTCACCCTTCGGATTGTCTGTGGCCTTGTTGTCATAGACAAGCAAAGAGAAAGATGTGACGTTTTGCAGAGAGTCTGAAACCAGGAAGTCAAAGAATGGCTTCATCTGTTGACTCAGCATGATACTACGAGTTGTTTGTTTTCGGACAATGAACTGCGCATGCTTGAAGAGTATTGATTTCGACGCATCTCTCCATCGTTTCGAAACGAGGGAGCTTGCCTTCAGAGGCCTGTCCTCGGACCTTGTGATACCAAACTCGGGCTCGTCGTGAAGAGCGTCGATGTTATAAGATGGTGGTGCAGTATCCAAGTATCCGAAGATCTGAGAAAGTATTTCGTTTGGCAGAGTCTCGATGGAAACCGGATCCTTGCCTTCTGCAGAAGATCTACCGACGCCCCCTGGTACATCTTCTGATATGTTGCTTGCCATTGTAATAATGTGGATTCGTGATGTCGTCCGAAGGTTCGCAAAGCAATCTAGACAAGGGGCATTCGTCAGTTTCCTTCATCGGGATACAGTAGTGCATGGAAGCTCCACATACCATTGAAGTTTGTGGCTATCCTTTTGGTGAGAGCCTTGGACACAGGGTGAAGGAGGCTCTGACGCTGACGGCATGTTGAGTGAGGTTGGCCCCGGCCGCGGGTAAACTTCGCCCCCACCGTTGCAGGGATATTTTGTGCGGGGAAGCGGGTGGGTCTCAAAACACCCCTGTTGCCCTAACCTAAACACCAGCCCCAGCCAGAGCCCCTCAAGACACTCGTATATCAATTGCTACAAGTATTTGTGCCAAATGTGCCTTACCTACCTGGTTACCACTGAAACATGTCCAACGCCCACCTGGCCTGGCACTGTAAAGGCCAGCAATCTAATCCTGGCCATTGATCGATCCCCGACATGGGGCATGAGGTGGACGAGCTGTCTCGGGGAGGAGGCGGGGAGGAGATTTGCTGTCGCTCTAGAAGACGACTGGGACGCTGAATGATCTCTGCCGATAGTTTTACCCCTCACTTAGTGCTCATTGCGACCAGTTCAAAAGTCGTCACATTTTTCAAGCACCGTTTCTCTTCAGAGGAATTCAATAGTAGCAAACATATCAAATATACAAGCTTCTGAGGTTCAAAATCGATAATCACCATGTCAGGCACTCGTCAACAACGTCCTCCCTTTCGAGCAGAGCATTTAGGCTCTCTTCTTCGTCCCGAGAAGCTGTTGGCTGAACGCCACGCTATGGATAACGGAAAAGGAGATGAGGAAAAGCTTGCAGCCGTGACAAAGGACTCAATTGATGAGATTGTCAAGGAACAGCTAGATCTTGGGTTCCATGCAGTTTCTGATGGGGAATATCCCAGGTTAGTTCAACCATTGCTCGGTCCCAAGGACTGTTATCACATTCAGTAATAAAATGTTCATTGTCACATAGGCATATGTTTTGTAAGCGACCATATGAACGCCTCACTCAGGTCAATTTTTTCGAAACTAATTCTTTAAAGGGGGAACATTCTTCCCAGGTCTCGATGGTTTCGAAGAAGTAACGGATTTTGACACGGATATCTTTCGTCTCTACGTCCCAGACATTGCAGCTTTCACAGAAAGCGGTCACAAGCCGGGAGAAACAGTTCTGTGCACCGGAAAGATCAAGCATGTTGGCAGCACTTATGTTGATCAATGGAACTACCTCAAGAGTCAACGTAATATACTACTTTTTCTTCAAAGCCCCATCTTTAAGCAACAACATTGTCGGGACTAACTCTATCAAGTACCCAAGGAGAAGCAAAGCGAGGCAAAGCTCACCCTAGCGGCCCCCAACTGGTACCATCTGCGCTACAAGACAGGCAAAGCATACCCCAAAGAAGTTTACGCTTCGGATGCCGAATACTTCGCAGATATTGCCAAAGCATACCAAGCCGAGCTTCAGATCCTCTATGACAATGGCCTTCGCAATGTCCAGATCGATGACCCTAACCTAGCCTGTAAGTAATCTCGTCTGTTTTACATTCCCCTATCATTAATTTGGTGTCCAGACTTCTGCTCCGAGAAAATGCTTGCGGGTTTCAAGAAAGACGGCGAAGACTCAGAGGCGCTCTTCGACTCATACATCAAGCTCTACAACGACTGCCTCGCCAAACGCCCGGCCGATATGCACGTAGGCGTCCATCTCTGCCGCGGTAACTTTGTAGGAGGTCGACACTTCTCAGAGGGTGGCTACGACGCTATCGCAACCAAACTGTTCCAGAAATTGAACGTTAGCGTAAGTTTTACATCCTTCTTCCCTTCCTTCCTCTCCCCTGAAGGTTCAATCGCCCCTCAACTCGATGTATCATACTCACTCAATTCTTTTTTTACAGACATACTACCTCGAGTACGATACTCCGCGGGCAGGAGGCTTCGAGCCGTTGAAGGAGCTTCCTAAGAACAAGAATGTGATCTTGGGTTTGATCACGAGCAAGTTTCCGAAGCTGGAGGACATCGAAGAGATGAAGAAGAAGGTGTACCAGGCTGCGGATCTCATCAGCCAAGGCACTGGAGAGACGAAAGAGGAGGCTCTGCAGAGGCTGGGTGTTAGTCCTCAGTGTGGATTCGCAAGTCACAGTGATGGAAATAACGTGGGACATGATGAGATGGTGGCAAAGTTGAAGCTCGTAAGACAGTTGGCTGATTCCATCTGGCCCGGTGAACCTTGAGGTCGATCGAGATGGATGGTATCGTCATTGTATGAAGCATCGGCGGTGTTGAGGGTGTCGAGATGGTATGTTGATGGTGAGAGTATCGTGATTGGTCTCGGCGTCGCTTAGTCGACAACATTCCGTATCTCGGGTCCGAAAAAAGGATGGAGAATTCTCATTTCGCAGGATAGTCAAAAGATAGACGCTTCTATCAATTCAAAATCAAGCTTGAGCGGGACGAAGATAAGCTCCTCCGCGTTCCTCGCGGATGCCATCCGCTTACTTGGCCGTCCCCGTTTGGTCGGGGATTTTTAGCGAGAGAAATTTGAGGCCGCGTCACCGTCAACAATACATCCGGTGGATGATGCTAAATAGGCCGGAGTCCGGCTCCTTTTGATTCATTCATTACCGTATCCACAGATACATATTGGAAAAAGCCCAAAGGAATGTTCGTCCCACTGCACGACGTGGGGGTAAGGTTTCCGACTAGGAGGGGTTGAGAGTTTATGCGAGAATGGAGTTGACACCGGCTGCAACCTCCAGCTTGCAAGGGAAAGGAAGTAGAACGTGGGATCTAACAAGGTGTGGAAGTAAGCTTGGATGAGCTGGAAAGCTTCGCCATATATTTCTTGATTTTTGGGTTTGTCGTCCGAATCCCCGCTCGAATAGTGAATTCCCAAGTCCTGCATTGTGCAGCTAGTCTGACCCTTAACTTTCGGGCCGAGCCTTTAAGACGAGCCGAATTCCGAGTCGATAGCTGGAAGTTTAATGCTCACCGCTTGCTAATATTTCTACAGGATACTTCCCACCTTGCACCGTAGAGTATCACATGAGGCGATCAATGAGCAAGGAGCAGAGAAATTGACGACGCACCATGTTTTGCTTCGCAGTCGCGGATACTATCGACACTTACCTGATTGTGAATTCATATTTCCCATGACGAGTTCTTGAAAATTGAAGGTTAAAATTAAGCACTTCTGGCATGATGGCCCGAAACTGTTGCTTGGCATCTGGAAAGAATCAACATCTCTGCATCTGACAAGGTCACATATAGGCTATTGGAAAAGTAACCTGTCTAGCAGCAGAGTTACCTTGTAAGCGTCCAAAGAAATGCGCAAGGCCCATACAAAAGAAGACCCGAATTGTAATAAGCAAATTTTGTAGCCTTGAATTTCTGATTCTGAAGTTATTGGTGGCAACCGCTGCAGAGCTTGTAGGGCGGCTAATCAGTCTAACCCTACTTGCTGAGAAGTGCCTTCCTTGTGTCATAAGTATACTTCAAGTCTAGATGCCAATAGTTTGGTGTATCTGGCTGAGAGACCTTCCATGCCTTGTCGAGCGCTTGCAGGACTTCCTCAGGAAGTGGGCCTTTCTCACAGTCCTTCAAGTTCTGATCGAGCTGAGAAAGACTACTGACTCCAATTATGACGCCGTCATTTCCATCTTTGATGTTCAAGGCCGAGTGGTTGACGACCCATCTCAATGCGGTCTCCACCATCGTCAAACCGTGTTTCTCAACAACCGGCTCAATGATCTTGAGGGCTTCGAAGGTGGAATCTTTGAAGTAGCGCTTTCGGTACATCTCGCCCATTCGGCCAACAGCATCACTGCAGATTTATGCCAATATTAGTCTTGCCTTTGCGTTCCATGGGCTTGTTGAGACGAGAACTCTTGGAAAAATCAGGAGGAAAGGGAATTATCACCTACCTGTACCGTCCCTCAGAAGGAATATCTTTTGACTTGTATTTTCCACTGAATAAACCACCCGCAATCGGGTTGTAAACAACCACGTCCAGTCCATACTTCTTGCAGGCTGGGATGAGCTCGTGTTCCAACGAGCGAGTAATAGCATTATACATCCCTTGGTAGATCGTAGGCCTCACCCAATTGTTGTATTTGCAGGTCATGACAACTTCCGCAACCTCGAAAGCTTGAGACCGAATAAGTTAGTCCCTTCTTCGAATGCCACATGGGTCCGCATGGAAAGTAGCTCGTGGCAATGGAAAAGGGAGGTCTTTGAATGAGCAATTCACTGACCGGTGAAGTTTGACAAACCAAGCTGCACGAATTTGCCCCTGAAGTGGAGTAAGCATATGCATAAATGGGGCAACTCCTATAGGGTGTGAGAAGTCCTGTCGGCATCCGGAGATCTTTCACCTTCCGGGATACTTTGCCAAGATGCCTTTTCATCCCCGTAAAAAAAGAAGTTGGTGCATTTAGTCTCGGTACTTACTCCTTGTGGAGCTTATTCACAGCCTCGAGTGTCTCGGCAAATGGAACAGAGCGATCCTATTTTAAGCTCAGTTCGTATTCTTCCAGGGTCAAAGTGCAACACTGACAGCAGCATGAAGATAGAAAATATCGACGCAGTCAGCTCCCAGTTCTTTCAAGCTGGTGTTGAAATGTTCTGTGAGAACATCAGGGGCGTGTTTGCCTGGCTTGTCCGGGTAGACCTCTGAGAATTAAAGTTAGATCTAGAGTTCGCCAACCGAGGAAGATCCGAGTCCGAAATTTATACTTGTTGCTAGGGCAAGGCCCCTCTCTTTCCAATGAGCTTCCCTTGTGAAGGCCTCTTGCTTGCCGCCAACGTAGGAGCGCGCCGTATCGATCTCGCTGTAGCCCGCGGCCTGTAAATGGTCCCTAGATTGCAGGAGGTCGGAGTTAGTTGCTTTTTCTATATCTCACCCAACAGATCTCGATGGTCAGAGAGCCGTATAACAGGTGATCTTAGGGTAGCCTGCCATTGAGACAATTTGGGAAGTCAGGGAATAGTTTAGGGCTTACAAGAACGTATTGTACTCGTCAAGAGACGTGATGCGGGCACCAGCTGACGTATCAGGTCCAAAAGTCATGGTACCCAGTATCTAAGTCGAGACGGTAAATTAGTACTTGACATGTAAGATTTCGAGAGACGCTATTGTGAAGCATGCTGAGGCGATCGAGCTGACTACTCACAATGCGCGGCTTGGGGTTCTTAGCTAAGAGAGGCATCTTGAATGATGGGACTTTGGTTTATGACTTTTGCTTGAAAAGGTCGTGGTGCTTCACGGTATTTTTTGGATGTTGAGTTGTTCAAAAAGCGTTCACTCACTTGGAGGGGCAGAATTGTTCCAAGGTGGGGGATGAAGCCATGACGCCATGAACCAATACAGTACAGTACAATTCAAGTTAACTCCGCTCGCTCGCTAATTGCCGCCGCCCCCCTTTGCTCTGCCAATCAGATTCTATCTCGTGTTGCTTCCTCATTTGAATTAGCTGCGGAGGATTTACTTAGGTAACGATGCGGCTCCAACGGGCGCTAGGTGAACTTTCCTCTCACGACAGACAAGACAAGACATTCTTGAACAGTAGCACCTACTGGCTGGCATACATACAGTCAGTACTTCTTGACCGTGACCCCGAAGCTCAGAGAGAAACTCAATTCATTGCGACTATAGTTTATTTCTGTACTTGGTTAGAAAACCAGAAGCGAACCAAACGCCTTCTCCTGTTTCTCCGTTCTGCTCCTTCTGGTCGATACTTCACTGTTTAAACTTCGCCGGCCCCCTTCGTGATGCAGGAAGCCGCCCCCGTAGGCGACGGTTACATCGGGGGCATTGTCCGAACACAGTCAATCAGTCGTACTGTTATCGTTCGATTCAAACATTTCTGGGATGCTTGAGATGTTGCTTGCTGCACGAGCCATTGGGTTCGGACGGTGGACTCGTCAGCTCTTTCCGTTGGTCTGGCTCATTCTCGTACAGAACTCGGATGTGTACTTCCATGAGGTCGAGTCAAGGATCCAACATGGAATGACCTGCACAACATCAACTTCATGTCCATAAGGAGTAACGCTTGAGCAGAGAATTTGTGGATCGAATGCAGTTAGACGCGGGGATCATACTGTGATTCATGTTTGATCCTATCACAGCGCCAAGAACGTTTTATGGATCTCGTCGTCGTCAGCACCTCTCCATGTCCCCCACTCGTGACAAGAGCCCTAAAAAACAAACGCGGGGGCACAGACCTCCATTTCAGATGCTTGATCCATGCTGGCGTCCTCGAAGTATGTATGATCCCAGATGTTAAGGGATCTCACAAGATCCACATCCCATCTGAGAAACAATGTTTATTCTCCGTAGCGCTTCGCTGCCGAACGCGTAGTCCCTGTTTGTCATATCTGTTGAATTTTGTTGCTATACGTGCTGACTGTGTATTGAGGCGAGGCTTCACGTCCCATGATAAACAATCACTCGTACGCTTCAATGACATTATGTCAAACTAATAGCTGCCATGGATAACGAATCTCTTCCGATTACCTTGATGCTCTTAAGGTTAATGTGGTTGCCACACGAACCAAACTCTATAGCAGCTGGTGTGAAGCCTGAAGGCACAACAGATGGCCGCTTTGGGCGGCATATGCGAGTCCAGTATTTTAATATGCACGAGGCTGAGTAGTGTGGACTGTGGAGTTTGGACGGACCCAGTCTAGTCACCCCTGAATAATTAGTAATTCATTCGATATCGGTCCCGAGAATGGGAGAGCAAGCAAGACTGGCAGAGGGGCATCTGCAACAGCTCACTTCCGAAATTAAAAGGCTATTGTGGTAATACTTACCGTACTTAACGAGGAGAGTAACTTTAGAAATGAGGAAGGATGGAACGTGAAGGTACGAAGGTATGTACTACGTCCGCTCCGCGATACGAGCATGTATTCTGGAATCATTAAAGGTCACAATTGACTGTTGCCGCAGGCACATGAGTATGTGAATGGGGTATTGATGGCTGCCCCGGTCTTTGCCCGGTGACCAGGTCTGGTGAAGGGACATTTCGCGGGTAGACCGCTCTTGGGGCGTCCCGGTTGACGAGAGGTCCACTTGGAACCCATGCTGCCGGTCTCAGCAGGGCATACCATGGAACACGGCCTTGATTGAGGCCGTGGCCGAAGCACGCCCTGGCATGCCAAATCGAGCTTCTGTGGAAAGCTTAAAAGCTAAAACGCATTGGGAACCATTCCGCTCACAAACAAACCCCCACCAGGTGCTTCTGAACCTCGCGGACGCCGATGATCATAGACTATTGAAGAGTGCATCAGTCCACAATGCAGATTCAAAGCGCGCGGGCAGCATCACAGGTGTACGACTCTCCTTCTAATAGTCTAGCGTGCCTTCGAACCCACCTTGAACAGAGTGATTCTGATGCCGCTTGGTGTTCACAGAATCAAAGAAAGCCCCGGAGTCCTTTCCGGCCAGGTACTGGATGAGATATACTAAAAGCAGCAATGGCTCAAAGGACCAAGCTAAACAATGAAACTGGAGGGAAAGCCATACATCCTGACTCAGTGAGGGGAGGTATCGTGGGATGCAGACGACGAACCCGCACTGCCGTACTCATGGAGCTCATGTATAAAGAGGGAGTGACTTCCCATCTCTTCTCTTCTCTAGATCAGATCATCTCGTCTCAATAATACATCCCTTCTTAGGATACCACACTCGCTCTCTTCATCATGAAGACTACATTCGCTACCCTCCTTGCATTCTCTACCTCTTTGGTAGCAGCAATTCCTCTTACATCTAGTTTGAAGACATCAGGCCTCAAGGCTCGACAAGCATGCGAGAACACAGCTACCTCTCGAGACTGTTGGGGGAACTACTCCATCGATACCGAGTAAGATCAAGATAGCAACAGGTCTCTGTGATTTACTGACTGTGCGTGTAGCTGGTATGAGACTGTTCCAGAGACCGGAGTTACCAGAGAGTACTGGCTATCTGTGCAGAACACAACAATGGCCCTTGATGGTTACAACCGCCAACAAGTCCTCTCTTTCAATGGCACCGTGCCAGGTCCCCTGATCTGGGCTGATTGGGGTGATAATTTGATCATCCGTAAGCCATACGAGGTTCCCTCTTTCAGTCCAAAAGTATTTACTGACACTGAACTTCAGATGTCACCAACAACATGGAGAACAATGGCACCTCCATCCACTGGCACGGAATGAGACAATTGGGAACGGGAGAGTACGACGGAGTCCCAGGTGTTACTCAATGCCCAATCGCCCCTGGAGAGACCTACACATACAAGTTCCAAGCGACGCAATATGGCTCTACTTGGTATCATTCTCATCTGAGTGAGGGACCTAATATTGATATCCAAACTGTCATTACTAACAACATATTCAGTCACTCAATACGGCGACGGACTTCAGGGACCGATGATCATTAATGGCCCAGCCACTGCTGACTATGATGAAGACCTGGGAATGCTTCACTTGAACGACTGGTCCCACACTCCAGCATCGGCACTCTGGGACACCGCAAAGCTGGGAGGACCACCTACCATGGAGAATGGTCTGCTCAACGGTACCAACACTTTCGACTGCAGTACCTCAACCGACCCCAACTGCGTGGGCGGCGGAAAGAAATTCGAGACTGTGTTCGAAGCCGGAAAGAAGTACAGAATCAGACTCATTAACGGTGCGACTGATGGACACTTCCAATTCCACATCGACGGCCATTCTCTCACAGTCATCGGGATGGATCTCGTACCACTCGTCCCATACGCCACTGATAGTGTTGTGATCAGTATGGGACAGCGGTACGACATCATCGTCGAAGCCAATGCTGCAAGCGACAACTACTGGATTCGCGCTGGGTGGATAACTGCTTGTTCGACAAATTCCAACCCAAGCACCAGTAAGTCGAAGTTTTTTTTCTTGGTCTAGGGATGGTCTAGGGGGTTTGTGGTTTTTTGGTTTTGAGGTTGCCAAAAGCTCATTTAGTAGGCGCTGGACCTTCTGTTAAGCCAGTCAACCAGTCCTAGACTCGCACGCCTGCTTTCTCGGGAAGAATTACATTAACATGTTTCCTCTAGTAACAGGAATTGTTCGATACGACGCGAGCAGCACAGCAGACCCCACTAGTACTGACACTGTCGAAGCTTCGTCGAACTGTGGAGATGTAAGTGTCAATGTGCTCACTATCACCAAGAGCCCTAATAACTTGAAAACAGGAACCTATTGAGAAGTTGGTTCCATATCTTGCCATGGACGTTGGTAACTTCACCTCTGCCTCTGTTGCTCAGGAGGACCTAGGTTTTGCCTTCACAGAATACTTCACATGGACCATCAATAGCACATCTCTGCTCCTGGACTGGACAAATCCAACTATGCTTCGAGTTCACAACAGCGAGTCCATCTTTCCAACAGAGTACAACGTAGAACCAATCGAGATTACCACCACGGATCCCACTTGGGCTGTCTATGTTATTCAGGACCTGACTGGATTCGGACTCTATCACCCCATCCATCTTCACGGACACGACTTCTGGGTCATAGGACAAGATACAGGCGTTTTTGTAATTATTGCCTAGAATGATGTGCCCCTGTCACAGAACAAATGCTGACCTCGAATTTTCAGGACCTTGCCACGAGCACTCTGAATCTTGTCAACCCTCCTCGTAGAGATGTTGCCTCGTTGCCCGGTAACGGCTATCTCGCTATTGCCTTCAAGAAGGACAACCCAGGTTCCTGGCTGATGCACTGCCACATCGCATGGCACGCATCCGAGGGTCTCGCCATGCAATTCGTCGAGTCCGAAAGCCAAATCGAGGCTACCATCGCCGACACAACCATCTTGACTGATACTTGTGCCGCCTGGAACACATACAGTACTACTGAGATCTGGCCTCAAGACGATTCCGGAATCTAAGCGATCCCACTGGGAGTTGAAGACGATACACAGTAAACACTGATGGCTTGATGTTTTCCTTTGTTTGGGATGAAATTTGATGTATTTTAAATCTGTAAATCATTGTGCTGTCAAAGGGAGTTGTAAATGCTTAATGAATAATTCTGAAAACAAGGCATTCAATTCCAAAAATTCGCAGATGTGACAGACAAGAATTATATCAAGGGTGGCTAAGCACTTGCTCTACGTCCTATCTGACGCTGGATATTCCAGGTAGACTCGGGCCATTTGCTATGAAACCATTTGAGAGTGTTCTTCTGGAGGATACTGATCAGGAGTTCCTCTAATCCGCTGCCTTTTCATTCCACCAATCATAACGATCAAGAAACATGCAAACGTGGGGCAAAGGCCAATAACTTACGAACCAGGAGAATGTGAGGGTAATTTGCTCTCGGTTCTTGGTTGTGAGCCGAATCGTGATGTGGTTGTTCTATCGTAACGCTTATTGACCGGAACGTTATTCCGAGAAGCCCACATCGCAGGGCGAGGCAAATGGGTACTTTCGATTTGACCACCAAGTAGCTGACATGTGGACGTACTCCCCGACATAGAAGTTGAGACGTGCTGAGTGGTGCTGAGAGATAGGCATCTCCAGATTCCATGGGTCGTCATTCAAATCAGGCGTTCCCGAAACCCAGTGGAAATATGGCGATGAGAGGTTCGATCATTGTGCTCGGTCAAGAACATAGTGAGCGGCACCTCATATATAGCTCTCAGTTAGGTGAGTCGATATGGGTTGTTTTGACCTTGATTGATGCCCTGATAGGTCAGCCCTCGGCAGCTCCGGTGTCACGAGAATATGAGGCGATTTGAGCATGAATGGCTCCATTTGCTATATGATTTTCCGCCGAACATATCTCTTCCAGGCATCATCCGGTGCCAAATCTGAATGTGTTTCAGTTCCTGTAGGTTTACCCTGTGGAAGTGCCAGAGGAATGTTTATTTCCCGGGCTCTTGTTTTGGCATCAAGGAGTTACAGACACAGACTAGACGGGGTCAAGCTATTGCCAGCATTCTCCTGTCAACCTTATCGTCCGTCCTCACATGACCTTTTGAAAGCACAGCGAATGATGGCACACCTCAATCCCTCAAGGCCGTGTAGGCTTCCAAGGTAATGACAGTGGCCTGGGTAATGGTGGTCCGATACTCCACGTAGGTCATGTGACATAAAGGCAAGGGTGCTGCGTGTTCCTGAAGCAATGCGGGTTCGAACGGGCTCCACGTCATTTGTAAACAGTAGTAGAGCCGCATCGGTCTTTGGATGATGCTGAAACCATCAATGATAGCTGTCGCAGTGACAGCTGTGGTCGCCGTACTCGAGAGACAGCATGCAGAGAAGGGATGAAGACGAAAGCAAAGTGGCTGAGGGCGTCGGGTAAAGGCAAACACCGATCAGGGCATGCGTGCGAGTATTACTGTACAGTGCTGAGGTAAGTGTGAGATCAACGACATTTCGAAAGTGATTTGACTTTGCCTCTCCCTTCTTACTCCTTCGTCTTCGTCTCGTATCAGGAGAAATTCTTCTCATTCATTCGGATTTTGCGTTTTGTGTGCAGGAGTCAAGAGTCGGTCGAACGAAATTTGGTTTGATTAACCGGCTGCCTGTCCACCATCCGCAATTTCGTCAGCGTCAGCCAGCTTTGGGCCACCGTTGGTCATTCCCAGCCGGCCCCATCAAACGACATTTCCCAACTACAACCTCTCCATCGCCGTATCTCGAGCGTCAATTGAGCGCGCAAGATGTCGTACACTCAATACGACCAATATGGTGGAAACCCATACAACAATGGACCTAATGTGGAGAATGGGCAAGGCGGAGTAAGCTTCAACTTCCCCTCAGCACTCGGCATGCGCTTCTAGGCACGCGTCTTGAGACAGGATAGCATACTGATTTCTATCTTTCCGATCAAATAGGGCCAACTAGGAACACAGAATCTTCAACATGAGATGTCAAACTATTCCGCGACGTCTAATTACTCCAATCCCGGCGCTCCCGCAGCTCCAACGCCGTCGACCATCCTCTCGCAACAAGACTTCCTCACGCGCGTTGACTATGCCAAATCCGAGATCCGCGGCCTCAGTTCAAACATCCAGGAAATCGCGTCCTTGCACCAGAGAGCGCTTTCATCGCCAGATAGCAACTCATCCGCTCAGCTCGAGAACCTGGTTACGCAGACACAGTTGAAGAACACTCAAATCAGAGATCAGATCAAGTACTTGGAGTTGGATGCTCTGAAGACGCAAGATGGAACGAAGAGCGTGAAGGCTAGACAGGCGAAGCAATTGAAGGGCGAATTTGAGAAGAGCTTGAAGGAATACCAGTCAGAAGAGGTCCAGTACAGACAACGATATCGGGATCAGATCGCAAGACAGTATCGTATTGTCAATCCGGAAGCATCGGAGGCTGAGGTTCAAGAGGCATCTGAATTGGACTGGGGTTCCGAGGGTGTTTTCCAGACTGCAGTAAGCATTTTCATTCCAAGAATGTTTCGAAACAGTGCACTAACCAACCCATAGCTTAAGAGCAATCGGTCAGGACAAGCATCATCCGTTCTCGGGGCCGTCCGTGCTCGACACAACGAACTCCAGCGCATCGAGGCTACTCTTACCGAGCTTGCTGCTATGTTCGCTGATATGGCTCAGATCGTGGAGGCTCAAGACCCTGTGATCGAGCACACTGAGCAGAATGCCATCCAGACCGCTGAAGATGTTAACAAGGGAAATACTGAGATCGATAAGGCAAATGAGCATGCCAGACGCAGAAACAGACTAAAGTGGTGGTGCTTGTTGGTCGTCGTTCTCATCGTTTTGGCTATTGCTCTTGGTGTTGGCTTGGGAGTTGGATTGGCTAAATCGAGCACCTAGTAAGGTCATCTGCTTCGGAGGTGGAAACTTTGTATAATTGAGTCCCTTTTGTCTGGAGTCAATCTGCGTAGTAAGATAGTAATATTGCAACCATCGGGTTGGCCTTAATGCATGGTATCACAAAAGCTTTCTGTTGTTAGGTTCTGTATTTTGAACGGTTCAGGATACTGTAACAAAGATGGCATGGTTTAGAAATGATCAAATTTTGATAGCTCCGTTAGCACATGACGCCCAACGCCTTTGATACAGTAAACAAAATGGGCAACATATACACTTAATCCTCCATCTCATGACTTCGTCCATTGATAACACCATCACTTCTTCCCCTTCTCCGCTTTCCCCACACAGAAGTTGCCCACTCTGTCAGTGTAAAGCCCCAATGGCCGGCAACTAACACTCCACTGACAACGTTGACAATCTTGACCACAAATCTCAGAAAGCTATCTCTACTTTCCTCAACTGTGAGCAACATTGGTTCAATGTCATATTTGAAGAAGATCCCCGGTACTGATCGCTCGCCAACCATATGGGACTGTTCTGTGACTGCATACTGGTTGGTAAACACAGTTCGCGAGGCATAGGGCGTGCTAGAGTCAACAGAGTAGACTGTAGGTACCACTGAGAGGAAATATTGGAATTTGTGGAAATGATTGTCGGTTGTAGAAATGGTTCGGTCGAGGGGGTTCAAAAGGGAAGGGTAGAATTGTCCAAATGATAGCTCTGAGACAATATGGGAAAAGTTGAAGGCTGTGATATGTTAGCAGGGCTTCGTCCTGGAAGTGGAAGGGCAATCCGTACCGGTATGATCCAAATGCCCAGCAGCAAACTCCTGGTAACCATGACCACGGGCTGTTATGTGGAAATCTCCTTGAACCTTGTTCACGCCCAAACTTCCATAAATGCGACAGCTGTCACCACCAGCCGCACCCCACTTCAGCCTCGGTGTCTTCGCAAACTTGGCTTTCCTTCCACCTCCAGCGGCAGCAATGATATCATGGACATGCTCCTCTCCGAATCCCTCTTCATGCTCATGGTACTCTTCTCCAGTAATGATCTTTCCGTTCGCATCCATACCCAACTTATGAACACCTCTTGCGTCCACCCATTGTGACCACATCGTCGGGTCACGCTTCAGCATGGTCGCGGCCAAGATTCGGTCTCCGGCTGCATCTTGCACGTTGATGTGTATATCGTCACACTTCATCGGGATCACAATATCCAAGTTGATCTGCAGATCATGCCCTACGCCTTTCTCCACTGCGAATGTGTGTGTTTCGTGGCCCCGCCACCATCGTGAGAATTCGGAGAAAATGAGGAGGAAGGACACAACGAGCATTGCGACAGTCCATTTTCCACCGCCTGACGTCCTGGTCACATATTGTGGTTTTGCTTTGGCTGGAGCGCAACAAAGTTAGTCAATGTGTCCGTTGATGACAAAATGCGCACATTGTCCAATTAAAGTATACAGACAAAATGATGCTGAAAAGAAGTAATAGACACTCACGAAAGGCGTCGAAAGCCTGGACAATATTGCCTTTCTTCTCCCCAAAGGCATCCTCATCCAGGCCGTGTGCCGAAAAGCCGTTCATCTTCTATCTACACTTTCCCCTTTCCGCTTTCAATGATCTCCTGCTATTGTACCGGCATGAATTCGAGAAGTCCAAAACAAAACAATGTAGGAAATAGTGTCGTGGGTTGTGCCTGAGAGGCTCAGCGTCGTGGAGCTGGGCTGATTTATTTCGAGGGAATGAGTACTTGTAAGTCTGGAGAGGCCACCTCAGCTCTTTGACAGCCGGCTTTGAACGGCCAGCCATTGGTCGTACGGAACGGTATGCAAGGCTGAGGAAAGAAGCTCCCCTGATCCGCCCACCGCCTCTGTTTCTGCCCCGCCAGGCGTCTCTGACCATGTCGCGCTGAACAACACCAAGCAACCTTCAACAACTTGCCATGTAATTATGTCTAAAAAGCCTGCGAAGGGCGAGTACATCGAAACCGTAAGCCTCTCCTATTCTCAAATGCTGTCCGTGCCGCTCAAGGGATTCTCTTTAACATCTCAAATCTCTACCTTTGCACCTAACTCACCCCTCTAGGATACCGGCAACAAGGTATCGCGCCGCTCCCAGATCATCGGCACAACGAATATCATCCTCGGAGGCAAGACTGTCATCCAAGCTGAAGTCATCATCCGCGGCGACCTGCTCCGTACTTTCCCACCCAGCAATCCGAGCGAGAAGCAGGGAAATCCAGTCGCTGTAGCCATCGGGCGGTACTGTTTCTTCAGTCGGGGTTGCGAGCTACGGCCACCTGGGAAGCTGTATAAGGGGTATGTCTGCTGATCATGGCTGGACCCTGGGATTTGTCGTCTATGAGGAGTAAAGGACAAGGCTGACCAACCTCCTTTCAAGGCAATTTTCACACTATCCCCTCAAAATCGCGGACCATGTCTTCGTCGGATCAGGCTCTATAATAGAAGCAGCGCTCGTAGGAAGCCATATCAACATAGGGTCAAATTGCGTGATTGGCAAATTCACAATCATCAAAGACTATGTTAAGATCTTGGATGGGACAGTTGTGCCACCTAATATGGTCATCCCGAGTTTCTCGATTGTTGCTGGTCGGCCAGGCAGAGTCGTGGGAGAGATTGCCGAGGGCGAGATTGATGGCATGGATCTGAGGGAGATCTACAGGAGTGTGGGCAACAACTGAAAGACTGGATGGGTAAAGGTGCAGGCTGGGCGAGATTTGGGAGGGAGTTAGTGATACCCATATTCGCAGTGCCTTCGATTCGTTACCTCTTCCTTGTGTCTTGCTTCGGTCTCGTGCTTACTCTTCATCGGACCTATTCGTCCCAGATTTAAATATCAATCTTTCGGCAATCCAAAAAGTTAGAGCCCGAGCCAAGCAGATATGAGCATGTTCTGCTCCAGCACCAGTCCCTGCCTACTGATGCCTAGTTATTCTTCGCAGTCCACCAAGGCCAGGCTACAATGCACTGAAATGGAGGCTGTTATCACGTAAACTCGTCATTATGTCACAGCAATGGCCCTCTGAGTCGTTGACCTCTCCTTCCCAAATTCCGTCAGCTATAACGAACCAAGAACTGAACGCGGAGTCAGCCAGCCAAGTAAACATCCAACTTGCGTCCAAACCCGGCAACGTGAGATTCGAGACATCCGTGACATGCAATTAGCATCTACAGCATCAACGCGCCGTTTCATTCCCTGCTCCTTGGAATTTGATAAACTCGCCTCTACTTCGATCGATCTGTTACCACCCCCTTCCGAAGCGGAGGCTTTAGCGAGCAAACATCCAGCTGACTCCTCTATGCAGCACACGCCCAATACAGGACGAGGCTAAGACATGCCGTCAGCCTCGTGGCGAGAGCGAAGTTGATGGCTCGTATTTGGTGTGTTCGTGACCAGTTTTACTTCAATAAATAGAACTTTTGTTGCTCGTCGCACTCTGTGTAACGAATGAGGGTGCGGGAATATTGAGGGGGCTTTTGTGGGGGAAGACGGATCTGATGATGGTGTGGAGAATCGTGAAGATGGCAAGTGGGTGTGCTGGGAGGGACAGAAAGTGGAGATTAGATGCAGCTTCTTAGTGGGTGCGGACACCCTTCTTGCGTATCAATATTTGCCGTGTGGCGATGATCTAATGTCTAGGAAGCAGAACGCCATGGCACCAATGCATCCATTCCCGTCTCATGTATATCCCAGCATTCCCAAATCGAACCAATACTCCGACGCTTGCTTTACCAAAATCCGATGTTCGCCCAATTGCTATTCAATAATGTTTACTTAAAAGCGGTGTTCGTCGACCAAGACAATGTCCCCAAAGTCCATGATAGCCTAGAAACTGAATAATCCACTGCGTCTCTTTCCAAGCGGGTATACAATCAAAGCACTGAGAAACAGTCCAACAGTGATTCCGATTGCGACCTGTTTACAGTATCAGTATAGGTCTAACTCAAAGTCTTGGGATCATATGTCTAGGTATCGCCTGATCCTGTGGATGAAGCTCGAAGATATCAGGCATACAAAGAGGCAAAGCACTAACCTGAATCATAGAATATCCAACATTGAATACAATCGTATTGAGGTCTCCTGACGCTACAGATACCTGTAGGAGGTGGAGATGTCAGCGATCACTCGTTAAAACCAGTTTAATCTTATCCGAATAGTCTGGTACATGGAACTTAGATAGATGGCAATTATGCGGGGGAATATGCGGCTAGATCCCTAGACAAAAGAAAAAGCCCCTGAAGGCAGAAAGACAACCCGCCATTGGCAATGTCAGATAGAGCTTCTGCCCAGTCGTATGGACCTGAACCTTGAGAAAAGTGTGACCGAGACTGTCATAGATACTTACAGTACTGGTAAGGTTAGCACTTATCTTCGCTGTGCCATTTGCATAAGTAGTGGTGTTGGTGATCTGATCGGCAGTACTGAGGCCAGCTAGTAGAGAACCGGATGCAGCCAGGCCAGAAGGGACCTGTACAAAGATTGCAGGCAGAAGAGCAGCGGCTGCAACTCCGTGCCTCAACCGGGAGTATAGATTACCCAGGACGCCGACAGCCAGAGCACCAAAGGTATTAGATATTTGCGCTGATGATGGGAACTTCTTTGCGCTATGTGTGTGTCAGTAAGTCTGCTCCAGTAACTCTTTTTGGGACGTGCGAGCCAGACTGCGGATGCAAAATCATGGAGCATAGGAGTATTACCTAAAAAAGTTGACGACATATCCAGAAAACGCAATTGCTAACATGACTGGCATTTGTTTCCACTTGGCTTGATTGATGATACACAAGCAAAGAGTGAACAACACAACAAATGGCCACTTGTAGAAGTCACCAAGCTGGTTCGTACATGTGGTTTGGCTGCTGGCATTGGCATCTAGGAGGCCGTAGAATGCGGTGCCGATGGTAATTCCGAATCCCAGGAAAAGGGAGTAGATAATGGCGTAGACCATTCGCACGGAGCCAGCAACCATTGAGCGTGATTGTAACTCGAGAGATCCGCAAAGTACCATGTATCCAGGGAGAATGAGTGCAATGGAGGATTGTGCAAGTGCTGAAAAGCAGAACAGACTTCCGCCCCTGATCGAACCAAAGGCACGAGCCAAGAACGAAGTCAGAACTGCGGCTGATATTTCGAAGACGTTGCTGTAGAGCTCGCTTCTAGGAGCAACGATCAGTTGCAAAAAGCCGAGTATCGATCCCAGTAGAAATGCAATCGGCATATCGATGGGTCGTGCTTGAAAAGCTGTTTCTAAATTAGCACTTCTACAAAATGTGTCTCCCGAATCTATCTGAATTTCCTCGGTAAAGCACATAGAGAGATTCAGGATTAGACATTCTGTTACTCTGATTGTAGCTGATGTAGCACAGGACTTTCGTAGCAGCTGAAAACATTGGAGGATGTGAACTCACCAAATGGACCAACAGAAGCACTAGCACAACCATAGACGAAAACCAGAAACCATGGGTGGTTTTTTGGCTTGTTGGAAATGATAATATCCAGACGTTGTGTAGCTTCCTCGACCCCAATGCAATCGTGGACGACTAAGTGAGGATCAGCATCGCCAATTGGAGTCAAAGGCAAGAGTACTGCTAACCTTCCTTGTATATTTCATGGATATCCTTCAGCTTGCCCAGATCTACTCCCTGGGGTGCCTTTACGAGCTTGACTTCCTACAGATAGATCTCGGAGTCAGCATTGCTAATTAGATGAAGAGTAGAGACAGCAGTTGCCACAACAAGATCAAGTCTCCAGAAGCATCAGAAATCAGGAAAGATGTTGTGGAGACTAACTGTTGTGTGAGTTGAAACATCATCAAATGAGATGATCATGCATCCAGGGATGTATAGAAATTGACCATCAATTTCAAGCACCCGGGCGCTCATCTTCCTGTAAAGATTGTAAAGTCAGCCACTATCCGCTCACAATTACTTCCAGAACAATCTCTGACATCTCTTGCACTCGAGACACGAAAGATAGGTAATGACCAATACTGGAGAGGACGTACATGTACTCTTCTAGACGATGTGTTGGAGCACCATAACTCATAAGTGCCCTACACAGCTTTAAAAGGTAGCGCTGCCGGCTGAGTGTTTCTGCGATGTGCACAGTAATCCTAATCTCATCCTCTAGTCGTGGTTTTGTACCAATGGTTCTCTTGGCGCTGTCGATGAGCCGTCCACTGTGTGATCGCTTGCCCATCCCAGGACGACTCTTTTTAGGAGTGGTTGCTCCACCTTGAGCCCCTAGAATGGCGGAAGCCTCTATGAGTCCAGCCAACGTGTCTTGCGACTGGTTTTTATGGTTATACCACTTCGTATGCTTCGTCCGGGGTGTATTCATTCCTGACGAGCCAGTCCCGTTCTGGGATGGGCTAGCTGTACCTGGGGAGGCATCACTTCCCCTCCTTGATTGGGCCGAGGGAGGAGCATTGTAGAGCTTGAGAAGAGAGGAGAGTACTCCGCCCCGGTACTGTGTGGGCCGTGGCACATAATCGCCATGCTGCTCATCGGTTGGTGTGACTTGACCAGAGACAAGACCGGGAGTCAAATGTTGGGGCGTCTTCCAAGATTCTCCTTTCCTTGTGTGAGCCCGCACCAATTTGTGAGCTTCAGTGCTGCTGGGTTCCTTGCTTCTTTCATTAAGCTTATCAAAGCTTTCATCGTCACTGTCCAGTCCCGCTCCGTCGTACGTCCGGCGACTGTCCATGTCCGCCAGCGGAATATCATCTATCCTGACAGGGTAGGCTCCTGTCCTGGTGCGTCGAGGTCGTTCATCCTCGGCCTCCTCTTCCAAGCTCGTCCTCCTAGAAGCCGGTGCTGAATGGCTTCCGACCAGCGATGCTACCCTTTGAGCTCTTTCCTGAGCTGCTAAGGCCGAAAAGGTCTTCTCATTGAACTCGCCAACATCCTCAAAATTCTCGCCAAAACTGGAAGAATTGTTCCTGACCAACGATGGCCTTGGCCGGAACACTGAGCCTCCAGATGGAGGATCTGCAAACGGATTTTCCTTCTCGGTGTCGGGAGTCCTTCTCAAAAGGCTAGCTGCACTGCTGTTTCTTGAATGGGCTGGACTTTGCTTTACTCTCTCTGGTTCTGTTGGAGGAAGTGGTTCCGAAAGTTGTGGGATTGAACCTCGTCGCAATGGGAATGTTGATTTCTGGTTTTGTGTATCGTTGACCTCGCTGTGGCTATTAAATCGTACTCTACTTTTTTTGTGCGAATGTGAATGATTTCCTGTTCCTCCAGCACTCGAAGGTCTGCTTGGATTCGCGCTCGTGTCTTGGCTTGGTTCCTCGCTCGAAAGCTCGATATATTCGTGACTTGGTCCACCACTTTCACTGGCCGTGTGGTATTCGCTAGACATGGTGTCTATCTGCTCATAATAGAGTTCTTCAAAATATATTTGTTTGCCGTTTCCAGTCGTAGATGATATCTTGAATGTTGGAGGTTTTCTTGGCGAGGTACGAATTTAGGAAACGCGAAGTGGGATGGATGATGCAGCCAGTAGACTAGGGTCCACAAGCCTCCCGTAAGCAGCCTCACTAGAGGGGTTGAGCTGGTAGGGACTGAGTCGTCTGAGAAAAGTCTTCTGCGACGGACGCCACTGATAAGAAAACTAGGTCCGAAGTGACTCGAATGCCGAGCCGGCGCGAAGACGGAATGTTGGGAAGAAAAGATAAGAGGCGAGAAACGTCGGATTGCGTGGACGGCTGAAAAATTACTGTACAAAGTCGCAACGAGAATAAAGAACGCTCAGTCGAAGACCGCCCTGAGCAGTGAGGGGTGTGAGCTATTCATACCATGAGCAAAGTGGATTACTATCAGAACCACAAAAATGCACCGCAGTATCCACTTGCAAGGAAGCTAAGTTCAAAGTGCAGGCGCAACCTCCGGAAGGCTGGAAGGCTGTCTGTCCTGGGACGTCAGGAATCCGATCGATCGTCCCTGACTCTCCTCAAGGTCTTGAGCACGAGCATGACCACAGGTACGAGCTTCCCAATCTCACGATCGTAAGGAGATATCAGCCTGAATAGCGCGCGGAAACAATGCCGAATGAGCATTGCGGATTCCTCTTCGCCAGATCCTAGCCGTAGACGTAGGTCCAGACGTTTGTTGTTCTGAATGTGATAAAGCGTTCTTGCCAGAAAATTGGATCCTTGGCTTTAAAAACCTCCTGTGTCTGGGCAATATCAGGATGCCCCAGGGGACAGCTCATGGAGAAGAGGAGTTCCAGTTCCTAAGATACCCACTTCCTGGACAGAGCCCGCAGGAATCCACAGTTGCAAGACAAATTGGGTATCCAGCCAAATAGACGCACTTATCAGCAGGAAAACTGTCGAACCAACCACGCGAACAGTGGAGCCTCGTCTATGAGCCGATGTCAAGCAGAGTACGGAGAGTACGAATCAGTTCGTCATTTCCATGTTGGTGTCGAGGGCATCTATTTCAAGCTGCGAGTCAGGGATGGAAAGGACAGGAGATACATATCCAGAGTAAATAGAGGGGCATGGTCGAATCAAGTGCGCTGTTAAGGTGTTTTCACATGAAAAGTAGTATAGAGACATCCTTGAAAATGGAGGAAAGATAAGGAGAGATATCGTTGTCAATTGGATAGCAGCTTAGCTTGTTCCACCTGATGCTCGGTAAGGAGTGGTGAGGTTACAGTTCTGCCAACAACAACTTCTACAGGAATCGACAGGCGAATTATTGTCAGATTTTCTCTCAACGTTCCTCGCCAAGAGCTAGTGCCTGTCGGGAGGTCAGATCCGGCAACCCCGAGCCTCGCATTCTTGGTGTTGGTCCGCAATCCCCTGAAAGCCAGTCAGCCGGCAGCCATCCTGCACTTCAAGACACCTATGACATCCACTCTGTCTTCAAGTGGCAACTGGTTCCCAAGCACCATGTCAGAATCTCGATTCTGGCCAGGTCCAGACCTTTCCTTTCGGTCATGTCTCGGTGCATCCTGCTCAAGTGAAAACAAGCACAGATGTTCGATCACTGTCGGAACCATGACAACGTGGCGCAGAATCTTCTAATTAAATTCCTCCGAAAGTATGTACCGTGGATGTCAGATCTTCTGATGGCTCGTGTCTGGGCGACTTGGGAAGGTGTACCGAAGTAGAATGACCCCCACGAAGACCTCCTTTTCAAATCCCAGTGTCGATCCGGCTGGCTCCATCGAGAAGCCCAAAGCCTTGGGATTCGAGCCTGATATGTCTCAGTGGCATCAAACAATCAATTTTTTCAGATCCATGTTAAATTGACCTCGACAAAGATCTTGCGTCTGGTGTTTGGACAACGTTGTGCTGTTGCAAGTTGTCATGGTCCCTCGAGATGCTGGAGCAGGCGCCAGAAGACGGATTTTTGTTTACAGCGGCTTGTTTCGTAGGTCTTCCCAAAATAGTAGCATCTGTTGCAGTTGCAAATGCACCGGCGAAACTAATAGATAACAGAGCCGCAACCAGCCTCTCTGTACTGGCTTAGTGAAGTACTTAGCTATAGCATTGGTGGTACTGGTGGCACTACGGAAGAGCATTCTCGCAATTCTCATTGGTCCCTTAGGAAGCCAGCCTTGCATCATCAGCAAATGCAGCAATGTCCTATCTTTCAGTCAAGTCTCGATTTTGTCTTGTAATCATCGGTGTCAGTCCGGCAGGCAACATTTGCTTGATCGAATTCTATCGCCATAAGTTTGGAGCGCATCATCACCCCTTGCATCTGACTTTTTTTAATAAACATCAGGTGAAGGGTTAAAATTTACCAATGCTCATGTTCGACAACTGCGCCCAAGCATTCATCTACTGCATGTCTAATAATTTCGGTGTCCGGACTTTTCAAATATCAGGACGCTTGTCCGGAACAAGGGGCCGTAAAGTGTGTTTGGAGCGCCTTTGGTATATGGCAAATTGCGTATTCCGTGACGTGATTGAGTGTGACGGCAATCATCCTCGATCCTGGCAATGAGTTTACAAGGAGAGATTAACCAAGGGCAAGGGTCACTTGAAGGTCACCGACACTTGCGTAGGTTGAGCTTGCGACAGCAACCAGTTTTTCATCAGACAATCTAGGAAATATATGTTTGCGTGTACCTCCTCACACAAGAGCCATGGCTAAATCGTCACTAATAAGACAAGTACAAGCAACACTTACGATATTCAACATAACGGAATAGCTAGACGGAGAAGCTACCTCCCGACACTGCTAGTTGACCATCGAGAGATAGAAACTAACAGAATCTTGTCAGTCTGTATTAGGTCCTCTTGTGATTTGATACTCAGCATGACCTTGAAGCTTGGGATGGAATGTCCTCATTGGAGGATCTAGGAATAACAACTGACCTGGTTCAGTGCCACTTAGCATCTTGCTAGATGAATGGCAGAGTATTGTCAATAAGCATTCAAATGAACGTCCTAAACATCTCCACTCAGCAACGCCAGAATCTTGCCCTCGTCCTCATCCTCGCCCTCGATATCAACGTCCATGTCATCTCCTGACACTTTCCCATCCACCGCCTCGATACCCCTCTCCACTCTCATCATCAACCTTCTCATCTTCTCTAACTCCACCTCGACCTCTCCATTCCGCGTCACCAGATTATCCTGTACACCTGCATCCTCCCCGAGACAGCCTACCATTTCCTTAAACTGCTTATACCTCTCAAGTCTGGCCTTCGCTAGCCGACGCTGCTCATTCAACGCCGTGAGTTTCTGTGACAGTTCTGTGAACTTTGCTGCCTGTTCGGGGCTTGTGGTCGATGCGTTCTCGCTCCATTCTTCTGGCAGTTGTTCAATTACACTTTCGTCTCCTATCATGCTAATCAGTCTCGCATCCACATATCGCCAAATCCCAGAGGCAAGTCCTCAAGCCCAATACGCACTATAATCCGAGTCCCTATCAGCCCACTGATCTTGCGCTCCTAGTAATCTCAATCCTCTCTCCCCGGCATTCCAATACAGCTTATCCACTTGCTCCGCAACATGTCTCTGTACTTGCGGGCCATACGATAACTTGTTGTGCTGCTTCAGCTGGTTGTTGAGCTTGATGAGCGCGTCATCGATGGCTTTCTGGCGGAGGGCGTTCTCTTCGTCAGAGGTGTTTGATGCTGTGAACGTCGCCGAGGGACGGAGTGGTTGGGATAGTGCGAGGATCTGTGAGCGCAGGAAGGACGTCTTGAGGTCGAGGATGGTAGGGGTGCTTGAGGACATCTTCACGGTAAGTGGGCTGTGGAGGATGCGGCGGAATCAGTGTTGTGACGACTTTTGAAGGGCACAACGCAGTACAAACAGACGCAAATGTAAGCGTGAAAGATTCAGATGCTTTGCGATTTGAGCTCGCAGGTTGAGGCTGAAGATGGTCTGTTACGAAGATGGGAACCAGGGCGTCGTTGGATTCGGGTGACGCGACCTGACGCGACGCTGGGCTTGGTTGAGGGCGGGGCAACTTCAGGGGGTGTTCGCTAAATTTTGAGATCAAAACACAATCTTATTGGCTTGCATCAGTAGAGAAAAGGAGTGAGCACGGGAAATCCTTTGCCTAATCACACATGAAGAATTACTGCGAATTGCTATGGATATCAGTGTAGCTTTGTCTGATAGCTATGTTCTATTTGGCGTCCAAAGTATAGATGCAGGCCATCGGTACGGACTCCAACCTTATTGACAGACCATTTGTCCGAGGGAGTTATAGAAGAGAGAACATTATGAGTGTCTTATGTGCAAGTGATTTTTGGTCCTGAGCAGCTCGGTGTCGTTCTTTGTAGCTAGATTGTTATAATCATCAAGTCAAGAGGTGTGAACGAGAAGATGGACGATATGATAGCTTCAAGTAGTAGTATGTTTTAACATGAATACGATATGCAGGCAGGACCCCGGAATTAACCAAAAACGAAGGCTTGCGATGTTCCCAAATGACCTAATAGTCAATAATCGATGGTCGAAGCCATCAATCACGAAAGAGATAGTAGTGCTGATGCAGCTCTATGAAATTGAAGTGAATAGCTGAGTTATAACTCTATTTCCCCTAATTACAACGAACAACAAACGAATCCCTGCTCTATCTCTCCTCTACAAGCCTTATCACGACCTGTCGTGAACCTTCAATTTGAAAGTGTGACTTAGTCAGATGAAATTGCACCATCTAAAGGCAGGTTCATGTAAGCTCGAGACAGATGATGAGGTACCCCGCACCAGACCATAATCTGAGGGTAAAAACCTTTGCGACGGCTTCCAACTATACCCACGAATCCACCGCGATGATAGATTTGACGAACAGATCGAAAGGGCCGAGACGTGGCTGCAGTCATTGTCTAGGATATCATCAACTCTTACAATGGTGTAGATAATCTAGATAAGAATTCTCTGAAAGGACATTGGATGTTTCTTCCCAAGAGCAGGAATATTAGTATATCCAAGTGCTCATTGGCCTAGCCTCAGTATAAACATTCTTATCCCGCACGACTTGAGACAAAAAGTGGCATAGGTAAGGCGTCTCTAAGCAGAAGGGCAGAAGTAAGTGTTAGAGGGTGAATATAGCATTGCCTGTGAAATACAATGTCCCGAGCGACAACCGCCTCGGATTGGTCTATATCGCATCTCCTATGCATTCTCCGAGGCTGAAAAGAGGACTTGTAAGATCATCCTCGAGACGAACGACTTCGGCATCTTCCCACCACCAAGCAGCGGCCCATCTAATCCAATGTTAAGATTTCAGTAATAGCACTCTGAGCGAGATAGTCTATCCAATCAAAAGAATGTAAAGCGCTTAAGGAATTAATTGAGTGATTTAAGTACACCAACATTTCGGTATCCAATCAGAATCACGAAAAAGCCGAGCAGATGTCGGAATGAAAAAGATTTATGATCTGAAAAGCGACGATCATGAAGACATCAAAACGTTCCCTAGCTAGAATTATGCTCAACTTTTGTTTTGAGCAATCGACCAGTGGCTCATGTGATTCCGGAACTTGGAAAGACGAGTGATGTTGATTTTTGAAGAGTCTCGTAGAAGCAGATTCTCTAATGGGCTACCACTGCTTGTTCACCTACTTACTGCTTTCAGGTATCACTTGAAATATTGATGGTATTTGGTAACGTAAGTGACTCGTATGAATGCTTGCCTTCGACAAAGAAAGATAGGAACACATGAAGTGAGACTTGAAGTGAAGGTTTGAAAAGCCGATGAACCCATCGCGAAATGAACGAGAAGTGAATCGTCTGATATGATGCCCACCTACACCTCTTTACCCCAGAACCAATTCCCTCCACTCGGGATGTCGACATCATATTTCATGCTGGGTTGGCTCTTTCCAAAACATGTTTTCAAATGCACACCTGGGACAGGTCCTCGCTGGAAAGACGCCAGTCCCGTCACAGCCAAACTCTCCCAGTATCTGGATCTGAGTTGTTCTAAACGACACAAACGACAAGGAAAGCCCTTTCCAGGACTTCTAGAGACCTTCTAAATTTTCTGGAAACAAAATTGGATCGATGGCGACGTCACTGAAAGTCTAATCTTCGTAACCAGCAATCGCATCTCCGAATCTAGGTTTAATTGAAGTGTAAGTAAGTTCCAGAACTGGAAACAAACTTAATTTTCAAGGCAGCATGAAAGACATGAAAGACAAACTTCGTTACCCATCAATCTCGAGAAACTTTCTTCGGGAAAAGGTTATTTGATTCTCGGAACTCTTGAATAACACACCGAAAAAGTAGTCCAATTTCCGGAAGGGAATCGTAGGAAAGTAAAGTCAAGATTAACATGACTGCCTACACGTACATGATACCAGATTGCTCTTGACAACTTGTTTGAAGTACGTAGGTAGCTACAGAGCTCTTCACAGTGTGGCACCTCACAAGAAAGAAGCAACCGCGTTTTCTTGGCAACAGCCACGACACGCATATCAACCAAAATTGATATCGCGTGTCCAAATGCGGAAATGAATACTGGGGATCTTAATCTCGCAACAGCCCTACCGAACTCCACCAAGTCCACTTCTGAGCTGGGCTGGAGTCCCAGTTGAGCAAGGCACAGCCGTTCAGGATCCAGGCGGATAAGATGAGGGGTGGAAGGGAAGATAGATGGTGGCGTTCTACTTGTAGACAAGAGAGGAGAGATCATGTTGCGTGCCGGGATGGAGAACTTCATGTTCAAGCGAGATTCAGGTACAGCATGAACAGCGTTTCAACACTCAAGCATTTTCTCGTGTTCTCTCCAGGGGCAGCTCTTGGCACACATGCGTGCGGTCTTTTGAGGCTTGAGCAAGGTACGAAGTACTACTGTCCGTACTCGAGAGATGCGCCTGCTTGATAAGGATCTTGAGACAGGCGCACTGACAGTCACTCAGTCGTTTTGGTGCATCTTCGCGTCTCCGTGTTTGGGAGTGAGTGTCCCTGTGGGGAACGAGCCGGGCCCGTCGTTCCAGGTAAAGAAAGAAACGAGCATGGGGCGGGGCTTTATGTTTACTTCGAACAATTCCGTCGTCTTGTTCTCGGGGCTTTGAGCATTCTTGGGATATTTTCAGATACCATTGTGGAGAAGGTGAGGGTCAGCTATGCAGCCACACTCGCGGTTTTCTTTACCTTTGCTCATCTCATGTGCTTGCTTTTGTGAGATGAGATTTGCATGGCCAGGCTCGTAATCGAGTTTCCCGACTCGTCACGGCACGCGCAACAAATGATGAGGCCAGAAACGGACGCGCCTCAAGCGCGCTGAACTGTACGAAGCCTGCACGAGGGTCTCTATTGGGTGGCAAAAGCCCACGACACGATGCATTCGTGTAGCGTTGTTGGACGGCTAAGGACGCTGACAACCGGCGGGGTGGGTAGGTGGGTGGTTGATGTGCAGACAACAAGACGAAAGCAGAGGGAGGGGATAGTGTTCGAGGAACGAAAGGGAAAGTAAAGCAAAGCCAAGCAAATCAGATCAAACCAGAGGCTGGATCTCAAAGTTATGGTTGTATGGTGGGTGGGTAGCGGCAGGTATCTGCATACAAGCGCCAGCGGTGATGCGGGCTGGACTGGTTGCATGCATGAGTGCTGCACTACTGCAATCGAGGCCTGTCCTGTGTCTCTCCCACGACACGATTGTCGTCGTCGGATGGCAAGGCGGGAACCCCTGAATACAAGTTGAAGAACATGCCTTGAGGCGTCTGTGCGCATCGTTCGTCGGTTTGGGCGAGGGGCAGGCAGTTAGAGTTACTTCGTAGACTTGCTTGATAGTAGAGATAGAAGGTTCGACTTATCAAAGTGGTGGAGCAAGAAGGCATCAGCGGCCCAAAACAGATATAACAATAACAATATGCTGGAGACTCGATAGCGAGAGAGAGATCCATGGATCCGTCCATGAGTTCATCAGTACATCACTACTGTGAAGTGTGAAGATGGCGGCGTCCAGAGGACAGGACGATTGGCTGTGACCCTTCTAAAGCCCTAGAGGCCCCGACTACCTCCCCTGATATTACTGACTCGCTTACACTTGCTGGCTCGCAAAGCATCAAAAAGGGGCCATCGATTGGCAGTGCATTGATTTAGGGGCGACAGCTTGGCCGCGCCACAGCCCACTGGCACCAAGTCACCGACTGTCAAATGGCAGACATGGACAGCGGACGGCGAACCCTGCACACACAAAGGAGACCTCATTATTCCCGATCTCGACCTCGAATACAGACAGTAGGGAATCCACTCTTGCTGTCTAGCGATGCGATGAGATGAAGGCTTGACTGACTGCCTATATTTCATACAAAGTAAGATCTTGTTTGGGTAAAGGACCATTGATCCGAGGTGTGCTACTGTTTGGAACGGAAAAGTAAATGTGGGGACAGTACATGTGAGAGAGATATCTGTAGATACACCAGTAGATTTTTTTAGAGTGTTGCTTAATAGCCTTGAGCACTTTTATTCGCAGCTCTCCGTATCAGATATCGAACCAAGTCCAGGCACCTTCTGAAGATCAATGCAATAATAGTTCGGACTACGGAGTGCAAAGCACAGACAAAAACGGGCCAGAAACCTACTCCAAAGTATCAAACTACTTATCAATAAGCAAGCAAGCAAGCAGGCCGACAAGGAAGTTTCATTCCAGCGGCCAGGAGACTCGCTTCTTCAATGAACCAGGCCAATAGTTCACTCACCCGAGAAGTTCTGGAGTCACATCACATCACACTTCTCCCAGTCCATAGCGGTCCAACAGGCCAATAGCCCCATGATAATCATTGTGGGGAGAAACAATGGATAGAAATCCAACTTTCCTTTCACGCATCAGCACTATATCACACGAGCGTAGGCTACAGTATCCGTATGACAGAGACAGAGAAAAGAAAGAAAAGAATAGCTAGTCATCAATACAGTACCAGTACACCTATGCAGTACCACGCTATTCGCACTTCAAAGTCAGTCAGTCTTTGTCGACCTTCTCTCCTCAAGCTCTGACAGGCTGCTTGACCCCGGGTAGCTCGCAGCTTCAGAGTGTCTCCACAGCCTATCAGGGGCTCAGCACACCTCCCATTAACCAGTCACCTCACCACACCTCACCACACCACACCATTCGACAGCCCCTAGTCCCCGGCCCATCCCTGTGCCTTGCTCTGTCAATACCTCCGTACTCACTCCTACTTACCCAGACCCATCCATGCACTCGACCAGCAGATCAGGCCAATCCACTCTCGTCCTAGCGCACTCTCTCTCCCTGTCTCTTTGATAATCCAATCCTTCACACTCTTCTCTCCTATCCTATCCTTCCCTCGAGCGACTCTACTCTTTCTCTCCAACTCTCTTTTCTCCCTTCCACCACACGACCATCACCACCACATCGCCCGTTCTCTTCCTCTCGTTGTCGTCGCCGCACCTCCTCCATCCTCTGCTGCTTTATAGAGTGATAATTCTCGAGGAGTGTGATTGGAATTGAGTCTGGATCTCCCGCTTCCCGTTTTCCATCGATTCCAGGTTTCGCCCCATTCCGCGTCGCTAATTGATTGATTGTTCGTTTTCCGTCTTCGGCTACCACCCCATTTCAAAGTCCCGTCCCGGAATCCTTTCAGCAAGCACATTCAGCAGCACACGTCAGAAAGAACAAGAACAAGAATAGCCATCGATCGCTCCTGCCTTTCAGCTTCGTCGTTTCTTTGTTGTTGACTGCAGAGCATCGCACCTCCTCGCCCACCACGGACGGATCCATCTTCTTCCATCGAACACCTTCCTCCTTGCATTCATTCGACGTCGAATAGAAACACCACACTGTAATTCATCACCGACCGACCACATACCCTGCGACGCGTTTTGTTTCCTCGGGTCACCCGGTTTTTGTTCACACATCTTGGATCACCACCGCGAGCAAAAATATTCTTGCAAACTGTTCGACATTTCACTGCTGCCTGCTTCAAAGGCTTGCCTCTTGCTCAGCATCGCAAGCCCTTTTACAACACTACTACATAATTCTTTCGTCCCCAGCATAGTACATTTCGATCGACTTGTCCGATCATCTAATTCCTCTAATACCTTTCGATCCTGCTTTTCACGGAGCACTTCATCAAACCGACAGCCTACATTCTCTTGACGTCGCGTTTGACACCCACTTGATCTTTCCGATCTCACAACACATCACCAGTACAATATCAAGCAAACCTGAGTATGGACGCCGGCGGTCTTGCTCAGATGTCCTACAACAACAACTTCCCATCCAGTAATGGACTGGGTATGCCTGGATCTGGCTTTGCTTCCAGACGGGCCAACGGCTCAAACATCAAGCGCCTCTCATTCGAGCCAGCAAAGCCCTCCGACGCTCAAGACAATGGTGCCCCAACTCCTCGCACCTCCCGTTCACATCTTCTTGCGGGACTGAGAACTGCCCCCAAGTCGGCCACGTCAAGCACCTTTCCTTCGACTGCCCCTCCTACCCAACTCCAGCACAATACCGGTCTTGGAGGCAGCATCTATGCAAAAGAAGAGTCGTATGGTGGACCCAAGACATCCAACAACTTTGGTCAGCGAAATGGATACGGCCAGATGAACAACAGCACCAACAATCAGATATATTCTGTCCCAGAACAGATTCTCGCTCCTCCAGAGATTCTGGTTGATGAGCATGGTCAGGAGCAAATGGATCCAAACTTGTATGCTCAATTGGTAGCTACCAACATGTACCTCGCGGAGCAGCAACAGCGTCTTCAGCAGCAACTTGCCAACGTTCAGGCAGCAGCTCAGCAATTCCAAGGCATGAATCTGGGAATGCAACAGCAGCAGTTTGCTACTCCACCAATCACCCCACAGAACATGTATCAACAGCAGGTTAAGAACAACATGCAGCCCATCATCGCACCAGTTATGGGCCAACCAGGTGTCTACTCGCACTACAACCCGTTGACGGGCGTTCAGAGCTACTTCATGGACCAGAGCCAGCAGCAGAACCAGTACATGGAGCAAATTGTTCAGCAATCGGCCAACTACTCTCCACCCCAACAGCATGGCACACCACGATTTCAAGTCTCGCCTCCCCCTCAGTCTGATACACCTACTTTCACTAGAAGCATCAGCCCTCCCAAGAAGACTTCTTCCCCACCCCAGGATCATGCACCGTTGCCACCACCATCTGCAGGAGCGTTCCGCCGAGGACACCGCAAGGCAAACTCCATGGCTATCGGTACTGACATCCCAACCTCCTTCGATGGCCCTAGATCTGCAATGTTGCCGAAGACAATGGGATTTCCATCGACTCCAGCTTTCGGTCCAGGACAGGCTCGTGCCGGAGAGCACCCAATTCGACAACCTCGCGGACCACCTTCATTGGACGAGTTGATTGCGAAGCCCACCACCAAGTTCGAAGGCAGCAAGAATTTCGCTACACGAACTCGTCGTAGCGCAGTACACAATCTTGTTCGCGCAGGGATGGAGCGCCGCAGATCCCCAGGAAGTGCAGGCTCTGGAAGCATGTCTCCCGTCTCCGAGGCTGGTGAAATCGCCTTCCCCACTTCGGACAATGATTCGGACAGCGGCCGCAGTGGAAGTGGAAGTCTTTCCGGTCGTCCAAGCCCCGATAGCCCACGCACTTCAATCCACGGAGCAATTGGGAGTGATCGCCCTTCCTCGCGTTCGAACGAACGCTCCATGGAGCGAAAGAGCGTTGCATCGTTGGACAGCTATTCAGCTGCGAGTGTGTCTGGAGACGAAGCCGCGATCGGTGGTACCTTCGCCGCTGTCTTCAAAAATAAGAGGCCAGAAGCTCCTGAGGTTGAAAGAAAATCGCCAATGCTTGTCCTCACTTCAGCAGCTGAGAAGCGCAAGACCTCTTTCTGTTAAGAGTTCTCAAAATTGTCATCGGAAGGTAGATCCTTCATGATTGACTTCCAATCATTCATTGTTTTGTGTCAATTTGATATTGCATTCGAACTGTGCATATTGCCTTGCTTTACCTTTACGATCAATGACGAAAGTACCGAGTTCCTAATTCGACATACACAACAAACTTTTCCTTTTCTTTTTTTCTCTGGGGGCGTCCAATGCCTGAAATGGAGGAGATCGGCTTGGAGTATGATTGTGTCGCAGCCATGAATTGTATTCATGGCTCATTTAGGTCGGCCGGGTTGGGGTTCTCGTTCGTTTCGGCGCCACCTATTTGCTCGCCTAGCTTCAGGGCAGTCTGCATGAGACGGATGAGAGAGGCTCTTTTGATAGGAAGGAAATTGCTAAGATATGAATACAACAACCAGCCTGGATTGCGAGGTATGAGGGGATGAGGGTCTGGCTTTTACATTTCGGAGCTGGTATGGTGGATTAGCATAGCCTTTTGGCTGATAGATGAAATGAGATATACTTTTGCATTGCACTTGTTGTCTTGTGGTCAATGTGATTTCAAGACTGATAAGCAGAGAGCAGTATGCTTGCGGTGATAGTTCAACTATCGATTTACATGAGGAGACTATCTTCAAGACAATGTAAAAGTCTACGGGCTCTGGTGACGGTAAATCTCCTTGTAGTATGCCAGGGATAAGGCTTAGGGGAGATTCCGTGATCCTTGTTGTGTTTGTCGGTGCAGCTGAGTGGAAGTGTGGAAGATTGTGACATCTACTAATGCCTCTTTCCAGGCTGTTGTCCTGCATCAAGGTGGGAAGTGTTGAAATCGAGCTGAAGACCGGTGGCTTCTCGACAGTTCAACAGGAGCACTGGCAAGATTTCAGCACATGTAGGAATCGACCAAGACTTGTCGAAGATGGTTTTGTTGGAGCTATGTTTGGTGTTCGCTTGACGATGAACTGAGGATCGGCATAGCTGTTGCCCAAGTCTAAGGTTTGATGTTGTTGAGATTGATGTACACATTGAAGTAGGTGCATGTCCAGGTATTAGAAGCAGCATCTCAGGTCATGTGGTTATTGATATCAAGGATTGAATAAAATCAATAAATGTAAGATTTTCCTCCGCGCTGGTGGTTCTCCGGGTTGAACCTGCGAGGAAGAGATTGCATTGGCTGGAGGTCATTTCATAGGTCACACCAGTACAAATATGAGATTACAGCTCATGGTAGAAGCCCGAGGGTATTCTGCAAAAGCTAGCAAATAAATTCTTCTGGCTATGACAGTATGATCCCTACCTAACTTGTTTACTGTTGTTGTTATTCAAAAGAGTTGGGAGACACATGACGGCCCCTCGACTCAGTTGTTTGCACCTCCGTCTTCTCTCACGCTAATTTAATCGATTGGTTCCTGACGGCCGCAAACACAATCCCTCCCCACCATTTAAAGCTTGGTGGTCCAGCCTCGAATGATGGCCGGTGCAGAAGCAGACGCAGACCAAAACAACACCGAAGACCTTCCCCGTCTTCGTGGTCGAGCTCGCAGCAGGAACGTCTCGATCAACCCATTAGATTGCCCTCTTAACTTTGAAGAAGAGAAGCTTGCCATCCTTATCCGCCACATTCAACAGGCCGACGCTGCCACCGCGAAGGATCGTGCTGAAGCTCAAGCTCGATCTGACTCTGTTGCTTCCACTGCCTCTCGTCGATCTGCTTCCATCACCAAGTCTCCTGCCTCTGCTCGCGTCAGAGATCAATCCCTCGACTCTCCACGACTAGTACTCTCTACAAAGATGAACTACCAGAACTACATCGACTCTCCTGGCGGTTCCGGCTCCAACCCCCGTCAAGCTCCTCCTTCCCCTTCTCAAGGTATGCCTAATGGTATTAACGGCGGCATGGGAATGGGCGGTGGAATGGTTGGCTACCCAACCCCAGCTGGTCACCAATCTGATCTCAATTATGTCATGTCCATGGTGGAGGAGCTTTCGTCGGTGCTGAAGACAAATGCGGCTCTTACCGCTGGTGTGGTTGACAAGATGGGCAAGGTCCGCCTGAAGGCTCAGCACCTAAATCTCACGAACGACGAGTTGGTTGCTGTGGTTGCTTCTGAGCTCAATGGTGAGCGGAACCTGCTCAATTGTACGAGGTTGTGCTAATCATAGCTACAGAGGATTCGAAGAATCTCGAGAAGGAGAATTCCGAGTTACGCAAGGCACTGGAGTTGTCCGATTACGACAAGAGGGAGAACTTCAAGCTCGCCGTCCACGGAGCCAATATACTTGCAGATATCACCGAGAAGATGCACCGTTACAAGGAACAACATGAGATCGATACCCTGGCGTGGCACACAAACTACCGACAACAGTTAGAGCACGAGCGTGAGGAGAACCTCAAGCTTCGCTGTCAAGTCGATGACATGAAGGCTGCTGCTTGCCGTGCTAATTGTCACCTCCGTGATATGCGACGCTACCTCACTGACCATGATGAGTTGAATGAGCTTCGCATTCAGAACACCCAGTACCGTCAAGAGCGCCGTTTCTGGAAGCGAAAAGCCCTACCATTGATCCCAGATGACGACTCTGAGTATGTGCAATTTCTAATACCCTCTCAATTATATGAGCTAACATTGCTATAGGTGGTCCGATGATGATGACCTCGTTGACCCAGAGGAGAAGAAGCGTTTGGCTGCTGCTCTCGCAGAGAAAAACCGCAAAGACAAGGATGCAGAGGGTGGCGGCGAGGGACAGGGTGTGACTGCTACCGCTTAGGTGGTTTGGCATTACGAACACTTCTCATACGGGCTTTGCACGCATTTTTCGGAGTTGACGGCGTCCACGGACGATACCCAGGAGATTTGATTTTTATTGCATGTTGGACTATTTGCCAGCGTCAGGCCCTGAGCTTTGGGATTATACATGGTTGAAGGGTGAATACGTACTAGCATAGGCGCTGAGTACATGATAACAAGTATGAAGAGCAGTCTTTCCGATTTTGAGGTTGCCTCATTCTGCGTGATATGGACTTTATATGGTGCTGCTGGTACCTGGATACACTTCATGCATCCTAACATTGAAAGAAAACGTTCAGCTTGACTAACTCACTATAGGATACATATCGGGCTTTAAAAATGACCATGCGTGGTGCCTTTTCTCATGAAACCTAGATCTCCCTACTCACCAGCATCGCTCATATCTTTCAATGCTAACTCACACCGATGCCTTCAAAGCTTTCCAGCACCCTTCTCAACCATCACCTTAAACGCACTCTGCCTTTCCCTCTCCCACCCATCATAACTCATCTTCGCCGTCCCCACCGCAACATCCGTCTCCCCCTTACACAAACCCTTCCATGCCTCCTCCGTAAACTCAATCAACGGCATCCCGAAGCTTCCCCCATCCTTCAAGTCAGGCTGGTGCTTGCTATCATGCAACTCCGTCTGCACAGCCGGCGGCAGGATCTCAATCACGCGGACGTCGCCATCTGTGGACGATTTCAACTGCTCTCTTAAACACATAATCAGATGGTGCATTGCTGCTTTGCTGGCGCAGTAGTTGGGGCAGCGAAGGATGGGCACGAGTGCTAGGCCGGAGGTGGTGAAGATTAGACTTGTGGGTTTGCTGCTGGATATTGAAAGGGTGCGGAGGTGCGGGACGAAGGCCGTAGTGAAATGGATGGGGGAGAGGTAGTTGGTAGTTAGTTCTGTGGTGACCTGGGTGAGGTCGATGGTTTGAGGGGAGGTGAAGTCGAGGCGGCGCTGGATACCGGAATTGAGTATTACGCTGGAGAGAGTGGGGTGGGCTGTTGTTATTCTGAAGAAGAGAGTGAGTGGGTAGTCAGGTAAACAAAACAAGGTGATTAATGAAGTAGATGTAGATATCAAACGTCGCCGACTCGATCTCAACACCCAAGTTTATTAAAACGTTTATACGTACTCCTCCACAAACCTCGGGATCTTCTCCAAGTCATTGACATCGAATTTATGAATCGACACCTTTTCTTTCCCGTGTTTCTGCTGTAGCTGATTCAAGTTCTCTTGTCGTCGTCCAACAGCTATCACGCGTGAGCCGTTCGAGATCAATTTCTCGGCGAGAGCGAGCCCGATTCCGGATGTTGCACCTAGGACGAGGACGGTTTCGTAGGGGAAGTCGTGAGTCATGGCGAAGGGTCGAGTCAAATTTCAATTGTAGGTGTGAGTGGATTTTGGAGGTGAGTAAGTGCTGAGACTGCCAAAATACCGAATCTGGGGAAATTCAATTTCTTTAAAGCTCGAAGCAGGAGATAGCTATCGGATTTAAGAGACCCGAACACCAAGGGGAAGGTAGAGTGGTGCTTTTTGTATTGTCTACATAAAGCTAAATATCATGATCTCATCATGTTGGGAGGGGATAGCTACATCGCTTGTACCGTTCCAAACCCCTTGCAACCCTGTTCTCGGCTTGTCTTTGCGGCAATAGCAGATCCTGTGGGAAATTACTGATAGGTTACTGCCCTGTGTCGGCTACAGGAGCAATGGCCATGTCGTTGCTTGTCATGTTTGGTTTGGAACTTGTAATCTGTTATCCTAAGACCGAATTAAGCGAAGAGTAGAGTAATCAGGCACAACATGTTGGAAGACGGCTAGGTTTTCCATTTCAAAGGGGCGCGCTATCGGTCACAAATTAGATCTCGGGAGACGAACGGTCCGAGAGAAGACGAAGCAGCCCATGCGGTGTTGAAGACCCGATTGGGATATGGAATCCATCTCAAGTGCAGCCGTCTTGCATGTGAAGTTGGACGCAAAATAATCATATTTACAACTTTATTACTGCTTATTGCTAATTCCAATCCTAACCAACGCCTTGCCATCCAAGCAAAAAATACACTGGTATCAAAGCCCCTCTAAGCATGCACAGCGGCCCCTTATTCACAAACCCAAAACAAAATGTACAAAGCTGAATCACATCTCCCAAACGAGACGTAAGACCGTCGACATCATTAAATAAGTACATTAACATCTGTAATAGAACAGTCTTAGTCTTTCAGACATTCTTATCCGCATTCGCTCGTGATTCGACCTTCTCAGTCGGAGCTGGATTATCATCCTCTTCGCTGACTGGTTCCATTGGCTTGGTGGGTGCGAAAGCACTCTTGCGTCTGATCTTTGCGCCGTACTTATAGAAGATAACGGGGATCGGTACCAAAACGAGTGCAACACAGCCAAGAAGTGTTCCCGTCCAATTGACTTTGAGAGCTGCGAACATGTACTGAGAAAACAGTGGGAACCCAGCTCCTGCCAGAGATCGGAGAAAGGTGTTGGCGGCAATGGCTGAGGCCGCGAACATTAGGTAAGCATCCACAAGGTAGTTGAGAGATTGTAAGAAAATGGTCAAGAGACCAAATCCGGTGAGAAGACCAGAAAGGGTCGGCACGATCCAGTGGATAGACTCTTTGTAGCCACTCCAGCCTTTTTGATCGTCAGTTTTATGTAAGATATCAAAGAGCGTGATCATCACTTACCGAACCAAAACAAACCGCCTGCGAAAGCCAATCCTCCAAGGATGACGGGAGGCAGACGCCATTCGGGAATGGGAACACCATTATTGGCAAGTAGCTTTCTGTTATAGCTTGGCTGGGTGAGAGCTACGTAAAGACCTCCAATGATTTGTCCTATGATCACTGCAGGTTGTCAGCATTGTTGTTTTCAAGCGCACTACAAGCTCTCGCCAAAGTCGACCGAGAGTTCAACAGGCAAGAGGTTCGGCTGACTTACTGCCAAAGTAGGGAAGTCCTCCTACACCTCCAGACATGCCATGAATTTGCTGAAAGACGATAGGGTATGCTGTCAGAAATAGGTAGAGAAGACCGTAGATGAAAGCCATGTAGATAGATAGCAGCAGGACAATAGGCTCTGTGACCAGTAGTCGCATGGGACGGGAAAAATTCTTGGTGATCAGCTCGCGGAAGTCGATTTCTATTTCCTCTTGTTTGGCGTGGATCCCCCAGTTCTTGGTTCTTCGACGCAACTCCGCTGCTTTGCTGACTAGTAGAATAGGGGGGTAGGTTTCCTCCAAAAAGAAAAGATCCAATAGGAATGCCACAGCACCCATTATCGCAACGAGCCTCAAAACTGTCAACAAAAGTTTGCGAATCATGATATTTGTACATACCATTCAGTCCATCTCCATCCAAGATGAGATTCGACAATAAAGCCACCAATGAAAGGCGCGAGAAGTGGTCCAGTGAAGACAGTCATCGAGAATACAGTGATGGCCAATCCACGGGTCCTGTTATCGAACATATCAGAGAACACGGCTGCAACGACTGCTAGCGGGCATGCTCCAAAGATACCTATATGCATGTCAGACTTTAAAGCCGACGGAGCAGACGCTAATTGTACTAACCTCCCCAGAAACGGCACAGCAGAATCGTTTGCAGGTCCTTCCCCGCAGCAACAGCAATTTGGAAAATCGTAAACCCAAACATGGAGATGACCAGAGGGAGTCGTCGGCCCTTCAATTCGGAGAGTGGTGCCCAGAAAACCGGCCCAAGGGCGAATCCAAGAACATAGAACGATAACCCAAGAAGTCCTACTTCAGTTGAAACATGGTATTGCGCTGCGACAGTGCGGGTTGCCGTAGAGAAAATGGAGGATGTGAATGCTGATACCAATGTAGTGTAACCAAGCATGATGGCTGTGAGGACTCTTGAATTGGCAGTTAGCAAATATATTCGGAAAGTTCTTAGATCAATTGTGATAAGCATTTCAATGAATGAAAGACAATCCCCCTGCTCCCGCAATCCAATTGATCATGTAGGGCAGATGCGATGGAGTGGTTGAGCATCAATGGCGAGAACTTACTTCTTTCGCATAGGCCAATTCTGGGCGTGCAGAGGGTCGTCGGGCCCATCGAACTCTACGACGTATTCCTCTTGCGCCGGAAGAAGGGGAGGGTATGGCTTGCCCAGACCCATTTCAGGAAGAGGTCTCTTACTCTCCCTACTCTTCCCCGTCAAGCTGCGACCGACGGTGCCCGTATGCTGGCTCCTTGCGGTCTGAATTCGACTAAGCACTGTAGGATGTCTTTCCAGGTCGCGCTGTGTCGAAGCCCTACTCAAAATTCTCTCCCTTCTTACGACGGAAGCTTCAGAGGACGAGGTCGAGCTCGAAGAAGCTGTAGGAATTCGTTCGATTTCATGGCTAGGTCGTCCTGGAGGTGTGTTGATGAACCTTTCTGGGGACGCATCCCGTTCGTTCCTCTCCATAGCAATATCTGCTTCATTCATGATTGTGAATGGGCGGGCTTGGATCAGTCCGGGTGCTGAAATGGTAAGAATACCTTTACTTGCAAAAAGTTGAAGGACTAAAAGTGGTGGGCAAGGCTATTGTATTTATTTGGGGGATTGGGATCGGACTCGACCCAAGCAACCTCCGTCTAGCTCGTATGCACGATGATTAAGCCAATTGAGTGTTGACCCCACCTAGCCCACCCCAGCAGCCCTAGTCCTGCCGGCCACGAGTGGATTGACAGGCCAGGCCAGGACAGGTCATCGAGGCCCCTGCTACTTACTGTAGTAGTTGGGCAGGAAGACAAAAAAAAAACACACGAAGCGGCTGGATCCGTCAAAATGGGTTATGCAATAGAGTTAAGTTATGCTTGAGCTGAGAAATGCGTGTATGTTTGTCTGTATGTATTGATGAATTGAGATGCATAGAAAAAGGGGAGAAACAGCAAGGCCTTCTACGCAAAGCCGGGAACGAACGATTGATGAGCCATACATACAATACTACTTACTGTGTGTATGTATCCTGTACATGCATGCATGCATGCATGCATTTCTGTTTTGTTTTGTTGACGAAACTACGTCATGATTTCCCATCCAGTCACATAGATGGAACGCCACGCCAAGCTTTGCCACGCCTCGGGGAGAGAAAGAAGGAAAACGAAACACACCCAAATCTCGTTGAACCCAGAGCCGAGAAAAATTCGATATTGACTTTGACTGTAATTTTCAACCCCTTACGCCGTAAGCCGAAAGGCCGACTCCATAATGGAAACAATCGGCCAGTCGGCAAGTCGGCGATAGCGACAGTACCTTGCTTGCCACGGCACTACGGCAGAGACAAGCATTTGTTTTCTCCGTTTTTATGCGAGGTGTGGATGCAATACTGCAAACCCATCTAACTACTAATAATCATGAATAGGGCGCTATTAAAGGGGGAGCAAGAGGCCGGTATGTCCGCTTGAAGATCCCGAAAATAGACGCGGCGTTGGATTGGCGGGTCGATATGGAAAATCAATTTCCAATGAGAAGAGAAATGTTTCGAACTCTCACGCATCAGAATGGCGACCCCTCATTAGCTGCTGTATAGCTTGCAATCACGCTCTGCATGGATTCATGCTTAGAACTCATCTATAGCTAACTGCTGTTGTATTGGTAACAATTGCTCTGATGCTTCTCAAAAGGGGCATCAATGACTGCACAATTCTAAGCTAGCAAATGGATCAGGCTCACTGTTCCTCTTGTACTCTCCTCAAGCTCTCCTTCACTCCCCACCCATCTGCCAGTAACGCACTTGTCTCTTCCAGACTCAAGCCCTTCGTCTCTGGATATATGCACAGTATACAGATCCAGCCTGCAATACACACCACAGAATAGATGACGAATGTCCAAGGAGGTGTAAAGAACACCATCATTGGTAAGAAGGTCAGTCCAACAATAAAGTTGGCGCCCCAATTCGTGCTCGTGCTGATGCCAGAGCCGAGAGAACGAACATTCAACGGAAAAAGTTCGCTCTGCATCCAAGGAACATTGCCCAGACCTAGAGCGTACGCTCCTACGTATAGCATGATACTGGCAAGGACTAACATGGACGCTGTTCGTTCAGAGAGAGGAATCTCTTCGTGAGCTGCTGCAGAGACGGTAGGTTCCACCGATAAGAAGTCCGATGGCAGTCGAATAAACAGAAAGCCCAAAGCACACAAAAGCAGGCCAATTGCCATGATTGGAATCGAGGAGAGGAGTATCCTTCGTCTCCCGATTCGGTCAATGAGAAATAACGCTGCACAAGTCATGACGAAATTTGTCACAGCGACGACGAGAGATGTCAACGTCGGGCTTTCGAACCCCAGAATCGTGAAGATAGTGGCTGAGAAGTACATCAGGGAGTTCTATTTTAATCAGCCGAGGGATAAACATGCGAGAAGAGACACCTACAAATCCGCAGAGTTGTTGTAGCCCCTGTAATAAACAGGCAATTGTCAACGCTCGTCGGTTGCCAGGTATTCGGAACAGCCCTGCCCAATTGTCCTTCGCAGCAACGAACCAAGAGCTACGTTCCTTTTTCGTCTGACCTCTCTGCCTCCCCCTCTTAGCCTCCTCTTCCTCTCGAACTTCTTCCTCGATTCCCTTTAGGACATGTTCGGCAATCTGTAGTATTTCACTGCCAGAGCCGAATACCTTGCTCAGTACTCGTCTAGCCTCATCGTGCTTGTTCACCATGACAAGCCATCTTGGAGTCTCTGGCATAACAGCCATTGTAAGCACTGTACACGGGTCAGTATTAATTGATCAGTTGGATTCAAAGTAAGGGCATGTTTGAGCTGGGCCTGGACATCAAGCCTTCCGAAGCAGTTGCAAGAGAAAACATTTCGAATGTGACTAACTTTGAACGCCCGCAGGCACTGCTCCCAAACCAACAATCCACCTCCAAGCCGTATTCTCGTTTCCCCATTGCACGAAAAGCCATCCCACCACATAAGCCACCACCTGCCCTAGTGTGATGAATAGGACATTCAGTGTCATCAATCGACCTCGGAAAGGAGCAGGTGAGAGCTCCGAAATGTATAAAGGTGCCGCAAAGCTTCCAGCGCCAACGGCTATTCCCACTATAGATCTACCTCCGATCATCATGGGTACCGTAGAAGCTACTGCTTGAGCAACGGCTCCAATTATGAAAGCTACATCGGCCAAAAGTACAACCTGTTTCCTACCAAGGCGGTCCGCGAGCACACCTGATACTGGCGATACCAACAATGCAAACAATGCAGTAGCAGAAGTTATGAGAGACTTGTCCACGGTTGTCAAGGAATGCCCGAGGGAGCTGTTAATCGAGACAAGCGTCGCGGATATAACACCTGTGTCGTCTAAGAAATGTCAGCAGAGCCCAAGTGCACAGAATCTTCTTCAGAACTGACAGCCAAATAGCAAGCCACTGATACCAGCAGAGAATGTCAATAGCCACACGAAGCTTCCGGGATTCCTCAGATTCTTCTCAAGCAGCAGGGAGACGTCGTTCAAGTCCACGTCTGGGTTGTCCTCGGCATCTTCAGCATCTTCAGCAGATGCATGGCGCATTAATGGTTGCTCAGCCGAGTCTGCCATATTTGCGAGCTTTATCGAACCCGGCGCCGTAGTTAGTAGAGGTGGATGGCTCGGGCGCCATCGACGAGTCTTCTGTTATTGAAGGTTGGAAGTTGCGAGGGGCATTTGGATCTTTGTTGCATGGTGCCAAGTCCAGCCGTGCGTAAGGCTGGCAGGGAGGAAAGCTTATGTAATTCTTCTGCCCTCGATCTTCACAACTGCGATACTAGACAACTTCCATTGGTGATTGTTGAGACGACCAACATCCATGATCAGAACATCTTCTATTGTTCATGGCTCACTATATGACGTCGAAACCAGGTTGCTAAAGTCGGATTCAGAATGCGAGTTATCAACAATGCTGAGTTGTGCTTTTTCTCCATTATCATTATTTTATTCTTTCAATGTTGGGGTTTCCCAATCTATTGTTTCGTTCGTGGGTTTGATGAAGCATCACACCTTGTCTGTTCCAATACAAAATGCGTTCAAGGGTGTGGACGGGAATTCTTATAAAGAGGATACAGGCTTCTTTCTCGCAAAGAGAAGGCACAGGAGAGTGGTCTATCGTCGTCACTCGGCCAATGGTTCGCCTGTCCACACCATCTTGCCGCCCTTTCATGTTTGATAATTGCCAGGCTCCAAGGTGCCAAACCGTAAGCACGGCGGATATTTAGAAGTTGGCGATAAACTTCAAGCGTTTCACTATGACCCTTTTCCTGGTCCTTATCGATGTCTGAACCGCCATTGCTAATGCTCAATACCATGGAGTCGAGTTAAAGATACTTGTAGGCGTCCAGTTCAGTATACATATCACTTTACCGCATTCATCAAGTCAAAGATCATCACGATCATGATCAGACCCTTCGTTTCCACTCCATCCATTACTGTTTACAGCCACAATTCATGCCGGCAATGCTCGTATCATTGGACTCGACGCACGACATTCGAGCCGAACTGCTGCGATGCTTATCTTGCATCCCTCTGTGGCCCTCAGATTGAGCATGAGGAGACTTTGTTTAAAGTGATCAAATCTCAAATCTCAAGTTGGTAGGCTGGAGACTATGCGAGAGAATGACGTTAATGCCAGAGTTGCGTGCGCTGGAGGTTCAAGTGAAAGGACTAATAAGGTGAATGTGGCGGAGGTGGGGAGAAGTGAGGTATTCGGCGATGGTAAAGCTGGAAGGAAAATCTCTGTTATAAGTTGCACGCCCGGGGCTTGTGGCATACGAAGTCGGAGCATCAGTCGTACAATGTATCGGAAGGGTGTTGACGTCAAGCTTATTGAAGAGGCCTTCGCATGGTAACAGAACCTGATATAGACTTTTCGGATAATTGAGGGCTAAGTTGATAACAAGAAGTCTTGAATAGAGGGATTCAAGGAGTCTTTACCTCTCAACCAACACCAGTCCCCTTCTGCCTTATGTATTATCTGCATATGTCAAGCTCCCGAAATGGCGATGAGAATAACTTGGTCTCGAAGGCGGTAATGCTGCAAAGTTCATAACGATTTCGAAGCATAAAGATATTCTATAGAAGTGTGACCATTTCTAAACTGAATCATGAAGTGGCAGACACTACAGCTGCCCCCCTTCCATGAGACAACCTAATTCGCTTATATATCCTTGACGTTGACATTCCTCTCTGCGCAATACTTCTCCACCTCCTTTGTAAGAGTCTCCTTCTGTTGAATAGCAAACTCCATAATATCCTCACACTTCTTCCCCAACCCCTGCTTACCACTACCTTCCCAAACATCAACCATGGCATTGAGCACAGCTTGCAACTGGTTTGGCAACCACGTCACAATCGGACTGCCACCAGTAGCGACAGGGTGAGCCGTCTTCTTGAGGATGTACTCTCGAGTAAAAGTCCAGTGCCTCCATCTAAAGTCTCGGACTTGATCTAGAGCTTGGAGGTAGTAGGCTGTAGAGGCAGGGTCTTGAAGAGCGTAAGAGCGAAGTGAGAGGAGCGAAGATCGCGAGCGTACGTATTCGAGGAATTCTCTGTGGTTGCCGGGGCGGTAGGATCGGAAATCTTGCAAGATTGTTGTGAGAGGGGTGTCAGGCATGGTGATTTGAAGGAGGTTATCGCAAAGTGGGATCTGGAACTTCCATTAGTTGCTGGCAACATTGACAGGTGACCGACGGTTGAAGAAGCTTACCATGCTATCGTTCGCACCAGATTCTCCTCGGAATGACATTGGTTCCTCTGAGACACCTTCGTAGACGACACCATGAGGGAACATGCTTTGGCTGGTAATGCCGAAGATGAAAGTTCGGAAAGAAATGTAATCGCCTGGCTTACTCTTTCCCCACATACCTCGCGACGAGTCAATTTCAGGCGTCTTCATATCACAGTTTTCTAGAGAGGGGGCATGGGATTACTCACCATCCATGACTTTGTTGACTTTGATCATGCTTGTGACAACCTTTTCCATGCCAACATCGAAGGCTTCGCGGTCATTCAGCTCGCATGCGTCAAGAGCTGAGACAACGCCGTCGACAAGTGGGCCAGAATTCCGAACCATGTCAACATGAACAAGAACGAAACCAGCCTCAGATGACATTGGGTCGAGACCATGCTCGAAGGCACGGATAAGACGCAGGTTGTCATATTCAAGGCCTCGCTTGGGATCTTGGAGGCGATAATTGAAGAGCGCATATGAGCCGGCATACTCCATGAATGGCTTGAAGCCAGCACTGTGTATAAGCATTAGCCTCGTGGTCATGGCATCTGGTGGAATACTCACAGCTCAGCACACCGAGAGATAGGCAAGGCAATGACTGATGGAAGGGTTTGACGTCCCAAACCATAGCCTTCACCCTTGAGGTAACGCTCATGGCAGGGCTCAAGAAGATAAGCAGAGGCCAGGAATGAATAGTCCCTATAGATGGCATTCATCAAAGGCAAGTTATCTTTGTACTTGTTGATGGCAGAGGTCAGGTCTGGTAGCTCTTTGAGGACGGTCTCGCCCAGAGTGAAGGTAGCTAGCAGCCCTGGCTTGCCATCGAGAGTCTTGATCGGCATGCGGGTGAGGATGGATTCAAGTGCATCAAACTCTGCTGGGAGTTTGATGACAGGTTCTTGTCGTGGGAGGAAGCCTCTTGAAGTTGACACCATGAACGCTGGCATCGTAGTGTCCTCGGGCTTTGTGTCGTGGAGGACATTGAAAGAAGGGGCGGGAGTAATAGATCCCATCTTGGTTGAAAGACGCGAATGAAGGAGAAAGTATTGGCTATTGGGCGTCCTGTGCCGTGTTTTGGGTAGGAGAAAGGCCAGGAAGAGTGTGACGAAGTGGAGGTGTGTGTTGTGAAGAACGGAGAAAATTTCTTCTGAGAGTCGGTGGGAATTCTTGAGCTTTTATGGCCCTTGAGGCCGGTAACAATTCCGGCCTCTGAAGCTTATGGCCTTTCCAGTCCATCTTGGGATCCACTGAGCAAATTCTTCGATAAGGGCAATGCTCTATTGGACGGGCTTATGTCTAGTGAAGAGGGATAATTGATATCCAAGTAATATCTTACCCGGTGGGAAGAATCCAGAGAAACAGTGTACTCTTCGTAGCCAAAGGGGAACGATGACATAGCAAACGCAACGATAGACAAGAAGAGAAGCAGAAACGGAAGATATAAGTTTTATTAATGACACTAAACTCACTTGGAAATGTAATACCCTGACAGTCCATTCTACAGGAAATCTAACAATGTGTTTGCTTACCTTGAAGTGTCAAGTCAACTCACCAGAATGAAGATATTTTGATGGTATTCAGGCCAAGCGATACGATAGGCTTATTATGACCTTCCTGCATATCATTGGTCTGGCCGGAAGCTTCCGGCCTGGTGGGGACAGCCAAGTGATCCCACTTACGAGATAACAATGCGCGATCTGAAGTGGTTACATTGCCACGTGATGATCGAATAACCAATAAGGAGAGCCATATTGGCCTTGATTGCTTAAAGTCTAAATACCCACGGAAGACTGAATGAGGAAAAGAGATCCCTCGCCAGTTGGGACATGACTCTGAAGTGAAACACTGGACTTCTCGAGGAGACACCATATTCTGTGGAGGAAATTGTAGGTCTGCATTAACGTTCGTTTTTCTTGTCACATAGGTTGCTAGCCCACATGATTGATACTCGACCACCAGGTGCTTCTATACACAGCAGGGGCAGAGGGTCAAGGACCCTGAACATCTCCACAAGTAGATAGAAGGGAGTCAAAACATACAAACGACACCACAGCACACACAGCAAAGTCAACGTTACGAAAAGACCAAACCAGCGTAGTAGCAACTTACAATCCGCCAGAGAAGATATTCCACAAACGTTGGAAAGCTGAAGCTCCAAGTAATGCAGTAGACCTCCAAAGACAGAGCTCGCCGGGATCAATCCGACGAGATTTTGTTAAGGACCATCCTGACCTGTTGCTCTCGTAGCACTCGTGTCTTGCAAAGTTATCCAATTTCAAAAGTGTTGACAACTTGGGATTCATCAACGGCTCAATTGGACCATTTTCGCATACTGCTCGAACGATCTCCGCAGGACTCTCTTTCGTACCCGATAATGGCGTGTATAGGACCGCTACACCCTTGGTCTTGTTCCATCAAGGCGTTAATTACTATTGCGCATGCGAAAATGCAACCACGGTTATCTCTACTTGAGAAACGGATAGACCTTGGAAACTCTGGTGGTGGTGATATTGATATCGTCTAGTAAGCCATGAACCCATGCTCGAGCCATGCCCATGCTACAGCACCCATGCTCACTCATCTCATTCATACCCCTGTCGCTGGTGGGCGCCGGAAGGGCCTCCCATAAATCAGGAGCTTCAGCCAATCCGTGGTAGAGCATTGCAAAGCCCCCACCACGCCACGACGGGACGAGGGAAGCTCGACATCATCATCATCATCGACCTCATCGGTATCTTCACTCACTACATGAAGACGTCTGTCTCTCTTGAGTGTCTCAAAAGCCCGTTCCATTCCATTCCTCCTTCTCATCGCAGCATCGAGTGACCGAACACCCTTTTATTCTTCTCTTCCTCCTCTTTGCCAGCTGTTCCGCACTTCAAAAGCCCTTTACATGCTCTCACGGCGTTCCTTGCTTCGAACTGGACTCGGACTTGGACACGCGATTCGTCAACCACCACCCCGCAATCTAACGCTTACTCAAGCACTTTCAACAACAACAAGAAGAAGAACAACAGCAACAACAACAACAACAACAACGTCGTCACGGAATATGGCTCAAGAATATAAGCTGAAGGGCTTGGCTAGCCTTGACCTGAGGCCTGGAGAGAAGAAAGAAGTCGAAGTTGAGGGCATTGAAGAAGGAAAAGTATTACTGTGCAATGTTGGAGGCAAAATCTCAGCATTGGGTAGCAAGTGTACTCATTACGGAGCTCCCTTGGTCAAGGGAGTGTTGACTGGTAGGAACCAGATTTTGTTTGAATAGATACGTCGTGTTTTTGATCTCATTTGGGACATCTAAGAGTACAAATGTAAACTCTGCGAGGCATAGCTAATTCTTTCCAGGCGACGGCCGAATTACTTGCCCTTGGCACGGAGGTAAGAACGGTTCTAGATAATAGAGAGTTACAACTGAAATGCCTCTGCAGCTTGCTTCAATGCTTCGAACGGGGACATCGAGAACGCTCCCGCTATCGATGCGCTACCCTCTTTCAAATTACAAGAGAAGAACGGCTCAGTCTACATCACTGGCGAACAGCAGGCGATAAAGGGTAGCAGAAGAAAGCCGAATATCAAGATTGCAGGCTCTCCGAATGCCGAAAAGGTGGTGATCGTTGGAGGAGGAAGTGGTGCATTAGGTACACTGGAAGGGCTTCGAGAGAATGGCTACAAGGGTAGCATTACTCTCATTAGCAGCGAAGGCTATCTACCCTTTGATCGTACAAAGCTATCGAAGGCTCTGATTGATGATCACTCCAAGATTGCCCTCAGGGATGAGGCATGGTTCAAGGAAGGATCCGTAGATCTTGTTTCCGACGAGGTGACTGCAGTCGATTTCGCTAGCAAGAAGGTTACGGCAAAGAGTGGCAGTAAGTTGCAGACTCGAGGCGTGCGTACCCGTACTAAATCAAACCTTGAAGGCTCCTACCCATATTCCAAACTTGTCCTTGCCACTGGCGGGACACCTAAAAGTCTCCCCTTGCCCGGATTCAAGGAGTTGAGCAACATCTTCTTGCTCAGAACGATCCCTCATGTTAAAGCCATCAACACTGCAATTGGCGACAAGAACAAAAAGATTGTTATGTATACAACCCAACATCTTTTATGATGAATACATGCTAACGAAGGGATCAGAATTGGCAGCTCGTTTATTGGTATGGAAGTTGCAAATGCAGTAGCCAAGGATAATGACGTGACGGTTGTGGGCATGGAAAAAGCACCCCTTGAACGCGTCATGGGTGAGCAGGTTGGCAGAGTCTTCCAGAAGTCGCTTGAGAAGAATGGAGTCAAGTTCAAGATGTCCGCAGGTGTTGAAAAGGCAATCCCATCCGAGTCCGACTCATCGAAGGTTGGAGGCATCACTCTTAAGGATGGAACCACTCTACCAGCAGATTTTGTCATTCTTGGTACTGGTGTTGGGCCTGCTACCACATACTTGAAAGACAACAAGCAAGTCGAGCTGCAAAAGGATGGTTCGCTCAAGACTGATGAGCACTTTGCGGTGTCTGGCTTGAAAGATGTGTATGCTGTCGGGGACATCGCTACTTACCCTTATGTACGTATTGTTCTACCTTTTATTCCCGCAGGCTCTGAGAGTCCATCTCCTGTTCTTGACACCTAAATTCCGGAATGACTTCAAGAAGAAGAAGACGTCAATACTGATATCACGAGCAGAACGGACCTGGTGGTGAGGGTGCTCTCACTAGAATCGAGCATTGGAATGTTGCCCAAAATGCTGGCCGTAGTGTGGCAGCCAACATCATCGATCCTTCTGCAGCGCCCAAACCCTTCATCCCTATATTCTGGTCAGCGCTTGGCTCCCAACTTCGCTACTGCGGTAACACCCCAAATGGCTTCGATGACTTAGTATTACAAGGTCAACTCGATGAGGCTAAATTTGTGGCATATTACACAAAAGGAGAAACTGTGGTTGCTGTTGGTACTATGGGAATCGACCCCGTAATGACCGCATCTTCGGAGTTAATGAGACGAGGAGCGATGCCAACAAAGAGCGACTTGAAGAAGGGTGCTGATGTTCTTTCGATCAGTGTCCCAGCAGAGGTGAAAATTTGAGGAGTGATTTCGTGGAGAAGATGAGTGTGTTATGTAATGAACATGGCAGTATAACGAATGACATTGGGATCTACACAGCATCTTGAAACCTACCTCTTTCGATTGATTCGTCGGTGGTTACTTTAAGATGGTGACCAAATTGTCTAATCTTTGTTTGCTGAGGATGCTTGTTCATAAAACGCTCTCCAATCATCGCATGCAATAGTACGGATACGAAAGTTGTGTTTACTTCCAAAGAGGTGGAGCTCTGACTACTCAAGTGACTTCGAAACACCGCCGAGATCCATCCAGGTTGCGATTGGGGCGGCAGCATCGAAGCATTTAAGAATTAAGCATCCTTTACAATTCGTGGAATCATCCATTCGACGTCCACGGCACCCTGCAGTCGGGGTGATCTCCACTCGGAAGCATGCCATTGATTGGTGGCTTAACAAGCTTGATCAGCGGCGAAGCTTTCCAAGTGGGGGGTTGAAAGTTGAAACACTCTCACCTGATCCACTCGTCCCGATCAGCGAACTCTCATTTATTTCTTTATCTTGCGAGCAGAAAATCGAGAATGATGTGATGGAGTTGCAAGTAAATGTCACCACAATTGGTCGGCAACTCTCAAAGATGCACAGGACAAAATTCGGATATTGCTGGTTTGGCAATTTGGCCTACAAGTCGGCTGAGACAAGACTTTGTGTTGGTCAGAACTCACTCTGGTTGGGTATCTACCAAGATTATGGTTATCAGGACGTCTTGATGGCCAGTGGCTATCAGTGGTGGAATCAGTGGGTCATTATTGGGCGTATACAGGCGCACCATACACTTGGACGAACGAAAATGATATGCCCTGTTATATTTCTCTTTTTGAGTCACTACTTTATACTCTATTAGTGCCTGCCAGACTTTGGGGGTGATGAGGGTGAGGGGTTGTTGTTGCTTCATCAAACAGAAACGGACTGCCGGTCAGCCAACATGGGATGAACCCTCCGTTGTTACCCTCAATTCCCAGCAATAGCTTCCACGAATGGGGGGCAATTTCCTTTCTCAGATATGACTATAACTTCTACTCCTTTCCATTCTCAGTTTCTAGTCTGTCCATCCTTTTCGGTTGTCTTGGCTTGTCGTCGTCAACCCAAGCATAATGTTTCAACTCCTCAAGAACTTTCTTGTCGCCGCCCTGGCGGTGGCACCAAGTCTCGTTCAAGGCTACTCGGATCCTGGTGCTTGTAGCGGAGCTTGCTGGGCACACGATCCGGCCATCATCCAAAGGGCCTCGGATGGCAAGTACTACAAGTTCAATACGGGGGGCAATATCGAAATCGCTACGGCTACGAACCTTGCGGGGCCTTGGACTTTGAAGGGATTTGTTTTGACGTCTGGAAGTTCTATCTCAAACCCTGGAAGTAAAGATTGCTGGGTTTGTGCTGTCAAATAGCTGGGTATCCTTAAGCTGACATTTTGCCTCTTTAGGCACCGGATGTGTCTCTTGTCAACGGAGTTTATCACTTGTACTATTCTGTCTCTACCTTCGGTACCCAGGTCAGTATATTGTGCTTCGATTTCCTTCTCCTTGGATACAACTGTTGCCATGAACTGTCACAAGATATCACACATTTCCAGGACATTGGAATGAGCCGATGCTGACATCCAGGAAGAACAGCGCAATTGGCTTGGCCACAAGCACGACGCTGGACCCTGGATCATGGACAGATAAAGGAGCAGTTGGTGTCACCTCCAGGTCAGTGCTTTCATCATTTCCTAGATCGGGAAGAGCGAGTAAGGATCCACGGCCGAGGACCAGATATTCTAGAATCGCTCACTGAGTGATCGAAGCTTGGATGAGATCAGTGTTAACATCTTGAAACAGTGCCGGAAAAGCCTATAACGCCATCGATGGAAATCTAATTGCTGTTGGAAGTTCCTACTACCTGAACTTCGGCTCTTTCTGGGGAGACATTTTCCAGGTTCAGCTGAACGCCGCGGCTACTAAGGGAGGCGGAGCAGCTGCATATAATATCGAATATGACTCCACGGGAGGTTCTCCATGCGAGGGATCTTACATGTTCTACTACAGTGGTTATTACTACTTGACTTGGTCGAGAGGTGTCTGCTGTGGCTACGATAAGTATGCACAATCCTGCAAGATTCGATGCAACGGCTGATATACAACGCAGGACCAAGCCAGCCGCCGGAGCTGAATACAAGATCATGATGTGCCGCAGTAAATCTGCCACCGGGTCTTTCGTGGACAAGAATGGCAAAGCATGCACAGCTAACGGAGGATCGGTCTTACTCGAAAGTCACGGAAACATCTATGGACCAGGTGGACAAGGTGTCTTCACCGATTCGAGCAAGGGTCTCGTTTTGTATTACCACTACGCCAACACCAATGTTGGGCTCGGAGATGGTTCCTACCTCTTTGGATGGAATGTCCTTAAGTGGTCCGACGGATGGCCTTCAGTTTGAGGATCTAACTCCCTGGATACTTACATAACTTCTAACCTACTTCATTCGATTTTCGCTTGGGGTAGGCTATTTCTTCACTCCTTGGATATACTTTTAGGAGCCTGGTGAGCGATTGACGTATGTACATATCCAAACATGTCACTTTCATGACTCTGTCTTCGTGACCTGGTAAAATTTGCAGGTACTAGTTTGTAGTTGCTTCTTCCGCCTTCCATGCAAGGGACCAAAAAGTTTATGGACAATAGGACATCTTGGAAATTTCGAGTCAAGCTAGTTCAAGGGCAGCAGTCCGTACGCCCTCTACAGACATTTGGCTGAGCCCGGTGTGCCGTTCGAAATCTTATTATTCGGAAGGCGTGTATCTTTTTCAAGATCTTGCTCTAGCTTACCTTCCGGTATACCAGGCTTGAACTGTATCTGGTGATATGCGTAATTATCTTGCTGCAATGGTATGGTGATCGGCAATTCGCTTATGTTTGTTTATCGTTTATCCTCAAGAATTGGCACTGGAATACCAGGTAGTTTAGGTGCGCCCACAAATAAGTGCGTTCTGCATTACTGCAAAAGTCCGAGTAGTTTTAAACATTTACAGCCAGAAAAGGTCAAGCCGAAATTTCAGAAATGAAAGCGTTTGTGTCTTTCACGAGGCTTCGTCCCGCCGCTTTTGCAGTACACCGAGAAGTGGGATCCCATTTAAGCCCCGCAATCCCCTCACTACCCTTCTTCACTTGCTCGTCTTGAATAGACAGAACAGCTATACTTCATACCGCGCTTTTTATCAACATCAAATGACACTTAGGTGCTCAAGACCTGCATTCAATTAGTCTCAAGATGCTTTCCAGAATATTCGTCAACCCGAACCAAAAGCCCCTCACTTCACTACCTCGCAGCAATCCGGGAGTGAAAGCCTTCCACCAATCACTTCCCCACTACAACACTACACCGTTAGTTCCTCTCCCAGGCATAGCCAAGGAACTAGGCATCGCGCATCTATTTGTGAAAGATGAGAGTTCGCGATTTGGGCTGAGTGCGTTCAAGATTCTTGGGGTCAGTCAATATTCCAGCCTTCTCGTGCTGTGTGAGTGATTTCGGTCTGAAGGTACGGTACTAACATGACAATGTAGGCGAGCTGGGCTACCAAATGTTCATTGGAGAAGAGACTGGGGCTAAATAACTCACCCTCCCCGGTGTTGCTAGAACAACTTGCCTCAGCAGCTCAAGCAGCAGACTTCACGCTGTATGCAGCGACTGACGGTAACCACGGTCGGGCCGTAGCACGCATGGCGAAGTATCTCGGTATCAAAGCCCGGATATTCGTACCCAGTATGCTGGACGCTGAAGCAAAAGACAAAATCACCAGTGAAGGCGCAGTGATTGAGGTCATTGACGGGACGTATGACCAGACGGTTGTCAAGACGAAGTTGGCTGCTGAGCAGCATCCTGGCGACAAGGGCGTGTTGATCAGTGACACGGCGTTGACTGTCGAGGACGAGACAGCGAGGTGGATTGTGGAGGGATACCAGACTATGTTTGATGAGATTGAAGAGCAGATTCTTGCTCTCACAGGCGAGAAAAAGATCAGTCATGTTGTTACACCGGTTGGGGTAGGAAGTTTGGCACAGGCTGTCGCGACGCATTACCAGGGGACGCCAAGAGCAGAGAAGCCAGTCATTATTACTGTTGAGCCGGAGACTGCTGCGTGTCTGAAAACTAGCTTGGAGGCTGGGCAACCGACAAGCGTTGATGCTGAGTATACAATCTGCACCGGAATGTGTTGCGGCACAATCTCGTTGATAGGATGGCCTATTCTGAGTAAAGGTGTAGGCGCTGCGATTACAACGAGGGACGTGGAGGTCGACAAGGCAGTCGCGCAGTTGGGACAGTACGGTGTCGACGCTGGGCCGTGTGGTGCTGCCAGCTTGGCTGGATTAAGGCTAATGGCTGGCTCCGGGGAGATGGACTTGGGATCTGATGCTGTTGTGATAATCCTCTGTACCGAAGGAAAGAGGGGTTACCTGACGCCAGAGCTAGATGGTTGAAGATTTCTAAGTAGCCGGCTGAACTTTTGCACATATTTTTGGGCTGGTACTGCTAGACATTGACCTTGGCCTTGATGATGGTGCCGGCTTGGCCGATTGTAGGTCTCGTGAGGCTGCCACGATGATGTATGCGTGAAGTTGTGACTGGAGAAATGAGGAGGCTAGCGTTTATGTGATGAGAAACATCTCGGAGTCATCACAGCGGAATCTTTGACAAGCACACCCATTCGTGACAGATGAACATGTGGAGAGTATGCGATGGCGATGAGTACCGTTCGATTGAGGTGCGTATCAAGATCTAGGCTATGAGGCCCAAACAGCTCGTCTTGTCGAGACATTGGCGTCAGATCTGGATAGCCTCATACAAATCATGGTACCTGAGGGGTACACACGACACATCCAAGTGGCTCACAACATACCAGGCAATCAAAGCAGTAACCAAAGTCCTCGCCAAGTATTTCCAATTCTGTCGTACCAGCACTGCCTAAATTTACTTTGTCTCAATCCAGAGCTCATGTTGATTGCAAGGCTGCCGCTACTCCCAACGCGGAGCATCAAACGACTCGGCTGGTGCCGTGAAGATCACCATAAGAGACAGTGCTTAATGGCCACAGGGATGCAAGGGTGTAAAGTTTACGACAAGCCTGAGATGAACCTGTCGTATGATAATCAGGAAGTCCCGGCCGTACCAAAGCCGGATGATGATACTTTGCAAGTGGAAGCAGTACATGCCTGGACTGTTCTTAGGGTCTGAGAGCGGAGTTCAAGCTTTTCTGTGCTTGCGTGACAGCGATGGATACTAGTCGGTCCACCTTCTGTGGCTCGGGGCTCGCTTACAGTCGGGGAAAGCAAATGTCACAGGAAAGCAAAAGTGTCACAGCTCGGGTTAACATCGGCGATTTATTTTTAGTGTAAACCCCACCAAAACCAAGTCGCCGGCAACAATTATTCAAATGCAAAACTCCATATCAAATCCCTAATTTTACATAGTCGGTTCCTGTAATAAATGAGTCCTCCTTATCCTCTTCTCCAGAGCTTTCGGCGTATTCTGAGCCTACCGGCGAAGAATCGACGTACTCAGCGTATTGAGTACAAGCCTTCTCTCCACTTGATTGCGTATATATCTCTACTTCTTCGTCGTTATCAAGCTCCACTTGATATTGCAATTTAGACGCCAATAGGCCTGGGTGACCCTCTTCAGTTAGAAGTACAGCCTCTACAGCGTTGGGCTTTTTATCTGGTTCTCTCTCTCGTATCAAAAGCTCAGAATCAGGTGGAATAACCTCTCCTGCACGAACTAGTTCCTGTATCCTTTGCTTTCTTACCTTATTAATCTTCCTAGCCGCAACTCCCGCTACTCTTAGAGACTCCTTGTGTTTTCCAATAGCCTGGGAAAGTAGTCTCGTAGCTCTCTTAAGCTCTTCCATTCGTTCAGCTTCTGCCTTTGCAGAGATCTGTACTCGTAACTCAGTAACTGTAGGTGCAGAACCTCCACCATTACTCTTAATTGTACGCCGAGAAGTCTTCTTCCGTCTAGCACTTTCCTGTAGCTTTTGTTGCAAGAGAGCGTGCTCTGTAGTCGTCAAATAAGCCTTCTGGAGTTGTACCGCCGTCTCCTTCATTGCCTCTTTAAAGACCTCCACGGTATTATCAGAGAATGTCGTCGGATCTCTACCAATAAACGACTCAATTGCTGCTTTCGTCTTCCAAACCTTTTCAGAGGCAGTGTTTGAAGGAAGCTCAGGCTCCGTAGAAAGGTTTCCTTTGCTGAAAGACCGTACTCTCGTGAGGCCGGTTTTACAGCTTAACGGCCAGATTCCGGACTCTTTGAAAGCGTTGCAAATAGTATGGGAAACTAGCGTTTCTTCTCTGATCCGGGACAGGTCTCTAAAGAAAGACGTGATTGTATATTCAAGATCTAAGCTACGCAACGCCGAATTAACGGCAAGAGAGTGGTAGTGTTTCCATGGTCTAAATATGCCGACATCTAGAGGTTGGAGAGCATGCGTTAGGTGGCTTGGAAAGTACCAAGGAAGAATATGATTCTCTTTTAAGAGCAGTTGAAAGGGCAAAAAGAAGTGAGATTCGTGGCCGTCTAAGAGCAAGAGCTTCCACGGCTTATTTGGACCGGCATGCGAGTACTTGATCAAGTGATAGCCATATTTCATGATTACGTCGTTATTGACGTAGCCACTTGAAGAACAGACGATTGTCTCTTCACCCGTGAGGTTTGGAGACACCCAATTTTGCATGATATGTTCTCCAGGACAGATTATAAAAGGTGGCAAAGGTTTCTGGCCATCTCCACGTACAGTTTCCGTGACCGTAACGGTTTTACGGCTTCCCTGAGTTGCAGTATATAGCTCCGTAACAGCTACAGGTACAACGACCTTCTCTGCGGAGGGGCAACCAACTCGTACACCTGATTCGTCCATATTCAAGACCTTCTTTCCTGAATTAATATGTAGCCTCCGCATCTCTTTCCCTAGAGCCTCGAACCAAGCCTTAATCTCTTCTTCAGTATGCGATTCTAGACGTATAACCTCCATAGGCTTCGTCTTCAGCGTGTGGAGTTGTACGTTCTTATTCAACCAAGTTGTGTACCACCGATCGGAGGGAGCTGATTTTGGAGGATTCTGAGACTGTATAATATCAGCAGAGGTTCACGGAAGTAAGGAGAGGCTCTTACTGCCAAAAGATGAGTAATTGCTGATTTAACCATTGCATGCGTAGCTCCAAGACCTAACTCCCATTGCTCTGGCAATATTGAATAATCGCCGTCTCTTGCACCGGCGATAACACCTTATTATGGCCACCACTTCCTGGCGAATCTGCGGTCCTTATACCTCCCTGAGCCTTCTTCCTCCTTGCCCTACAGATGGATTGACGTAAAGTAGACTCAGAAACACCATATATTCGCGCCGCAGTCTTCGACGATTCCGTTGAGTGCTCAAGAGCCCATTTCCGAGCCTCTGCGAAGGCTATATTGTAGTCTGACTTCGTGGCGTACTTGCCAAAGTAATTTCCAGGTAAGGGCATTTGAACGATCGTAAATCGAAATGAAAATTGGTCGGTGGTGGATCACAATCGCGATTCAAAAAGTAGTGTTTTTGGTGGGAAAACGCGCTTCGCGTATCTGAGTTGTGACACTTTTGCTTTCCTGTGACATTTGCTTTCCCCGACTGTAAGCGAGCCCCGAGCCACAGAAGGTGGACCGACTAGTAGTGTGTATGTGGTAAGGTGAAGCACATGAAACGAATTCAAGACAGTTAGGGTCGGGGGGTAAGATGCTTTGACTTTGTGAGAAGAGATGTGCACAGGCGGGATTAGAACTCGGAAAGGGCCTAATTGAAACAGATGGGAACTGGTCTGGACGATTCCCGGAGGTGGGCGAGCCAGTGGAATGGGGTTGTGGTGTGGAAGGCAAATTGTCCAAGTCACCACTGACTGATTAGTAGGCCAAGAAAATAATGCGAGCAGGACCAGATCTGGAGGATGGAGATACCAGAGCAAGTAATTCACAAGTATATGAGGCAAGCGGAAATAAGCTGAAACATAGATGGGGACCACAGAAGGGCGGTTCATGGAGAGAGTTCATCCCACTCTGCTGCGGAGGTAGATATTTGGTGCCACCAAGTTCTGGATTTACGGGGGTGAAGCTGGCCACTGTCATGGAACCAGCACCAAACAAAATCCACTTGTGTAGAAAGAGAAAAAGAAACAGTAGAAACAAACTGCCTTTTGAATGAATGAACGAATTCGCGAATACGTACTGTACTGTGCGGTATTTGCTTCTCGTGCTGCGCAGGTACGGATTGTCCGTTTTCGAGGGCTGAGTCCGTTTTGTGAGAGACCACGCTTAAACAGTACCTGCAGCGTCTAGCTGCACCAAGTCCAAGCAATGCTTCGATGGCTTGCAGATACGTAGGATAGGCAAATGGCGGGGCGGCAAGGCTTGCATCAATCAATGCAGCTGTCAGGAGCTCACGGCAGATATGCCGAGCGAGAGGGGGAGGGGCAACAATAACAGGATCAGACGCAATTGTACTGACTTACTGTACTCTTTCAGGGGGGTTGAGAGTTCCGGAGACCGACCTTACATACAGTTCCCGCAGCGTCGTGCAATTGAGAGTGAGGCTTAAAGTACGGAGGGGGTTTAACCTCACTAGTGAAACCCATCGGAGATATCAGTAGTGCTCGGAGAGTAAAATCCAAGCCATTGGGTTATTGACATTACAGGCATGCAGGCCAGCCATCTCCAGCTGAGGTTCCGTACGTACAGACTGTCAAGGGATAGATAAATAGCAACGTATCGAGGATCCATGCGATGTTATTCCCCAAATGAAAGAGAAAAGCACAATTTGTTATACTAGGAGAATTTTTGGCACTTTGCTATTAGGAAGTGAGGTTGTATTAGAGAAGTCACGATTACGGACACGCCTGCCTACCTACCTACCTCCCTCTGTTACTTCTGCAAATTCTCTTACTGTAAGTCGCGAGCGATTTGTGATCATGCTGCCACCACCATTTATTTCTTCGTTGATGCAAGATCTGAGGGATGAATATTATAAACATCTTCGTCGATCAAATGCAGAGGAGGAATGGACTGTTTGTGGAGTGGAGCGCTGGAAGAAAAGAGGAAGATGGGAGGGTAGGGGGAGTGCAGTGGAGTAGCTATCCATCGATTATCTATCTCATGGGTGGTGGTGGGCTGTTCCATTCGCTCACTGGCATTCACTGAACTTACTACAGTACGAAGTATACTGTGCGGTGCAAAGTAGAAGAAGAAGGAGAAGGAGAAGTAGAAATAGAAGTAGAAGTTCTTCACACAAGTACGAGTACAAATACATGATGTACCCCTGTCCTTCCAGAGCAGCGCTGGCCCCCCGCCCGAACCCTCCTCCCCGACAAGGGTTTGAGCTCGTCGCTCGACCTCGACCTTGCCCCTGAGTCTTTCCTTACCTGGTCGGTCCTGTTCTCTGTACGTTCACCTACCTCACCTCAACTCGCTATCTGTAATTGCCAGGCTGGAGAGCCAGACCTCTTGAATAGAACGGAACGGAACGGAACAGAACAGAACAGAACAAAACATCAGTCAATCAATCAATTACTTCGTTCCTTCACAATCACAGTCGTCGACTTGTATCAATAAGGTACCACCACCACATCACCACCATTCGACGCGACACCATACGACCGACCTGCTCGGCTTGCCCTCGGCGCTGCTTCAACCAGTGTAATGCGAGGCGAGACCACTTTGCGAGCGCCAAACATCTCCCCACCATCTAACCGCCAACGATTCTTTGTATGAGGAGTTCGCAACATTACGGAAACGCGCTGATTATCCTGTCTTTCGGGACCTACCAGTTGCGCCTGGAAGAGCAGTTCGCCAGCTCGAAGATATACGGCCGGACGAAATCGAGACACTCGAGCGAGCAAGTCGTGGATATTGCAGGAGGGCATACACAACAAGGGAGAAGAAACATACGCAACGAGAAACAACATCTGACATACCTTCGGTGCGAGCTCGATCGAACATAGTGAACCACCGATACCGACCCCGAGATGTATGCAAATCCAGGCGTGTTGACCTAAATACGATCCTCGAAAAAACAGCTGGGCAAGAGGACTCGTGGTGAAGACTGAGTAGGTTCGACACACTGGCGGACCTTCATCTGGCGAAGAGAGGAATTTCAAGGAAAACTTGCGATTTGGAAGCGGACAGGAAGTCGCTGACCGATATCCTGCGGACTCGTACTTCGGGGGAGCACACTGCTTTGCTAGAGTTGTGCCTTCCACCTGTATCGATTCTACCCAACCTACTACCACGATCTGAAGCCCCCAAAGCCGCCCCTATCTCGACAATAACAGAGCATCTGTATACTCGGGAGCCAACTATTCTGCAGATTCGTCCCCGGCCTCAGATACGTATCGTGCCTATCTTTCGACAGCCGCAACATTTTATGTGACCAAAGGAGCAGGTCGAGAGGTAGGGGTTAGCTCGATTCGGTTAGCACAAACCCACGACCACCTCCAACCTCCAATCTCCAAAGGTCCTCGAGATGGACCTCGTCGCCGACTCCACGCGACCATTCCACGTAGATTCATCTACGAATCGCTCTGCTTCTTCTCCCAAGAGATCCCCTTCGTTCTCTTCGGCCCGGCCCAGAAGCCGTGAACGTGCCGCCCCACCCCTCTCTCAAAATGCCCTCAGCTCGAGATCTGTAACATCTGCCGACACCCAGGGGGGTAATCTCAATCGCTGGTCGAAGTCCACAAACTCCAGCACCATCAGCCACGCACATAAGCGTTCTAACTCATCTGCGAGACGGATGTCCCTTGGTGCTGGATCATCGTTCCTAGATACCTCGTCGCCTCCTCGCAAGCTGCAGAAACCCCATCCGTCGACAACAGCCTCCCCCACGTCTCAGATTAAAGTCGCCCGTCCGACAATTGATCCCCCTTCTATATCTCTTCCTCCAATCAGTACACTGCCAAGTCTGCAGACGTCCTTGAATAATAATTCCTCGCCATTGACGGGTCCCACGACACCATCGCCTTCCACGGCCCAAATTCTTTCGGCTGCCGCTCGCTCTGTAGACTACTTTGGCAAGGGCTGGGAAGATTCGTCATTAGGGCCCAGGGACTTTTCGCACAGGAGATCACCTTCAACATCTAGGTCTGCCAACTTTGGCCCGTCACCAGTTCTTCAGTCTGCATTTTCAACAGACGGTAGACGCCAATTTGGGGAAGAGGAGGAAGACAGACCGCGGTCCAGGGGCCACTCGCGGCACCGTTCACAAACGAAAGGCAGCTCGTCCTCAAATCGGAGTTCTAAGCAGCCCTCCCAGAAAGCCATGCTCTCAAAAGCTCTACAGAAAGCTAACACAGCTGTACTTCTCGACAATGCGCAGAATTTCGAGGGCGCCATGCAGGCCTACTCCGAGGCCTGTGCTTTACTTCAGCAGGTAATGCTACGAAGTTCTGGAGACGATGATAAGCGAAAATTGGAAGCAATCGTAGGTTGCAAAGACTTGCAAATCAAACATTACTAACTTTTTCAGCGAAACACTTATACTAGCCGTATCAGCGAGCTGAAAAAGATCGCTCCTCACCTGGACGACGACGGTAAGGCCTTGCCTGCTCGGCCTGAGAGTGACGGGAGCAGAAGTAGGGAGGATGATCTTCATGATCTCGACGAGGATGAGGAGCCAGCCATTATTGAGACAGCAACGATTACCCGAATTGTGAACGACCCTTCTTATGTAACAGACCCCCACCAAAGCAGGTCAATATCAGCTTCACAGCTACCTCAACGAAGAGAATCATTACTTCCATCAGGATTAGACACCTTGCAGTACAGGCCCAAGAACCCTTCCGATCAGTACGGACGCTCGTACTCTAAATCTCCGATGAGAGAGCGCATAACAGAGACCAACATTAAACTTGCGCCGCCAATGGAGAGTATGTACATGCCACCGCCTCTTTCACCTCGACGCCCTTCCTCGCCGTTGACCCACGGCCCCCAAAACAATCATCAAAGACAAAAGTCTGCTGATCTGTTAAATTCAACCTATTCAGGAGTATCTTCAGCCAAAGGCCACAACAGAGCGCCCAGTAATGAATCAATGTCGTGGCTGGATACCATAGATGAATCTGGTGATTCGGCCGCCTCGTCTGTTCATTCCAGATCATCATCGTTGCGGGTGCGACGAAAACACATTCGAGCGCCAACCGGCACCACGGAGACGGAATTTGACACTGCCTTAGACGCAGCAATCGAAGCTGCCTATGATGAGGGCTTCGAGCCAATGGATCCTGCAGAGCCCACTCGGTATGACTATGATGACGATGATGAAATCGTTGCCAATGTCAGACGCAAGGTAGAACTTGCGAAAGAAAGGGTACGTCAGACAGAACGCGAAGCAGCCATTCACACCGCACGCGAAAACGAACGAAAACGGGTACTGCAGCAGAAGCAGGAACAGTTGGATGGCCTTGGTGACGAATATGAGGGCAATGAATCGGAGGAAGAAGAACGTATGCTAGAAGAGATGACCAGGGGCTATGTGATGGATGACTTCGAATTTGGCCTACAATCAAAGTCAGCCTTGCCTCGAGAATCCGACTCGAGTGGCTTTTCGGGTCGAACGTGGAATAGCTCGATAGGATCAAATCCTACTACAGCAGGAACGTCCCTCTCGACTGTCACCGAAGCATCGATTCTTCCTCAATTGCCTGCGCTGCGGTCCAAAACTCCTCCGCCTATGCACCCTCCACCCCTCCAAGCTCTGCCACCTCCCCCAAGCCAAGGAAGTCAACCACCATCAGTACCAGTCTCGAACTCACAAGGAGTCCGAAGCAGGCGTCTTTCGGGACAAAATGCTAAGCAACTTAAGATCGAAACAACATCAATGAACCTGCCGAACGGCCAGCCTCCTTCGATGCTGCCACCACGATTACCTAACAGCACTGATCACGTACACCCTAAGACTGCTGGCCTGCCCCAACAACGTCAACCCATGGCTGTGGCACAAGGACGGCCACCCATACCTCAATCTGCTCGACAAGCTTCGTCTCCCTTTCCTGGTGCAACAAGTCCAACCGAAGTTCTTTCGCCGCCTACTCCCACTCTACACAAAACCCTCACCAACGAGAGTGACCAGTTGCCTCGATCTGGCTCTCCAGGCCGCGCTCAGTCACGAGGCGGATTGCGAAAGAATTTCTCTTCGTCAAGCCTGAAAAACATGAAGAGCCGCAACTTATCAGTCTCCAATGTCGATGATGGCGGGTCTGATATCTCACCAAATACGCCACTGAGTTCGCAGTTCAATGGGAGGGATCCGAATGGAAAGTTACCTGCTATGCCTACGCTACCAACTCCAATCGCAGCAGCATTCAAGGATAAATTGAATGGAATGCCTGCAGGTGGAATGTACTTATTCAACAGTGACATCCATTCTCCGGAGAGCCCAGGCTCCCCAAATCCTCTGAGTGCGGGGGCACCAATACCCCTCGAGCCATGTCCGACTGAATTCCTGCTTCGTCCATTCTGGCTCATGCGAGCTCTATATCAAACGATTGCACACCCTCGAGGTGGATACCTTTCTACCAAATTATTCATTCCAAGGGATGTGTGGCGGGTGAAAGGCGTCAAGATCAAGGGCTTGGAAGACAAAATTGCGAACTGTGACTTCCTTACAGCGGCATTGATGAAGCTTGCCCAGGTGGATACTTTTGATGCCGATGCCGTTCTTGAAGAGATGCAATCTCTGGAGGGTGTGCTTGAACAAGTGCAAGCGACGTTGACGAAGAAGCTTGGGAATGAGGTCGGCGTTCAAGGTTCTGGCGGCATGTTCAAAGATGCCTCCGTTGGGGGAGAAGCGGAAACAAGCAACATAGCCTCGAAATCGGGCAGCATACCGAGCAAATCTTCCTCATTTTCTTGGCGCAGATTGAGGTCTAAAAATTCTGGAGTTGGCCTTTCTAACGCCTACTCGAACAAAACACCAGTAGACGGAACAAAAGAAGGATTGACAATGGCAACATTGCCGATGACCTCAACGTCGATTGCCAAGGTTCGCTTTGCTAAGAGGGACGTCAGCCAGCTTCAGTTTTCTGGTCCGAATGCGACATACATGAGTGCGTTGGCGAGGCTTTTCGACGCCGCACAAACATTAGGTAAGAATAGCTGCAGGAGCTGGTTCTTTCAAGGTACTGACGGTGGTCTCAGATCAAATCGCACGCCAAGTTGAGGATCCAGGTCTCAGACACGCAGATAAGACGCAAGTTGGGCTCGAGTTGTGTACCCGCCACGCTGCAGAGTTCTTCGGCTTCTACATATGTCGCTTCGTTTTGACGGATGTTGGGATGCTTTTGGATAAGTTCTTGAAACGAGGAACTGAATGGGTGATGCTTTGAAAGAAAGTATCAGAATCTTGGGTGGATGAAACGCTAATTGCTCTGTGTGTATATTGGGATATGGGCTTGAGGGAAGATTAATCTTCTACTTTCTAGGCTACGTGGATGCATTGAACGAGTCATGATTGATGGCTGGCGCATAGGCAGGATTTGGTCTGGAATTTTTTGATGGGAAATGTTTGAAAGTGCGGCGATACCACAGACGGTTGCTCTTGAGCGACATATTAACATTTGTATAGCATGGCAGGCGTTTTTAGAGAGCCACTTAGCCGACACTTTTGGCCAGAGGAACAATCATATTTAAGAGTGAGAAGCCGCGAACAGAGGCTTCTCTCCAGTTGGCTGAACATTATAGACGTTTGGTATACTGCCAGCTTATGTGTATCTAAGGTCTAGAATCGACTGTATCTCCATCTAAAAAAGGAAATTCTTAGACAATTCGTATATTCGGTTAGACGACAGCAATACTTGGTCATGTCTTGGCAGCAGCATTGTTTGACAAAACGACAACAAGTCCGGCAAGTAGAATATAATCACTTCACATCGAAAGACACAGTCGAATAAAGTATTCGAATAATACTCGCTAGAGAACGGATATGGTTTTCATTGCTCATGATTTGCTAAATGACTACCGAAAGACTTTTCTAACCACCGGCTTGCGCTTCGCCACTCGACTACCAAGGTCTTACTCGCACATCACGATGGCACGAACGTCTTGCTCACTGCATCTTCTCGTGTGTTGCCATCAAAGAACCTACAAACTGTTAATTCAAAACCAAGTAGAGGGGATATAAATGGCTCACCAATGAAAGTGGTAACCAGGCGACTTCGGACCTGGCAGATGTCCTCCGGGACCAGCCAGATGGTGGCGCCCATCTTTCTGGCAATACTGATACTGAGCTTGGCATTGAGGTAAGCATCGTCATCGGTTCTGCCGGGAGTGACCAGATCGTAGTCAACATAGCTGCTCTTCATTCCGTTCAAGACATCCAAGAGGAAATTGCCCGTCCCAATAGAAGAGTCCTTGAAAGACCGAACCGAAGAGCTCTTGCCTCCTTTCCGAGACATGTCGTTTGCCCATTTCACCATCTCGGCGTCTGTGATTTCACGCTTGCCTAGTCGTTGGGCGAGAGTGGAGAGTGTCTCGGAGATGTCCTTCCGCATGAGTTGCCAGACGAGACCGAGAGTTAATGTGCGTTGCCCGTCTGTGATATCTGCTCCTTGAACACCAACCAACGAGAAGCGATTTTGCTTGCCGAGTTCGATAGCATAATTCGTGTTCTCAACAGCCTTGAATCTCGACATCTCTCCACCGTTCGCAGGAGCCTTATTCACATGTCGCCAGTTGACAGAGCCCTTGATGACCTTGTCATATGCCTGGAGAAGGATTGTGCCATCTCGTAGATCATCGTACAAAGAATTCACCGCTGGTTGAACATCCAGACTATTGAGCCAGAGAGTGAAGACTCGAGCTTCTCGTTCCCCTTCTGCATCGAAGTCATCGACTTGGAGTTTCTCTTCTTCGGTGATTGGATCTAAAGCAGGATGGGTATTAAACAAGTTTGCAACGAAAGCAAGGTTGAGCTTGGGATTTCCGGCTACGAGAGAAGTTGGGGTCAAGAACTTGCGACATCCCAAGGTGTCTGCATTTTGGAGGACTTGCTCTGCTCTTTGTAGCAGATCGCGGGTTTGTAATGGGCCACGGGTGCATTGGTCGGGTGCAATCTGAGCGAGTAGAACCGTGTAATTTTCTGCGTCCTTCACATCCGTGGAGAAGTTTGCGACTCTGTATTAAGTTAGCCACAATCATTACCAATTTCTTGTTCCAGGTCCTACCTGCGAGGCCAGTTTGCTGCTTTGAGATGGTAATTTACCCATCTCAACAAGATCTGCTCCGGGGGCAGTCTCAAGAATTGTTCAAGGGTCTCGTCTTCCTCAAGAAGTCTGTACAACTCAGGGTGAAGCTTTATATCGATCTTTCCCAGCAGACCTCTGCGAATGACTTGCCAAATCAAGCCTAGAATCAAATGCTCTCGGACCTCGATAATGTCTCCACTTCCAATGTTAACGACTGAACAGCCAATACCCTTCGCAGACTCGATGACGATGTTGTTATTCTCCGTCATATGGAAGGCATTCAGGGTCTTGATTTTCTTTCCCGCACGGTTGAGCACACGTTCATCAATGGTATCAGGAACGCTGTCGTTGATCAACTTTGCCAGGACCAGTCCATCCTTGCATTCATCGAACATTTCAAAGGTATCAGTTGGGAATGGCAGTCGGTTCCCAATGTCTGGGTCGCCTGCCAACACAGCGTTGATGTGACGGGTGAATTCTGTTCTCTCGTCTTCGTTAATTGTATGAGTGACGTTCGAAGACGATCCTTGGACTTGAATACGCCCACTAACACTGCCTTTCGAAGCATGCCCACCTCCCGTCTGCTGCGAGACCACTCCTGTGCGAGCCGGAGAGGCCGGACCGGTAGAAATGCGTTTCTGGGCTGGTGAAGATTCTCGGAGTTTGGAGACAAGCTAAATTAGAAGGTCAGCTAGGTTTCTTTGAAGTATGAAGCGCAGCAAGAGAGCCCTAAGCTCATCAGCATACGAAAACCGCATCGAAGTATCAAGAGATTCGGTTTGCGACTCTGCATCTTCTAGGCGCCCCGGAAATGAAATGTCTTCAACATCTCAAATGACCTCCGAGTTTCTCAATAGAGCTCTTGCTGTAGAAGGTACAACTCACTCCGACGTAGTCATCAAGCTCCACTCGTCTGGAAGAATCCAGCTCCACCTCCTTCAAAGCCTGTCGAACGACATCGTATGGTTGTCTCTCACTCGTTTGCGTCGCCTTGATCGCTGTCGCCTCGTCGATGTAGCCCTTATCATCTATATCCAATTTTCGGAAAGCATCTTGCAGGCCAAATATCTCGTCTTGAGCAAACTGAGGATATTTCCTGTCGTGTCCAACAGTCAGCATCGATGCCCTTGGATCTGCCGGAAAGCATACCTCTGCAGTTTGATGACATTCATGATTGCAAAACGAATCTGGGACTCCGTGTATCGATTCGTGCCTGCCTTAAAGCTCAATTCTCTCCTTGGTGTTCAATAATGAGGTCGTGATGCGCCGATCGAGGGGTAGATTGAGGGGCTGAAGCTTATTGTCGCAAGACAAAGCAGTGTGTTTTGGGGGGGTTCGTAATCAGCCCCTACGGCGAATACAATGTCTTTGGTCTTCGAGAGGACTGCAAACGGGAAAGGAAGAAGAAGATGAAATTTAGTGTTCGTGAGGATGAAGGGAGGAAAGGAGGAAGGGAAGAATCCCAACCCTACTACATACCCACCCAACCCATGCCAACCCAACTTCAACTTCGCCCCGCAACCACGTAATTTCAGGCACTGACGGACGACCCAGCATTCAGCCTTGATCGTTGCACTCCACTCCGTACTTCGTACGAATAACAACCACCAGCATGTCAACATCAGCATCCCCTGCTCCCTATTTGGCCTTCCTTCCATGAACTTCCATCGATCCAATGCTACTGCTATAGCTCCGAAAGCTGTACAAGAGTCGGGATAATTCCTCATTACGGATCAATCCAAAACGCATGCATCAGGCTATTGATCACTCTCGTTGCTATCGCTCAGTGTTCAGGGTCACAAGAGAAAAGGAACCAACTGCTTTTGCCGCTGCTGACGACGCTTGAGGATTCGACATCTTCCCAAGACTTCGATCCCACGTCAACCTCCTCCAGGCATCATTCAAGAACAAAAAGCACATCAATGGCTTCGTCGAGAGAATTGGAGCATGTCAAGGGTGTATGGGAGCGGATGCGAGGGAATAGTCCCATCTACGATTTCCTCCTGTCGGACGTCAAGCTAATATCTGCTTCTCGGGGCAGTATCACCGCCCATCTGACTTTGGGAAAGAATCATGTTAATTCTCGCGGCACAATACATGGCGCAGTTAGCGCAACATTGGTAGATTGGAGTGGTGGCCTGGCTATCGCTACACATGGGGCAGAAAAAACGGGCGCAAGTATAGACATTCATGTTACCTACATTGGAACGGCCCAAGTTGGAGAGACTCTTGAGATCGAGGCCCTCGCAAACAAGGTGGGCAGGTCAGTCGCATTTACAACGATAAGGATTCGCAAGTTGGTCGATGGCAAGCCAGGACCCATGGTTGCAACGGCCTCGCATACGAAATATATCTCACAGCCAAAGCAATAGACGCGAGGGACATCTGAGCATTATTACATTTCCTGCACGAATGGAGTTGGGACCTGAAAACCGAATAGAGATCGTAACTGGACACGTGAAATATGCGTAGAAGTAGATGGGTTTACTAAGACAGAGTTGCGGTAGACCTAAAATCAGTATGATCAACAGCAAGATTGGGTGACCGTCGTCTCACACTGCTGTGTCGAGGACCTTGATACGTAGCAACTTAGATGACTTAAAATTAGCTGTGCTCAATTTATCTAATTTCCCCAAGAGTTGAATCATATTATTCTAAAAGTGACAACGTTGGCAAATTGCGTACAGTACATGAATTTGTCCTCAAGTGCCGTCATTGAGAAATGTCGGATAAAGAATTCGCTAAAACTTTTCTCCTCCTCTCCAACAAAACATCAACACAACACCACAACGGAAATCTCGCACTCACACCTTCCCATCGCAGAAACCCATCTCATCAAGATGTCTAAATGCAGGTCTTGTGAGCAGCCGCTCGTAATCGAGCTCGACCCCGAATCATTTGATGAAGAGACCTCTTCGTCTGTAGGACAAGCCTCTTCCGCCCCAGACGACCTGCTGCTCAGATGTGGCTGTCACTTTCACTGGTAGGTTCAACAAGACCAATCTCCCATCTGCTACCCAACAGACAGCTCCCAATTCGAAAGAGAATGGCTGCCAAATTGGAAATGCTTCGTCTTCTCACCGTTACGATCATTTCTCATGTGCCTAGTGGCTATTATCTTTATGTCAATCGAGTCGTAACATTACAGGACAGACTATTTTGAAACAAACATCTCGTGATTCTTGACAGTCCAAAGGTCATAGCTAATCATCTTGTAGGCAATGCCTCCTCGACGAGTCTCCTCAAATCGCTCTTGATCTCGCCTGCCCAGCTTGCCAAAACTCCATCGTCTCAACAGCCCCTGGTCCGTCCGCTACCAACACTCTGGTACCACCCACATCACCTCAGCCTCAGGTCATCACGAGATATCACAACGAGGGTGGTATTCAGGAAAATCTTGACATCTTGCCATTGATCACCGAGGAGGCCTATTTGGATGCAAATCCTGCTGCTAGACCAGCCAGGGCTTTCATGAGTATGTCGTTCTACCTTGCGTTCTTGTCTTATTGTTACTTGATAATTGATTGGGACATTCTAGCCATGTGTGGAGAAGGTGATGTTACAGGTGTGGTTGAGCTTTTGAGGGCTCTTGAGGAGGAACCAGATGAGGGAGATATGTCGCCAGCCGTTCTCCTGAGATTTCAAGATCCTCTTGACGGCATGAAGACCGGCTTACATGTCGCCGTTGAGAGATCTCAGCAAGAATCTGTCTGGCTTCTACTTTGGCTTGCCTCATCCTTGCACACCCAGGCGTTCCCAGATGAAGTGGTTCAAGCTGCTGAGAGTCTCGAGGCTGGAAGAGAGACTGCTGCAGGAGTTGATATCAGGGCTTTGCGGGACGAAGGAGGACGAAGTGCGGAGGAAGTAGCTGGAGCTATGGGCGACCTATGGGCTAGCTTGCTAGCTGCGGGAGTTCTTAGAGGTTGATTGCGAAAGCTTTGAAGCTTTAGACGGGTTCAAGGGATTTTCAAGATACCATCAATCACATTCAATTTGCTCTTCCGGCCAACAATACTCAGTCCGGGATGCCGGGAAATGGGGGTCCACCATGTGATTTAATAGCCTCGAGTTTATAGTTGCTAGTCGGCGAAACCTCGTGCTTTGATTGGAATGCGGAAAGGAGTTTGCTGAAGAAGTTGCAAGGTATACCGGAAGTCAGGAAGGAGTGGCGGGAGAACCACAGCCAAGTAGAGATGACTACATGACGGCCATTTGGCATCCAAAGAGCTTACAAACAGACTCTGGGGTTAGAATTCGGAACTTTCCGTGCGGAAACTTGCCATAGCTTTCATAAGATACATACAAGGTTATGAAGGTACTGATATCAAGGGGACACGCTGTACGAAAGGTACAGTATACGCGGATACGCAGATACGCGATACAATGCGATGCGATGCGAAGCGAAGTGAAATTCAGATGTAGTTCAGAGTGTGAGTAGTTACAACGCTGGAGGGAGACGAATGTTTCATCATTGGCCGAAGTAAAGTCGCTTCCTATCTGATAGATACTTGTTTATCAGTAGGCGACATGCGGCCTGGTATCATGCAATATCATCCATCTTTTGCGTTTGATCAAGGACTGTACGTACTCGAGTACTCGAGACTGTACATTCTGCATCATCTTCTTGTGAATGACGTCAGAACAGCTAGCTTGACATGAAGGTCGGCCTCCTTCTTAAACCTTGCTGTCCGTAGATCGTATCTCAAAGTGCCGTCCAATGCCGAAGACTTGTTATCATGTATCAGACAGCTCTCTCGGTAATTGGCGAGCTCCGTTCCGTGGTACCAGTTCAGTACGTGTTTCATTGTTCTTCCCTTCGAATGTGACCGTCACAGATCCCATCAAATTCACTTCATCATGAAGCCTCCAGTCTTTGCGGAAAGTAAAGGCTGGTACCAACATATCGTGTTCAGGCGCCCTCCGAGCCATCACACAACCAATCAGCAGCTAAATGGAGCGTTCTTGTAGAGTCCATAAAATCAAGCAAATCTGCTTTGGTGCTGTCTGCGTTCGCTCGTGGTCAGGTCAGGCACAAGCACAAGCACAAGCATACCTCGGCCTTCCTCATCCTCATTCTCATCCTGCCTTGCCGTCTGCCATAAGCCCGCCTGCCCGTGCACTCAACTACTCACTCCACCTCGATCAACCTGCCTGCCTGTCGACCTCTCAGCTCAGCTCAGCTCATCCTCACCTTCACCCATCTCCTCTTCTCGCGCTCCCGAACGAAACAGAGTCTCTCAGATTGCCGAGGGTTCCGAAACGCCACCTTTCCCTTCCTTTCAATTGACTGGAAAACATTTATAAAAGACACAACAGCGACCGCAACGCCATGCTTTCGTCCCATGCTGACCTGAGCCAGATCTAGCTCAATGCAACCTTGTTGATCATCCGCGGCTCAGCCTTCCGAGCGTTGCGGTTGTGCCTCTGCGCCCCATTGATCGCCTGTCAGCCACATTTCGAAAGAACAACATCAACATCAGAGTTGTATATACTTCTACGGTTCGAATCTCACGGTCATTTCTGTATATGACAATCTCTGACAGCTTTCTATAAGGGGAAAACGCAGCACTGATTCAGTCTGACCTGACACTCGCCAAACTTTTGACTATCGCCACAGCAGGTGCTGCGTCTCTTCTCTCAATTAATCAAGAAATTCCACCTTTTAAATTCAACAGGCCCCCATCTCAGCACATCCCGATCTTGTCAATTCTAATTTTGAGAGGGAGCCTTTCGAGAATCTCGAAAATGTCTCGAGACTTGCCGGTGAAACCGGGGATAGAATCCTCTAGCAGGTCCTCGTCGGGATATGCGGTCCAATTGATCGGCCAGCTTGGTGCAGACGGCATCGCCAATCTCCAAGCCGACCCCAACTACTCTACCCCAAGCCGCTCAAATCCTCCGCGGTCTCTGAAAGCCGCTTTTGATGCCACAGAATCCAGACGAGACAGCTCTGGCTACACAACCTCTGACAGCTCCGAAGAAGACTACGATGCATTGAAGCATGAACCTTCTGCTGTTATTGTCGGAAGTAAGGGTGGCGGATTTGAGAAGGAGCAGGTTGAGAAATCCGGTCTTGGAATCAATGGAAACAGAACATACGAGGAGATCAAGCCCCCTGTCAAGTCACGACCAACTCCGACGAGACTGAAAAGCATCCCAGTTACTCTCAATAAGATCAATGAGAAAGGACGATACATTCTGACTGCGGATGATGAAGCCCTAAGAGAGATCCTAAGAGTTGGAATTGAACGAGTAAGCACATGTCTCTTTCCTTGTTCAAAAGATGCTATTACCCTGCGTTAAAGTTTGAGCTTGGTTGCATCCATGAAAACCCTCGTTCTGATATCTGCCGTGGATATCACGAGTTTATACAGGGTTCGATTTAGGCAATCGTTTTCGTGCATTAATCCGAAAATTGCTGAGGAATTGGCTATTCGAGAGTCATACTGACTATTAGCAGGAGAAGAATCCAGAAAAGAAAAGAAGGAAGAAGTTCAGCGATCTGGTTTTCACTCGCCAGTTCACAGCCTTTGATCGTCAAAACACAGCTAGTGCGGATTCGCCGTTCCATGGATTTTTTACCCTCTTCTGGCTCGGAACTGCTATTTGTAAGCACCACTCTCCATGCCTGTCTTCATCTAAATCTTGTGGAGTGGCTATGTTCCCTTCTGCCAACTTATTTCGAAATTGGGACTATGCCTGGTGCTCAGATGTCTTCTTTTCTCCCTCCGAGTGGAGACTGACTTAAAATTTCAGATTGCGCACGACTGGCTGTCGAGAATTGGATCAAGCACGGAAATTTCTTGGGCACAAACGAGATCGCAGGTATCATGTTTCATCGAGATGTCATGGTCCTCGGGCTCTCAGATGGAGTGATGTGCGGAGCTACCGGGTTTGGGCTGGTTCTTCAGAAGCTTGTGAAACAAGGAGTCATCAATTGGGATAGAGAAGGATGGATCATTCAAAGTGTAAGCGACCGAACGACGCATAGCATCGATATGGTACTGATATCACTGCTAGATCTGGGAAATATCCTTCCTCATTCTTGTTCTCGGGTGGACGTTATTCAGAGAGTGGCCCTGGACACACACGGTCTTCTTTGTGCTTCACGGCCTTGTCATGCTGATGAAGCAGCATTCATATGCTTTTTGTAAGTACTGAGAGACTTGAGAAAATCTTATTAAGCCGCTAATCAATTCCTAGACAATGGTCACCTTTCCGAAGCTTACAAGATGCGCCAAACTTTACAGCGGAAGCTGAAGCAGTTGGACAATACTGAACCCGTGCAAGCACCTTCAGAGACCACGCCCAAGGCTTCTTCTTTATCCACATCATACCTTGATCACAAATTGACTGCAGCTGACCTAAACCAACGAAGACAATATAGAAGAAGTTCAATGGATGGAGATTCGAATTTGAAAGAGGTTGCCGCAGCTATCGAATCTGGAGAACCTCTAGATTTGGATCAAATCCAGACCTTTACACGCATCATGAAATGGGAAATTGATGCCCTATCAGAAGACTTGAAAGGAAAATCCACCAGTGGAAATAATTCCTATCCTGAGAATTTGACAGTGGGCAATCACTATGAATACATCGTATTACCGACTTTGGTCTACGAACTCGAATATCCCCGTTCAGATAGTATCAACTGGTACTATGTTGCAGAGAAAGTGATTGCTGTTTTTGGTGTCCTTGTAAGCAAGCTGTCGCAAATCCTACTAGCAAAGTTTCTGGGGAGTTGAAAGGTTCTAACGATCTTTTAGGTAATTATGAATCTTGTCAGCCAATCGTTCATCTACCCAGTTGTAGTCCGCACAATTGAGATGAAAGATGCTGGTATGACTCTACCGGAGAGGCTGAGGGTCTTCCCATGGATTCTCAGCGATCTGATGTTTCCATTTATGACTGAATACATGCTCGTGAGTTGCCACTTATCAAAGGCGATGTCGTGTACTATTAGTACTTCAAAGCTGATGTATTGCGAATCTACCAGTCTTGGTATGTCATTTGGGAACTAATTCTCAATGTTCTCGCGGAAGTCACCTACTTCGCGGACCGTGGATTCTATGCGGACTGGTGGAACAGTGTTTCGTGGGATCAATTCGCCCGTGATTGGAACAGACCAGTAAGCTCATCAAGGTGCCGTTCGCTCCAGAAAGTTATTAATGTATGCACAGGTACACAATTTCCTTCTCCGCCACGTCTACCACTCGTCCATCTCTTCAATGCAAGTCAACAAGAAGACCGCTACTTTGATCACCTTCTTCCTCAGTGCATGCGTTCGTAAGTTTCATGCAAACCGCAACACTAAAGTTTCTAGCTGACCTCTGCTTCCAGATGAACTTGTCATGTGGTGTCTCTTCAAGAAATTACGCGGATACCTGCTCTTCCTGCAAATGATGCAACTTCCTTTGGTCTCACTAAGCCGCACACGCTGGCTGAAGGGCAAAGCCACTTTGGGTAACCTGATCTTCTGGATTGGTATTTTTACTGGGCCCAGTCTCCTCTGCTCCCTGTACTTGATCATCTGATCATTCTGCTGCGGCGGCCATCTTCAATGCTACGTAGATGGACTGGATTTCGAAATTTGGCTTTCGGGTTGTTGTTTATACCCCTCAAGATTTAACTCTACTATTCGAATGTTGTTGTTGTGGAGAGATGTGCTTGCGTGTGTAATTAGCCGAGTGGAACTTCGTACAGTCCGGCTGTATGTAGTTACTTAATGTGTATAAATTGGTGTCTGGGATTCACAAGTCACCCGTGCATTTGTTTGTTGACTCGGCTATGTTTGTGGCTTGATGATCGAAGGAGAATCGAATAAAAAAAGATTGGGAGAAGCTATACACCGACTAGAGAAGATTGCGCGAAGTTAGGATCACGTCAAAGATTAAGTCACCAGCCTCATACAATGATATCGCATGAAACAGAATGACGACTTGTCATAAATTTGAGGCTGTCGATTATTAGGGTCTAGTCAGTGCCTAGTCGCTTTTGACCGTACGTTTGAAAAAGCATATTGCTGAAGAAGTGGAAAAGTGGCCTTTAATTATTCATTCAAGTCCACGTCCACTAAGACATGCCGCACATCCATTTTCCTTCCATTCATTCACAGCGTTGTACATCTCGGGTGGTTTGGCTTTGGGATTGGGGTTCTCCATCACATGAAGGCAAGGCAGGCAAGCCATCAAGCTATCCCTGTCAGCCTTGCAGCTGCCATCGTCATTTGGGGAGGGGTGGACGGACGTGTTTGCTGGTGAACTCTCAGCATCCCCTGCGAGCACAAACCACAAACCACAAACCCGACACAACAGCTACTTATCTCGTCCCCACAGCTATGTTTCAGTACTTGCAGGCAGGCATTGCGGCTATGACTTGATGATTAATTACTGTTATCTGCAGTTGCAAGACGCTGTGTAGTTCCTGCTTCGATACTCCAGTGCAATTCCTATTCTTTCGACGCAAACCGTCAAGTTGGCCAGTTATCTCAAAAACCTCGCGCAGCAAGCCAAGAACGTACCCAAGTACCTCCCTGCAGGTGTTCTCAAAGCTGCTTCCTCCCTTGACTGGACGAGTAAGGAGGGCGTGGCCGGTCGGTTTGACCGCCGAGCCAGCAAGATGGAGTCCGCGCCCGAAAATAAGTCTGAGAAGCCAGAGAAATCATACCTTTCCACAGCCGTCGATTCAATTTCGCCATGGAGTGGCTCTCGCTCCTCTACCCCCAAACCTGCATCTGCTACTGTTCCCGGAGAAGGCTCCGGCTTGAAAAATCAACGGGGAGGAGATCATACTATACAGAACTGGCATGGATTCAGCTCCAAAAGATACCCTCCAGACTGCCCTCCCTTGAATGCCAGGTGGTTTCACGCTGTAGATGTATGTTCATAGCTGCACTTTGCCGCAGTTACTCTCGGTGCAGAAGCTGACCTCAAGACACCAGGTACCGAAGAGGAAACCGAAGCTGCTGAAGAACACCGAAGAGAACGCGAAGCCGCCGGCTGTACCAAAGAAATTTGTGACATTCTCTCTCCACGACAGTCGTTCAATCGAAATTGCATATCAGAAGCTCGCAGATGAGTACGATGATCCAAATAGAGATGTACGGCAGAAGGGGGAAGATTATGCTAGTGGCACCCATTCACCATCAAATTCTGGGAAGAAACCAAATACAAGCATAGATGAAGCAGGACAAGATACGAATGCGGGTGGGAAAGTCAGAGTACCGGTTCAAGAAGATTTCTTGTTCGATGTGGACATCGAACAACGAGAACTGAGTCCCTTGTATTGGCTCGGGCCTATCTACGAAGTTCGCCGCGGGTCATGGTTCTACCAAGAAGGCTCAACATTGCGGCCTTGTGAAGAAAATCTGGCCTTTCAGCTGGAAGAGGGATATCTGAAAATCATGCCATTCCGCTATCCCAAGGTAAGCTCATTTCGCCACGGAGGATCTTTCTTTCCCGCATGTTCTTTCGGTCAAGTGTGTGAAGTCCAAGAGAAGATCGCATGCTAATGTATTGGGCAAGGCTTCAGAAAAATCAAATCTTAGGACAGGAGAAGAGCCCAAGTCTCTAGCACTTTCTGGGGCGTTCAGTCGGAATCGTGCTGGGTCTGGCGAGATTACCCCCAAGGCTTCAACCGAGAATCTACGAGCTGCCAATCAACAAGCTCTTGATGATGCTACTCATAAGATGAAAGATACCCCTCCACCGAATGCTCATCAGCCACAGAGTTATCGTCTCTTCGGGACGTACATGAACTCAATCGTAACCTATCAAGACTCAACTGTAGCATGGCTTTCGGTGGACTCCATAATGTCAAGAGTAAGTAGTAGTGTGTACGAGCGATTCGCAGGTGGCGCGTATCTGTCCGGCATCAAGCTGGTCCGTGGGTATTCAGAAGGGAAGAAAGAAGACAAAACTCCAAGTACCCCCACGAGTGCTGCAACCAAAGGTTCGAATGTGCCCCCAGAGCTGCAGTTGGATGCGAAGCAGCAGAAGTTGCTCAAGCGGCGTTCAGCTCCCCCAAGTACTAGTCGCCATGAGGCAGAAGAAATCGAAGAATCTGCGATAGCTGCTTTATCTGGAGAAATCGATACAGATATGGAAGCAGAGGCTGTCAGGAAGCGGGATGAGAGAGAGATCCAGAATGACTACACTGAAAGAGATGGCGAGAACCAGGGAAGAGAGATTGATCACTTGATTCTGGTTACACATGGGGTATGTCTTTTCTCAATCTGTATTTCGCCTTGTGTAAAATTCTTGGCAAGTTTCACCAATAGTTCAAATCACCTGCTTCACGAATATGCGCCCTGTCTGCACCATTTACCATTCCTCTTGACTGGACTTGTTTGGCAATATTCAGGACATACTGACTGAAAGTGATATAGATAGGCCAAAGACTAGGCATGAGGTAAAATGCGAGTTTTTCGCCAAAGGCAAGTCTGCTAACAGAAACTTGCAGAACTGAATCTGTCAACTTCATTCATGATGTGAACGTATTGAGAAAGACCTTAAAAAGTGTATACGGAAGCAGTGCCGATCTACAAGCTCTTAACTCTGAGATCGATAAATTCCCCAAGAATTGTATGGTCTCTTTGCTGTTTGTCATTGAGACAAGAATTGCTGAATTCTGTTAGGTCGTATACAGGTACTTCCCGTCTGTTGGCGCCATCTCCTAGATTTCCCGAGGAAAGGTGTCAGACAGAACAGGAGAGAGCACGACCTCGGTGACGCCTTTGGAGACGAGGAGGAATATCCGAGTTTAGAAGACATCACAGTAGAGGGAGTACCTTTTGTTCGTTCACTCATCACCGACTTAGCTCTCGATATCTTGCTCTATCAAAGCGCTTATCGTGAGCATATCACTCAGGTAATACTACCCCAACTAATGCCGTGCTTCTTCAGCCTCAGTCCTTGTCACCATGTACCCGCAAGCTGTTCGAGAGAATTATATTGACACTGGAGTAGTTGGTGACAGCGGAGTCAAATCGAGTGTACGATCTCTTCCTTGAACGAAACCCTACTTTTCGCGGCAAAGTAAGTCTCATAGGGCACTCACTCGGCTCTGCCATCTTCTTCGATATTCTTTGCCGGCAGAAAGAACCGACAAAGAACACTGGCAACCGCCACAAGGGTCGACATCACCCCAGCAGCAAAACACATGTGAAAGATCTTGATCTCAAGTTCCCGGTTGAGGACTTCTACTGTCTCGGATCTCCAATCGGGCTTTTCCAAATGCTCAAAGGAAGAAGCATCCTCGGCCGTCATCAGAGGGATGATGCTGTCCCTGCCGAATCACCGAGTAAGTGGTTTTGTCCTGGATCTCAAAAGTTATAACGTTCCGCATTGACTCTTTTCAGTGGATCCAGAGGATATGCAAGACCCCTTTCTTGGCTTCGCTTCTGGTGAAAATATCTCAGCCATCACTGGCCTACCTTTAATAGTATCGTCGCCAAAAGTCAGTCAACTATACAACATATTTGTGAGTGGTTCTATGAGCAATCTTGAATGGTATGTTTGACACTAATGCTGTTATATATAGCATCCAAGCGATCCGATTGCTTACAGGCTAGAACCGCTTATTACTCCTGTCATGTCTTCGCTTAAGCCTCAGCTGCTACCTTATACCAAGAAGACGATTTCTGCCAGTGTCAGTGGGATAGGTGCTAAAGTGGGCCAAAGTGTAAGCGGGCTGTGGTCCAGTTTGAGTTCAGGCATAGCGAGCAGTCTCCTGAACAGGAGCCTCGGACTCACAAGCGATGATGTAGCCCGCATGGAAGCTCCAACACCGCAGCGCAGTGCCTCCAATTCTCTCGGCGCAGGAACCAACATCTCAGCCGGCGGCGTGATTTCTAACGACGTGCCTGTACCAACTCTTCAAAGGGAAAGTACCAATGAGAAGAAGAAGGCGCTTGCTCAAGAAACAGCAGCTGCGGATAGAGATGGAACGGGTGCAAATGCTCCCACTTTGATTGACGATGAGATCGAGACGCTTTACGCAGGCTTCCAAAAGAGGAGAGAGAGTACGAGCGATGCGGCAGAGGAGGATTATTCTGAAGCTGAAACAAGAGGCCGCAAGCTAAGAAGGGAGGAGGCTAAGGTCAGAGCTCTGAATTCGAATGGGAGAGTTGACTACAGCATTCAGGAGTGGGTGTACTTCTTCCTTGACAAGAGTTTTCGAAATGCTAACTGGCTCGCGAAAGGAGCGTCCTTGATTTCAACCCGATGAAGTATGTTATTCCCCATGATCTTTGCACCGCTCATGCTGACAAGTGATAGCACTATCGCAAGCCATCTGTCTTACTGGGCTGACGAAGATGTTTCGCATTTCATGATGAGCCAGTTGCTATCAAGACATCGCAACACGGTTCGTACAGGTAAAGAAGGAAGCAAGTAGGCTTAGAATAGAGTAAACAATAAATCAACATTGACACTGCGAATCTGGCAATTGTCAGCAGCCAGTTGTTCCTAAATATGAGTGCAGTCAGACTGATGAGCACCTGTCCAGCTGTGGTCGCTTCCTTGCACAAAGAATTATGTCTAGAAACATACTAAGCAGTATTAGTCCTTCAGCTGCGTCTGGACATTCAAAAATGCACCTAACGGTCATCACAGCCCAGGACAAACATCTGATACTCTATTGCAAGCTTTCAGGAACCAAAAGTAGAACATGAAAATCTACTCCCTTTCTATGTCCACGAATACGCCACTCTTGAGATATGTGTCTATTCAAGCTCACTTCCTTCCACAAAATCGAGTACTCAAGTATGAATTATCACTGTCTATTCGGTGATGCATCATTTCACTCTGCGGGATCACGATAGCTAGAACAGAGCTCATGTAGAAGCAGACGCCTCGTTTTCAATTTTGATTCTGCTGACTACTAGCTATTACTAACATCGCCGTCCGAGTTCTCAAAATCCAGGGTGCCGCCGAGGTAGGTGCTCGCTCGATTGGGACCGAATCGTGGGTTAACGCGGGGGCAACATATCTAGAAACACAACAGTGAAGTAATAATCTGCCTACAAAAGAAAAAGAGAAGAACCCAACGGCAGCATAATAACTTTTCTCCGCCGAAATGCTACGCCACAGGAATATGGGCCGACCTATTACTCAGCTGTGTCCAGCTCATCGTGAGTTTGTGGGGGAGATTCCAAGGTAACTTCGGACAGGGTATCAGCGAGTTTAGTTCTTGTGACGACTAGGAAGCTCAAATTCACCTTTCCTATCATCTCCATTGGTGCCATTTTCACGGCCCTCCTCGCGATCACGCTCATTCTTCGCATCACGATCCCTGGGAGGGTCAGTAGCTGTTAAAGACAAAAAAGACAAGGTCCCTGACCTATCCTCTGGGCTGCGAGAGCGGTCACGGTCACGGCGATCGTAGTCTCGGTCACGACGGTCATCCTTACGTGGAGAGTAGTCACCACGGCCACGTCGGGGTGATGGGGAACGGCCGCTACGGCGAGGAGAGGTACGACGTCCAGCTGGAGCACGCTCACGTTCACGGCCAGTATCGAAGCGCCAGGAGGCAGATGGAGGGGTACGGGCCCACTGACATTGTGTCAATCCATGAAACGGGAATATGTAGTAATTGAACTTACCTCAATCTTCAAGAGATCATCGCGAGCAAGACGCTTGTTGTGCATCTCATGGTAGGCATCATCGGCGTCTCGGCGGCTCTCGTACTCAACGAACGCGAACCTGCTTCAAGTGTCAACCATATTAGAAGATACTTTAAGGTAGACTTGGGAGGACTAACAGGCGGCTTTGGGCGGTACGAGGTGCTGGGATGTCGCAACGGACAAGACGGCCATAGCTGCAGTACATCATGTCAGTTTCCAGTGCTCATATTGTGAGGGCAAGGAAGGATAGAAAGAGCAAAAGTGCAAAACAAGATTGCAGGAAGCCCGATCCGCCGTTGTTTAGTGCTCGCGCGCGGAAATATACAAAGACAATGGTCGAGTCATTGTGCAACGGCTCGGTCGAACGAGGGCTAAGGAGGTACGAAGCGCAGGCAGGAGACGATTGTGACAGCGAAGTCTCGACGAGGAAGGACGAGGATATATGTGGGGGAGGTAGGTAGGTAGGTGGATAGTTCATCGCACTCGAAGGTGATCATCGAAATATCGACGTTGGCTGACATACCGTTCGAATTCGTAGGCAAGGTCGCGAGCTCGAGTGCCGGGTCCGAAACCCTATTGCAGATCAGATCAGCTTGTGTTTGGATTGTGTTTATGTCTTCTTGCACCGTGCTGCGCGACTGGGCAAGGGATGTATCGAGAGCAGCAGAAGCGCAGAGCAGAGGAGGACCATGGAAGGTAGGTAGGGAAACTTACAGTGACATAGAGAGTGGTTCCTCCACGAGACATCTTGAGTGAAGTGATTGTTTGAGACAAGAAGAGTACTCGATCTGTGTATCAAGAAGGCAAAGTAGACGCGCAAAGTGCTTGCAAGTCTCTAAGGTCTTGGTCTTGATGTTATTGATGTCGTTGTTGGAGGAGAGATGCAGAAGCGATATGAATAGTTTGGCGATCAAGCTGTTCAAAGATGAGCTGCGCCAAGCCACGCTAGCCTCAAAACGAAAAGCGCTCCTTCCCCAGAATATGACGGCACGGCACTCACATGACCTGCAGGCAAATCCGCCTTAGAAGAGCAGAGCCTCATCATAATGCAAGTTAACTAATTAACGTTCACTACGCGAGAGATTGACTTCCTTTGGAACGGAAATTGAAAAGCTAATTCTACTCTCACACACTCCACTCATGCAGTAGGACGCATCTCTTCAACTGATTGAACATGTCAGATTGCATCTGGCTAGACATCTATATGCATGCGAAGCTAGAACCTCTGATTCCGCTATTGCATATCACTGAAAAACATGACATTGAACAAAATGCGCCCTCGATCAACGTAAAATATGACCTATGAAACTCCAATTCTTCGATATTCCCTTAGAGCCATTTCACTATGTACTCTTTGACCACTCATCTGCATCTCTCGAATCTATGATGCTCCTTTTGTTGTCCGTCAAATACAGTGCAAGGAAATATCTACTTCTTTCTACAGAGGCCCCCATGCGCCCGCTCCCAATGCTGACCCAAATGTATCCAGTGGCCGATCTCTTCTGTCATATACAAAGCGATTTTGCCTGTCCTGCTGCGGATATCCCAAACTTCAGCCCGAACTCCTCGTCCTGCTAGCTCTCCATGGAGAGGAAACTGGGGCATGAACAAAGTCCTTCCTACAAATTAGCCTCTTCAGGCCTGAGAGTGAGTAAGAAGTCTCTAGTCATCTCGAAGCTAAGCCAACTGCTTGCCATGCTTGGAGCAACTTTCAGTAGGTTGGGAACAATGCCTTTGTACATTCCTTTGATACCTTCTTGCGTTATGATAACTCGAATAGCGTCAAAGATAGACTTGTACTGATAACCCATTCCAGACATGGTGTTTATTTGAAAACGGCGCCGAAGAACATCGCTATTGTCCTGTTAGCCATGGCCATTCTCCATTTTGATAGGAGCGAAACATACAAAGGATAGGTGCAGGTTTGCGCAACGGCTCCTGATATGGCTCCTGCAGCAAGCTTCCGTACTGCGCTCGGATTCTTATCACCCTCAGGAGTTAAGTATTTCCTGACTAGTTCATAAGTCATGAAATTCAGTCCGACCTGATGATCAGGTCAGCGGCCTGCATAAACAGAAAAGAAGCCAACTTACGTAGGGGGCGACTCCCGCCACAGTCGGTATTATACCCCTATAAAGAGCAAGAATACCGCCTTCTGTTTTGTACATCGTCACCAAGGTCGCCCACATCCCCGGAAGTCGGTCCCGTTGTGTTTGGCTCAGAGCTGCAAAAGATGCAGACTGGATCGACAGGCGGGTCCTGACAATGTCCAAGGGGTATGTGCAGAACACAGATGTGATGCCTGCCGAACCGCCGCAGACTAGACGACTTACAGAAGTTAAGTCAGCACCAGGGGAAGGCTCAAAAAACTACTCTGTATCAGTGACTGTGTTGGCAATTACAGCCATGCTATACTTCTGAGGACCTACCTTTTTGTAGAAATTATAACTGCCGAATTGCACCGCAGAGTAGGGTACTATCCGGATACAGTTTGTGCCATTTCCTCTCATGAAGCCTCTCCATCCCTCATCTCTCCACATCTTTGCAAGGCCTTTGCCAACGGATAGTTTATATTCCTCTCGGCCAGCGCTTTGTATCTGAAAAAGAATTTTGAGTCGTTCCAGAGGCGATACGACGGTTCGGGAGACCGCACCTGCTACTCCTCCAGCGCAGAAGGCTGCAAAGACCGGTTGGGCAAGTAATTCGCGGATCTGGAGCACTTTTGTGCCATATTTGGGTTGAAGGGACTCTTGCCCAGACTCCTATCCATTTCACACTTAGCGATAGTCTTCAATTCATAGTTCCTTACCTACAGCAGCCATTTCTAGTGAAAATCGAGAATTGCACCCGCCACGGCCTGAAGCTCAACGCGTATCCAGAGCCTCAGCGCATGCGAGCAATGACAACACCTCGACGCGCAATGATAACACAAATGGGCCTGTTCAAGGGCCCAGGACCATCAGCTGAGGGTAAGATCGAGGGAGGATGTTAATTGGAGGCAAAAATGCAGTGGATAGGAAGGTGCGCGTCGCAAATCGTAAGGCTCAACTAGTCTGTTGCACCAAAGGGATTTAAAGGAGCTGAGCGAAGTCTTGGAGGAATCAATTTGGGGTCCATTCAAGGGAAATCGACGGACGGAGAGGCGTGAGCAGATATTCGAGGTAGGAGATGCGATCGAGGGTAGGAGTATGGAGGTGCTGCCGAATAGGTGTACGAGATGCTTGGGAGCTCTTCGGTTCTCGAGGTGTCCTGGTCAATTATTCAAGATCGATGCCAAGCGTCAGAGCTGAATCTGGGGGCGAGCTACTTTGGGCGGGTGGGGCGGGTTAAGGAATAGCGAATTATTGCTACAAGAAAGTAATCATGAAGCAAATGCCTCTATGACACGGATAGGCTGTTTTTCTTGTGCAGTTTTGCTGCTAGGAGTAAGTCATAACAGCTTTGAAGAATTTTACTATGTGGAAAGTCGAAAGATGGAAATAGGAAATGTAGGCTTCCAGTTACAGTCACTTTGCGACGGTAGATACTTCACCCGATTTGGAAGAGCGGGGAGACAAATTTGCATTTAGGGGCCGCATAAGGTATGCCACGATATCAATAGCAATTCCTTGATCTTCAACTGGGTTGTCAATGGTTAGGAATTGCGTAGTGGCAATGACTCCATGGAGCTCCTCAAGGCACCCTGGTCGTCTTTTTACAGATTTCAGTACGAGTGATTCTGCAAAGCCCACATCGGAGGTCCGAAGAACGACTTCATGCTTCTTGTGTCCTTGTAGAAATAAAAGTATCCATATACCAAGTCTCTCGCCATTCCTGAAGGTACTTGATCGTAAGAGGCTGTTCGTTTCTTCTGATGCTGCAGGCAATGCTTTCTGTGGTCAACGGTGGCCGCAAGCTTCTGCCTTTTGGTTCACCTGGAGTCGAAGTGACAGTAGGATGCACAAACCATGCTGATAGCCATGGAAGGCCATGGCTTGAACAAAATATTCAATAGGGCAGATTGCCTCGTAGTTATTTCGAAGTGGTCAAGGAGGGGAGATCTGTGTTTGCAGCCACGGCACGTGATATACCAAGGCCTTGTCGCTTAAGGGCTAGCGCGAAAGGTCCTCCGCACCAAATCAATCCAATTTTCTAATCTCGAGGTTTCTAAAACTCGACAACCAACAACACAGTCGACAACCGCAACAATGGGTAGGTACCCATCCACCTCCATATGCAAGTGACGGTCTGGAGTAACTACGATTGTATTTTGATCGTGAGATTGAAATACATCGAAGGGACCGGACCTAGCGCAGCAAATTCGTGTCGCAAGACCGAAATGCAAAGAGCATAATTGGCCATAGGCTGACGATGAGGTTCCTTTAGGTATCGACCTTGACGCCCACCACGTCCGGAGCACTCACCGCAAGGCCCCCAAGAGTGACAATGTCTATCTCAAGCTCCTGGTGAAGCTCTACCGCTTCTTGGCTCGTAAGTCGCTCTCGAAATCATGTTTGCTATAGAGGAGTCCGTCTAATTCTACTTCCCCCACAGGCCGCACCGATTCATCATTCAACAAGGTCGTCCTCCGCCGCCTGTTCATGTCTCGCATCAACAGACCCCCAGTTTCGATCTCCCGAATCGTTGCAAACATCTCAGAAAAGTCGAACAACAAGACTGTTGTTGTTATTGGCACCGTCACCGATAACAACCGTCTCTTGACTGTCCCGAAGCTCAGCGTTGCGGCCCTTCGCTTCACTGCTACTGCCCGTGCGCGCATTGTCGCTGCTGGTGGAGAAGTTTTGACTCTCGATCAATTGGCTCTCCGAGCTCCTACTGGAAGCAACACTCTTCTCCTCAGAGGTCCCAAGAACTCCAGAGAGGCCGTAAAGCACTTTGGCTTTGGTGAGTTTAGTCCTAGGGGGAACCGTGGTTCTGGGCTTGGAACAGGGACCCCATCGCTTTCATCATATTCGTGCGATTTGTTCATGTGCTAACTCGAGATCAGGTCCCCACAAGCACAAGAAGCCATACGTTGAGTCGAAGGGTCGCAAGTTCGAGAAGGCCCGTGGACGTAGGCGCTCGAGAGGTTTCAAGGTCTAAATGTAGTCACACTGGTGATATGGGTGTGATGGATATTTGGCCCCGGCAATTGAGATATACCTGGAGACAACTTGGACCTCTGTTAGGGTCATTATGGCGAGCATGGCGTGGAATACTGGTTTGCTTGGCATGAACAAAATGGGAAAACTCAATTGAACGAATTCATGAAGTGCAAAAGGCGTCCGATAATGTGTGACCAACCATCTTTGATGATCTCAGAGTTTGTCGATATAATTTTCTCTGATTACTGTTACTGGACACAAATTCTATTGCAAGTGATGAAAACTTGAAGTCTATCCATTTTCAAGACGCTTCAGAAGCGACGTTCACTTCTTCTATGCTTACATCACCTTTCCTCCTCAATGCAACGAAAAAGGCTTCTTTTGAATCCTATAAGTAATGAGTGGGAGTGCGAGTGCTCAGTGCGACAGAACACTTACACTACGCGAAGATTCAGGTTTGTCTCGATGAACAGTCCGAAACATGGCCCTGAGCTGCCTTTCTAACTCCTTGTCCTCAGATCCTTGGTAAAATTTGCATACAAAATGACCACCAATACGAAGAGTATCGCGAGCGAAGTGTAAGGCTGCAGCACAAAGATCCTAAAAGGCATGGTCAACCAAGACCATCAAATCAAAGTCGAAATGCAATCATACCATACTGCCAGCATGGTCTTTGAAATTGATACCGCTTGTGTTCATCATCCTAATGTACGGGTCACTTAGAGTTCTCTTCCAAAACCCAGTAGTTTGAGGCCAGGGTTCGGACATATCACTCAAAACCACATCCACCATTCGCTCCGATCCGTCGTGGGACTTCCTCTCCTTCTTCTTGGCTGGCATAGGTTCAAGGCCATCTTTGCTGTCCATATGTCTTTCGTGGTCTAAATAGCTCTCGTCTTGCTCAGAGACTAGCGTTTTCGTGTCTTTCGTGTTTGGCTCTTCAAATGCAGAAACGAATTGTTGTTTGGGGCGTCCTCGGTCTGGGTCGGACAGAAATCGCTTCACTTCGGCCTGTACGCCTGCTGATAGAAAGTTTCCCTGGAATGTCGAAACGCCTTTCGGTGGATTCGCGGGAATGATGTCAATTCCAATGATTCGACCATAAGGTTTCGTCCGTTCCACTGCGACCTGTACTGGTGTAAGTACATGTTATAGACAGACACAAAACCAGGGCAAGACAACCTGTGACCAACTTCCCGGTGCATAGCCCTATCGAAGATTAGACCTGCTCCTATCTTCGATTGCCAATTGCCTTACGAGATCTACAACGGTTTGCCCAGCCTTGAAAATTCTGTACTTGGAATCGATCTACCTCCATCAGCAAGATACTCTTGAGCGAGCTTCGGTCCCAATCGCACGTACTTCCAGAAGCTTGAAGGCGGCTCTACTTTTCAAACCTTGAACTTTAGCATCTCGAGCAAAAGGGTCCCTCCCTTGTCGGCTCTTCCACCTTGTTGAAGACGATGAGCAGCGAATGTTCGCTGTTTGTGGTGTAGAAATGCCAAATGAACCTTGACTTTCCGGACAGACCAGTGCTTGGTCGCAACGCACCCCAATAGGGCGAGTTCTGCGGATTGCCCTGAAGGCAGATCGCGACAGCATATAGCAGTTGCGTCCACTGATGGCTTGGATAGAATGGAGGACGTGGTGAAGCTCTCAGTTCGCTGCTTGACACAAGTCCGTGCGAGAGCTGGAAGCCGAGGCTGCGATCCCTGGATTTGACAAGGCTGCACTCTCCACTCGAGCTCACAAATCATATCGATGCTGTATAGCGAGTATAAAGCAGACAACCGTGATGTCTCTGCCTTCGTATTGATGACAGGAAGTTATATTTTGCGCAAGACAATATAGACAGCACGACAACAAAGTCTTCCACCGATCCCAGGGGTATGCCAGACCACAGACCCAGCTATTGACAGCATCAATTTCTCTAAGTCAACTCAATTGTTGTCACTTTCATTACTGTAACACTTAATCCCAATCGCCGAATCCAATACTCCTAAGGCTCGAACACAACCATGCATCCCAGTTCCATCTACTCCAGGTCCAGGGCATTGCAATACGACCACAAAAACAATCAAGCCAAAAAACTCGCTCCAACACCTCGACGATCTTTCTTCAAGGGAGAGAATACACCAAATCCACTCGAAGTCCCAACGGCACTGTTCAAGCCCTTGCGACTGGAAAGGCCGCCTTTGCCCAGCAGTCTAGGGGGACCAAGGGCGACTTTGGAAGGTCTCTTAGTAACCTCTCCATCTTCTTCATCAAACAAAGTCTTGCTTCCTCCCAGTAACTTGCGTTTCTTCTTCTTGGCTCCGCCATCTTCAACATCGAGGTTCCCTGAATGGCCCTGGGAAGCCTTGGTATTGATCAGTTTGTGAGGCTCCTCGGTGGTTTTGCTCGGAACAGCGACAGCAACTTTGGGATGCTCATTTTCTCCATCTTCCTCCTCAACCACCTGATCCAACGTGCTTACAGCCTTTGAAGCCTTCTTAGAGATCGACTTCTTGTTCCTGACGCTAGCTTTAGAATCTCGAAGAATGTTCTTCTCCACAGTTGATGGCTTGGTAGCAGCTCTCCTTTGAGTCTTGGACTCGAGATGAGCTGAAGGGGTTGAGGCGGCGTCGTCGTCGACGGGGCGTCCGGACTGCTCATTTTGCTGTTGCTCCGCTCCCCGACTTCCGGTTTCTCCTGGATGTTCTCCTCCCTCTAGGTTCTGGGAGTTTGCATCCTGGTCAGGGGTATCTGGGGTGATATTCATAGTTCGGTTGAGGAAGGGGGTGATGGAAAACATCGACTTCTCACCAACCATGGTCTGGTCCGTTCGACCTCTCTTGACCGGCGCTCTCTTTCCTCTAAAAGCCACTCCATCTGGAGTGCCGATCTCAACATCATTACTCATCTCGGAAGCGCCTCTCTTCCGTCCCTTTGTAGAAGCTGCTTTATTCAGACTAGACGCAGGCTTCGTTGTTGTCGCACGGGTATTGCTGAGCTCAGCCTGGCATTCTTTCAGCTCTTCCTTGGTGGCCCGTAATTTCGTCCGGAATTGGTCCAGTTTGCTTTCAAGTACAGCCTCCCGAGCTTGCAAGGACTTGATTTCTTTCTGTGTTTCCTTGCGGATTCGTTCCTTGTCACGCTTTTCGTGCGCCAGCTCAGTCTTTAATTTGTCGACTTGGCTTTGCAATTCTGCCTCAACGCCCTTCCAAGAGCTTTCCTTCCCTCGTTTCTCTCGAGCCAGTTCCTTCTGTAGCTCCTCGACTTGATTCTGCAATTCGATCTCCGCTTCCTTATACACCATCTCCTTACCCCGCTTCTCCCGTGCCAATTCCTCTTGTAATTCCTCGAGCTGATTCTGCAAGTCGATCTCAGCTTCTTTGCGCGCCTTCTCCTTCCCTCGCTTTTCTCGAGTGAGGGCTTTCTGAGCCTCGTCCAGCTGGTTTTGAAGCTCCATCTCCACTTCCTTGCGCGCCTTATCCTGCTCCCGTCTCTCTCGAACAAGTTCTTTCTGAAGGGAATCCAGTTGGTTCTGAAGTTCGGTTTCTCTCTCGCTGGTCTGGATTCTCTGTGCTGCACGCTTAGAAGCGCGTTTTTCGGTTTCTAGTTCGACCTCCAAGGTACTGACTTGTCGTTGTAGAGCCAATTTTTCTGCGAGAAGGTTCTGTTGGGACGAGGCCTGGGAACGTAGGTGCTCAAGCTCGGGTCTCAATGTCGCTAGCTCGCGAGAAAGCGACAATTTGTCAGCAAGAACTTTCGCCGAATCTGTTGTGATGCCATTCATCGAAATTAATTCCGCCTATTGAAGTCAGTCTCTACAGTGCCCACGGGATTAAGTTTCCCGCGACGAGAACAGCTACCTTCATATTGTTTAACTCCCTTGCTTGCACCCGAAGCTCAGCTTCCTGACGCCGGGAATGCTCCTGGGTATCGCTCAATTGCTCTCGAAGCTCTCCTGCAGTTAGCTCCAACAAATCGTTCCTGTCATCTCCCACTGCCAACTGCTCGTGTAATTCGTCGTTCTCATTCTCTAACATGAGTATCCGTAGTCGTAACCGCCGTGCGCCTTCGTCCTTTATGATCATTTCCGTATTACGTAGGTTTTCTTGGTAGGCCAATTCTAAGCATTGTATTTTGGACAAATGCTGCACGGTTGTTAGCACAGGCAAATGGTTCTTGGGAGGGGACCGGACACTCTCAGTATGATCGTCATCGATGAAAGTTATTGATGAATTCATTTCTGCTGCCATTGAATCATGTAACTATTCATGTGCGGGAAGGATAGAGTCGGATGTTGTGGAGTGATGATTACAGAACGATGAGGGAACGCGTCGTGCGAACGTTTTCTGATGTTTGTCAACAAACCGGGACCAGGCCCTGTGGCGGCGCCAAGAGTGCATCAAGCCACGCCTGGAGGTGTTCTTGCTCTCCACTTCTCTAGCCACAATTAGAGGTACGAAGGTACTGTACCCGTTCTCGTTACCGAGAGGACACGACACCTCGAGCAGCTCCATCCTCAACTTCAACTGTTCTTGAAAATCTTGAGTGTCCACTCTCCTCTCTGAATATCGCCAACATGCATTGCCTCAAAGGGCTGGTTATTTCCCTTCTGCCTTTCATGGCCTTCGCAGCCAAAAGGCCCGCCGCCGCAGACCGATTCGAGACGTTTCATTCGAAAGCTCTGTCATCGTCCCCATTGAAGCTCGATGACTCTCTCTATGGGAAGCTTACCACAGCACCGAGAGACTATGCAGTCGCCGTTTTGCTTACGGCTTTGGAATCTCGATTCGGATGTCAGTTGTGTCGTGAATTCCAGCCAGAGTGGGAATTGCTGTCCAAAAGTTGGATCAAAGGAGATAAGAAAGGAGAATCAAGATTGATTTATGGCACCTTGGACTTCACCGATGGGAAGAACACTTTCCAATCCGTAAATGCTTTCTTTGACCTCCCAACTAATTTCTGCTAATGTGATTGTAGCTCGGTCTTCAGACTGCCCCGGTCCTCCTTCTTTTCCAACCAACCATTGGCCCTCATGCCACTGCAGACAGTGGTCCCATCAGATACGACTTCACAAATGGGTACATCTCGTTGGAGTTATTCATACGGCTGAGCTAATTAGACGCCAGGCCCCAATCCGCTGAACAGGCTCACTCTTGGATCACTCGACACCTTCCTGATCGTCCACATCCACAAGTTATCCGGCCCATCAATTGGGTTCGTGTTATAGCTGTAACCACAACGGTCCTTGGGACGATCACTTTTCTGAGTGTTACCTGGCCATACCTGTTGCCAATCATTCAAAATCGCAATGTCTGGGCAGCCATCAGCTTGATTGCCATCCTGCTCTTCACGAGCGGGCACATGTTCAACCATATTCGAAAAGTGCCTTATGTCGCTGGCAATGGAAAGGGTGGTGTTAGCTATTTTGCTGGCGGGTTTTCTAATCAGTACGGCCTTGAAACGCAGATCGTTGCTGCCATGTGTATGTCGAACGACTTCAATGTAGTCCAAAGGCGCTGACTTGTTTTATAGATGGAATTCTCTCGTTCGCTACCATTTCGCTGGCCTTGAAAGTTCCACGCATATCAGACCCCAGGACACAGCAGGTCGCCGTTATAATTTGGGGAGCCGTGATTTTTGTTATGTACAGCTTCCTACTGAGCACCTTTAGGATCAAGGTAAGTCCATTTCTACTATGTGACTTTCAACCCTTGGTGAAGTTGGCGGTATCAGCTCACTCATACCAACACACATTGCCAACATGTCCCTGTGGTATTCAATCCTTGGGAATTTGGACCAATAGCAACTGACTTGCACATTAGAACGGCGGGTACCCATTTTGGTTACCTCCTTTTGCGTAGACATTTTACATGGGCTGTTAGATCGCTTGAAGACGGAACGGATCATCAATTGGGTGTACAAAAGTGAAAAGATCATGTAACATAGCTTCGATTGAAGCATCTCTAGGCCACAACGGAGTCTTGATTTCGACGCGTTCCAACTCAGTTGATCTGGTCTTCGGATGCACCTGGCGTTCGCCATGGTGAAACTCACATAGTGAAGCCCCCACTGTAAGACCGGAAAGCCGAGCTTGACCTCTTCCATCGGTGTCAAATATCGGCTCATCTCTGGATATAGACTACTGGTAAGGGCCAAACGCATGTTCAAGTCAATCAATTTACTGCATTTGGAATATCCTAATTCTATTGTTCGGCGACTTCCACTGAAGTTGATATAGCCTTCTACAATACTACACATTTGATGTCATTCATCTGAACCAATGGCAGCTTTCGTTGTATCCTAGTGGATTTATTTGAAGGCCTGAGATAGCGTGGAAATGTGGCCATTTTACAAGGGGTTTGTTTTCTTTCAGCCTCACTTCTCGGGAAGAACTTGCTCGGTCTCAGCGCGTACTCGCTCATTTCCTTCACGGCGATGCAGGCTGTGAGGATAAACAGTTCAAGTTGATGACTCGATGGCAAGGCAACGACTGGATTGATTCCATGCAAGAAAACTGGGCGGGCTTAACCACAACGGCTCCATGCTATGGTGTTAAATTTCCCAGCCCAGTAATGTTTACATGTACAGGGCTCAGAGCGAACTCAGACTCGAGGGTTCTCAGATCATATGATGTTCACATCTCGGGATTCTACTCTGCTGGAGAGCTGACTGGACTGTTCTACAGTAGATACTCTCCAGGAACATCCAGGCTCCGCTCGGTTTCGTTTAGTACGGAAGCTGGAATTGCAACTGCAAATAGTCTACAGCCAATAGCAGACTAGAGCAAGCGCTACCACCTTGCTAGACGCTCCAGCTTCACTAGAATGAACATACACGCTGCTTCACAAACTCTAGCATCTTGCCAACTAAACTCGCACACAGTGCTGTGACCGTGGGACGGGCGAATGGCAGTATAAGATCTACTTCTGGTTTAAATGGCGGGGCTGTAAGAGAGTGAGGCTTCAGATTCTAAACCACAAGACCTCGAGAATGCGGGGTAGTCAATACAAGCTCCTCCTTGGTAGTGAAGGGAGGGGTAATGGTGGCTTTTAGTGGGAATTCGTGGCTGCACTAATGCAGTGCGATCAGTGATGACTTGGTTATGTTTGATTTATATCATGTCACTGGCTCCCGAGTCTCTCGAAGATTCACGATTTTTGTATCGTTGCTCCGGTATCAAAGTGAGAAAGTCTAAAACTAAACCTCGCCACCAAATCCCTTAAGAGTATTTTTGACAGGATGCTCCAAGTCTACCTTGATCCATGTACAGTGAATTCTAGGAAAGTCCTGGCGGGTTTGGACCTGATGGGGATTGAGTACAAACTGGTTCACATCGATTACTTCACTGGTGAACACAAGAGTCCGGATTATCTGAAGATTGTGCGTATACGTGGTCAAAGCTATCTTCTATTTGCACCGCTACGAGTTGCTTGTCACCGGATTGAGACTGACTTGTAGTCTCCAGAACCCCAACGGGACTGTTCCCAGCGCTTCGGACGGCCTTGGCTTCAACATAACCGAATCCAACGCAATCCTACAATACGCCGCAGATCTCAACGGGAGCATTCACTATCCAAAGGATCTGAAAGCTCGCGCCGATGTCAACAAGTGGCTCCTCTGGGAAGCGTCCGTCTGGTTCCCAGTTGTTACGTGTATCTTGTCGAGTATGTCGTAAAGCCGCTGCTCCAAACCGAGCCAGACGAATCAGTCATCGATGCACAGGCACCCAAATGGAATCAGGTACGTACTTATACATGGATCTTTCTTTCAGTATTCTGGCTGGGGATTTCTGCGGCTTCTTCCTTGTTCAGATCCAATTCTCCTATCATATACTGTAATTCTTGATAATGTAGTCAATTAACGTCACCTGTCTCACTAGCTAGCATCTGTACTAGATGCTCAACTTGGCAAGACGAAATTCCTCACAGGAAACGATGTAACAATCGCAGATATTGCTGTCGCCGCGCCAATGCATCTGCACAAGTCACAGCGTTTGCCTCTCGACAAACACCCGAATTTGAAACGCTGGCTGGCAGATATAGAGAAACTTCCCTCCTGGCAGAAGACTCAAGGTATGCCTGCTTCATTCCGATCACTTAGAGATCCGGATCTAAATATGAAGGCATTGCGAGACAATACTGACCTTGTATGCCGACCCACAGGTGCAGTTGACAAGGCCTTGTTGCCAACAGGTGCGAGCGCTTGAATGAAGTGTTTGTCTAGTGCTTGTGCTGTACATAACTAAATCCACGATTCACTATGCAGAATCCCATGTAAATGCCAATCCTCGCGAAGTGCGTGCAAAATTCAACTATACAAAGGAAGTTGACAGACTCACCGAAATTTACTTTTACGAATCCGAGGCCGCCAAGGATACCCACGAGCCTGGAGATGATCCACACGAGATGGCCGTTACCGATGGCGTAAGTGATATCCAAGACTCGAACATAGCATGCCTGTTCCATTCTTGATTTTTTGTTCATTCACATATGGCACCTACATCAGAACATAAACTGACAATTCAATGGAACAGTGGGAAAGAAATCGTGCTACGCCCTTCACAACTGACAAACATGGCTTTTCAATACACCCCTTTAAGACACAGTATGACAAGTGGGAGAATGAGTCGAACGTGCGTGAAGAATTCTACCCCGAGATTGTGGAATTCGTTAAGAAGACCACTGGGGCGAGGCGAGTTCTAGTGTAATTACCACTCCTCAACCCCAGCCGAACCTTTCTGGCGCAAACATCTAGACACTGCGAAGCAGACTGTACTAACGACTGCTCGTAGCTTCGATCACACGATACGAACAAAGGCAAATGCAGTAAAACCCATTACACAAGAAACGGATACAACCAAACGAGCTCCGGTGATGGTAGTCCACTGCGACTACACAGCGGAATCTGGTCCAATACGCGTGGAACAACTCTTGGGTGCTGAGGCCAAGGACTTGTTGTCTCGTCGTGTGGCATTCTTCAATGGTACGTGCGTTGTAGCAAGAAATATTTCACCAAGTAAAGAACATAGTGATACTTAGGACAATTCCCATTAATTCTGTGCAGTATGGAAACCACTAGGAACGGTAGAAGAAAGACCTTTGGCCATGTGCGATGTGACATCTGCACCTGCCGAAGACTTTTTCAAGCTGCACCTCCGCTACCGCGATCGCAACGGGGAAAATTATGTCATGAGATACTCGCCAAAGCACAAGTGGTGGTATTTCCCGAACATGGAGGCTGATCAGGTCATTCTCCTCAAGACATACGAGTCCAGATCTGATGTCGCTCGATTTGTGGGACACACAGCTTTTGAGGATCCAACTTCTCGACCTGATGCGAAGACGCGTGAAAGTGTTGAAATCAGAACTATTGCTTTCTTTTGATTTTGGGGGTTGTCGTTGTAAGGGTTGTAAGGACTAATCACTGATGGGTAAGCTCAGCTATACGCTTCGTAGTAGAATGCAATCTACGTGATAAAAGATAGTAAATAGCAATGATATCAAAACGGTCATTACATCTAGATGCGATCCTTCGGAACCCATCAGCGGAGTTCCAATACCAATTCATGCACTCGCCGGACTGACAGCACAAACCCAAATCCAACTGGTTGCGGACAGGAAGACATACTTTGGACAGATTTCGATATGGATGGTGTAGTAGATTCAAGCGAGTGTGTAGGAGGTCTGACGAAATGACGAAATGACAGTCTGTAGAGTTGTCTTGGATGCCATTTTGCTGATGTAACCAAAGCAATGCACGTCCGATCATGGATCCTGCTTGGACTTGGTCTGATTCAAGAAACCAACACAACTTACAAAGACAGGTGCCAGAAGGGGCATACGAAGAACCAACGAACAAGTTGGTATTTCATGGAGCAGCATACAACGGCTTTGCTCTCAACTTGACGGGCTTCCGTCGCAATTTCTATAACGCCCGTAAGTTCACTACCGCCAGCAGCCTCCATGCCAGGTGGCCCTTGATCTCTGGCTTCCGAGGGCTTCAAATATACCCCGTAGATGCCGTTACTATCGGGACCTGGGCAACCATTAAGTCATTCTGGGGGACACCTGGTGCACCCAAAATAATAAACGTACTCATCCGCTTCTTCATCTTTGCCAGTGCATGCATCCAAATATCATTTTCCCTGCAACTCCATAACGCCAATCATCTCTTCGTTGGTGCCAGATCCGAGTTTTACGGAACATATAACACCACTTTTCGCAATCAAAGATGTGAGCCACTCCTAATACAGCTTATTCATTGTCTTCTTCAGACGTAGCCTCGATGTTCGCCTTTGCCTCCTTTTTGGCCTTGATACGTCTCTTTGGTACATCCTCCTCAGATTCCTCGTACGAGATCGCCGAAGCAGACACATCAACACCCTGTCCTTTCAAGTATTTGTTGATGCTGGGAATGGCGTGGAGCAGATTCTTGTATTGATCAATGGTCAAAGACAAGCCCTAAATAGACATGTTAGTGCTCATATATCAGACTAGTCAGAGTTGCGAAGTACTTGCCTTGGAGCCAGGTAGGAATTTACCATCCTTGTCATAGAACTCCCGGATATTGATGAGCGTATTTCCCTTGAAGTCTGAGATCGTAACTCGGCGAGGCTTGCTTCCTTTGGAGAGCTGTATATTCCGTCAGTGCCGTAGAGAAGCAGAAGATTGAATTCGGCGCACACCTCCCAAAACTTATCTTGATCATTGCTGCTTGAAGCTGCGCTCTTCGTCTTCTTGGTTTTGCGGGCTGCACCGTCGTCGTTCTCGACAAAGTCATCCTCTTCGTAGGTGTCCACCTCATCGTGACCGCGCTTTCCTGCCTTGCCCATGTTGACTGCGGTGGAGGCGTTATTTGTGAAAGTATGGGTAAAGGGTCCCGGTTGAGATGGGGGTTGAGAGTGAGGTTGAGGTTGACGCGAAGAGACGCGTGCTTCCGCACTACCGTGCTCGAGATAACGATAACCAATTACTGACATGTTCCCCCTGTCCTGTGCTTCCGTGCAATGGCGTTCGTTCATTTGACCCCGGACAATCCGGGCAAGGCGCCCCCAGTATTTGCGGAAGCTTTCATTCTATCTTTAAAACGAAAGGGGGGCCGCCCTGATCTCATTCTCATTCTCATTCTTATTGTCAGCAAAACCCCCCATGAAACTCCGCGTGCATGGACATTCCGTTCTCATCATCAACCCGCTTTCGACGAAACAGAACACCAGAACTATTATAACAGCATATCCAACTCGCTTTGGGCGTCCATGTATCGGAATACTGAGTCGACGTAGTTGGTTCCAAAGAGGCAGCCAAGACGAATGCTGGCGAGATAAAGCGCAGCGACACGAAGAGTGAAGAGCGGCGCAATCTAGACGCCTTGGACAGACTTAACACTGGTTGCAAAGGAATCAGAAATTCTGACATGCCTGAGCAGCAGGAAACCTTAACGGAGCAATGAACGGAACCTCTGCAGCAGGAATGAAGCACGACGAGAGCGCGAATGCCATACCAAATGCGCCGAAGCCAGCAACGACTTCGAATCTCACCACTACGACCCTCCCAGAGGAAGACCTGACAACTCGCGCATTGCGATTCTTATCCACAGCTTCACCAGAGACAATTGGGGTAATAGCGATTGGTCTGGCAGCTTCCACATACCTTATCCTTGGACGATTTGGCTTGCTGTTGATCGGCACTGTGGGTGGCGTTGTACTCCACGCAGCATGGGAGGGACAATGCCACGCCGTCGGTTCAATGGAGGAGATTCGGAGAGAGAAAGGGTTGGACGTGATCAAAAGACTCCTGGACGTGAGAGAGATACTGAAATCTGGACTGGACGATGAGATTACCCAGGATGATAGGTTGGTCGGGAACAGCTTCGAAGACTTCCGGCCAGAGACTGCTGCAGCACTAAATGAATTGGTTGATTCTGTTATGAGGGACTATGTGAAGTGGTGGTACCAGCCTATACTCCCCAACGAGGAATCTTTCCCAAGGGCTTCCCGCACGACCTTGACCAAGTTTATACTTGCCATATCACAGCATCTTTCCCGGAAACGACACGCCGACACGTTCTTGGATTTCCTTACGAATTCATCATCCATTGTTATCGTCTTCCTCAACGAACTCTCTACTGCAATATCGGCATCACAAGGAAATGTTCCACCCGTTGAAGCTGTTCATGCATACCTGGTTGCACATCCGGCATCAAATCTTGCCAATATCCTGAATGAAAAACAGCAGTCGAAAAAGTTCAAAATGGTAGCTGAGGACGTTTTGCAAAGCTTTCTAGAGAAGCAGACGTATGATTGTGACCCTGCTAGACTATTTTTGAGGGAGATACTAGGAGGCTTGATCTTGCAAAAGACCTTGACCAGCTGCTCGAAGCCCGGTGAGTATTCTCCGATTTCTTTTCTCCTTAGACAATGTCTTTTGATAGCCTGGCGGTCGTGCCTCTTTTTCAAACATCGTTTTCGTGTCTTAATTCAATCTCTGTACTCCCACTTCATACTCAAAATGGCAATACTAATTTCAACATCTTTTTAGAATGGATAAATGGATGGATCGTGTATCTCCTCGAAGAAGGCGAACCAGACTTTAGTCAGGCCATAGATGCTGGTATGGGAGGCAGAGGTAGCGATGAGGCCCATAGTGGCCCTTTCCATGATATTGACGGTAATGTGGGTAATGTGGGGCTTGTAAAGCCATCCAAGGTGGAGAAGCAAACTTTAGAAATGAAAGGCCACAAGAAACGGCTCAGCAAGGCAGAGGAGGCGATGGAGGAAGCAATGGAAGAGGCCAAGAGATTGTCGCAACTTATAGCAGACGAGGACGCAAAGAGAATCCGAGACCAAAGAGATCTCATGGAAGATGTCCCTGAGGCTGTGGTGGCAGCAGTAGAGCAGACCGCCCAAAGTCTGCGTCTTGATACATCACCACTTACTACCAGAGCAAACGGCAGTTCGTCAGATGCAGAACGGAGTCTCACCAATGGTGCTCTCAAGCCCTCGCAGACAGCAGCGAGTCCGGAAAGCAAAGCTTTACAGCCAACAACTCCTGTGTTTCAAGATTCGGTGGCGCAATCGCAGCCCCAGGATAGTCTGTCGTCGCCACAGTCATCTACCTCGCCTACCTCGAAACATACGCCAGCTTTCACAAGCTTTGATCAGATCGTCCCTCGTGCAGTTCACTTGGCTCTCCAGGATGAATCCCCCATGAGACGCCGGAAAACGGTGTCTTTGACTCTTCATAACGCAAACATAATAATTCATGACGATTCAACGAGCTCTGACAAGGGCAGGTTGCGATCCAAACCCAGTGCAGACTATCTAGTACAAATCGAACCTGTCTCGTCGGATCATCCGGGCTGGATGATTGTCAGGCGATATCCCGACTTCGAGACTTTGCATGAAGTCCTTCGGCGCATAGCACAGGTGTCCGGTGTAAAGGCCTTTACGGAGCAACACCAAAGTCTTCCCAATTGGAAAGAGCACACAAAATCGTCATTGCGGGGGGAAATGGAACGCTACCTTCGGGATGCCCTGTGGTACAAGGAACTTGCAGAGAGTGAGGGTATGAAGCGTTTTCTTGAGAAAGACCAAGGGCAAGCAACTTCAACATCGAAAAATGGGTTTCCAGGTATCGGGTGGCCGACTCCTTCAGCATTTGAAACGATGGGGAAAGGCATGCTCGATGTGCTCACCAGTGCACCAAAGGGCGTTGCGGAAGGTGGAAAGGCCATCGGAGGTGGAATTACGGGAGTGTTCACGAATATTGGAAACCTGGGCCAGAAAAAGGTCGCTAATGGTACTCATGTCGCTGGACGGTCATCGACATCAACACTACCTAGAATGGACAGCATGAATTCTATCGTTGCGTCGTCCAGATCTGGCCGAGCTAGTGAAGATAGCCTCCGAACGACGCCAATTATATCCACACAACCTTCCATGCTTCCGACAATGCCACGGCAGAACTCCATTGCCGAAAGCGAGAATGAGCGAGAAGCTCCCGTGTCTGCAAGGTCGTCAATGAGCGGGCGCCGGAGCTTACCTCAGAGCCGAGATCACAGCAGAGCTCCCTCTTCAAGAAGAGGCACGCCTCTATCGTCGCCGATCCATGGTGTTATGGATGACATGAAGTTGCCACCTCCACCCGGCGAAATTGCAGACGACTACGGCTCTTACCCTGACGACTCTTCGATGAACTCGCGGACAGAAAGCAATGTCAGAACCTCCACAAGTACAGTACCATCTCAGCCGTCTCCAGGGCGCCCATCTCTATCTGGGACAAGAAGGTCATCCATCCAAGTAGCTTCCACCCCAGCTAAGAAACATCGACCTCAAAAGGAGCAAACACCGCTCACCGAGGCGGAGACTAAAGTTGCTGTTGAACTCATGTTTGCTGTGACCAATGAATTGTACACACTCTCTTCCGCATGGAACATCCGTCGCACTTTACTAAATGCCGCCAAGACATTCTTGTTAAGGCCAGCAAATCCATCGTTAGCTGCCATTCAATGCCTCATCCAAGACTCCGTTATAGCATCAAACACGTCTGATGCTGGCGTCGCAGCCCACATCAAGAATATCAGGGCAAGCTCATTACCGACCGAAGATGAGCTGAGGCAGTGGCCTGCGGAGATGTCAACGGAGGAGAAAGATAAGCTCCGCCTTAAGGCACGGAAGCTACTGGTGGAAAGAGGAGTTCCCACTGCTCTGACTGGTGTCATGGGCCAGGCAGCGACGGGCGAGGCAATGGGGAGGATTTTCGACTGTCTACAAGTAGAAGAGGTTGCAAAAGGTCTGGTGTTTGGCCTCCTTCTACAAGGTGTACGAGCGGTGACACAGTAGACGAACGGACTTGACATATGGCGTTTACTTCCATGTGTGGAATATGCTTAGTATTATTGGATGATGACAAGACGGGATGGCCTGTCTAAGGGGCTATTATTAAATGACGGGGTAGGCTGGTAGCTTGTACATTACTTGTATCATAGATGTTCAAGACATATAGCATCGCACACATGTAGAATCAGTAACCATAGACTATGTATGCTGCGGGAATGATGATATCGAAGTCTTGCTTTCGAAAGTTGCGTGCTTCACCTCGAGAAACATAATGGTGTATCAGAAACAGTTCTTAACAATAACCTTTGGGGCAGAGAATACATGGCGGATGGGCCCAGCTGAGTACCATAGGACTTACAGCGGTGCGAACACATAGAAAGCACCAGTATGATGCCTGGCGACACCTATCTACCCTGCTGTCCAGATCGGCGCAAGTATGAAACGATTCAGCATCAATTAACATCCTAAGACTTCCAGACCTCAGTGCACGCTTGCTGGTACATGATTGGGAGAGAAAACTATATGCTTCGTGGACATTTCAAGTACTTGTCGGATATCATCACTCATTGCCACACAGCACATCATCCTCGAAAATGGAATCACCTCTCTGCCTCCAAGCCTAACTAGACTTAGTCTTTAGAGGCACCACTTTCAGCAGAAAGACCTTCACGAAATGAGTAATAAAACAAAGAATATAACCTTCAAAGATTACCATCCGGTTGGCGACCGAGAGAACGAAAAATGGAATGCCTAAAAGAGCCAATATCGCAAAGTTGGTGTTCATCCATCCAGCACGTCACCAGCTCAGCATATCAACCACATCGATGGGGTGCCTGCGTCGATGTCTCATGAAATAGGCACAGCATAGTCTTACCCAGATGATTGTATGGCAGATTTCCATGTCTATATTCCCCATCAATCGCCACTACACCGCTGCATCGAATCGGGGGAGCAGGGCCGTTCAACCTGTCTGTGTCTTGTCCGATGACCAAAGTCGAATTTTTAGGAGGGAGCTTCAATATATGCCGCAATTCTGACATGGCTAATACTGGACTTTTACTGCAACACTGATGCTCGCACGAAGTCTCAGTGAAGATCGAGTATTTTGCTTTGACAAGGATGCATAAAAGGGCCGTATCCTGATCACAAAACCAATACCTTTGACTCGCATGAGGTGGGCGTCAGGTTTGCGTCAAGTCATCTATGCAGATTTTGTACACTGGCACACAACATTGGAGCCCGTGACGTTGCACGATTACTTAATGAAAGAAGGGAAGATGCAGACCGCAAGTTTGGACCTTTGAAAGAGCCTTGCAAAGAGGCAGCACATTAACACCACAGGTGGTTAGGTATTGAGCTACACGAGTCGTGTGAGACATCTGGAGTAAAGAAAGAGACAAGCAAGAGAATGAATAGTGTTGAGATTATACTTCCTCCCTGCACCACGGAAGTAAACCCAGGTACTTTATCAAGTGTAGGAGGAAGATCTTCAAGAGCTACCTCTAGAAGGACCAGATCTCGAATGACTAGATCAAGAGGGAAACCTCAACTCCATCAACCCTTTCGCAAAGCTTGGGTCCACAACTTTACCGCCTTGTGTGACTACTATTTCGCCTCTCTCCGCTAACCTTCTTGCAGCCTGCCTACACCGTTCTCGGGTCCTTGGAGGGTTGAGAGGTTCTTGAGTGCCTTTATCTACTCCATCTGGAGAGATAAGTGCAGGCTGCTCTACAGAGTGTCGGATATCAGGCTTCCAGTCTTTCATCACCTCCTCTTCAGCTTCCTCGCATGTCACTGCGGCACCTTGTCCTTGCGTACATCGACGTTCTTCGAGGAGAGAAATAATCTTTGACTCAAAAGAAACATCGATGGAGTTGGGCTTGATTTTGTGCTTCCGGCATGAATTCGAGCAATATGTTATTGCATCCCAGTTCTTCTAAAAAGCAAAGTCAGCATAGCATCAGAAAATGCAGAGGGAGAAGAAATCATATGGCGCGAAACGACCACATCATCCCGAACCGAGAGCCTGGCTTGCCTCTGTCTGGTTGAGACATTCATTCATTACTTCTTCATGTCGCCTTCAAAGAAATCTTTCGTCGGAGGCGTTTATCCGAAGTCTCTGTCAGATTCGGCCTCACTTTGGCTCTTTCTCAGAGAGACATCGTCAGCTCTGTCTATGGAAAAGTCATAAGATGAAGCTGGAACTTAGTCTCCATCTCTACGGAAGTCACGGGTCGATTTTGAAGGACGGGTTGGGCGAAGAAAAGAAAATGGCTCGCGTACCTCCCACTTCTTCCTCCAGCTTATCTTTCGGCCACAAGTAGCGCATATCTTGATCGCCGTGAGCGGATTCATGGCTCGCAGGTGATGCTGGCGATGCGTTGTCAACACTGAAGTTGAGGCCCAGGCCCACGTGAACTTATGCAGCGATAGAACGGGAATAGGTACAAGTATCCAGGGCCGTGGGGGTGGGCATGGCATCAAGGGATATGGGTCATGGTGCAGGTAGATGTGGATGTGGGTGTGGGTCTGGTGTGCGGATGGCGCCGAAAGACAAAGCTGGGCCGGTGACAAGTGGGAGTCTGGAGAGACCGGAAGCGGAAGCGAAACCTGCTCCTCGCTTGGTGGCGTGCTTGCTTCCACTTACTCACAAACTATTGTTGGTGAGGAGGATTGGATGACTTGATTTCATTCGTTGAGACTTGGTTTGAGAAATGGCGAGGAGAGGTTTGAAAAAGAAAAGGAAGGATGAAGAGTGCATGAGCGGGATGGATAGGAAACGTGGACGAATGGCTCAGATCAGATTATATCAGATCCGATCCGATCAACCCCTCAGTCTCATTCTTCCAGTTCGGTCGGCCTGATGGATCAATGATTGAAGGGGGAGACAACGCCAGAGGAAGCAGCATGATGACTGATTGACTGACTGACTGACTGACTGACTGTCTGACTGTCTGGCTAACTGTTGTAACCAGCTGTGCCAATAAAGAGAAGGAAGATGCTTGGTACAAACCAAGGAGCTGACAGACTGGACGAGACGGGGTGGGATGTGGCTGATGTGATGGATGGGATAGATGGGATGGGGGAAGATAGAGCGGAGTGAGTGAGTGATGGATGGACAGAAATATTGCCTAATCTACCCACAATATAGTAGCAATCAAATCCTCATGGCCACTGACTGTGCATGTTGTAGAATGCAGTGCTGTTATCCAGACATACCTTTAGCGATCAATATTACTGCAGCGCCAAGGCCTAAACGCACGACATTCTGATTTTATGGCTGTCAACTGGTACTAAGTGATCTGACATTTATTACCGTACGACCGGTGCCTCGCTGCCTCTGTTGCTAGTCGTGCATCTTCATCTGGAGCCACAAGTGGATGGATGGTGTAACATGTCCTCCTGTTCCTCATGCGTATCGTCACCACCTTGTTGATTTTCACTGCCCCATTCATCACTGGGCCAGTATCTCCCGTGACAAGAAGAGCCAACAGGCAACAGTTCTACCAATTCTTGCCGACTATGAACTGCTCTGAACTGGATTGAACTGACCTGAACTGCTCTGAACGCCTGTACTGTACCACCACTAACGGGCTGGGTTGACAATTTCAAAAGGGCTTTGAGCTTAGTCTGACTCCCTTTTGTACCTGCCCCACCAGTATACCTATCCTATCCAGCAGACAGCAGACAACGGAACGACAGACACTCACCCACCCTACTTACATTCTTACTGCTCAAGTACCGTACCGTGACTGTGCTAAACCTCTACCTGATCTAAATAACTACAATAACGACAAATCGGACCAGATAGCCAGATTCACCCAGACTACTTGGCTGGACGCTATTCTCTCTTTGTGTTTATGGTTATGTTTATGTATATGTATTTCCTGCTCCTGCGCTAATTAATTAATTGCATTCATCCCACGCAGGCAGGCAGGCAGTAGACACGGGAGTTGTCCCCTTCCCTCCGTGTTTAGTCCGACTCGCCCACCTACTCGTGCCTAGGTACAATACAAGTAGCGTGCATGAGTAGCTGAGCTTACAAGCACACTCCATGCCAAGGCTCGCAAGGGATTGAGTGGGTGACGTCCTGTCCCTAACGCCAGCACGCCGGATCCAAAATCAAACCGAATAGAAAGTCGCAATCGCAACCACGACCACGACCACGACCACGACCACGACCACGACTGCGACTGCCGCTGTCACTGCGACCACCACTGCCACCATGGACGATAAATCTTTCAACCCCATCGTCGGCGTGCAGGAGACCGCCGAACCAGTGCAGGTGCAGGTGCAGGTCCAGGTGGACAACAACAGCGAGCAAACGTCTGTCAAGGCTGCTCCCAAATCCATCCGCGAATCATCTACATCCTCAATAGCGCCGGCAACGAAGAAATCACAAGCCAAACGTGTCACATCCGCAGCGAATTCTCCAGTTCCCTCACGAGAGTCATCTCCGGTGAGGCCAGCTCTTAAAGCGAATGCATCCACTCGCTCTACACCAAGCCCCGCTCGATCGAGAAAGAATAGCACGCAGGAAGTGAGCCCAGCACGCTCAGCCAGTGCAAACACAAATCCACCCTCTGCAGCTGCCACACAGAGAGCTTTGTCTGTTGCATCCACTCCCATACTCCATCCCACTGCTTCGGAACCGATCATAAGAGCACCTGTGCCCCAGAAGCCGCCAGTAACAACTGAAGTCAGAGAAACTCCTCGCTGGCCGATATCTCCAAGACTACGATCCCCTCCTCCTATCAGTAAGCCCTCAATCCTCTCGCCGCGGAAGGTCGATCCAGAGGCGCCGTCAATCAATGTCCAGCGACTTCCACAACCATTGGAACAACAGGACGGAAAGCCGGGGATTACGGATAACGAAGCAGAAGATTCACTGTCCGTACCGGGTATGAGAACGCCGGCGAGAGGAGTCAGTGGAGCTAGTTCAACACTGGAGACTGTACAAGAGATCAGTCACCCAACTACCCCGGGCCTAGAGTTCGATAGCGCACTTGAGAAGGTGGATGGCTCCTCGTCACAGTCCCTGCTGGGTCAAGATACTTTTACGGATAATGCGTCTACCAACAGAATTAAGGCAAAGCCGACTACTGCTGCGAACGAGAGTGGAAGTGAGAGTGGAGGAAAGGGCGAGATCAAGATGAGGTCTACATCGGTTGCTCCGCAAACTACTGGGCGGTCCAATGGCCCTGCGACGAAAGCATTCACAGGTGGAGGAAGAGGGAAGCCTTCAGGTGAAGGCTCCGCGAGAAACATGACAGTCGAGACCGAGACGGTCAGCTCGATTCCGCAAGTCGCTGTTGGTGGACCGGCAGGCGCAGGAAATAATGGAAGTATCCGAACAAAGCCGAGTTCTGAGACGATACGGCCGAAGAAGGAGAAGAAGAAGACTGCACGCAAGGCACCGTCGGTCACTTCTGGAACTGGTGAGCATCAACATCTGTCTAGGTCAAGAATCCGTCATCATCACCACCATCACCATTCCACCCGGGAAGGGTTTGGAGATGACTTGGTTATTTTTACACCGTGCTCTCGTTCTCCTGAAAGGTTTGACGGTCAAGGCCCGTCTTCTCGACCTTTCTCACCATCACAGAGTAGCGGTGCAGCAAGTCCTTCGCGTTCAGTTTCACAACCGTCTCGTAGACCAAGTCTCAATCTTCAAGCTGTGAGCATTATGCTAACCAGAAGTCGTCCAGCTTCTTCCAAAGCAGATATATTTGAGGCCAAAGTTGCCAGTGCGGTTGACGAAGCCAACTCCTCAGACTCGGAGGAGACTTTCGTCTATGAGTCGAATCCACCCGATGTCAGTGACCGACCACGGCGCTTTCACTCCCGTACTCCAAGCGCCACTTCGATGGCAAGCCAAATCGACCAGAGGAATGGGGTACGCACGATCATGGACGGTCACCACAGTGTGGCCATGAAGAAGAGTATGAAATTCGCGAATTCTTACAACAGCAACGGCCAGGAGCAAGCCCCAGGAGAGGACGACGGTAAGGGAACTGCCCGGAGTAATATAGGTACAGGTAGAGGAACTACACATCACCACCATATTGGTGGTCGATGGAATCGCAATGGTGGCGGTAATGGTCACCCATCACTCTTTGATAACGAATCTCCTTTTCCAAATGCAACAAAATCAAAAGTCGGGAACAGCCCCCGACAATCATCACGACCTACAAGTCCAAGAGTGGCCAATATGAGGATGGCTGGAAATGGGAAGAGGGCATCGCCAATACCCTCGACCTACGATCTTGACGACGGAGCAGATGACGAACGGACACCATTAGTCTCAACAGTGCGGTCGAGCAGGTCTAGCCGAAGTCGAAGACAAGCAGGGTCGATGCGACAACTTGAGCATCAAGCATCACGCCACGAACGATCATTCATGGCTCGGTTTGCCGGGTGTTTGGTCTTGGCGATGATGATCATTCTGATCATTTCTGGGGGCATCGGCTTCATGTTTGCGACAACCCAGCCTCTGACCGATGTCAAAATACTGGCGCTGAAGAATATCATCGCAAGTGAACAAGATGTCATTCTGGACATGAAGGTTCAGGCTCGGAATCCGAATCTAGTAGTTGTTACCATCGACTCGACAGACTTGGTCATCTTCGCAAAGTCCAAGTATGCAGGTACCGATACCGAGTGGTGGAAACATCCTTCAGGGACAAAGTTTTCCAGAAGAGGTCTTCGAAGGCGCGATGACGATCCGCTCGATCCACCGCTGGGCGAAGACCCGAATACCAGTCCAAACTTGGTCATTGGCCATGTGTACGAATTTTATAGCCCTCTGACATTCGAGGGCTCACCATTTCACGCCGAGCCCTACTCATCATTGGGCCAAATTCGTATCGACCATCCAGGAAATGACACTACACCAGCGGGTAGCGAGCGGTGGGGAAGAGTTGTACAACATGAATTCGATCTCATTGTGCGCGGCACTCTCAAGTACACACTGCCATTAAGCCCAAGGGTCAGGAGCATCAGCGTTGAGGGCCGAGTCACAGTAAAACCAAATGCTGCAGACCAGGACCCGGAAGAAGTTCACGTTATGTGAGGATCCCATTTGCTAGCAGGACTAAAGTAGCTCAGTATGCTACATTTCCTTTTGTCACTGTTTTTGTTTGTACAATTGAGCGACTCAAATTTTTCATGGCATAGGCGAGAAAAGGCGCAAGCGAAATACATCAACGTAGCTACATGGTTTGGCTGACTTCGTTTGGGACAACAAAACAAAAAGTGGCAGGATGTTCCCACCTGATCACTTCTCCTTTTGAGGTGGGATTCATGTCGGATTAAGTTTGGATTTTGTTTGTTTCCTTGGGCGCTTGAAGATTTCACAATATAGAGGGCACAAAAGATAGAGCACAGGATGAAATGAGGCGAGCAAGTTGTCGTGGGTCAAACACCCCAATTCTTCTTTTAACGGCCGACTTTGATGATTGTTGAAAGTTTGCATCAAGTTGCATTGGGATTTTATAGAGTATGACCACCTACGTGGTGAGTGGCATTGAATTTGTACATTTGAGCGAGAAGATGGATGGGCGGCGCTCCAATCGATCGGAGAATCACAACAGGGGTTATACCCTGAAAGCTTGACCTTTCCGCGCTTAGCTGAGCTGATAGTCGAATGCAGTGGTCTAATGTCAATGAAGACGCGCTCTACTTATGTCATACCTATGACCATCTCTGAGTATCTTCAACCTTATATGTGACGGCATTAGGCGAGGTGCCTGTTCAATGTATAGAGAAACATGGTCAGATCCACCTGCTTCGGAAACTTGTTCAGACCTTCCATCCCTCAAAACTTGTCGTGAGCATTCTTTATAACGCGTCTGAGCCGCTTGATTGTTGTCATCGTCGTTCAAATCACCTGGATACTCCAGGGACACTTGATTGCTTATTAAATCCGAGCATGGTGATGTTGGTGGAAGATGTGAACAGGATGTCACCCCGGCAAGTTAGATCCTCTTCGACGACAGTGACCCTCTTCCTGCAGAGATCAGGAGGGCTATCGAAGACTTCCTTCCGTGTGTCGAGGCTTTCAGTTTGGAATGCCACATCATGGCACCTCCAAGCATCCAAGCAGCAGCTGACTTCAACGAGAATCTGCAACTAACATACTTAGGCGAGCCAGCCTCCTGAACGAAACATTGGCCAGACACATGGAGTCATGCTTTCCTGCTACTAGAGCTTGATACATAGTAGAAGACCAAATGCGCGATTTCGTGATAGAGCAACGCAGCAGGAAATTTCTTTACAAGAGGGCTAGGGCTGCACGCGTAAAAGAAGTGGCCGATTGAGGCCCTTGACGACAGTAAAACCAGCACACTAGGCTTATCATCTCTCGGCATACGTAGACAGAACTCGGAATATACTTATATAATTCCTCGTCTATGATTAGTGTAAGATATTTAACTTCTAATTGAAATTTATTGTACGTCTATTAGGTCGTCGTGGAACTAATTGCAAATTTGTCGCAAGAACGTCTCGTGTATCAATCGGCCGCTTTTATTTACGCAGTATGGGGGTTGGAGTGCCACAGCCTTGGACGTCAAGTTTCGTCCACTTGGGTCATAGCCATTCTGTTTGGGGAAGTTAGTCAAACCGATAATTACATGTGGTTTGAGAGCTCTCGCTTGGACATATATACTTGAGCTGAGTACACCAAGTAGATTCTTGGTGCACTAAATCTCGTGCTAAAATGTCATAGAGCCCGCATAGATCAACACGACGGTCATAGCCTCAGCCGCAGAGCGCATAATCTATTGGTCGATAATTTACTGTAGAGTATCGAAATATCTAAGGGCCGAAATTTATTGGGAGCAGGAGACGAGGGTGCGGATAGATATCGAGCTTCGTCTTCGGAGGCTTGTTACTGTTTGGATTTGAAACTTTTCCATTGTAGCTGCATACTTTCAACGAAGCATGTGAATGACAAGAGACAACATGAACGTCAGGGAATTTAGATAACCTCACCTCTATCGCACAATCATGATAGTGCTGATATCTGCCCGTGTGCCTCTCATGGTTGACAAGCGTCCGCTTCTTTCCGCGGTATCGAATGTTTCGCATCCATACTTTATTGCTTCGGTTCTACAAGACACGAATGTACCGACGACGAGGTTCAGGGAAGGCTCCGACTCCTCCGAATCCCAACGACACGGCCACATGGGAAATCGGATCGCCGGGGATCCAAGATGAAGAGCATACGGAGACTTTGGATAAACAGGGGGCGGCGTCGGCAGCCGAAAAGGGGTGTTTTGGTACATGGAAATTGGCTTCTGCCCAACGCAGAATGAAAGTCATGCGCCAACGGGAACCCCCGCCCCCTTTCTAGACCCCAATTCTACTGTACAGTATCAATATCAGCGGAGTGGGGATCGGCCCCCTGTCGGCAATCTTGGATCCCCGGCAGCTCTGATCTTGGGCCGGGAAAACTGGGATGGCGGAAAGCAAATACGAAAGTGGCAATTATGGGACAAGACGAGGGAGGGGGTGATTATTGTATTTTCAATTTATGTTGTTGTTGTTGTCGCTGCTGTTGTTGATATTGTTGTTATGCACTGGAGTCGCGTGAGAGAGCAAAAGTAAACAACAAAAATCATAACAAACATGGGGGCGATCTTCCTTATTTGCCCCTCGGATGCTTTCCCACTCTCTTGTGAAGAAAGCAGACGTGGCACTTGTGGATGCGCATGGATGGTATCGGGCAGGCAGAGTAGTGGAATGAATGCTGGGGCGTTGCACTTTTTAGGGGAGGGGAGAAGAATAGAGGAGAGGAGAGGAGATGTAAGTTGAGGTGAGTTGAGTTCAGGTGAAGTGGAATCTTGAGAAGGGTCTTGATCTGATCCGCGAGACAGACCCTGAAGGGGCCAAAGTAAACTTTAGCCCAAGCCCAAGCCCAACGGCTCGGAAGAGCCGCAGGAAGGTGAAGGCGAAGGCGTAGGCGTAGGCGTAGCTGCCGCGTCCATTCGAGTACGCGTGATGATTGGCTGAGCCATGTGCGGGACTGACATGACATAACACAACACAACACAACACAACAAATAACAGAGCGGAGCAGAGCAGAGTAGAGCCAAAAAAAAAAAAAAGGACGCTCGCTGACGATTCTCTGCCGATGCTGCAAGACAATTCGAGGAAATTATTAAACTCACTCACAACTTCGAATATCATATCATATCATATTGCTTTGGGCTGGTTTGGTTTGCCTCACCGTGCCCAGCAGACTCGTGACAGGGGAGATATGACACGTCCCTATCCCTGTCAAGTCGCGTCGAACAGGAAAGGAAAGGAAAGCAAAAATAAGACGAAGGCAGTCGCGTCGAGTCCCGTTACCACAACAAAGATCCACTCTACTCTCTACTCCACTCGACTCGACTCCACTTCCCTACTGGCTCCCTCCAGTGGTGAACTCCACTGAATGACTGACTCTCTCCTCGCCTCTCCTCGCCTCTCCTCTCCTCTCTCTCTCTCTCGTACGGACCTACTGTACTGTACTGTACTGTACGTACCTACCACTCGGCTCTTTCCCCTGCCCAGTCCAGTGTCCACCTACCCACCCACAGGACAGACGCAGACCGCAATTTTCCCTTCAACTACTGCGTCCACCCAACCAACCAACCAAACCAACCCAACCTCCGCACCCTCATCCTCACACTCACCCTCACCTCGCATCTCCATCGCCCATCGCCTTCGCCTCTCCTCCACCTAAAACATTCAACTTACCGTCTGGATATCAGAGACAACCACCGACCAGATCCCCGAACCCTGGTACATCTGTCACGGCTTCGACGGTACTACTATTATTATTACTGTTGTTGTTTTCGTCGACATCGACGTCGTCTGTAAAGGAGAACAACGTCAACGCAACCACACATCAACACGACGACGCTCACCTCCGCGCGCCTCTGTCTGATATCAATCACCTTGTCATGATTACCTCGACTTGACCAACGCATTCCTGCTCGACCTAGTCGCCGCATCGCATTCCTCAACCTCCAACAACTCCAACAACGTTCAACATTCCCATAATCCAGACAAATTCACTACTCCTCGGCTCCACTTTCGTTGCGCTTGCAGCAGAGCTCGACTTTCTCAACGAGGATTTGCCTAGGTATCGATTGTTGGCATATTTATTGAGGACAGAACGAAAATTTGTGTGGAGTACGAACCTGCGCCTACCCTCCGTGCTATCTTTCCGCGCTGTCTTGATGCTGCAAAATCGATAAATCGCTTCGTTGGGTTCTAGCTCTTCTCATATTCACCATCGGAAACGAACCACACAGCGTCATCGCGATTCTTCATATCATGTCGTACTCAAACAGTGGTGGAGGCGGTACGCTGACTTTGCCGTCTCCAACGCATGTGCACCGTGTTGATGTGAGCTCGGCCGTGAGAACACTGCGACGCTCTCTTTCGCGCTCTCCGTCAAAATTCCGTCTGGTTACGAAGTCCCCGAGCTCGTCGCCCAAATCGCCTCTATCGCCTTCTCCATCATCGCCACCGAAACGAGCACCCTCAAACAGTTCGATCTTTGGCAACAGTCCCAACAACCCACCTCACACCCCCTCACCTTTGGCTGTACCTTTCCCACCAAGCGCAAAGCTTGCACTTCGGTCGTCAACCCGTGGTAAAAGTACGGCGCCTGCTCGACCGTCATCCCGGACACGCACCTCCCCAAAGAGCCCCGTGAAGCGTGCTTTAAACCAGGCTTCTGATTCCGGAAATACGACTCCACATCCGTCAGCTGGACTTGTAGGTGGGCAAGAAAATAGCAGGAGCTGTAGTCCCGGGGAGCGTAAAAGCTTCGAGCGAACCACCAAAATGCCTTACACATTCGAAGCGACGCCAGTCAATCATGCCTTGTCTAGACTAGGTGGCGATGGTGCTAGTGATTGCCACACAACTTCGTCTACCTCAAGCCCTCTCAAGCGCAGTGATGCAATCATGAACCTTGATCAGGCCAGTCTGGGAAGCCCAGTTGCAAAGCGCCGCAGCTTGCATGGCTCTGCAAGCTTTGGGCATGATTTCAATGTATTCGATCATGGACCATCCTCACAGTTCGATATCCACGATGAAGCAAGCCACGAATATGAACTATCCACCGCATCCATCACCTCCGAGAATCCTTCATCTTTTACATCGATGCCAAGAAGATCCTCTTCCTTGCGGAAGTCGACCCTGCAGCAGCGCCACGGTGAGAAGACGTCGTGGGGTAGAAGGCAAGCTGCTCAGGCACTGGCCGCTCAGCAGCTGGCCAATTCGGGACCGCACGTATCGACCCCTGTTCAAACAAAGAATAGACCCAGGTTATCTTTGGACCAATTCATGCCGCCCATGTCAAGGGACAGCCCTTTCTCGTCTCAAGGAAGTCTACCAAATGCCTCGATGCACCTGGTTAGTCATCAGCCTCATCCTCTTTCGCGGACTATGACTACTTCATCATCAAACTCAAGCATCGTCGACGAGTCCCCGACACATGTTCCGGTACATTTTGGTGAACAGGCAAGACCAAAGCTTGACTTTTCCAAATCTCTCCCTGCAGGAACTTTGAGACCATTTGCGTTTGAAGCTTCCAGGGACGATAGTTCCTTCAACACTCCACAAAACTACAAATCCGTCAAGCCGCTTCCCGCTGCATTTGCGTCTACTGGGCTCATCTCTAAAGTGAATCGAAACCCGGAGCAGCCTCTGGTATCTCGCGGTAGTAGTAAGGGAAATGTTCCCGATACTCCTTGCAAGAAGCATGTCAATGGATTTGCTACATATCCAGCACCGGTACCTGGGAGTGCCATTGCCAAAGCCAGACACATTCGCCATTCTTTTGGAACTCCGTCAACCCCATTCAACCCACACGGGACGCCGACTGTTCAGGGCATGTTTGGCAAAGGAGCTGGCGTATTCGGCAGCGCATTTGGCAATCATGGCTTGACTCGACGAGGCAGTTTCTTAAGTGTGGATGGAGACGAAAGTGGAGGATCGCCAGACGCAAAGACCATGCACGCTGGCACTGATTTTGATCTTCCACCGACACCCACCAAGCAAGCTCTCGTGCAACAACAACAACACGATGGCAGCCCTAGCAATCACAGGAGCTTCCCAGCTCCGACGTCAGCTGTTGGCTACGAAAGTACAAAGGAATTGACCAGAACCAGCAGTAAGTTGAACCTCTTTACAAGTCCAGACAGTCGGGAATCAAATGAGAGTGATGGGTCATTTGATGTGGTGGACTCACCCACTCCAAACAACAACCGAGATTCTCTTAAAATTTCAAACTCGGTGCCCTCATTCATCAGGTCACGGACTCGACGCGCTCTGAACCTTCGTTCTGCGGCGCCTCTGGTTCCCAAATCTCTTACTACCTCCTTTCTCAGTTCTGCGAGTAAACCGGGCTTTGCTAAAATCAGTTGTGTGGCTCCAGCCAGTCCCTTGGAGCGTACAGATTTCATCGAGAGGCTGTCTCCTAGTACACCTCAGGAGAGCATGCTTCCGCCCGACCCTAGTGGCCTCTCTATCTCAAACCACCGTGACAGCCAGGCTTCTCATCTAGGTGGCCAAAGCATGCTACCTCCTGCTACGCCAACAACCGGCCGTGAATACTTTCCCAAGATTGGAGACCGCCGCCTCAGTACCACGCCGGTCAGCACATTTGCCCCAGGCGACCTGGACGACTCTCTCCTAGCCAGATTTGAGAAAGTGGAAATGATCGGCACCGGCGAGTTCTCTCGCGTGTATAAAGTCACCAAAACCACGCAAAGCCGCCCTGCTACGGCGCACTCATTCTTCTTTGGTGCAACCGGTTCTCCATTATCCGGGAAAACCCCACCGACGCCCATGCCAGAACGCATCTTCGCCGTCAAAAAGACACGACAGCCCTATTCGGGATCCAGGGACCGGCAACGGAAACTGCAGGAGGTCAATGTGCTTAAGGCACTCGGACAATCTGATCATGTCTTGCATCTCATTGACAGTTGGGAGGAGAAGAATTATTTGTACATTCAGACTGATTATTGCGAGGAGGGTAGTCTCGATGTCTTTCTGACGACAGTGGGACGCAAGGGGCGATTGGACGATTTCCGCATTTGGAAGATCCTGCTGGAAGTAGGCCAGGTAAGTTCTCTTCCAGTTCAATGGCCGTGTCTTTGCTGACTGCTCGCGCAGGGTGTGAAGCATATTCATGATTCGGGTTTCATTCACTTAGATCTGAAACCTGCCAATATCTTCATTACCTTCGAGGGCATCCTGAAGATTGGTGACTTCGGCATGGCGACCAGTTGGCCTGCGCAATCTGGAATCGAGGGTGAAGGCGACCGCGAGTACATCGGCCCGGAAATCCTTATGGGCAATTATGACAAGCCTGCCGATATATTTGCACTCGGTCTCATAATACTTGAAATCGCCGGAAATGTGCAGCTTCCTGATAATGGACCTACGTGGACCCGCCTCCGATCCGGGGATATGAGTGATGCACCAAGCCTTACTTGGAGCAGCGACAGCACCCTCCAAAGAGACGCAACTGGCATTCCTCTTGAGGAAAGCGACGTCAACATGGAGTCTTTCTGTAGTGACGATGAAATCGAGACCGATTTTGGATCACCAACCATGAGTAGTCGCAAGCGCAATTACGGCAACTCGAGCAGGTCATTGTCTCACGATCCCGGGAACCTTTTCGGCTCCGCGCGCAGAGGCGAGCTCCATCGAGCACCACCTTTCATGAGGGATATGTACCATGAGCACGCCCTTGACAAGCTTGTTCGATGGATGATCTCGCCTATTCCTCATGATCGACCGCTTATAAATGACGTTCTACGGTCAGGTGGTGTCGAATGGGTCTCAACACGGAGACGTGCTGGTGCAACGGTCTTTGAAGGGAACTGGGGTCCTGCCGACACAGTCTTGGCAGATGATGCGGAAATGATGGATGTTTGAATCGACTTGGGACTTTACTTCACTCGGCGGCCTCAAGTCCTGGATAGGATGGATGAGTCTTGGATGACTCCTCTTGAGTGTGATCTCCTAAACGGCGTTGGTAGGATACCCGGCGCTCGGTCTACAATCTCCACAAACGAACAACAACGAAATACATTATTGGCTTGCTTTCCAATACCAAGGCGCCATTTGCAAGTTTACGCATTCACGAGACCATGAACGAAACGATAGATCGAATCGGTTACAGTCAGTTTGAGCAAGAATCATGTTGAGATTACGACTTTTGCGTCTTTTGGGAAGGGTGATGTCTGAAAACTGTGCTTCGCTATTAGCTAAACCACATCTTTGGTTGTCTTTGTATGGAATAATGTTTGGGGATGGGTGGAGATATTAGATTCATCCAAATGTCTGGCTCGGTGTGACTTTTGCATGGAAACCAGGGAGGGGTGAATGACAATAAATTCTCAAGAACCGTGTCTAAATCTAAGTCCCTTTTTAGTGTCTGTATGCTACAATACATGCTATCTGTCATATTTGCTGCTTGTGATATCTGATCAAACGGAAGGAGTTGCTGGCATCAGGTGTGATGCGTGCTTCAAGCAATCGCCAGAAAAGAGAGCAACACATCATAGGTAGCGCCTAATAGGTTTGACTCTTCTTCGGTGTAGGTCCCGTTGAAAGCAGCAGCACTTACGATACTGCCTCCTGAACCGGTGGGAAACAGGTCTTGATCAGCCTTGTGGTAAATCTCATCTTCTGGCACCGTCCCCATGACGAAGAAGTCCTTAACAGTCTGTGATAATGACAGAGATGCCAACGAGACAGTGGTGTGACCAGGCCCTCCCCTCCGTGCAAGCTTGGATGATCTTGGCAGCAAAGACCGTAGTTTCCTAGACGAGCAGGTTAGCAAGTCCTCGGCTAGTAACGTGCTGGCTCCAGAGACACTTGATTATCGGGCTAAATGCGTACTTGGCAGAAATGAGAGGTGTGGTGGAATCATGTTCAGGATTAATTATGAGGACTGTTGTGTTCATGGCGGACAAAACAGAGTCGGAATTTGACATAGATGATATGCCTGCATTACGAAGAAGAGGGCGATTGTCTGGAAAATTGCGGCAGAAGCTTATGGGCTTCACGAGTGTCAGCGCTGATAAGACAGATTTCACACCTCAACCTCGGCACTAGAGGGTTGAGGGTGCATTCTCCACAGATCCGTGGCGAATCAGGTAAGGATTATACGCACCGTGAGGCCAGCTGACAAGAAAGGCGTGTTTTCTTTGAGAGAAATAGACTTCGTCAAGGAAATCACTTCCTGAATTGTGATACTACTTGACGCCGCATTATCTATGCAGTTGAGGGGATACACGCTTTGCGTGCCAACCCCTGGAGCTGCTGGGTCTGTTGGCGCAGCAGCTGCTTGTGATGAGACCAAGTCGACTAACAGAGTTGCTGGTTATGACGTTAGTAACTGCTTGACCAGAACAAAAAGGGTATGGGGTCCAGAAATTCAAGATATGGGGTGCTTGAGGAGGGTGACAATACGTACCGTTGCGGACTTCAAGGCCTTGAAGGATATGTGCAACAAGAGACCAGGTTACTGGCACCCTCATGAATGACCACAAGAAGACGTTGAAGCTATCGAGGCTAATAGCAGTACCGAAATAATCGATTGGATGCAGAAAAAGGTTCTCGAACAAGTCATCTATGCGTTGTGCTAGAGTTGAAGTTACGCCAGCAGGTGGCACAGACAACGCACAGTCTGAACCAGCTCCTACGCAAAAAGCTATGAAGTCATTGAGTGCGTCTCTGACAGATACCTGGTCAACCGGAAGCTGGCTCTTATATGTCAGAGCATTCGTTTCTGGATCTACAACTCCGTCGGCAACTACTCGTCCCACCCGGGAGGGGAATGCCTGAAGAAACTCGGCCAAGAATATAGTGCCATACGAGAAGCCCCACTGATTAATAAATAAGTCAGTAATTATCATTGAATCAGCTTGCACAAGTGTTGGAGTGCACATGTAACGCCGACAGACTTGAAGGATTTGAAGGGGTCCAGAAATTACCTACATAGTTCAACTTGGCATCTGACCCATCGATTGCATCCTGAAAAGGTCAAGGAGTCAGCTGTTAAACGTCAAAGCTGCCTCATGGGTGCTGTTGACGGCTGAGATACTCTACACAACTTAGGGGTTGAGAAGTGGGTGCACCGCCGCGGGGTTACTAACAACAATAGCTGCCATATCTCTTGCGACATATGCAGCAGAAGATGTATAGAGAGCCTCAGAGTTCTGGGCCACGCAGGCATCCACAAGTCCAGCAACTGCAGCATCAAAGTTTGTGATCCTAGTTGTCACCTCGGCATCGTAGCTCTGTATCACTCGTGGAGTCAGCATTCATAAAAGACACCAAGGTGATAGGGGGAGCCTGGTTGGAAAAATTCGCTACAAAATCTCGATGTAGTTGAAATTATAAATATTGAGTCCGCTCGGCACTTACTGAGTTTGAAAACATCCCTAACCACAAGTTGGGGCTTCCGGGCAACTCCTCGGAGAACTTGTATTCTGCCGAAGCATTATGAAAGCATTGAAGCAGGGGCGAAGAATCGCCAACGCTGGATATGAGGTTAGTAGGTCTTTTCTTCTTCTTTTTCTACTTCTTTCTGTTTGGGGATTTCCAGAGGTTTCAAGATCGATGCTCGAAGTCGGGAACAGAAGAACATTCAAAAGATAGGGAGATTCAAAGATGAAATGATACATACCCTCTCGGATCCCATCCGATAATGTCATAGAACCCCCCCGTAAGAGTCGAAATTGCTGCTCCTGCTCCCGCTTTTACGAAAGAGAGTCCGGATGCTCCTGGGCCACCCGGATTCACGAGAAGGGAACCCAGACGCTGTGACGAGGATGCTGTAGAGATGTATCTAACCAGCGCTATACTAGCGTTGGCTTTAGACGGCGATGAAAAATCATATTCGAGAGGCACAGAAATTGTTGAGCATTCCAAGTTCGTACCGCAGGAAGACCAAGTCACAGGGGTCGCTCCTACGATGACAGTAAAGAAGAGTAGTTTAGCGAAAGTGAGTGGCTTGGTCATGTTGATCTGAACGAGTGCGGTGAGCCGCAAGAGCAGAGTCTGAGGGAGACCTGTATATTTGTGTCATTCCGATTTTCGTGTACGGGGGTAATCTATTTAGAGGCAATCAGGAAGGTTTCGATTTCGGCATCGGCGGAGATGATGCTTGGAAGGTCTGTTCATTGACTTTTCGATAACACCAAACGACTTGTCCGAGATCTATTGACAGCCCCAGGGGTAGCGAATGTCACTCCGCCGACAGAGACATATACTATTTGGGTATGTTTCATTGGGCAGCGACGAATAAGCATAAAGCGACCGTCTTGGTTGAGACGCATTGCACCAGGCAGCTGAGTGACCGATAAGCCGATACTCACAATGCCTGACCTGGCACTGGCTTATCGACATCTTGTCATGATTGCGTTCTGCGTTCAGTCTGTTCGCGGGTCAGATCTTAGAAAGTTCACAACGATTCAGGGCAGAAAGTATAATAAGAATGATGAGGTCAATCTCCAATATGTAAGGTTAGGAAGATTAAGCGAAACTTTCGTTAGATTGACGACTCTCCATACACTGTTCCACAGCCTCCGCGAAATTTACTCCACTGCCATTTTTCATTGCATTAATCGTCCACCCCTGAAAGGTAACACTTTGTTGCTTCCCCATCGCGGTAGGCTCTCGAAGGTGCCAACCTCGAGTTTATCTTCGAAGCAGCTTGAGTTCAGTCACGTGCCTAGAGTCTAGTGAATCCAACCCCGCGCTAAAAACCTTATCGTTCAAAAAGTTTTGGGGCAGTTTCGTATGATACCATCACCACAAATAAGGCAATGGGGAAGCTCAAGTCCAACAAGCGCAATGGCGCTGCAGCAGGCTCAAGCCCCTACTCCAAAGCACAAGCTGCCACCAATAACGTCTTCAAGTTTGTCAGTTGGCTCGGCCTCTCTTCTCTCGGCGACATGTACTGACTATCGGCTCCGTAGAATACGAACGTCGGTCAGCATATCCTCAAAAATCCAGGCGTTGCAGAGGCCATAGTATTAAAAGCAAACTTGAAGCCCACAGATGTAAGCTATGCTCCAACTCTCGAGAACGCATGCTAAACCTCTGACCAGACCGTTCTTGAAGTTGGTCCTGGCACAGGTAACTTAACGGTGAGGATACTGGAGAAAGCGAAGAAGGTCATAGCTGTGGAATTGGATCCTCGAATGGCAGCAGAAGTTACAAAGCGAGTGCAGGGGAAACCCGAACAGAAGAGACTGGAGGTTTTGCTTGGAGATGTCATCAAGACCGAGCTGCCGCCCTTTGATATCTGCATAAGTAACACTCCATATCAGGTATGGCCCAAGTGCAATTATGCTGTCGTACAAAAGCTGACGATGTTCAGATCTCCAGTCCTTTAGTTTTCAAGCTCCTGGCCTTGCCTAATCCTCCCCGGACATCGATCCTCATGTTTCAGCGAGAATTCGCGCTTCGACTTACGGCGAGACCAGGCGATCCATTATACTGTCGATTATCTGTGAATGCCCAATTCTTCTCCAAGATCACGCACATCATGAAGGTAGGGAAGAACAATTTCAGGCCCCCACCACAGGTAGAATCCTCCGTTGTGCGGATAGAACCTAAGATGGGTGCGGAGCGCCCTGGCGTGAGCTGGGATGAGTGGGACGGTATGCTGCGGATCTGCTTTGTACGAAAGAACCGGACTATGAGAGCAAGTTGGCTGGGCACGAAGGAGGTTTTGGCCATGGTTGAGCGGAACTACAAGGTCTGGTGTTCTGCGAATCAGATACCTATCGATGAAACAGAACTCGGGGAATACGAGGACATGGACGTTGATGGTGGAGGAGGAGAGGTTGCGTGGGATGGCATCATGGAGGTCGATGAGGAGGATGACGAGCCAGCATTTTTCAGAGAGGAGGCAGAACGCTTATCGAAGGAGACTGAGGCTAAGACAAAGAGTAAGAAGAAGAAGACCAGAGTTGCGGAGCTAGTGAAAGAGAAGATTCGGAAAGTCTTGGAAGATGTCACCGAGCTGGCAGACAAGAGAGCTGGGAAATGCGATGAAAATGACTTTCTTCGGCTCTTGTCTGCCTTTAACGAAGAAGGTATACATTTCGCCTGAGCAGGGACATAAATTTTGTCGATTATTTAGCAAGGCGTTAGGGGCGGCTTCTCTTGTCAATTCTTCAGAAGTATCCAACGGGATACTGCCTCCTCACAAACATGATTGGTAGGCCCTCACATCGCTCTCGCTCTGCTGCAATGCATGGCTTCTACGAGTGCCAGATATTCCATTCATATCGTCCAGACAGCGACATTGTCGATGAGTCTGTTCTAATATCTCTTTTACTCCACAACTATGCTGATCTTCGTACCAGGTGATCCACTATGGCGGAAAGTACGACTTGACGTCGCGACGTATTCCGATTCGTTGTATGTAGAGCTCAACATGACATACTTCTTAGCAGGGGTAACAAATCCATCATTCTTGGCCGTGCGCTCACCTGTGCATTTGATGTTCTCATGAATCAGCGTTGAAATGCTAGTGGATGCACCATTGTACAAAATTCTGGCCAACCTCTAGGATTGTGCTCGGACTTTGTGTGTGGAATATTTACCACTTGCACCAAATATCTATCCCAAGTTCATTCGGAAGGCCAGGCCCAGAATCTTTCGCGATATATCACAAAACTAGCCCTCTAGCAAATTCCCGGCGATTGGCTTTTGGAATCCCTCGGGGTGAGGACCCATCCAAATTGCCAACAAGGTAATATGGTAGTCTAGCCAGTGGCCTGAGGATGTCTCGTACATAAGAAGCGACTGAGTCTGTTTCCGGTATGTTTTATGGGTTTGAACCTGCAGCAGATACTGAAATATTTGAAAGAGAAGTTCTTAGGCGAGCGAAGGCTAACTGCGACATGATATAGGTGGCCCGTGTAGTCCAATCGTAACAGAGTACAGACTCACGTTTGCAACTTTCTACACCTGGAATCCAGCTGTAGGTTCAAATTGCGAGAATCTTTGGTTAAGGTGTCATGGAAAAGATAATTTGGCCATTAAGTTCCGCGACGTGGAATATATGTTGTAATCTCAAGCAGGCCTGTGAAATTGAGTTGGATTTGAAAGCATAATGTGTAACGAGTCCGTTATCAGTCTATCGGACTGTCCAAATTCTCCCATTGCCATCCCTGCATCGAGCCCGCCTTCGCACCAGAAGGTAGGTACGAATTCCACCGCAATCGTTAGATAGCCCTTGTACCCAGTATCATCCTCATCCTGTTCTGCTTCATCCAAAGGACCATACTCTGGATCTATCGCATAGACGAACGGCATTTGCGATTCTGTGGCCTGTCTCAGCACAGAATCAACAACTTCGTCATTGATCATGAGCAAAAAGTGCGGAGTTGGCCTCTCGGTTCTGATTCTGGTTCTTTGTTGCCAAATACTGCGAACAATTAGCAAGCATTGTAATATTATATCAATAAACGTCTGTAATGAAAGTTTCAAGTCGGACAAAGTCTTGGAAGATGGGTACAAACTCTCTCAGGTCCGCTATACTCTTCCCCTCCAGCTTCTCATCCTCTACCCAAAACACCTGCCATCTATGCCTCATGCCTCTGGGGTCGCGGCCTGCTTCCGCGTCCCGTGTCCACCGCTTCATCACCAAAGCCTCAAATTTTTCTTTGAACGCCGCCCATTTCGAGTCAGAACAATTGCTATAGCTCTGTCGGTAAGCTAGCGTGCCCACTGTGCAAGTGATGTCGGGTGCATAGTTGCTGGTATCGCACTCATCGGCTACGAGTCTAGCCCAATCCTCCTCTTTCGTATCGTATATTTCGGAATATGAGTTATCGCGCACTAAGGACGATGTCGATATGGTATGGGCAATGGACGCATGAGCTGATGATGACGAAGCGTGGGGTATGAAGCAGGCGTGAAGTGAAAGAATACGACGAAGAGGCAAAGAAGGTCGCGAGAATACTATAAGCCTTCTAGTCGTGACGGCAATTGGCCGCATGGTTCGACATGTGTTATTTGAAGAAGAAATGATGGTGCGATGGTCTTGGTTATAATGGTGTCGGAGATTGGAGGTTGGGAGCTATCCCGCGTTGAAAAAAAAGCGGCCGACTGAGGCACAGGGCGACCCTGCGATAACTCTGTAATTTGTACTATGATTACCTTGAAAACTTGCAATAATTCTTGAACTCAAAGATCGAATAGCTTCTACTTGTCCTATACGAAAAGCATTTAAGTATATTCTTGAAAAAGGCGGAGGAATTATAAGTTAAGTGGACTAGTTTGGGTGTTCATTATGGGCCTCAAACGGCCACCTTGTTTTCTTTCGACGCGGGCTGGCGAATCAGCCAAGCTTTGCTGTCGCCTCGTAGAATACTTCGTCGGGGAGTGCAACGAATAAGCGAGACCCCGCGACAACACGCCATTCTAAGTATAGCATTAGTAAGTGTTTAATACACGAGTATTTTGGAAGTCGTGTCAACCTCGACTGGATATCTACTCTCATCAATGAACCAGGATCTTGAAGCCTTCAAACAGGAAACCACATTCGCTCATGCCATCCTGTGGGAGAATACTACGGATCGAATGTCACAGTCACCACCCCCACCTCTGCGAATCGCAGTTTACATATCCGCCCATGGCTACGGCCACCTCGCGAGAACTCAGAACTTCTTAGCCCTTGCCTGCCGTACTGGAAAATATGAATTCCATATTCGCACCTCCTCAACACTACATATAAGCAGCCTGGACTACCCTCTACATCCCAATGTCGTGCAGACTAATGCCTACCAAATCGACGCGAAGAATTCGCTATACGCCCTGGACACCTTTGACTCATCTATACCACAAGCAAAGGAACTGGATTTTCTCAAATACCGCAAGATCCAAGCGATAATATCAGATACAGTGTCTTTACCATGTCTCCTCGCACGTTCCCTGGGAATTCCGGCTATTCTCATTACCAACTTCACGTTTGACAGTATATTCCAAGCCTTATTGGACAGTGCGCCAGACGCAGGTAACAAGGCAAGACTACAGCAGAAAGTCGATGAGATGTCGGGGCAGTACGCACTTGCACACACAATCATACGTCTACCTGGCCACATCCCGTTCCTATTTAGAGGTCCAAAGATTGTGGACGCCCCAATGCATTCTCGAAAAGCGGAAAGAAGCAGGATTGAGACATTCGCGAGTCTGGGACTGCGAACTCCGGAAGACACCAACGTCCTACTTCACTGTTTTGGAGGTCACGCTTTAGATGCCCCTGCCGAGGTTCCAGAGCTCCCAGAAGGATGGATATGTGTAAGTCAAACCATTGACTTCCCACCGCTCTTCCATAAGATAGGCCACGATGTGGATATGCCGGATCTCATCGGAGCTTGTGACGTAGTCCTTGGGAAGCTTGGCTGGGGCACCTGCAGCGAAGTGATTGGGAATGGATATAAGCCTTTCATCTATGTTCCACGGAGTGCTTTCATTGAGGAGGCTGGGTTACTGAGTTGGATGCAGACTGCGCATCGGAGAATCGTTCGTCTTGACGTAAAGGATTACGAGAATTCGGTTTGGCTGGGAGCGATCACAGAAGCGCAGAAGATGACATTGAAGAGACCGGAACTGGAACAAGACTGGGCGGGGAATGAAGACCGCTTGGTCCAGATCCTGGAAGAAACGCTTCGGAATGCGATGAAGTGACTTTTTGTCTACTTTATAAGTTTGCGATCGAATTCTCGCTAGCCAAAGGAAAGTAAAATAGAGCCAAGCCAAAAAAAAAAATTATACAAGAAGATATTATAATAAAAATTAAAGAGAGAGAATCCATAAAAAAAGGTATGGCGTTTATAGTAAGCATATACTACTATTACTATACAATTAGTATAGCTTAGAGAAAGCGACTTCGAGCTTGGGATCGGGCTCAGGGCACTCCACTTCAAGACAAGGCCAGGCTTATGTAACCAACGCGTCCAAAAACCTGCAAGCACTTTACACGCATCGCGAAAACAAGATAACTCATGCCTTCTAGGTACTGTATCCACAGCACAGCACAACACACTGAAATTGACCTCTGTCTTGAGGTACTTGGCCAAGGACATCTATCAAATGCGCCCTAGACAATTCAGAGAACAGTGCATGTTCTGCCGCCTGTTCTGTCGCAAGCATCCACAATATTGACACCACCCAGTCTTTGTAATGCGCGTCTCCTAGATTTTCAAACACGACTGGAGCCATGCGCTGAACATGTTGATGCGGATTTCAAAAGTATGAAGTTGAGTTTCTCTCTGAATCTGCGTCATGAGGTCTCCCATTCTAACATGCTTCATGTAGTTATACTTCGACTCTGCAGAAAGACCCCTTCTCCAGCCATCATGGCATCCGAAGATCATGATCATATATCAGGTTCCAAGGATCCTAAAGGTGAAAGACGACAAACACCCGAGCAGCAGACGGCACAGAAAGAAGTAGAGACCTCGCCACCTCAGTCGGTCTTGTCGCATAGGCCTCGAGGGTCTTCCCAGAAGGCCGCAGAGCCGAAGAAACCAGATTCACTTTCTGTATTGGTTTCTGCGCCCGCACGCCCATGGGAATATCAGCCTTATCAAGGCGACACTACCGTGGAGACTGTTATCGAGGAGACACAAGGGCCTGGTGGTTCTACATGGTACAAAATCGAGCTCGAAAGTGGGAATAAGAAGAAGGTACGAAGAGTATTGCGTTGAGATACCTCGACACTTTCTTGATTCATTATAAGCAGTCTGTGTCTGGGGCATCTTTTGCGCTCCAGAGTATCTAGGAATGCTTGGATTCAAGTGATCTGTCTACCTCACTGCAATTCAGGATGCTGAAATAGCTGCTGTACCAGGACGAACAAGTAGCCTCTCTATGTCTAGAGAATAGCCTATCGTGGTGCTATATTGTCACTGTTATTTTACCCTCGTTCGATTTACTTTTCTTCGTATCATGTCTTGACTTTGGAATTTCCGTGCTAGAACACCCTGTCGCGGGCAAATTCACTTTGATGGCGCATTGAGAGACACCGACTATATAGCATCCCTTTTCTGTGTTCCGACCACGTCCTGGAAACATCTCTTCTTCAACGAGCCACGACTGCTTCTCCATTCTTGATTTGGACAAGCAACACACAAGAGCTTCCTTCAGCATACAAACTGTGTGGCCTCATTCCCTCGCTTTTGTTATTGAACCTTTTCTGCATCACTGTTTTTTGAGCTCAAGCTTGGGTATCCATTCACCTTTTCTTCTCTTGTTGGAATCCACACTCGTGCTATGATCGAAATAGGAGACTCGTCTGGACAAGACACCCCAGACTAACTTCTACCAGGTTTCATTAGAAACGCTTCTTCGACTTCGCAATGGTCAAGACGCTCTGAACCTCTTCAATCACAACACAAGCGCATCTGAAGAGACAGAGCCTGATATGGCTACCCTAGCCAGTAAACGTGTCCGAACTAAGACACCAAATTTCGGTTTCGTGGATAGTTCTCTTGTCGCTCTTAACTCTGACGATGAGGTCTCCGGCGACCGGTCAATCATCAAGAAACGTCGCCTTGACAAGGGACACGTCTCACTGCTGACAAGCAAGAGCACTTGGCAGAACAATCGAGTCGACAGCCGCCCGCCTTCTCGCACAATCCATGACGAGGAAAGCTCGGCTTCCGATTTCGATGATCCAAAACCGGCACGTGTCACAAGATCAGCTCATGCTCGACCTGCCCTCAAAGCGAACACTTCTTTCCAGGACGGTGTGGATGACGACGACGAGGACGAGTTAGCCGGCCTAGCACACAATGAGAGCGACTCCGACATTGTCTACATGCAACCGAAGCGCTCAAAACGCAACAAACCCCGCCAGACGAGATCACAATCTAAGGGTGACAAAGTTAAGAGCAGACGCAGGCCCCGAAAAAATGATAGCTCCGCATCCTCACCCGAGCGTGCCCAGCCAAGCCGTCGCTCTGGCCGAGAGAGAGCTACAAAGGATATGAGAGAGCGGGACATGGATGAAGAGTTATATGCTGATGACGTTACTATCAACAACACTCCCAAGGTCATTAGTATACGCGAAATCTACAAGCTCATCGCCAGGGACTTGCCCTTCAGTCGATTTCACAACCAAGCTTGCGATGTCTGCTCAGGTACTGGATCGCACTCTAATAAAGGCACCAGCCCTCTCATTCACTGCCAAGGGTGCTCTACGTCCATACACAAAGTCTGTCTCGGATATCGCAGCGGAAGAGAACACATGGTTACCAAAATCGGTCATGAGAACTTTGTTCTACAGTGTCGTCGCTGCATTGGTACTTATGAAAAGAAAGACAAGTCCGCACCTCATTTGGACGTCTGCCAGGATTGCAAGAAGCCTGGCCCCGCTTGCGCCGCCTTTGCTCCCAAAAGAACCCCTAAACAAGAGGAGAAGCTGAGGGAGGAGAACGACGGAGATGATCCTATTACACCGGTGCCTGATGCCTTGGTCAATAAATCGGGAAATGTTCTCTTCCGTTGTACCTCCTGCCAACGTGCTTATCACTTTGAGCATCTCCCCTCACTCAAGTCTTCGAAGAAGGCTGAGACCGTGGGCATCGATGAGACTCGCGAGAAGCGTTTGAAGGAGTACTCTATCAAGTGGCATTGTAAGGAGTGCTACCAAATGCCTGCGAAGGTCCAGGGACTCGTTGCTTGGCGACCCGCTGACCGAGAGGGTTACCGTGATGGTCAAACGGTCGATGAATTTCGCGAAGACGAGAAGGAGTATCTTGTCAAGTGGACCGACTTATCCTACTTCAAATGCACCTGGATGTCGGGTGCGTGGGTTTGGGGCGTGACCGCTACGACTATGCGAAAAGCCTTTGTCCGTCGTGATGAAGGAATCAATGAAATGCCGAAGTACACAGAAGAAGAGGCTATTCCTGAGGAATTCCTGAGGATGGAGATCATCTTTGATGTTCAGTATGACGACGAGTTCGAACGCGAATCTGAGGAAGCCGACAAAGCTGCGATTAACATGGTTGAGCAAGTCTTGGTCAAGTTCCACGGTCTAGGTTACGAAGAGGCTGTTTGGGAGGAGCCGCCTGAGCCGAAGGATGAAGCACGCTGGACGGACTTTGTCGCGGCTTACAACGAGTATGTTGCTCGAAGATATTTGGAGCCACCAACCGCAGCTATCATGAGCGCCCGTGCAGAAACTTTTCGGTCTTTAAATTTTGAAAAGGACGTTGAGTTAAAAGAACAGCCGTCTGCTCTGACTGGGGGAAAGATGATGCCCTACCAAATGGAAGGTCTCAACTGGTTGTTATACAACTTCCATCAAAAGAAGAATGTCATTCTGGCAGATGAAATGGGACTGGGAAAGACAATTCAATTGATTGCTTTCATGGCTTCACTCGTCAAAGATAATCCGGAGGTCAGTCTTGGTAGCTTGACGTGAGTGAATCATGGTTTGCTAACAGATTAGTGCTGGCCTTTCCTCGTTGTTACTCCCAACTCCACATGCCCTAACTGGCGCCGAGAGATCAAGAAATGGGCCCCCGATCTCCGGGTTGTCGCTTATTATGGCACCAAGAAAGCCCGTGACATGGTCATGGAGTATGAGCTCTACCCAGATGGCTGCCGTGACCTTCGAGCCCATATCGTTGTCACTTCTTATGAAGCTCCAGTGGATGATAGCAGTCGATCATTCTTCAGACGGATCAAATGGGCTGGTATGATTGTCGACGAAGGCCAGCGTTTGAAGAACGACGAGAACCTGCTCTATGTTGCGTTAAAGGCTGTGAAAGCTCCCTTCCAAGTTCTACTTACTGGCACCCCACTCCAGAACAACAAGCGTGAGCTGTTCAACCTTCTCCAGTTCCTCGACAATTCGATAAATGCCGCTGAGATGGACGAGAAATATGCAGAATTGACGAAGGAGAACTTGCCTGAACTGCACGAACTCATCCGTCCATTTTTCTTGAGGTATGCTAGTAGTCAAAATCCACGATCACTTGGGAACAGCTTTTACTGATATCACCCCTAGGCGAACCAAGCTTCAAGTACTGAAATTTCTACCTCCTATGGCACAAGTCATACTCCCCGTATCCATGAGCGTTGTCCAGAAGAAGCTGTATCGGTCTATCTTGGCAAAGAACCCGGAGCTTATCAAATCTATTCTCGGCCAGTCCAAGACAGTTCTTCGGCCGGCCGAAAGAGGGAACCTGAACAATATTTTAATGCAGCTCCGGAAGTGTCTCTGTCACCCATTCCTTTACAGCTCGGCCATTGAAGAAATCTCGAAGACAGATTCTGAGCAAGATGTGCAGCGCAAGCTTGTCGAGGCGTCGTCCAAATTCCAACTGTTGCAAATCATGCTACCAAAACTCAGAGAGAGAGGCCACAGAGTTCTTCTCTTCAGTCAATTCTTGATGCAACTTGATCTGATTGAGGATTTCTTGAATGGGCTTGATTTACCTTTCCAACGCCTTGATGGCAATGTCGGGTCGTTGGAGAAACAGAAACGTATCGATGCTTTCAATGCACCGAACTCGAGTCTGTTCGCATTCCTTTTATCAACTCGTGCCGGAGGTGTTGGAATCAACTTAGCAACGGCCGACACTGTAATTATCATGGATCCCGACTTCAATCCGCACCAAGATATTCAAGCCCTGTCTCGAGCTCATCGTATCGGGCAAAAGAAAAAGGTACTGGTCTTTCAATTAATGACAAAGGACAGTGCCGAAGAAAAAATTGTTCAGATCGGTCGCAAGAAGATGGCCCTCGATCAAGCCCTGATCGAGAGCATGGGAGCTGAAGATGATGCTGGTGTCGACCTGGAATCCATTCTCAGACATGGTGCCCAGGCGCTCTTCAATGACGATGATCGCAATGATATCAGATACGACTCTGCGTCTGTGGATAAGTTACTGGATCGAACACAAGTCGAGAACACGGACACTAATGAAGAAAAAACCGCAGAGTCCCAATTCTCGTTCGCGCGTGTTTGGGCTAACGATAAAGGCACCCTTACTGATGATGTTGAAGAGGACAATGCAGATGAAGCTCCTTCAGATCCTTCAGTATGGGACAAGATTCTCAAGCAGAGAGAAGCAGATGCGGCAGCCGAAGCTGCCAGAAACATGCAGACTTTCGGACGTGGAAAGAGGACTCGTCAGGTAAGTGCTCGAGGTGTTGCTAGTGCAGATCATCAATATGCTAATTGCATTCTAGGCTGTTAACTACCATAAGTCAAATATGGATGTCGACGACGACCCTTCTCCAATGAAGAAGCTGTCCAAGCGAGGTCCTGATGAGTCTGCGAGTGACTTAGACTTCCGTGCTGGTGCCGATTCTGATGGGGATGGAGATGAAGAATCTGATGTTGAGGTATTTGATCCGGGAGAGCTGGAGCTGCATCAGAATCAGCATGGACGAACAGCCCGGTCGACTCCAATTAAAGGTACGGGCAGAAAGCAAGTTAATCCTGAGAAGGCTACTTCTAGAATCCAGAAGGCCTGTAGTACGGGCAAGCAAATCACATTACAGCATGCCAAAGCTGGCGAAGCCAAAACGCCCAATCCTTCTAAGCAGAAGCTAGCTACCCAATCTATGGCTCCTAGCAAAGCTTCGAAGCAGCAAGTACACCCTTCTAAGCAAATGCTCCTAGCCAAGACTATGGCTTCTAGCAAGGCAACGAAGCGGCAAGTCGCCTCCAAAGCCAGAGAGGTTGGCTTCGTGCTCAAGGCGAGGGCAGATGAGCCTCAAAAATCAAACTCGTCTCAAGAAGCCTTGCCAAAGAAGACAGAGGCTGCTGCTAGACATCAATCAGCTCCCTCTCAACTTCAGAATGGCAGCGGAAAGAGCAATGCATCTCAACTTAGAGATGAGTGTGGCAACAGCCCCACCAACAGAGCTGTTCCTAGAATCTCCAATTCTGTTTTGCATCCAACAATTGACAATCATGTTCAAGCTAATAGAACGTTACCTTCACAGACGCCCTCTGGCCCAATCTTCCACACAGCCACTACCAGTCCTCGAACAGGTACGGTAACGCAGGCCCACAGCTCGGACTTGGATACCAGACCGCGCCTCGGACTGAAGATTCGATTCAAAATGCCACAGGGAGCCCAGCGAGACCCTACTCCGACGGAGCCAGCGAGAATCCCCGTCCACCCCACGCTAATCAAAGCGAAGCCAGATATCAGAGCAGCGGCAAAACTCAACTGATTTTTCCTACCAATGGACAAGGAACAAGGGAACTGCCAAAGCAGCGACAAAAAATCAGTGCTCCCTGGTGCCCTGAATGTCGTTCTGACCACCCAATCGGCCAGTGCCCGATTCGGTCCCAGTTCACCGAGATATGTGACATATGTCGAATGTCACATTGCGGCATGGGCAAATCTTGTCCAAAGATGTCTTCGGAAGTCCAAATTCGTCTCATGCTCGACTCTCTGAACCGCAGTAAGGAACCCCGTGACCAGATTGATGCCGCGAAGAAGATTCTGGAGAAGGCACTCATTGATCGAGATCACGAGAGGAAGGCGAGACGAGGCAGATCCTAGGATACCAGGCCAATTTCAATGTATATAATTCTCCTTTCTTACTTGCACTTCATACATAGACACTTGATCAGTACTTTTGAGTCACCTATGTGCGCTAGCGTTCACATTATGCGACACATTGCGCGCAAATGCATGGTGTGCATGGTGTGCATGGTGTGAATGGTGTGAGGCGGAGCTTCTTTGGTCTCGACATGGTCTTCTAGAATGCTGCTGGAGGACCTGGAGAGTAGTTGGCCGGCATTCATAGAGGTCAGCAATTGATGCCAATGCCAATTTACTAGATAGAATACAAAACGCAGAAGAATAAGTACACACCATACCAAGGCCGGCTGCAAATACAGAAGGTAAGGAGTTGTGGCATTATTCAAGTATTGTTTCTTCCTTTTCTAAGTCTTAAACAATTGTTTCCCCCCCAAGCATGACGAGGAACCAGTCGTGTAAAAATTGAGATGACACCCAAACGCAAATCTGTGAGCTTGCCTTGAAGGGGTTTTTTTTGAATGCTGTTGTACAAAAAAATGCGCGAGCTGTTCAAATGAAGCGCTTACGTAACGGCGAATTACAGTTTTCAGGAACCCCTCCTTTCGTCCTCTGGATATTACTTCCACACCCAGCTGTCATTGCTTCATCAACAACGATATTGACTCAAAGCTGGCAATGCAACATGTCCTTCGCTTTGACGAGCTATGTGTGTCCAATGCTTCAATCTCCTTGAACCTCAGCCCTGCTCCTGGCACTGTCTTGAGTTGTACCCAGACTCGGAATCGCCCTTGTACAAAGTCGGCTTCTCAACAGAATCTTGGTCAATAAGCATGCGTTACGAATTACGCGAGTAGGAAGTCTTAAAGGTGAGACTACACCCTGCTTTGGCCTACCAACCTAGCCAGATCTCCTGATACTTTCTGTGCCTATGCTTCGAGAATGCTAGGTACTTGGAAAGCAAGGCAGTGCAAGCAAGACTTTTCCTTCTTACCTGGTCTTCACATCATTTTTCTTGAAGGCATGTTATATCTTAGTAATTGGCTGCCACCGACAGATTCTAAAATGGTCGCGCGAATTGGGTGGAGAGCAAACGGTGGCTTTTCTCGAAAAACAGTGCTGCCTTTGAATGCAATTCAACCGCATAGTTTGCTCGGCTTACTATCTCCTCTCTCTGGGTGTAGATGGAATATATCTTGCTGTTCAATTCGTTCTGAAATTCTTGCAAAACTATTCGCGTTGACCTTTTCTCCCAACCTCTGAGGAGCCAATCTCGCCGTCGTCCAAGCATTGTTCTTGATGGATGATTGAAGGAATGGACAGATGTGTGGATACTTAAATCTTTACAGCTGCAACCTCCCTACCTCTGATTGGTCAAGGTGTCTGCTTCAGGTCCTACAAATGAGGATTGCTTCAAAGCAGTTCCATCTGACATGGAGATGGATTCGACGTGAAACGATCGTGTCCTGCAAGCGCTTTGTATACTTGGTACTTTGCGAAGTCACACAGTGGTCACCTTGGATCTTCATTTGTGGTGTTCTGGATAAGCTAGATGCTAGACATCAGGTCTCGGTGGCAGACAGAGAATGTTGGCCGAGAAGTGGTGGCTCCCGAAGAACTTGAAAGAGGCTTTATTCTCATGGTTGAATGAATAGTATAATTCTGGGTTTAGAAGTTCGACTTGCCCCGTAAACATTGTCCACGTTGGAATTGTATTAGGGGCAAAGAACCCTCCGTACTCGGCTCTGAGCAACGAGCGAGGAAAGAGAGTGTTTAACTCCAGTGCCTCTTCCAACTTTGTTTATGCGAACTCGCTGCCTAGCTGCAGCTCTGCGATGCCAATGGGCATCGCCGCTGGAATACGTGAGAGTAATCAGAGCCTTCATATTAATATGCCCTCCACCGGTTTGTATTGCCTGTTATTGAAGTGTTTCCCAAAAGGAGGTCAGATTCCATACTGTGATCTTGTATGACTGCCTTCTTTGAAACAAGGAAGGTGAAATCATGACAACGATTGAATTCAGATACGACGAGAGTGGCTTTGTGAATACTAATGAATAATAATAATAATCGACTCATTGGGTGAATCACCGGCGTCGCGGCGACTGTCAGCCTTTCGACAAGATAAATACTCGACGTTTCCACTTTAATTCTATCTTCCCTCGAGCCTCGTCATACCTCAACACTTCTTCTCCGCACAATATCACACAACGTCAAACAACTCTCTTCGGTCAGAGGAAACATATTGCATCTCCGCAGTCGAGTCTGCTAGTACTGTTGCTTGTAAACAAAGGTAAGTACTATTATTCGCCTAAGTCGCAGTGGCTTCCTTGCTAGTTGATGTCCTCTTGTGTCTGACTCGGGGGTTTCTTCTTGTTTGTCCTTACTCCCCTTCGATATACACTTGCTGATCTAAGTCTTCGAATATGCCAGAACCTCCTCCTATCACAATTTACGACGGGACAAATTCGTACCAAAAACACAACCAAGTCAAGTCACGGCTGGCTCCCTGACCCCTTTCTCGAGACGAACCCTTTCTTACCTTCGTTTGCCGCCTCACCTTCCACAAGGGCTACCTTTCTGTTTTCAACCCCCACGGGCCTTGGGTCAACCATAATTCATACCTTTTGGCTGTCAAGGTCAAAAGAAAGCAAGGAGTTCCCCTCGCACTCTACCAGTTCAGTTTTAATTTGAACTTCAGGAGTCATCAGCCAGCGCTTTCGCTTATCAGGCTTTGGTTCAGGATAGGTCAGTACGTTACCAGGAGCGTCAAGCACTATCTTCGCACCACTCTGCATAACAGCAACACAGCTCTCAACGGGAGGTGTAGGGAGATCTTGTAAGCGTTTAAATTAGATTGCTAACAGGCCACAGAGGCGGAAAGAGTGGACCAGACAAGCTATCACTGACACTGTGAGTTCATCGATCTACTCATTTGCCTATCCAGTCGTTTGATCAACATTAAACGTTGTTCAGTGTCCAGTTGTTGATGTGTCACGGGTAGGATCCCCATCAAACACTGCAGCAACCCGAAGCCATCCAGCTTTTTTTTGCTACTAGCAAACGGCGAGCACGCTTCTAAACGTCCAGAACCTTCTCGCCAGAAGAAAAATTCCTTGAGATTTGATTTCAATGTAAGTCTCAGAAGACGTTTTTTCCTTTTCTCAGCCAAGAGAGTTCGATCACAGCTTTGTCACAAACAAACAGTGCCTGTCATTTCAAGCTTTATAAAAAGCTGTATAGGTACGCCGTTCGTACCGCCTTGCTCTTTCCTCGCCATTTTCTCTTCCCTGAGCCCAGAATCACTATGTCAAATCAAGACAAGAGCTTGGTAGTTCTGCCGGATGATGGAGCCCACTCCCCTCCTGGTCTCCACATCCAAGACGGTAGCCCAGGTATGGATATCGAGATGACATGTCCACTGACTGCGATGAATGATCACAGTACTGGATCCACTTCGTCGTCTTTCATTCAAGCAGATAAGATGTCCTCATTCCAATCCACCCGTGAGCGAAACGAGCGAATGCAGATCAGTCACATTCGAGCTAGTCGAACCAATTCCCTTACTCGAGGTCCAGGTCCTGGCACATGGAGACACCCAGAGATACCATCATCGGTCCCTGCTAGTTCTTTCCATCAGTCGAACCAATACTGTCAAAATACTCCGATAGTTGGGGTTGCCCCAGACAACGGAGGTCCCCAAATAATCGGTGAAAATAGTGTCCCACTAAGCACTGTCTGCCCAGGACCTGTCTTCACAATTCCAGAACAGGTCCAGACTGCATACGGCTACGGATTGAGACGTCCAGACGGATCATATACTCGACTACTACCTGCAGATGAGTTCCCTGTGACGGGTGTCCCTCCCCGCCAAGGGCCTGAAGGGCTCATTATCGTGCCTGCTCCCATGCAGCAAGCTCCAGGACCAAACGTCCAAGATCGCATGGTTCCTATCGAGGTAAGTGATTCCATTATCTCGTTGTCGAGGGTTTTCTTCGGCTAAATAATATATGACAGGTCGTTCAAAAACTCCCACCACTTACTGTGGCTCGCGCTGAGCACCCAATGCAACCACCTCCATACGACAGCACCCAGGTATGTTCCGGCAACTTCTTGATTTGCTTAGGTTCTTATCTTCCCTTATCCATATTGCCCTTAATGGATCAAATAGCTAATATAGCAGCAGCAGCGCATCGATTCGATTGTAGAAGCCTCTTCCATGTCAACTACACCAACTCGCCGCGAAAAGATCTACTGTGACAAGTGGATCCACGAGGGTGTTTGCGCTTTCACTCAGATGGGCTGCAAGTACAAGCACGAGATGCCATTTGACAGAGCAACACAGTTGACTCTTGGTCTTAACCACGGAATCCCTAATTGGTATCGTCGTGCATACTCAATCACCATGCACCCTGAGAGCCCAACTCCCGTTTCCATGACAAGCCTGCCAAGCTCGGGAAAGCGATTTGAGGGCCCATGGCGCCGTCAAGAGGGACCGCCCCCTCATTACAGACAGAGTGGTGAGCAAAGCCGCCAAGCCCGTGCAAGTGGTAACAATTCACACGCAGTCGCTCGTAACCCCCCCAGGTATGAGCTTGAACAGAAACTCACTAATTACTACCTGCAGGATGTAAGAATCAGTCTGTCTTTGGGCCCATCGCTCCCCCTCAGCCTCCAAACTATGCAAACAACAACTCATACTCGAGCCTCAAGGTCGACCAGGAGGCAGAAGATGAGGACGAGGACGAGGACGAGATGGTCTACAAAGGCCGCAGGCATTGAGACCTGATTCATTCTGCAATGATGCGCAATTCTCTGGATCCCTACTGGTTAGAGTTCTTAGCCTCTTTGTGTTTTGTTACGATCTGCGGCCTCGGTTCATCACTTCGCCGCTTTTCTGACGTAGAGCGAATCCTTTCCTTCTTCTTGTCGGAATTCGCACAATTTCTTGGGGCAGTACGGTTGGACTTTGTACACTGCTTTGGAGCTGGATCATACCTTAGTACTTTTGAAAGTGTACGGATTACACTGCACTGGGTCCTGGGTTCTCTTTCGGCTGCTGCACTGACTTCTGTTGCCAATCATAGGTAAACGAAGCATAGATAGATGAAGGTCGGGCTCTCCCCCCCCCCCCACCCGGCTCTCTCTCCTTAGTTCTTCCCCACAAACACACACTTCGCTGGCGCTCTGCTACTTGGCTTTGAGTGGTCTGCACTGTGGGAAGATTCTATACTGCATGTTCACTAAACAAATCCGAGAATGGTGAATACAATTTAGTTTTCTTCACAATCACTGCCACTTGATGCTCTTTGTGCTTTGCCCCTTCTAAATGATTTGATATTCATTCCTTAGTCATGGGAAAATCCCTAGATAATCTCGTTATCCCTGAAGCACGATCTCAGTTGTAGTGACTACGCTTGCTGGAAATAAGACTGGTCACGGTTGTGAACAGCTCAGGCCAAGAAACTTACTTATTGAGAATACGAAGTCCACATAGTGGTGGAATTGGGTTTGCTATTTCTGGACGTAGAACAATGAGACCTCATGTCATCCATTCTTAGGATGGGGTGCAACACGTTGAAAAGTATGAAGTTCAAAAAGAGCACCAGGAGGCGAAGAAAGCTTACGTCAGCATTGTTAGCTGTGCTCGCTTCTGCACAACATCAACAGAAAGAAAAGGGGTAATTGGGAACCAGCTAGGTCCAACTACGAGCTTCCATATGGAAAGCTTGAGAACGTTGAGTCGCTGTCTTCGAGTTTAGGCTACGCTTTTACAAAGTGACTTCTTTTCTGAAATCATCTTTTCGAAGGGCTTCGAAATTATGATGGATTGATGGCAGGACATATCTCTAAAGTCTTAGACTGCAAAAAGAAAATATTCTGATGTCTAAGAAACCGGTATAGACGCAAATCATGACTTTCCAAGTGATAGTGTGGGATTCTCATGATGTGAGAGGAGAAGCACGGTCTGCTACGATGCGTGAAACTCGGAGCTGCTATTTACAGATAAGCATTTCACCAATGTCACTGATTGATCCGTGATAATGCCAAGGTCGCATCCGAGTCCGAAAGTACAAGTCGATTCGAGATATAGAGAAGCGAGTATTTACCTCTCTCACGTCATGGACCCATACCGTTCCTTGCGACTGGGCATCTGATTTCTTAGATGTACTGGTTCTGAACGTCAGCTTAAGTATACATGTACTGCAGGCCCCCAAAGGCGCCATTGATGAACCACGAATCGTAACTGTGGGCAGAGTATTAGTGCATCGCTGTGCTCCTCTAATGCTCTCAATTTCAAGAACGCTCCTTTTAAGGATCATGGCACTCATGGGTATTGAACTATCAGAAGAAGATAACAAGGTCTATTTCATGCAAACCGTCCACGCTTTCCACCTCCCCCAAAACCGTCTCTCCCCTGCCCCAAATTTCCAATATCGAAGAACTCCCCGAAATTGATCTTCCTTTTCTGTCCGGCGCCTCTGCCAATGGTACCATTAGGCCGAGTACTAACTCGAGTGTGATTATTGTGTCGTGTTCGCGGTGGCCGAGCGACTCCGAGGCCCGAAGATGCCGTATTCGAAGTGTGTGAGGTCGTTGAGCCATCGTGACTGGGAGCGCGACTGTTGTCTGGAATATCGAGATCTGACAAGGTGATGTCTGCATCCTGCGGATAGGGATGGGTGGACCTGAACGTGAATGTTGCCTGTGGAGGTATTGAGTTTGGGACCGACTCTATATTGTTCGAGACGACCGTTGATGGTGGTGCAGATTCTGTTCGCACCGGAGAAGCTGCTCTTATAGGGTTTGATGTGGTGGGAATTCGACTCGAGCTTTGTGATCTTTGAATTACTGGTGACGAGCCCCGCTCTGGCTTGTCCGAGACTTCATCATCACTCTCTATGTTTGGAGTCACAGAGTCCCTGCCATCTAATCGCTCGGTGGCCCATCTACGGACCCTCCAGCCCTCTCCATCGCTTAGCCCAATATCTTCCTTGTCAAGGAAAGCTAGGAGTTCGTCCAGAGCATCTTGATATCCTTCAGCTCGTGCTCTTCCCTGGTCGGCGGCGGCGCTCTTATAGAGATTGGTGACAGACAGAGCCGCGGCTTTGAAGGCAGTGAGAAGCTGCTCAGGCGGGTCCTGGTGCTTAGTTGTAGTCGAGGCACCGGCTCCTGTAGGCGTTGCACCCGGGAGAGAGGTGTTCAGGCTTCTCATGGAATCCATGATTGCGATGCAGTCGTGCCGTAGAGTATCTTGTTGTGGTGATTTGGGTCGAGGGTACAGAGATAGTAGGTTCGGCGAGGTTCGGCAGGTTGCAGGTCAAAGGCTGACTGAAGAAGGCGGCAAAGAAGAATGAAAGACACAGACAGGCTCGAAGGCGCTGGCTGTTGACGGATGAGCTAAGTTGGAAAGCAGGGCCGAATTTATTGAAAGGAGTGACTGGCGAGCGGCGCTGCTGAGAGACCTCCGGTGTTGAAGTATTTAGGAACAGAAATCTCTGGAATAAAGGATTTGGTTCGTTGGAGCACCAGGAGTGGAGCGGAGCAAGTGGGTGGGTGGATAGACAATTGTGTTGATGGTGATCTGATGAATGAGCCTGTCCTGTGTGGGCGGGGGCACGCAGGCAGGGAAGTCTCGGATCGGCATTATGATATTCCGTCGCTCCTGGGCTGCTCGAACCAAAATTCATTCGCCAGACCACTATCACCCTCACCCTCACCCTCATTCACGGTTTCTTCACACGCGTCGACGCCGTCCTCCGTCAAATTCCTCCTCAACACGCCCTCCTTCTCTAAGTTTCAACTCATCGCGAACGCGATCGGACATTATTTCTGACGTGGAAAACAACAACTGAGCACAAACAACGGCGACAATCCTAGCCAGTATTCTGCTCGCCCTCCTGGGTTGTGGTTGATTTCCCATGGCACCACGCTCCTCGCGCACGAGTGGCGCTGACACAGATACATCGATGGCAGACATGTCAGAACCTATTACACAGCTCCCTGTTGACCCAATGGTATGTCATAGGTCATCTTCTAGGCGATGCTCGATGAGCTGCAGTAATAAGACCCAAGTCTCAGAACGAGCATTGACTTTTTTCTCTAGGAGGTCGACGAAACACCAGATTATACGGAAGACTCGGATACGAATCCCAATACGACTGCTAGTAGCGTCGTAGGAGAACCGGTAGATGGCAGAAAGAAAAGATCACAAGCAACTCTCCTCAGACGAAGTGTCTTTGGAAAGAAGCATGATGTTCTAGGTGAAAGCAAGGTACGGCAGCATATATTTGGCCCACGAGGTATTGTTGGATCGCGCCTCCAAGACACTAACAACCAAGTAGGAAGATGACTCCATTCGGCGTTTTCGATACCTCTTAGGTTTGACCGACCTCTTCAGACATTTCATCGAGACCAACCCAAATCCACGAATCAAAGAGATCATGGTTGAGATTGATCGCCAGAACGCGGAAGCAGAAAAAGCTGTCAAGAAGGGTCGAGATAGACAAGGTGGTGCGGCCGTTGTAGGACGACGAAGAACCGAAGCTGAAGAGGATGCCGAGTTGTTGAAGGATGAGAAAGCTGGAGGTTCGGCAGAAACCGTCTTCCGAGAATCGCCAGGGTTCATCAAGGGCGGAGAGATGCGCGACTACCAGGTTGCAGGACTGAACTGGTTGATATCCCTCCACGAGAACGGTATCTCTGGCATTCTGGCCGACGAAATGGGTCTCGGCAAGACTCTGCAAACCATATCTTTTCTGGGATATCTTAGACACATTATGGACATCACCGGCCCACATTTGGTTGTAGTTCCAAAATCCACTCTTGACAACTGGAAGAGAGAATTCGCCAAGTGGACTCCAGAAGTCAATGTCCTTGTCCTTCAGGGAGCAAAGGACGAACGCCACACCCTAATCAATGACCGTCTGATCGATGAGAAGTTTGACGTCTGTATCACCAGTTACGAAATGATCCTTCGCGAGAAATCTCATTTGAAGAAATTCGCATGGGAATATATTATTATCGATGAGGTATGTCCCTCTTCTGAACGATTGAAGCATGCTGTATTCTGATTTCAACAGGCCCATCGTATTAAAAACGAAGAGTCGTCGCTGGCTCAAGTCATTCGGGTATTCAACTCTCGAAACCGGCTTTTGATTACCGGAACACCACTGCAGAACAACCTGCACGAACTGTGGGCATTGCTCAACTTCCTGCTTCCCGATGTCTTTGGTGATGCTGAGGCGTTTGACCAGTGGTTTTCCGGTCAAGGAGAAGACCAGGATACTGTTGTTCAGCAGCTTCACCGCGTCCTACGACCTTTCTTACTCCGTCGTGTCAAGAGTGACGTAGAGAAGAGCTTGTTACCCAAAAAGGAAATCAACCTGTACATTGGAATGTCTGATATGCAAGTCAAGTGGTACAAGAAGATTCTCGAGAAAGACATCGACGCAGTTAACGGAGCGGGTGGAAAACGCGAATCCAAAACTCGCCTCCTCAACATCGTTATGCAACTTCGAAAGTGCTGCAACCACCCTTATCTTTTCGAAGGCGCAGAACCTGGACCTCCTTATACCACCGAAGAACATATCATCACGAATGCTGGCAAGATGGTTATGCTCGATAGACTTCTTGTTCGCCTTAGGAAGCAGGGAAGCCGAGTTCTGATATTCTCTCAGATGAGCAGATTACTTGATATCCTTGAGGATTACTGCGTTTTTAGAGAGTTTAAGTATTGCCGAATTGATGGTGGTACTGCGCACGAAGATCGGATTTCCGCTATCGACGAGTACAATAAGCCCGATTCGGAGAAGTTTGTGTTTCTCCTGACAACTCGAGCCGGTGGATTGGGTATCAACTTAACAAGCGCTGATATCGTAGTCCTTTATGACAGTGATTGGAATCCCCAAGCGGATCTGCAAGCCATGGATCGAGCTCATCGAATTGGTCAAACAAAACAGGTTGTCGTGTACAGATTTGTGACGGAGAATGCTATCGAGGAGAAGGTCTTGGAACGCGCTGCACAGAAGCTGCGACTTGATCAGCTTGTCATCCAACAAGGTCGTGCCCAGACTGCTGCAAAGGCCGCTGCCAACAAAGACGAATTACTCAGCATGATTCAACATGGTGCCGAGAAGGTATTTTCGTCCAAAGGGCCCACAGGCAATCTCGCGGAGAAGGGCACTGAACTCAACGACGACGATATTGACGAAATCTTGAAGCATGGCGAAAAGCGTACAGCTGAATTGAATGCCCGCTATGAAAAACTCGGTATCGATGACTTACAAAAGTTCACATCCGAGTCAGCATATGAGTGGAACGGCCAAGATTTCACGAACAAGAAGAAGGAAATCGGTATCAACTGGATCAATCCTGCCAAGCGGGAGAGAAAGGAGCAATCATACTCAATGGACAAGTACTATAAACAGGCTCTGTCTACTGGTGGTCGCGTTGCAGATGCGAAGCCAAAGGCCCCCCGTGCCCCTAAACAAGTCACCGTCCACGACTACCAGTTCTTCCCTGGCACCCTTCGAGACCTACAAGACCGTGAGACCGCCTATCATCGAAAAGAGATTGGTTACAAGGTTCTCCTTCCAGATGGCCCTGACGACCAACTCTCCGATCGAGAAGCGGAGCGTGCTTTGGACCAAGAAGAAATTGACAATGCGACCCCATTGACGGAAGAGGAACAAGAGGAGAAGCAGCGTCTATCCCAGCAAGGTTTTGCTGACTGGAATCGTCGAGACTTTCAGCAATTTATCAACGGTTCTGCAAAGTACGGCCGCAAGGATTATGATAGCATCGCGGATGAGGTTGATAGCAAGAGTGCAGAGGAAATCAAGGCATATGCAAAGGTCTTTTGGCAACGGTATACCGAGATTGCTGACTACAGCAAATACATCAGCTTAATTGAGGCTGGCGAGGAAAAGACGCGCAAGATGGAACACCAGCGCAAGATGTTGCGCAAGAAGATGCAGCAGTACCGTGTGCCACTCCAACAGCTCAAGATCAACTACTCTGTCTCAACCACGAACAAGAAGGTATATACCGAGGAGGAAGATAGGTTCTTACTGGTATTACTTGACAAGTATGGTGTCGACAGCGAAGGACTTTTCGAGCGCATCCGGGACGATATTCGCGACAGTCCGCTGTTCAGATTTGATTGGTTCTTTCTGAGTCGTACTCCAGTCGAAATCAGTCGGAGATGCACGACCCTTCTTACTACCGTAGCTCGCGAATTTGAAGATGCGTCGGCACCAAAATCTAACGGGACTGCCAATGGCAAGGCAAAGCGAGAACCAGAAGATGATGAAAACGATGAAGACAGCGTACTTGGCATGGCTCCTGCAAAGAAGAAGTCAAAGCATGGTGTTAAGGTATGGTCGATTTTTTTTGGCTGTTCTCACATATCTGACTTGTTACCTACAGAACAAGGCCCTTGACAACATTAGATCTGGTGCAGGAAGCAAGGCAACCTCAGCTGCGCCATCTTCAAGAGCGTCCAGTGTAATGTCTACTGCGTCGACCACTGTACCCGCAACGAAGGGCAAAAGCAAGGGCAAGAAGAAGTGAGTGCCAATGACAGAATTGCGAACGTTTTCTTTCAATCTTGTACTGGTAGAATGGAAGGGCAGGGGCGCAGAGAAGATTCGGCGCTGTCATGGAATGGCGCATAGATGTTATGGTGGGTTGGATGGTTGGTCTTTTATGATATTGAAGTAAACAACTTCATTATGTATTTCCACTTGTACCTGCCGAGACAGAGACGAATGACATGAATTACTTTGATTTGTATGCTTTTTCACACGAGGGTTTTCTTGCCTCTTCGGTACACTGGAAACCCCAAGCTTACAATTCTGAAGAGCTGGATTTCTGACCGAAGTCTCCCCGATTCGGGAAATAACTCGACCTGGGCTTGTTTTCCCATATGCCTGAGGCTTCAAATTCAAATCGCTTAGTGCATGTTCAAGTTTCACTAAGCTTGGGTTTGCAAGGATTTCCTCTCACTCCACTAATGCACCTCGCCGTCAACAATTCCCGACTAAATCACATTAAAGATCTCTTGTCAACTCCGAATGAATACGGGAAGCCACCTACTAAAGTGCCTTAGACCTGTTTCCTGTTCCATTGCATTTGTGGCAAGAAATCGAAATGCCCAGAAATTGTTCACGATGACGAGATCATTGATGAAGGGGCCTAGGAGATTCGCTCCCCTGGGTGACGATGTGGGAGCAAGTTTGCCAAAGTTGAGAGGAATTGTCTTCGATGTTGATGGAACGCTGTGGTGAGCTTGAACTGATTCTTCGATTTTTTAGACGATTTCGTTTTGTGCTTCTGGAAATTCGTGTCGGCATTGTCATTAAGCACTGTTTCAGTGTCTGCAACCCGATTGAACAGAACGCAGGGTGAGCGTTGCTACCGTGGGACTGTCTCCAGAAGGTTGTAATGTTATCTACTCTCTTCTTGTATAATTGCCAGTATCGTAGGACCTTTCGTCCAGTGACTCTGGTCCCCATTCTGTACACGCGATACATTGCTTAAATTTGCCCACTATCATTTGCGATCAATTTGCCCGCGAGGTCACTAGCCCGAATCGATTTCTATGTCAGTTGTCATTGGAAGCCTTCCTTCTCTGCACAGCGGGTCATGTGTAGGTTGCATGGATTGCGACCCAACTGCAGGCGGCTAGATGGATCATGAAAGCCAGTGCTGTTTGAAGATGAATGATGCCGACACCGTCCCTCATCAAGAATTTTCATGCAGTACTATGTTTACACCTCAATGGTACCACCCCTGACAGCTCACAGCATCCCGCAAACCTGGATGTTTGGACAAATGCGATCCGCTCTCGGGATCGACAAAAACATTGACATCCTCGACCATATCCACTCTCTACCAACCTTGGAGCAAGTAGCCGCTCAGGAGAAAATCCGCGCCATCGAGCGTTCAGCCATGAGCTCCCAAGAGCCCCAGCCAGGCCTCGTTTCCCTCATGGAATATCTCGAAAGCCGCAATATACCCAAAGGAATCTGTACGCGGAACTTTGACGCCCCTGTCACGCACTTGTTGGAGAAATTCTTGACTGGAAAGGAGTTCAAGCCGATCGTGACAAGGGACTTCAAGCCACCAAAGCCGAGCCCTGCCGGCATTTTGCACATAGCGAAGAGCTGGGGGCTTGTAGAGAAGGACGGGGCTTCCGGGGATGCTAGTCAAATCATCATGGTTGGGTAAGCACATGAAAATCTGGGGCATACTCAGTCGCCACAGCGCCTACTGTATACATGTACCTACAAAAGTAGACCAGATGTGTTAATAGCGCTTGTAGGGACTCGATAGATGACATGACAGCAGGCTACTCAGCCGGAGCCGCAACAGTACTACTCGTGAACGAAGTCAATGTCCACCTAGCTAACCACGAGCATACGGATTTGATTGTATCTAGTCTGGACGAGCTGATTGAGATATTGGAGAAGGGATTCGTTGGAAAGATCGGCCGAGGAGAGGACAGTGATACCGGAGCAAGGGCAGAAGGAGTTTTGCAGAATGGGAAGGCCGAAAATATCACAAACAACTGAAGTGGAGAAAGTGAAAATCATAAAAGTCGTTGTCTAAACACGCCGACAGCAACGCCTGAGCTACTGCATCATTGAAATCTCCAAGTTCCTTCCGTCGCCCGACTCGATTCAGCCACAGAATCGAGACGTGACACACATCCGGTCAGAAAGTAAATGAAAATCTGACATAAATCTGACTTGATGGTGGGACGCCAAGGTGATGCTCAAGATGCTTGCGAATTTCGAAAATGTGGACGATTGGAAAGAAGATGCGGAAGATGGCATTATATTGATTTAGTATTCGTATGAGTTAGACCCACTGGCCGGATATCCAGATCCGTACAAGCCATTTCCAAAGGTAGCTTGTCGTCTGCTTTCCTTTTTCACGTCGCCATCGGCATTCTCCTTTTTCGGAACCGGAGGTGGTGGTAAGGGTCCAGCAGGTGGCGCAGGTCGCATTGGGAGCGTTGTTGTGGAGAAAGAAACGGCGTTAGCACTGGAAGGGCCGTTGGACGAGTGGTCAGGCGCATTCAATGTGGTGACCTTAGGTACGGAATTTGTTGTAGAAACTCTAGGAGGAAGGCCAGGATGGTAGGGAGCACCAGAGGCACGGCCAAGGCTGTTTGACCCGTTCTTGGTCGGTGACCTGTCACTGTATTGAGGGGATGTTACCGCCGACCGTACATCTCCGCCACCAATTGGGATGTCGCCGGATGTTGGCGTAGGTAAAGAGTAATCTGGGGAGTTCGAGGCATATGGTCCGGTGGGCGAGTCTCCGGAACGAAGAAGTTGTTGTGTCGAGGGAGATAGCTGAGGGGCGAGATGAGATTTGCGGTTGTCCTTTTCGATCAGGCTGACCGCCCATTCTCTCAAGTCTACCGGGGTTCTCTTGGCTGCTTGCACGAACGGCTCGCGTTCCTCCAAAATGTTAGCATGCATCCATAACAATCATTTTGGGTATTACTCACGAAAAGTTCTTGGGGTGTAGGACGTTCTTCTGGGGCCTTGGCCATACATTTCTGTATCATATCCTCCAGAATCTGAGGAAAGGCCTCGCTTTTTGGAAGCTTTGGAGCTGGCTCGTAAACAATCTGCTGCAAAAGGTCTAGAATACCAGATGGAGCACCGTCTCCATCAGACAAGTGCTCACTGGCATCGAAGGGAAATTTCCCGATTGCCAATTCCATGATTGACAAGCCGAAACTCCAGACATCCGACTTCACCGTATATTTCTGGCCCTGAATTCTTTCTGGAGCCATATATGTAGATGTCCCGACGAAAGTGTCTGCCACGGAATTGACCAGCTCTCCCGAGACACCGAAGTCACATAGCTTGATCTGGCCCTTCGAATTCACCAGGATATTCGAGGGCTTGATGTCTCTGTGCATGATATGATGCTTGATGTAGAGGTAGGTCAGTCCACCAAGCGTGGCTTCTGCAATTTTCCCCAATACATCCACTCGTACGGGTCCAAACAGTTTTGAGATTCTATCGAGGGAACTAGAACTGGTCAGCAGATGCCATGGACTATTCTGCAAGTTGCATACCCAACATCCATGTATTCCATACACATAATAACATCGTTTGTATCGCTGAGGAAGGCTCCATAGAAGTTCACAATGAATTCTGAGTTGGTATCGTGCATGATCTGAAGTTCCCTGACAATTCGACGCCGCATTTCCTTCTTGGCTTCGACATGAATGACCTGTTGAACATAGATACTTTAGCATACACGCCGCAGAATCCGTGTTGCTGTAGCTTACCTTTCTCGCCATAACTGTTCCCGTCGCCATATGCCTGACTTTGCTGACGGTTCCTCCATTTCCATGTCCTAGGTCCTTCAGCACCTCTAGATCCTCCCTCTTCAAGTCCAGTTTATATTCGATTCCAATCTCAAGCTGTGCGGTCTGCCTGGCATTCTCGTTTCCGTTGCCGCCCGGAATCTGGAGATCGCTCTCTGAAGGCGCAACTGGCCGCGGGGCAGGTGCTGCCAAAGCAAGACCTTTGACATTCTTCCTCTTCAAGGTTCGCACCGAACCGATAGCGTCTGACATGTTGGCGATTTGTCTCCCTGACTCTCTGCGATTTCTGGCAGACTGACAAGAGCAGGAAGCTGTTGGATAATGGGTCGCGAAAGGTTGGCTTGTGACTCGTGCAGTCGCAAATACTGCTGGGCGGCACTTTAGACGCTGGCAGGGCAATGTTGGTTGGTTGGTTGTGGGACGAGGCGGCAAATGGGGTGACAGCAAGCTGGGACGATCATGAACACGAGTGAGTGCGAATGTGACTGTGTGGGTTGAGAACTATGCCAGCAAAGATGAGGAGTAGCGGCAGAATGAGGGTGTGAGGGGAGGTACAATATGTAAATCTTATCGGCTGGCCAGGGCTGTAAGATTTTGTACAGATTCAGGAACAGCAAACGGTCTGCTTGTTTTTTTTGGTGTGTGCGGTCGCAGATGGCTAATCGATACCGTTGAGGTTGCAGATGGGGTTGCAGAAGTAGATAGGATGCAGTGCAGTGCAGTGGAGTGGAGTGGAGTGGAGTGGAGTACAGCGCTGTCGCACACAGTCCAAGGCGGACTACTGGCAGGTCCCGGCGCTGTACTATAGCCCGACTCAGCCCAACTCAATATGTAGAGAGAGAGAGTGAGAGTGAGAGCACTTGACGTTGACGTTGACGATGACAGTTACGAAGTCCCTGCCTCTACAAAGAAAAGGGAATGCAAAAGTGATGTTACTTGGTGAGTAGAAAGTCCTGTGGGACTTGAAGTAGAGGAAAGGAATGGAAAGTCAAGGCGAAGTGAAGAAAAGTGACCTCAAGAGGGATATAATATTTGTTCGGAAGGGTAGCAATATGTATGATCTATATAATACATGAGTAAGTGGGTTCCAGGAGCCGCGCATTGGCTTGCGAATAGATCGTGTCTCAGCATTTGGACATTTTGCACATGGGATTGGATCACCTTTGACATCTTCCGTCCAAGCTTTGTTTGCATTACTACTGTGTAGGTGCCACAATGTGGCACGAATACTGGTTTGATGTGTCAAATCAAGGTCCACAGTCTTCAGAAAGAGGAACAGGAATATAAGGCCATGACAGGCTGTAACCAGTAGAAATGCTGCTAGATATTAATTTGAGAGAGGGTATGTAGTAACACTCGTACTGTATATACGACAACTCTGCCGCCGTTACAAATACTAGTTATCCAGAATGCTTTATTGTCACTTCTTCACACCATATTTGGATAGAATAGAGCTCACCAGGACACCTTACAATGAATGGTCCATCCTCGAGCCATGAGCGACCAAGAGCAAGACACCAAGGTTTTAACAGACATTAGCCAGACTGCATTATCGAAGTAGTAGGCTCCACGACGGTCAGCCCGACATTCCAAATAATGAAGCGCAAGCAACGACCTTTACTTGCAATAGCGGAATGGTAGGAAAATTCATATGTAGAACGTTGTAGTGTGTGGCTTGACTGCTTGCAAACTGTGGCTTGGTTTATCACGTGACCGATTTACAGGGAGCGCGAATTTGGTTTTAAGGGACGCGAGAGAATTGACACAGAGTGATAAGTCCACGGCCATCACCTCAGCGCACTCCGCCATAAAATCTTCAGCTGGGAGCTGTAGCGTTGCCTAAATCGCCTTGATCTTGGGTGGTAGTATTTAATCGTTCGTCATCCCTCTGGCTTGCCTCCGTCAACCAACCTACACTTCTTTACCAACCCAGTACCAATACACACTTCTGCGAATAATCAGCACTGTAAAAACTACGAAGATGAGCATGCGAGACTTGATCAACGGGGAGGCAGAGCTCGACGATGAAGAGAATGATGAATCTTTCGACGAGGATAGCGGAGAGGCTAGACCAAGCAAACAGCGGGACCCTGATCTAGACGACTCGAGTGAAGAGGAAGATGATGACGATGAAGAGGCGGCTCGAGCAGTACGTCGCAATAGTCATATCTGTGCTTCATACTGTGCTCTCAAGTATCTATACTGACGAGTCCTAGGTCCGGGAAGGTTTCATCATTGAAGATGATGAGGATGAGGAGGCTGAACAACGCCGGCGGCGGCGCAAGAAGCGCAATCGCGCTGAACGAGAACAAGAAGAGGCGGCCTTGGACGAGGAGGATTTGGATCTCATTGGTGAAGCAATCCCCGAGTGGGAGCGCAAGACCGCTACACAGGTATGTTATTGCTTTGTTTACTTGCTGCGGATTGGCTGACATTTTACTCCAGCCAAAGCTCAAGCGTCTCAAGCGTGGCCACCGAGAGGATACAGATCAGCGACGAGAGCGTGGACTGGATGAGATATTCTCTGACGACGAGGAAGTGGATGCTGGCCATGAATTGGATCGAGGGTTCGCTCGCTCAGACCATCATCGGGTTGACGAATTTGCCGATTTCATCGAGGAAGACGATCTGGAGGATGAGGACGAGCGGCAGAGACATCAAGAGGAGATGGAGGTAGCTCGTCCACGGGAGAGAGGCTATGTTGGTGGTACGGAAGCCTCTGGTCTCGACAAGGATGCTCTGGATGATATGGAGGCCATATTTGGAAATGGGGAGGACTACGACTGGGCTCTAGCCCTGGAGGATGAGGCAGAAGCTAGAGAAGCTGGAGACCATAATTTGGAGTTGAAGGATGTCTTCGAGCCATCACAGCTGGCGGAGAAGCTGCTCACGGATGAGGACAACCAGATTCGATGGGCAGACGAACCAGAGCGATTCCAGCTGGACCGATTACCATACAAGAATCTACAGATCACCGACGATCAATTCAAGGAGGAAGCTCGTTGGATCACCAGTCTCATTTGGCCAAAGAAGCAGTTGCATAGCGATCTACAGGCACCCTTCACCAGAGCTATTGGCAAAGTCCTGGAATTCTTTGTGGTGGATGAGGTCGAAGTTCCGTACGTCTTCCAACACCGGAAGGACTACTTGATCCATGCCAAGAAAACTCGAGTTCGCGACGGCAGTGATCAGGACGAGTACGTTGTCAGTGCCGAAAAATTACTGAATCAAGATGACCTTTGGCGTATCCTTGAACTTGATCTCAAATTCCGTGCGCTGATTGAGAAGCGCAATGTTTTGGAGAGAACATACGACAATCTGAAGCTTGCTGGCGGTGTGGACGATCCAATGGTTGAGGCAATGCTACCGGTGGCAGTAACCATGGAAGAGTTGCAGGATATCCAAGATTTTGTTTACTTTCAGTACTCTTCGGAAATCAAGGATCTGGCAGCCACGAATGGCGATGTCAAGGAGAAGCGGCGTCCAGGAGGAAAGTCGTCAATCTTCGATCGCATTCGAAAGGGCAAAGCATATAATCTTGTCAGGGCCTACGGTATCACGCCAGACCAGGTTGCTCAGAATGCTCTGAGAGAAGGCAGAAAGCAGTACACAGAAGACTCCTCCCTTACTCCTATCGATCTTGCCGATTCCCTCACTCTCGATAGCGAGTTCAGTACTGGTGAGCAGGTGCTTCTCGCAGCTCGTCAAATGTTTGCTGAGGAGTTGTTCATGAACCCTCGGATGCGAAAGCACTTCCGTATGAACTACTACATGATGGGTGTCGTTAACTGCCGTAGAACTGAGAAAGGCCTGCGGAAGATTGACGAGCAGCATCCGTATTACGAATTGAAGTATTTGAAGAACCAGACATTCAGCGACATTGCCAACAAGCCCGAGATCTTTCTCAAGATGTTAAAGGCCGAGGAAGAAGGGCTGATCGAGGTCAAAGTCAAGCTCCAAAACGAGCAGGAATTTCGGAAGCAGCTCTTCTCCGAATTCGCATCGGACAATTTCAGCGAGCTTGCAGATGCTTGGAATGACGAGCGACAAAAGGTCTTGGATCTCGCATTTACTAAGCTTGAGAAAGTCATCACCAAGGGCGTCAAGGAGAGCATGAGAACAGAATGTCAAGACTCTGTTCTGAAAATTTGCCGAGAAGAATACTCGAAGAGACTCGACCAGGCGCCATACAAGCCAAAAGGCATGATTCTCGGCACAATTCCCCGGGTTCTCGCTCTATCCAATGGTAACGGAGACCCAGCTCGAGATCCTGTTGCGTGGGCGTGGGTGGAGGAAGACGGGCGTGTATTGGAACATGGAAAATTCGAAAACCTTTCCCGGAATGAGAAAGCCCGGGAAGACTTTGTCGAACTTGTATTGCGAAGGAAACCAGACGTCCTAGGTATCAGTGGGTTCTCTGTCGACACTCATAAACTAATAACAAGTCTCAAAGATCTGGTGGAGGAGAAAGGCCTAAAGGGCGCCGAATTTGAGGACCCAGAAACAGGGAACGACCGCAGCGAACCTCTCGAGATCGTCGTAGTCAACGATGAGGTTGCTCGCCTCTACAAGGATAGTGCTCGTGCTGCTCTCGACCACCCAACCTTCTCCTCGCTCACAAAATATTGTGTTGCCTTGGCCAAGTACCTTCAGAACCCAATGAAGGAATATGCTGCTCTTGGAAAGGACATCATCTCATTGTCATTCCATCCTTGCCAGCAACTTCTGCCTGAGGACAAGCTTCGAAAGCAGCTTGAGACAGCTATGGTTGACATGGTTAATCTGTGTGGAGTCGACATTAACGAAGCTATTGCGGATTCGTACACAGCAACATTGCTCCCGTTCGTTTGTGGTCTTGGCCCACGAAAAGCTACAGCAGTCCTGAAGACCATCAATGCCAACGGCGGCATCGTGAACACTAGAGATGAATTGGTCGGTGATCCAGACAGTGGCAAGTTGCCAGTTGTTGGCCCCAGAGTTTGGAATAATTGCGCAAGTTTCTTGTCCATCGAGTACGACAGCTCGAATCAGACATCAGACTACCTCGACAATACTCGAGTCCACCCGGAAGATTACGAACTCGGCCGCAAGATGGCTGCAGACGCTTTGGAGCTTGACGAAGAGGACGTTAAAGCTGAAGTTGACGAAGGCGGTGCAGGGGCTATTGTTCGTAAGCTTATCAAGGATGACGAGCAAGAGAAGGTCAATGACCTGATATTGGAAGAGTATGCTGAGCAACTCGAGCGAAACTACAACCAGCGGAAGCGCGCCACGCTGGAGACAATTCGTGCGGAGCTGCAGCAGCCATATGAGGAACTAAGACGAAACTTCTCAATGTTGTCGGACAACGAGATCTTTACTATGCTCACGGGCGAAACACAAGACTCTCTGTGCGAAGGAATGATTGTTTCAGTCAATATCCGTGTGGCAAAGGAAGACTTCATCATCGCCAAGCTTGATTCTGGCATTGAAGGCCGTGTTGAACAACAGGAAGGCTCTGACCTGTCAGACATTCCTCTGAACCGATTGTTCTCCGTTGGTCAGACTGCCCAAGCCAAACTTCTGGAGTTGGATAGACACAGTTTTTCCGCAAGGCTTTCTCTGCGTGAGCAAATGCTCCGCATTCCGTTCCGCAAGCGTGTCGACCACGAACGCGGAGCTTGGGACTCTCTACAAGAGAACAAGGATAAAGAGGAGCTTCGCGAGAAGGATAAGATCACTGGTCGGACTCAGCGAGTAGTCAATCATCCTCTCTTCAAGCCTTTCAACTCTACACAAGCTGAAGAATACCTCGGCTCCCAGGCTCCTGGAGACGCTGTTGTTCGACCATCGTCGAAGGGAAACGACCATCTAGCAGTGACTTGGAAGGTGGCCGATGGAGTCTACCAACACATTGATGTTCTGGAATTGCAGAAAGAGAATGAATTCTCCTTGGGTCGCATGCTTCGCATAGGTGGTAGGAATTACACCGATCTAGATGAACTCATCGTGGATCATGTCAAAGCCATGGCCAAAAAGGTCACAGAAATGATGGACCATGACAAGTACCAGTCTGGTACCTTGGCTGATACTGGTAAGATAATCCGAAAAATCCTTATTTTTACGAGGCGATCACTGACAGCTATCAGAAAAATGGTTGACTACCTATACGGAAGCCAACCCCAAGAGATCCGTCTACGCCTTCTGTTTGGATAAGAGACATCCTGGCTATTTCCATCTCTGCTTCAAAGCAGGACAGGCTGGGCGTCCCCATTCCTGGCCAGTTCGCATTATACCTAATGCTTTCGAACTGATGAAAAGCCAGTACCCAGACATGAAAGCGCTGTGCAACGGGTTCAAGTTGAGACACCAGAGTGAGCAGATCAAGAGAGCTTAAGGGATTTGTTGCATTATGGGACTGGGACGGGCGTTTAGACTGGCAGGGAACCTTCTCAAGTTTGTATTAAATAAAGCACGCCAGCAGTACGGCGTCACATCTAAGGGCAAGAAAAGCGAGATCAGCCTGGATCATCTGCACTACAGCACGGCGAAAAAGTTCGTAGTAATGGATCTGCGTGACAATGATTAGAAGTGCCAGCCTCGCGTAAAGATGCAGCTGTGGGATCTGGTGATGTTATTAAGGGCTAGGACGCCTTTCACTGCAAGCGACTACAGGATGATTACATTTATAGATTGCCTTCATGACTAGCAAAGCAGATTGAGTCAAGTGAAAGGTTCCATATTGGCAGTTCCCGCAACGTTGGTTTGCTCCGGCGACTTCTGGAGGAGGTAAAGGATCTCAGCACAGCATGCAAGGAAGGTTGAAGTAATCGCGTCTCGCAGATGGCCAGCCGACGGCCGTAGTGTAATCGTGGTCCGAAGAAGTGTTGGCCGAGCCTATCTTGTTGTACGGTAGAGTAGGTTGGAACAGGACGGACGGACGGCTATTGTATTGATAGGAGATATTCAACATCATGTCTGTCATGTTGATAGCGAGAAGAGAAACCTGGGACAGTCAGATAATTCTGCTTTGATAGAACATGGTCCTACTGTATTAGTATATGTTGTTCTATTTGTGTAAGTAAGGCAGGTAGGCAGGCAGCAGACAGATATACAAGCCGGCCAGCTGGCCGCCCGCCTTCCTTGTCAGCGCTGACTGAATCGAGGCTGGCTGGCTGTTGAACTCACTGTGCTCCATGTTTGATATGAGGCATGGCATGGTATGTATGGTATGTATGAGCTCAGCATCGGCATCGGCATCGGTATTTTTTGCGCAGATATTGTAGATGCAAGCCAGTCAGTCCAGTGCAGTCCAGTCCACTCACTCGCTCACTCACTTACTCTCACTGTATGTAAGTAATCCTTCCTTAACTTAACCAAACTACGACCTCATCGCCATCAGCACAGCACAGCATAGCCATTCCCTTGCTGGTGTATGTCAGAAACCAGACATTCTGTATTGTAAGCTGGGCGGGCGGTTTCTCCAACGGCCGTTCGTTAGTATCTCAGGCAGCATTCCAATACTCCAAGAATTTGCTGGGCCCACACCCGCCCACCTGCTAGCCAGGCTCCAGGATCAGGATCAGGGCCAGGGCCAGTCCCAGGGCCACCAGGACCAGAACCAACGAGTCCGAGATACCGTCACTACACTGCAAAGTAAACAGAACAGAACAGAACAGAATATTTCATTGCATTTCACACCAGCCCCGTTTACCTGCCTGCCTACCATACGTGGAGCTCGGTTATACAATACGAGACGTCAAGGGCACCCACAAGCAATCGTGCGTGCGTGCTCTTGTGGCCTTTTCTCTCCAAATGGTCCTTCTTTTCCCTTTCTCCCTTCATTCACATGGAGAGTACAGTACAGTAGAAACCACCACCTACGTCGCTACATCTTAAGGCCTGTCGGAATCACATCTGGCCTTCTTGGACCCCTCCTTTCCGCAATCGCGGCTAGCCATTCCAGTACAAGTTCCAAGTCCATCTTTCCATACCATACCATCCCATACCATACCACACCAGATACGCCGCCAGGAAGTCATCGTCAAGCCAAGTCAGCCCAGCCCTGCCTTGAGGAGACGAGAAGGGTGTGCGCAACTTGGCTAGAGAAGTCAACGTTCTTGCGCAATGGCTGGGTTGGAGCAGTTAGAGATTCATAGCAAGGTACGCACGCATTGACATCTACATGCGTCTGTAAATGCGGACAACAGGTGCCACAAATGCAGGAACTAATACGGGCAGTCGTACATCGTTCGCTGGGTCAAAGTTGATGAGGGCCATACAATATCATGGAGTGTCCAACCCCATAAGAAATCAATGTGAGAAAATCTACCATCTGTCTCGTAAGTCGTCGTCAAAGACTAACAGGAAATCCAGTAATTTTGGAATCTTCAAACACCCAGGCACAAGCAACGCCGGAACCCCGACAATAACACCTGCTCCGGATGATGCCCCGACAGCCCTCTCCCATTTAGAACCAAGTTTAGAAAAGCAGAGACGAGCTTCGAGTGCGCGAAATGATGCATCTACCGCCCAAGACCAGCTACGAGCGAAAGGCTTCATCGCCATACAATGGTACGGAAAATGCGAAGCAGATAAAGTGTCTATGGGGACATACGCGGTTCTGCCAGGAAACGGTGGAATGTATGGCCTAGTCTTCGACAATACTTTCTCAAAGCAGATATCCAAGACTGCCACATTCGTCCTGCTCACCTACCCTTCAAATGCTCCTCCACATGCCACACACCACCAGCAAGCGGCTCCGGGATCCATGAGCACGACTGGTATTGGCAGTATTGGGAAGAATTCAAGTCCAAATCTTGGTGCCACGGCTTCAGACTCAGTGGATAGCCTGCAAAGCCATCTGGCAGTAGGGAATAGTGGCAGCAGGGGTAACTCGGTTGCTGGACGTGAGAGTGATAATGGAGTTCCGACATATCATGTAGGCGTTCTATCAAAGAGACGGCGAAAAAGAGGACAGGGCTATGCAAGGAGGTTTTTTTCTCTGGACTTCGCATCTTGCACGTTGTCGTATTACTACAATCGTAATTCCTCCGCACTTCGAGGAGCAATTCCTTTGAGCTTGGCAGCTATCGCCGCGGATGAGAGAAGGAGAGAAATCAGTATTGACTCTGGGGCGGAAATTTGGCACCTGAAGGCTGGGACTGCAAAGGATTTCCAGGACTGGACAAAGGCTCTTGAAACTGCAAGCAATACTGCTCGAGGGGTCGAGCCTGAATTTGCACCCTCCCCTGAGCGATTAAAAGTGCGGACTTCTGGATTGCATACCAGTATGTCGAATCAAGAAGACGAGCGGGAATGGGAACAAGTAGAAGCCCTTGTTAGCCGCATAGTTGGAACTCGTGATGCAGTACGACGACTTTGCAAAGATACCGCCCCCGGAGCTCCAAAAAGAAATGTCTTGCAAGGTCTGGGACTGGCCGCTTTGAGTCCCAACGTCGATGAGGGTACTGATTACTTTGGCGCGGCGTCTGCCCCAGAAAAAAGACCATTCTGGAAACGGAAATCCAGCGCACCTTCAACTCCACGAATGTTCCAGCAGGCCATCTCATCGCAGCTCGCTGTACCAGCTCCAGCAACAGTGACTACGGTCTCTGCCAACAGTTCTCAAACAACATCCTCACGGAGGAGCAGGCCTTCTGTTGCAGCTGAGGAGAGTATGCATGATCACTGCTCAGCTCTCTTGAATGACCTGGATACTGTTCTCAATGACTTCTCAACACTGTTGTCAAACAGTAAGAAACGGCGAATGCCGGCTCCTCTGTCATCTGTATCAAGGAACAGTATAGACTCTACATCGACTGGCGAATTCTACGACGCTGAGCCAGGTGATGTTGGTTCGCAGCTACTGATGATCGATCGCCGTAGTGAGGAGGATACACAGCCGTCAGAGGCAGAGGACGAATTTGTCACAGATGCATCTTCCATTTCTTCTGCGGAGGACGAATACTCCTCGGCCCACCTCAACGGCAAGGCCGCGTTGTTTCCAGTCAAGCCCAAATCACTGGATCCTCTTCCCATTTCAGCAGACATCAAACATAGAAGAACTGTGCCTGCAGCTACGGTGATGCCTCCCAGTCTGATTGGATTTCTTCGCAAAAACGTAGGCAAGGATCTGAGCACGATCAGCATGCCTGTCAGCGCCAATGAACCACTTTCCCTGCTCCAGCGCGTCGCGGAGCAGCTAGAGTATGCTCATATTCTAAATACTGCCGCCTCTCAGAACGTGCCGATGCAGCGTCTCTTGCATGTCACTGCTTTTGCCGTCTCTCAGTTTAGTACAAATCGCGCTAAAGAACGTGCTATCCGAAAACCATTTAATCCCATGCTAGGCGAAACGTACGAGCTGGTGAGATCGGAGAGCGATGTACCTGGCGGATTCAGAATGCTCGTCGAGAAAGTTTCACACCGTCCAGTTCGCATGGCATGTCAGGCAGACTCCACGCGTTGGTCATTCAGCCAATCTCCTGCGCCTACGCAAAAGTTCTGGGGAAAGAGCGCAGAACTCATCACAGAAGGCCGGGTTCGACTTGTGCTACACCTGCCCGATGGGAGCGATGAATTCTACAGCTGGAACACTGCGACTGTGTTCCTACGTAACGTGGTTGTTGGCGAAAAATACGTCGAACCTGTGGGCACTATGACTGTGACGAACGAGACGGATAGTAGTAAAGCGACCGTAGAGTTCAAACAGAAAGGCATGTTTGGAGGCCGCAGTGAAGATGTTCAAATCGATACGTATGGTCCCAATGGGGCGCCAACGGGGCTTGGATTGGTAGGCAACTGGACCACGAGCTTACAGGTATCAGAGGGCGGGAAAGCAAAGGGCCCCGAGATCTGGCATGTTGGTGACTTGATTGATAATGCGTCCCAAAAGTACGGATTCACAACATTCGCCGCCGGCTTGAACGAGGTGACAGAGCTAGAGAAAGGGAAGTTACCCATCACCGACAGTAGGCTACGACCTGATCAGAGAGCAGCCGAGAGTGGTGATCTAGATACCGCGGAGCACTTGAAGGCCAAGTTGGAAGAAAAGCAGAGGACTAGGAGGAAGGAAATGGAACAGAGAGGAGATGTTCACAAACCCAGATGGTTCACTAGGATCGAGGGCGGTGATGAAGGGGAGGAGGTGTGGAAGTTGAAGGGTGGGAAGGATGGATATTGGGAGGAGAGATCGAAGGGCCAGTGGACGGGGTTAGAGGACATTCTTGCTGTGTGACCGGGTATGATAGAGTGTATAGGCTGGTTCCGGCGTTGCGGCAGCAGGAGACTTCGGGCATAACAGGCTCTGTACCTTGGAATAGACATGGTGGTTGGATGACGAGAATTGAATATTCTATGACTTGAATGTGCGCAATTTCTTATTCTCTCTCGTCAATGTCCCAATCGCTCGTCGCATCACATATTTGTAAGTGAGAAGCACTCCGATCTAGGCCCAGTCTGCTGACCTAAAAGTTCCTGCTCGATGTATATCTACGTCTGAATCATGTATTGGCTCTATGAGTACAGATGCGCTTGACCATATGTTTATTTTCTGTTGTTTTGACACACATACGTCTCATCGTCCAGACGTTCTTTCCTGGTTCCTGGTTCCTGAAGCATCTCCACACTGCAGAAGAGGGGACAATATGCTTCTCTCCTGTCTCTATCATGGTCCACTACGCAAGCCTCAAAGCTACATTTCACACTTGGGAGCACGTTTGGGAGCACCCTCTTCCCTGCATTTCGAAATATGGAGTGATTTTAGTTCGAAGGCTCATAAGCAGCGCTGCCATTAAGATTACCAGCCGATGCTGTCATGTCCCTGCTACCCTGCTGCAGATACGTCTACATGTTGCCAATAAAACCGTACTCGGGGTTCGAGATGCGTTGTGCTTACCTTCTGCTCGGGAGGTTTGTCAAGAACGCTGGTTGCTGGCATTGGTGGTCTTTGACAAGTTCCATTCGTCGCCTACGTAATCATGTCAATATATAGTGGTAAGGAGGGGAAAGTATACCATACTCTTCAGATACCAGTGCATCTCTCTCATCTCACCGGGTTTGATCGTTACCAAGACTAAAGCAAAATCCTTGGCATTGAGGAAAGTGGTGGTATCAAGGAATCTTGAGGAATCCACATTGCGCCACATATGGCTCTTGCTGCGACCAATGATAGATATTACTCTACTAAACGGCCAAATTCCTGCTAGTTCTGTCTAGCAATAAGCAGATATTAGTTGGCACTGGCGTAACATTGAAGATATACAGCTCGTCCTGAGGAATTCTATCGGAAGCGGCGAAGAAGGGAGGGGGGGGGGGGGGGGGGGGGGTCGGAAGCGTTCATCTGGCATCTCGAGTCTTCGAAGCGGGAGTGATAATGTAGTACGAATTGAATTCTGCCATGCAATATTCACTGCCCAGGAGCGCCACGATCTGGGGCTACTTGCATCAAGCTTCGTGCTCCCGGCTAGCAGCCGGCAGTAGTGTTGTTGTTGACATACACGTCAATACCATTAAAGCTTAGCGAGCTCACTTCGCGGGACCCCCCCTTCTTTCCATAACTCTGTCCTGGAATTCGTGGTTTATTTTCTACCTCGCGCAGTCTTAGTTTTCCCACCTGCAGGCGTCAAGCTCCCAGTGTATGATAATTGTCAATACTTGGACTATAGAAGGGTCGAATTTCTGACCCTGACTTTGTTTGGTTCATTCGACGTAAGGCCGCATCTTATCAACTCCTGCGACTTTACCTCCAATTGAGTCATTGGGTGAGTTCAGTCTATGCACAATAGACAAGCAATTGCACGTCCTTGCAGTGTCTTAATCACGGCTCAATATGACTCGCAGTGGCAACCGCTATTGGAAGAACAAACTTAATTGCTTACACTTCGACCAACATCAAGCTGGGCTTCGCGCCTCGTGGGAATCATTCGATCTATAATATGACTGTTCGGCGGCATTTTCCGGGGAATAGCGGCGAAGTAATACAGAGGTACTCACAAGCATTTAAAGAGAAGCCATTTGCTATACTCCTCTATCCCAAGATCGTGCTACTCCAAACCCACTAGCACCATACATTTTCACCATACTGTGAGACCGATAAAGCAGACTGCCTTCGGAAGTGTAAGAGATGTCGCCATCGAAGTACAAACGTAAGCAACATAACCCAATTCATGGTTGGCTCGATAAGATGTTCGGTGGAGATTGGTTGGACCAAGACGAAAGAGAGGACAGGAAATGGGCAGCCTTAAAAGACAAGGCCGAGAGAGAATGTCAGGAGGTCATATTTCTTCGCGGAGGTATACATCTCGTACCGAGACGGCAGTACGATGCTCAAGGCGTGCCTGTAACTCCTGGTTCACAGCCTCGGCAGCCTATGTCCGCACACTCAAATATCGGATCAGAAGCGTACTCGTTTGCTGGTCAAGTGTCTGCCCGCCCTTCTGAAGCAGGATCGACACAGTCTCATGCTGAGGCAATAGCACAGTCTCGTCAACTACAGAACACTTACGTAAATTCCGGCCTGTTACCAAATAACCCCATGACCTATAGTGAGGGCAGCAGGCTGTCACAGGCTCGACATAATTCTTCAATGACATCAGTATCGAGGCCAGCGTTGACGAACCAACCATCTTCCTTCTATCAACCAAATACTCGCCAAAGCAGATTTCCAGCTGCAAGTTCGCAATACCCGGGTGGTCCTGGTTCATCGGGATCTAGCCAACGCAATAACGGACGCAATAACAGATCTCCTCCAAGACCGCAAATGCGCAATACTCATTCTGGTGGAGAAGTTTCGGGAATTACGGAATCTCCATCTAGTCAAAGTATATTACCCGGCCAGCAAACGTTTTTGAATCTCCAAGCAAGCTCTCAGACAATCAACAGAGAGAACAGTCACCAGCTAGCTCCGTCTAGATATCAAAGCTGTGCCACATCCTCGTGGCCGTCTTTGAATGAATCCCAATCGGCACCGTCTGTCTCAATTCCTCACAGATTCGAACACCAGTCGAAGCGTCCATCAAATTTGAGATCACAAACACAACCGACGAGCTCATCTCCCGCAGATCTGAGAGCAGAGGCATGGGATGACGTATATTCAATAGCGCCAACTGTATGGAGTATGAGTATTGCTACTTCACAGGCTCAGGTAGGCAACATGCAAAGAACTTATCTTGAAGGGATGGTGCCAAAGACTCCATCGGAACTAAGGGCGGAACTAGAAGGAAAATGAGAGGTGTGAGTAGGAGTTGGCGAAGTCGAGTGGTAGAAGTCGTCAGAATAGCTGCCAGTGTGGTGGAAACGAGGGCGGTACTTAGGCCGTGCGGTTATGGCGTTTATGACGTGTCGTCGGATTCTTGCGCATAGATGTTGGATTCTATCCGGACAATCCCAGATCTTCTTGAAATTGAAATACCAATGGCGCTTTGTGAGGTCGCGAGTCTTGTCTGGATAGAAGGTCTTATCATCAAGATCGTTGAAGACGGTGCCAAGTCACCGACCGCCTGTTGCCGCTTTGAATCTGGCATCTCTTTCTGAAGAACTGCCGCACAGTAACCAGCTAAGGACAAGTTGGTGTGTTGCTAGTGCCTATTTTCAGTGCTTTCAAGCCTCAAAGAATCTCTTCATGGGGAGTGTGAGAGATATGACATCTTCTTTCCCTCACTTTAAAGAGTCACAATATCCCACGTTTGCTAGGTTTGGATTGAAACGTGGGATGGTGATTGCCTTGATTCACAGCCCCAGAGAAGAAGGATGATCATGGCACATGTCGACGATGATCACAAACATAAAAAGTGATGAACAATCACATAAAATGAACGTAACAACCCCACGACCCCAGAACGTTTAAATCTGAACTCAGACTTGGACAGCAATCAACATGGGGCCAGTCTCAACCATCACTAGAACCTTCCAAAAAGCTATAGATCTTGTCGTTAAGCCCGAACACCATACCGAAGACCGAGGCCGGAGTGATAGCAATTTGCCTCGACGCACGTCCAGCACACGGAGAAGTGATCACGCTCCTTCAGACTCGAGAAGGCGAAGCAGAACTGAGGGTTCCTCAGGCCAAGCTCGTAACAGAGGAAGACCTGTCCACCTACTGGCAGAATCACCCTCTGGTTTTGAGGACAACATAATCCGTCTACCCTCAACCAGGCACCGCAGTGGCCGACGAAGATCTCTTCAGGAATCTTTGAACAATAAGGTTGACACCTCCAATCCACCACCTATGCCTGAGATGTCTCCCAGATGGCAAGAAGTCATCAATGCAATTCGAGGTGAGAAGAAGGGTGGTCCTCGTACCGAGCACGAGGAAGAGGTTCGCCGGAACTTCGAGAGGCTAAAGGAGAAACGATGGGACGACCTCAGCCCCGAAGAGCAGGCTCAGGAGACGAAAAACTACGTGGAAAACAAGAAGAGATTGAAAGCTTGGGACCTTGCAAAGGACATTACTCGGCAAACCAGGAAGGTTGAGCTAGCAGACGAGGAGGCAGAGGAAAAAGCTAGAGCAGCCGCGAGTGCAAAGAGGAGGCTGGAACGGCTCAAGAGAAGGCAAAGTAAACACGGAAGTTCCACTTTAGGAACTCCTAGGGCAGGAAAATTTGACAGGAAGCCAAAAGAGCCGGAAGAAGCCCCCGGTACAGATGAAGCTTCATCGCTCGATCTCCCCGGCCAGAAAGCAGAAGATTCAAACAGAGGAAATATTTCGCAGCATACTGCTGAATCCGGGCAAGTAAAACACACGCCAAGCTCACCTAGACAGGTCCCCGGGCACAGCAATAACCAACTTCGTCCGCAGTCACATAGAAGTAGCACTGCTCCAGCTTCTGCTATCCCATCCAAAAGGGAAAGTGCTGCACCTCAACGACCTGCTCAAAGCCCCAGAAGCAGTACTGTTCCAATTTCTACCATCTTGTCTCGGGTGGAGAGTCCTGGGTCCGTTCGACCTTCCCCGATTACCGAAAGCAGTACAGCGTCAAGTCCCCTTGTCGAGTCAGAAGCACAAGCAAGCATCCAACAAAGAATTCGACCTGATGCGCACAGTAATGCACTGGCATCTGCAAAAGTCGCAAGTGGTGGAAGAGGCACACAAATACCACCCCAAACCGCCGCCAGCAGAACCACAACGAAGAAAATGCTGCAACCTAGTCAACTACGACAGGTCAGCAATGCTAAGGAAGTTGAAACCAGCGCCGCAAGAAGACCAGCTTCAGGTCAATCACAGACTGCTAGAGTGGAAGAAAGTAAATCACAGAACGGATTCGAAGCTGCTGCTAACTTGTCGAAACTAAGTCTGCGTCAACAGCATGCTCAAAGCACCAAGTCGGTCGGAAGTAAAGCTCAGCAACAGACAGCTCAGCGCGAAGAAAATAGTACGCGTTTGCAGCCATCCCGGACAAGGCTAACCACAGTTGCTCCATTGACGGAGAAGAACCTCAAAAGTGCCAGTGATCAGTTCATCGTTGAGTCTGCATCAGCGTTCGAGGTACAAACAGAACTCAACAGAGGCCCTGGCGACAATATGAGGTTAGTCACTAGGTCGACAATACCATACGTGAAACACATGCTGACAAGAAACACAGGACTATAATCGAGGGACTGGCACTTATGACGCCTTCTGAAATTGCAGAAGAGGATGACAAGCGAATGTGTGCAGCGAGGGAGGCACTAGAGGAGGAAGAAAGAAGAGAGCAAGAAAAACTGCTTGTGACCGAATTTGACAGAGGGCCGGGAAACAACATGAGGTATGTCTTATTGAAAAAGTTGTACTTTTTTTTATCTCCAACAGTCCAATCGTTCGTGTGCAGAGAATAACACTGTTCAGAACAAATCTGGAGGGGATGGAGCCAATGACCTCGGAAGACTTAAGAGCAGAAGATCGAAAATGGAAGTCGCGTAAGAGGCAGCAGCTCGAAGCTGAAGAGGAGTCAGAGCAAGCTAAGTTGGTGCAAACAGAGTTCAACAGGGGATTGGGGGATATGATGAGGTATGGTCTCCGAAGTCCACAAGTGTTGGAAACTGCCAAGACTTGGCTTCTCCGACTGAGGCTGAAAGAATGCGCAGAACTTATTTGGAGGGAATGGTACCCATGACCTCCGAAGATATCAAGCAAGAAGCAAGAGAAAGATTAGAGGAAGAGGAAAGGAGGCTTCACGACGAGCTTTTGAAGACCAGATTCAATAGGGGACCCGGAGACAACATGAGGTGGGTTGAAGGCCGAGATTCCTATGTTTATTGAAAAGGCTCCCCAAAAATGATAGTCTACGAAGCAGAAACGATGCTGACCCTTGAATTAGAACCGTAATCGAAGGGATGGTATCAAAAAGCTCAGAGTCGATGACCCTAGAGGAGATTCGGAAGAAGAAAAAGGTCCAGTCGCAGTGGAAAAGTGGTGGCACCAGCAGGTACAATACTGCATCCTAGAATATGAGCGATGAGGTGTTGTCTTCTCAAGATACGTAGGGTAAGAGCAACTTATACTGCGGACCACCATATACATAGCTGGCTAGTCATATGCGAGGACTAGGGCTACCAATACAACAGTCGAGCGTACCAGTCTGGCTCATCGTTGAGCTAGTCATCAGGTGGTAAGTATCTGCGATCTCGCAGCAAGGGCCAAATCATTCCAAAGAAGCATGTAAGGCTTTACGATAGTGTAGCCAGTCCTGAAACCATAGCATGATATTAGGTCTGTTGATCCTCTTTGTGATGTTGACGTGTAGGACTTCGCTCATCACTTGCGTCTTAACACCTGATCTCGACACCACCTCTGCTGACAGTCAAGTACTTCACTCCCTTGTATGGCTTCACACCATCACCAATTCCACGACTTTTCCTCGTATCGATAACTAGACTCTCCACCTTGATACCAGAAGCTAACCACCCTTTGACCGAGAAACTGACTGTCGCAGAGCTTGGCATCAGAATTTTATTCTGTGCCACAATCTTCGCATCTCTTTGGTCATCTGTCACTTCGGGCTTGCTGGCCTTGACTGTTGAAGTCTGGTATGCGTTTTCCTCGTAATCGTAGCTCCCTTCAAGTCTGAATCCGTTCCCTTCAAAATCATCGTCATTTGAAAGGGGACCAACAACAGTACATCGAAGAGTGGCCCCTCCAGCAACGGTATCCTTTGCAGGGATATGCCATTCCAAGTTCTTCTCTCCTGGATTGTATGTCGTATCCCCCCTGCTGGCCCGGATCTCGGACAAATTTCTGACATCTGCAGGGAGAGGTACCGTGACTATCAGATCCTCTAGTGTAGGGGTGGATGAAGTGCCAGCTTGACTACCAAGACCGGCTACAAATCCTCCAGTACTACGGCCGCCGACACGACTGCTGCTCCTCGAGGCAGTACCAGACATTGCAGAGTTACCCTGCCCAGAAACTTTCGTAATGAACAATCGGACCTCAAAATCAGATCCCTGTGGCCCGAGGCATGTCTTAATCTCAATGCTGACAGGCAATTTCACATTTGAGGATGTCGTCGTATCTGACTGACCGTCCTGAAACGGCAGTAAGTTTACCTCGTACCCAGCTAGAACGAACCTCCCATCAGGCGGAATGAAGCTCAATTCTCCAGGCTTTTCTCGCCATCTCGCCAACCTCACACAAGGATGGAAAACAGGAAGCTCCATCACACTTTTAAGGTTCTGCTTTCCCGATGGCGTAGAGAGATTTAGTAGCAGGTCAGGAACTCCAGATATCTTGGACGTAAACGCAATGGTTCCATTCGCAAAGGCCGCTAAAGGTCGACCTGATGGTGCAAGAGTCACTGTAAGAGTCTCGACCAGATCTACGTATAGCTCATTGGATGTGTGCCGTACATTAGCTCTGCGCCAAGGCAAAGAAGGTGTATTGGCTGCTAATGCTCCGGTGGAAGAAATAGCAGACATATTCGAGCTGGACGAGGCTGGATAGCCAGGCTTCCTGTAACGTTGGTTAGCCCGCATCAAAGAAAAAAGACTACTCCTTGTCGAACCCAGGAATATTTATGCCTCCCAATAACTTCCCTATCCAGCCCTCTACTTCAACCAAGTCTCTTAGCGCATTGGGCTCTGTTGTGCTGATGGCTCCAGCATCGCACATCTCATTCAGTAGCTGGGCAACTACATCGTAGTTATTTTCAACCTTTTGTGCCAACAATGGCGCTCCAATAAACTCCTCGAATATGTCTATGGCTCGATGTAGGAACTCGAGGGCGAGTAGAGGTTCGATTTCGGTCGAAGAAGTCAATAGGAAAAGAAGATTGGAATGTATGACGTGGAAGACGAGGGTCGGTGGCGAGGTATTTGGGAGATATATGAGGTTTGGTCGAGGGATTGGATAGCTCTGGTAGAGTGGAAGGAGTTGCGAGGCAGAGAGAGGTCGTGATGTGTATGTATGAGTGAGGATAGGGCGACTACAATTGCATGTTAGCTGGAAAGAGCCGTGAAGAGTTCCCTCTAGCATACTTGTGTTCATCATAGATGTACAACGCCTCTATAGCTCCCGTCATCGCCGCAATGAAGTATCTACGGCATCATTTGAATTACATGCATGGGCCGAATGGAGGGGAATGTAATTGTTATCTCCCAGATCGTGGGGGAAGGTGAAGCGGCCGCATTGGCCGACCGAGCTCCCCAGCAAGACGCCTCGAGGCCTCGTAATTTCTCAAGCTCCACGCTCGACTCATTTTCTCAACATCATCTCAAAAACAAGAAACCAAGCACAAGGCCCCACATAATACCTCGTAGATACGATGGGATCGGGAACACCCCAGCTGGATGCACTTCAAAAACCCGAGCGGCTGCAAGAGATTCTCAAGCATGACAATATGGACGATTGCACGCCGTGCAGACTAACAGGTTTGTCTATCATCAGTCTGTTGCACAAATCATTCCTTGCTCATATATCGTCTTTAGGAGCTGCTGCATTCATGGGCTTGGGCGCGTATAGCTACTTTTCTGGACACTCTCAGCTCAAGGCACAGCAAGCCAAAATACTCCAAAGCAAGAGCATTTTCGGCATGAGAAGTCGGCAGGCGGGAATAACTGGAACTGCTCTTGTACTCGCTGGCATGGGCTTCTGGCGGCTAGTCAATTAGCATGGAGCCAACCGGATCACACGCATTTGATGGATGGTGTTGCCTCGAATGTCTCTTGAAGAATATCTCTCAACTCAACCGAACATATCTCTACTCAACTTTCCCCCCTCATCGACTTGGATATCCATACGGAATCGAAAGGTATCGAAATGGCTTATGATTTCCCCCTCCAAAGCCAAATCGCGACCCGTCAAACGGTAATGCAATCATATACACATTGGGAGGACGCAACAGTCCGACCAGTCATCACCGGTGCGCTGGAAGACTGTCTCACGTTGCCAGTTGACTTCTGCGGACTTTGAAGCCTTGAATTCTCCCGCGGGGGGAGGGAATCGAGACGCGCAATGGGGAATGCATGGACCCCTACTATCGAAAGTGTAGTGTTTTGATTCGCAACGAGGGGCGTAAAGCTGGCAACGGATGCAGAAAAATTGCACGCAATTTCGCTTTCATTTCGCGATCTGGCGGCGTGAAGCTTCAGAAAAAAAGTTCCAGGGTGCTTGATACCGTATGTAGTAGAATGCCGAATCATCACCACTGAGCTTGTCACCATGGATTGACTCTTCAGTATCTTGAAAGAGCGGCAAACACGTCTGGATGCAATGTAGAGTGAGATGGGTCAGGATTATTGTCGGGAAAACCTGATTAGAGCTGTACAATGAGGAGATGTAATTGGAAGAGAGTGATGAACTTGTTTTGGAACATCAATACCTTTCTAGGTCTTAAGGTTAGGCGTGAAGTGATGGACGAGATGATTACCTACTCATGAATAGGAATTAGGACAAAAGCTCTACTGGGCATATTACCTGCACACATAACACATTGATGGGTAAGGCTCTCCTGCAATACCAGAGGAAGCGTTTCTACAATTGACATTGACATCCTGAACTGTTTTTGGATTTATTATGGTAGCTTCCGAGGCTTCGTCAGCCTTGTCGCGCTATGGAAGATATTTCTGCCGTAACAGCTCCACCTTAATTTTGCTGCTTAATGTACCTTGGCCTTCTGAACATCAACAACACCTCACATCACAATGGCCATTACCATACTCGCTCCTACGCCCATAGTGCCAAATCAACGGGCATATGATTACAGCGATGATTCCGACGATGGTGGTACGGATCTGGGGGGAGATTCGAATATGCGCCCTGCCAAACGGGCACGAACTTCCGCAAAAGGTCTCGTTACACCAGGAGAGACCGTGACTGACGACCCTCAATGGATGAGGTAAGCTTCGTCGTGTTCTTCAAAACAACTTTAAAGTCTAGCTAATAGAACTCAGGGGTCATGGCACATATGTGGCGTCTTCCAGCACCGAAATCATCGCTACAGTAGCGGGCACAATACAGAAAACCAACAAGCTCCTCTCAGTTCGGCCTCTCCGCGCGCGATATAATCCAGAGATTGGAGACCTAGTTGTTGGCAGAATTGTGGAAGTACAAGCCAAGCGCTGGCGCGTGGATGTTGGAGCACCTGTCCTTGCTGGCCTGCCCCTCTCAGCCATCAATCTTCCAGGTGGAATCTTGCGGAAAAGAACAGACACGGACGAGCTACAGATCAGAACCTTCTTCTCTGAGGGCGATCTTTTGGTTGCGGAGGTACAGAGTCTATATCAAGATGGAAGCGCTTCACTGCATACTAGAAGTTTGAAGTATGGCAAGCTTAGGAATGGAGTGTTCATGAGTGTCACTGGAACAGGTGGAGGGGGAGGAGTGGTCAGATCTAGGAGGCAGGTCTGGACTATTGAGACCGTATCTGGTGGGGGCAAGATTGACATCATCCTAGGAGTCAATGGTTACATTTGGATCAGTAAACACGTGGAAATTGCCGGTGGGGATACTGCTGTTACGAGAATGGAGGAAGTAGTAACCAGCACGGTATATTCGAGTCAAAACGACGAGATTACCCCGGAGACTCGGAGGGAAATTTCTCGGATCCGAGGTGTGATCAACTTGCTAGTAGAGGAAGGCATAAGAGTTGATGAGGATACGGTCATGAAGGGCTACGAAGCAGCTGTTTTGGTTGAAACTGAGGACGGAGAAAACAGTGGACATCTTGGAGGCGAAATGGGCAAGAAAGTCCTGTTATTGATGAGCGACATTTAGCTCGAGCATGCAACCGAGTCATGAACTGATGGAAAGCAGCTACTGGTATGGGGCTCTGCGAAGGCTGTCGAAGAGATCTGGGCTTGGACTTTGTAAAATCGGTGGGTCTCCCGCTCCCTGTCAACCCAATCGTTAAAAATCGATCAACCGAGGCATGAACAAGGGTTGAAAAGATGTCACAAATGTTCAAAATATGCGAAGGCAGGTATGATGCTAATAACGTGGATTTTGTAGAGCACAACGAATGTGCAGAGGTGTACAGAAAATCATTCGACCGCTTTTAACATTATTGATATTTTGATTTGCGAGTGACTGATCAAACACAGATTCGAGAACGAGAAAATAAAGATCGAATCAAGACCCTGCCGGCTGTCAATACACGAAATTCGGAAGCGAGAAGTATTCAGCCCCGAAATTCATTCGGCGATAAGGAGAAAACTTTTCTTTCACTCAATCCGCTTTTAAAGTTTCAAGGTTTGGCACTACAGCATGGAATAGAATCCCTGCATACACCGCTGAAGCTCTAAGTGGGGTTGACGACACCAAGGCGACGAGACGTCACTTGAGGCGGAATTTTCTGTCTGCTTCTGCCACGAGTACAGTAGAAGTACATCCATCCACAAATATGCACACTACTCATGGTGAGCCCTTGTTGATTCATAGACCGATACACTACCGGCATGCTCCAAGTCTTGTCTCGGATCTAGTGCACGAGTTTCTACTGGCCAATTCATCAAATCCGAGGAACAAGCATACGGAACGGCATTCCATTACCCATAAATTTATTCTATCTTTGACCATGTCAGCTGTATTCCTCTACTAGCGGTGACACAATTGATCCACCGCAGCAAGATCGATTATGAAGCTTCTTCCAGACCGAATCTTTTCTTCGGAGGTAAGTCGCTGAGTGCTTCATATATATATCAGAGATACCTCCTCGTTCTTTTGTCTTTCACATCATTCTCAGTTTACTGGATCTTTCCAACGATTCAACTGCCTTCCCACCGCATATCACGTCCTTTACATTTAGCATTTATCCTCCAAGCGCAAACATGGTCAAGATGGTCGAGTTCACGGTCTTCAAAGGCTCCAGGGAGGGAAAGATCGTCCAGTCTACTACAAAAAAGGACATTAAATCGGATGAGGTTTTGATCAAAGTCACGCATTCTGGACTTTGTGGAACGGATGAGCATTTTAAGCGCATCGATATGGTGCTCGGCCATGAAGGTGCAGGTGTTGTCGAAGTAAGTCAACGTGCTGCATTTCTAGTACATGGTCTCTAAGTTCAGTCAGGAAATCGGAGCAGCAGTCACAACGTATGCCAAGGGAGATTCAGTTGGATGGGGATATCAACACGATTCCTGCAACCACTGCAAGCAGTGCCTTACTGGCCACGAGACTTTGTGCCCCGAACGAGCAATGTATGGATATCACGATCACGACCAAGGTTCTTTCGCCTACTACGCTATCTGGAAGGCGGATTACATTTTCAGGATCCCAGATTCCATCCCAAGGGAATTTGCTGCACCACTTGTAAGTTCCAACATCCTCTTATGTTGCGACACCACAACACCATTTTTTATCTTGAAAACGAGACTAAGTCACACCAGCAATGCGGCGGCGCGACTGTCTACAACGCTCTGCGGTCCTTCGATACCAAGCCTTCCCACCGCGTAGGTATAATCGGAATCGGTGGCCTCGGTCATCTCGCCATTCAATTCGCATCCAAGATGGGCTGCCATGTCACCGTCTTCTCCAGCACAGACAGCAAGCGTGACGAAGCCATGAAGCTCGGCGCCAACGAGTTCGTCACCACCAAAGGGGTGAAAGAGCTCCAAGTATCCGGAAAGATTGATCACCTGCTCATCTGCACCTCTTTCCAGCCAGACTGGAAGCAGTTCTTGCCTATCATGGCTCCAGGTGGTACTCTGTACCCTTTGACTGTCTCGCAAGACGACTTGACTATCCCGTACATGCCCATTCTTGAAGGCGAGTTGAAGGTCCAGGGAAGTCTTGTGGCCGCCAGAGCAGTGCACAATGAGATGCTTGCCTTCGCCGCCCAGCATCAAATCAGACCTCTTATTGAGAAGTTCCCCATGACTGTGGAGGGTATTGAGGCGTGTATGAAGAAGTTGGAGGAAGGGAATATGAGATATCGTGGTGTTTTGATTGCACCCTAGGTGCGTGTATGGATTAGGAGTTCAGCATTGGTGGCGTTTAGGAGCGTAGCATGTAAAATGAAGTGAAATTATATTTCCGAACAATCACCTATGGCAATAAAACCAGAGAACTCAGACGTCAAGTCATCGAAATACACGCCCTTTCGCCCTTTCGTTCCGGATAAGGAGTGGCCGCGTTCTGGGAAGCAACGGTGAGTTTCCGTGGGGAAATCGGGCTCGGGAGAGAATAGTAGGTCCTCAGACACCTGGGTTATCTTCACATTGAGAGACGACTTCGATTTAGCTCATAGAAACCAGGTCTCATCTCAGATGCCATACTCTGTGCTCAGAAGATATGCATATGCGGATTTACACCCAGGCTGCCAGGTAAGCAATAGTCTAACTTTGTGGTCTATCTCCGAGGCGAAAGCGAAAGGCTGGGCCAAACATGAGATCGGGCAGATCTGAGGAAGTGCAAATATGGATATGAGAACTTTTCTCTCTCTAGCTTTCCGCGAGCTTACGCTGCAAATGCGATGTGCAACAGCAGTTCCCATGGCTATGTGCGTTCATTTCGGTATAAGTGTCTCTTGAAGGGCGTCGGGCAATATTGCAGAGATTTCGTTGTTGTTGGCTTGCCAGAAATCGATCTTGGGGTTTAGAATGTCCTACCTTGAAGGTTTGCATTCAGACGGTAGCATTTGATAAGCGAGTAGTGATATTATTGTCATGAAGTGGGTTTGCGTATTGTCAAAGCCCAGAAACTTACGAGTGCCACGACAAAAATAAACCCAAGATGAACGCTCCCATCGTACAAGTCACCTGTTTTACCTTGAGCCGCCTGAAACACTCGCTGCTAATGACCGCTTTTCGTTCGCTCCTGCGCTGTGCCGAAGTTCATCGCAAAAAAGAAGGCAACCCATTGTTATTAAACTGCCACTTCTTAGCTCCAGCAGCAAGGAGAAGGACGACCGCCCAGCGCAACAACGCACCCTTAGCACTCGAACCACCCAGCCCCGCTACGAATCCAATCCAGTATCCTACACCCTTGATCTCTTGGCCGTTTCGATCGAAGTTTGGCTTAACCTCGCTCATCTGTCTGAATTTGGCGAGCTTTCCAGCATATGGGGGGTAGCGGACGTCGAGAAGCTTCTCCATCCATCCAGGGGTTGTTGTGACGGAGCGGCGATGGGTGAAGGTATCGAATGAAGCCTTTCCCCTGTAGGCACCTTGTCCCGAGTCACCAACACCCCCAAAAGCTAGAGTCGGGATCGAGCCGTGAAAGAATGCGTCGTTCACGGAGGCTCCTCCAGAGGTGACTTCGCTGAGAACTGGGAAGTGTCAGTACGGTTATCTGTACGACTGTGAATCAGGAACGTACTCTTATTTGTCTCAGTAGTAGTCCCGAAGGGGTACAATCCTAATGGAGTGGAGTGAACAGTATTTGCAATACGAATCGCCTCGTCCACGTTATCAACTGCCAAAAGAGGCATCAAAGGACCAAAGGACTCGTCCACAATCATGGAGTCATTGATATCGTCAACTTGAACGACAGTGATCTCGATGAAGTTATCAGATTCATCCATTTCTCCTCCAATCAAGATCTTGCCGCGGGAATCATCAACCATCTTCTTAATCCGGTGGAAATGTCTCTTGTTGACGATCCTGCCATAATCAGGGCTTGCCTTTTGGCCTCCCGGATAGAATTCCTTCAATGCGATTTTCAGCTGCTCAATAAAGGCAGGGAGGATCTCCTTCTCAACCATAATATAATTTTGACTGATGCACACCTGTCCAGCATTGTGAAGCTTCCCCCATACAAGACGACGAGCTGCCAAACGAGGATCGGCGTTCTTGGTAACGATGGCAGGGTTACGACCACCAAGTTCGAGGCAAACTGGTGTCAGGGTCTCGGCAGCCTTCTTTGCGATGATAGTGCCGACCTGAGAGTTTCCGGTGTAGAAGATTTTGTCCCACTTCTCATTAAGAAGTGCAGTGGTCTCGGGAATAGCACCATTGACGACAGCATAAGCACTTGGGTCCAGATATTCTTCAACAATCTTTTTCAAAACCATAGCTGCATTTGGAGACACTTCAGATGGCTTCAAGACTCCAGTGCAACCGGCGGAAATAGCACCAATAAAAGGTCCCAGTGACAATTGGATGGGGAAGTTGTACGCGCCAATCACCAAGACAGTTCCAAGAGGCTCCTTTCGGATCCTTGGGTTCAGCAGGCTGTTTGTGAGAGGAATGTCTGGTGCTGATTCATCCTTCATCCATTTCTCCAGGTTTTTGGTGACAAACATAATGTCATTTTTACACCAGTCAATTTCGGAAAGGAAGGTCTCAAATACTGGCTTGCCGAGATCCAACTTGCAAGCTTCGACCAAAGCATCTGAGTAGTCGACGATGCCCCAATAGAGCTTCCGCAATTGGACCAAGCGGTAAGAAATGGGCTTCGTCTTCTGTGATCGAAATGTTTTTTGACACAGACTGACTGTGCTTGGGATCGCTTCAATGGGCGTGTGCTCGAACGGGGCGATCTTAACGGACGTCATGATGAATCAAAGCTGGAGAGCAAAGTATTGTCAGTAAGCGCTCAGAGAGTCTCCATTAGTATCGGGAGTAGGATGCGGGGTAGAGTCTGGTAATATGCAAGGTAAGAAGACGTTGCCGAGTTTCCCTCCCCGCTGACATGTGCCTGCCTGTGTGACGAGACAGCGAGAACACGGAATTCCAGAGATGTAAAGCTCAGATTTCGTGAAAGGCGATCGATAATTCTTGCTTAGGGATCACTTACAATATCTCCGTACGTGGTTGGGGGATGGCTCAGAGACAGGTCGAGTTTTTTTTCTTGATGTTGTTCAGAGGACAAGAAAGATGCGCTTATGCGGCGAGAGCTGTCAGCTTTACTGTATCATAAAGACAGACAAGTAATATGGCCACTCCCAAGTGAGTGTTTCAATTGGCTGGTGAGATTTAGAGTGAGGGTGAGAGCGAGGGCGAGAGTGATGGTAAGAGTGAGCACGAGACTCAGGGTTGTACAGACAAGAGAAGAGAAGAGCAGAGCAGAGCAGAGCAGAGGACAAAAAGATCTGAGAGCGAATGATCGAACGTTCGATGTAAAAGAAGGAAGGCAGGAAGGCTCGAGCGAGAGCAGAGAGAAGCTAGCTAGCTAGTTTACTGTATTGTGTCTCCAGGCCGAGGTTCGTTGTTTCAACGAAGTAGTACGGACGGAGTACATACATACAAAGGCACGCTAGGCCAAGGAGGTACGCTGCGTTGCGCTGGGCTCTCCTGGATGGGTGCGGGGCAACGAACGTGCCGAACGAACGCCACAACGGGAGGTGACCCAGAACCAGACCAGAACATCGGGCAACCCGGCTGCAGTGATGCCGATTCCGTGTATACTTCGCTTCGCTTCACTTAACATCTGCGAGTGCCGCTTCCAGGGCGAGGAGGGGGGAAGAAAAGAAAGAAAGAAAGAAAGAAAGAAAGAAAGGAAGGAAGGGAAAAAAAAAAGGGGGGGGGGGAGGGGCGGGATGTTCGTGAATGTAATCTTATATCCTAATCACGGTGCGACGTCCGAAGTGAACGAATTACTCTTCGGTTTCCCCCTTCTTTTTGTATAATTTTGCCGAGATGGACCATCCAGACAAGATCTTGGACAGAAGATACTTGGTCAGAATAAATATCAATTGGAAAACGGATAGGAGAATGCCCTCGCTCTGAGGAACATAAGGTCAAGCAGCAATACGACAAAATCTCCTGACCTCGACTCGTTATCCCCAAAACTTCCGAAGCAAGAGCAACAACAATATCAGGTTCAGGCTCTAGTTCGACATATTTGTACATTGGGGGTGTATACCGCTCTCGTACAATGGGATATTCGTACAGTTTCATCTCATCTAGCCCGTCTTTGCCTCCTATATACCCCCCTAGCTTCTCCTCTCCTACCGCCTGACTGCGACCTTTTTGCCCTTTCCTCTCCCTATCATTACGGGATCAGGCAGAGCATCATCCAACGATATCGACTGTTTCAGTCCCTCCTCGATCTGCTTGATGCCGTCAATCAACTGCCCGGTTATCTCCTTCTGTTGATCCTTCAATACCATGGCTTGACGGTATTGTTGTAGCTCTTGCTTTCGTGCTTCTGTCAATGCCCACTCCTTTGGAAACTGTGGTTTTATTCTGAAGTGGTGGTGCCGGGTGTCCAATGGAATATCCTCGAAGGTATCTGTCGGATCCTATAACAATTAGATCTCGTTTCCCAACGACCAAGAACAAAGCGTCTTACTCTTGCTTCCTCCAGCAGTGATTGAACTACATCTCCCAGATAACGCTTATTTTGAGCTTGAGTCTCGAACATCTCGCAGCTCATCTTGACTACGTCCGTCTCTGGATCGTATCTAACTCCTGCCAGTTTCCTGAGCTTGTCCATTTGCCCTTTTGTGAGTCGAGGCATATCAGCCGGAGAGAATTCAAGCACTACCTTCTTCTCTGCTGGATGTTGCTCGCCCATGTAGGTGGTGTATCTGAATCGCAATGGCATATCCCGAGTCGGCGGTTGGAACGGCTTTGCTAGCTCTATCGTATCATCAGCAAGAAATCATACTGACTTGGATGGTGCCAGGAAGTTGAGCACAACATACTAGATAGCAAAGGCATCTCCCACGCAACTAATCGGGCATAATGTCTCAACTCTCGGTGCTGCTCCAATTCCCCATGAGCAAGAGAGTTTATATCATCGTCATCGTCTTCCATAGTATGCTCGTCTTCCCAAGGCTCAGCCTCGCCCATGTTCATAAAGGTCTCCTTGAGTTTTTTCCGTCGATTGTTCGCGAGTTCGTATGGTCTGTTCTGGGAATCGATCTTCTGCTTGACAGCATCCCACTCGTCCACATTGGGGCTCGCCTTCCTCGCCTGCCCCAATTGTGACTCTATTTCTAATAATCCTGCTGCATCAAGACTGGCACTCTTCTTGGCTTTCGTGAGACCGGTCCTGACGCGATTGGTCCTTTTGGATCGTGGAAGACTGGTCGAGAGTGTCCTCCTAGGCCCGAGTGAGTTTGCTGCATATCGGAATGGTGTTTGACTACACAGACAGCTCCTTGCCGTCGAGCGGATGCCTTGCAGAGCCGTTGCCATGATCTGTGATCTTGTCGTCGTTCAGTATACCAGCCACCAACAAAAATCGTCGATATGATCCCGGATAAGTCCGCACCCCCGTGACTATAGACGCATGGCTCTCTTTGGTCACTATCGATAAGCCACCTCTCGAGACCTTCAGTCAATTCACACGCAGGCAACTTGGCTGTGGAAGAGCTGAATTCTGTATGACTGGCCGTTGCAAATACTATTCCTGATAGACCTCGATTACCAGGTCCGGACGTTTGCGACTCGAGTTCCATGCTGTGAGGAGACCCAGGGACCACATCAAATCGCCAGTTTTCCCTTCGAAACATTCATCATATTCAGCATCACGGACAATGGAAAGATGACCAGAGAATGTTTTATCACCACCGGTGCAACAGCAAAGTTCACCGAACTTATTCAAGCGGCTCTCTCTGCCGAATGTCTCCAGACTTTCGTGGACAATGGCTTCACACGCCTTAACTTCCAATGTGGGGAGTCTATGTCAGCATTTGAGGAGCTGAAAAGTATCGATACCCAGGGACTGGAGATACACGGATTCGATTTTAACAAGGATGGCCTTACGAAGGAGATGCAAGCTTGTCAGGAGAAGAAAGGTATTTCGAGGAGGGGCCTCGTGATTTGCCACGCTGGTAAGCTGCTTTGCTATTCTCATCACTTGAAAGCTATGATTAATGCTCTTGGTTATAGGTGCTGGCACAATTCTGGATGCTATGAGGTTGGCTGTTCCATTGGTTGTGGTGCCAAATTCATCTCTGTTGGACAATCATCAAGAAGAATTAGCTTCTGAGCTAGAAGCGCAAGGATATGCGACGAAAGCTGATATCGGGTAAGCTCCCCTGCCGATTTTGTTAAGACATGTCGTCCTTTCTGAATATGGACGAGGTGCTTACGATTGTATAGGAATCTAGCGGAGGCAATTGCAAAAGCCTGTAAGAAGGAAGAGAAGGCATGGGGTGGTCATGATACTAGCTTTGCTGCTATTGTGGACGATGTGGTTGGATATGAGGACGACGTTCGTGCTCAGCTTGACTGATTCCATTTCATAAACCAACGATCCCGAAGAGTTCCGCGAGTTCCGGTTTGTCTTGGACAGATGCGTTGTGCATGGGACGGTCATCATGGTATGCGCATTTACGATACGTCGAATAGTTTACCTTCTCCCGGGTTGCTTACATCTCGGGACTACACAACGCTGCAGTTTTATTAACAGGCAGTCCTATAATACGCTGCAGAGTATGGAGCGAAGCTCCAAAAGCCGACGTACCATTGTATCTGCACTCACCCAATTACCATTAGCACCCAAGAAATCCAGAAAATCAGAAGAGCGTAATGGTCAGTGTCACGACAACTTTACTCCTTCCTCGAAAGTGTATAGGCGCAGGGCATCTCGTAAAGTCCAGCCTACCACCGCTTCGATTGGCTTACTACTGCTTCACTACTCCGTACCTAAGTTCAGGTACCTTCGATTAGCTCCGGTTAAGCAGACTAGCAGGATTTTGATTCGCGGATATGAATCTATTGTCACTTTTGGCCAACCGGGTATTACTAGCCAGTGTACATGGTCAACCAGAAAGCGAAGCTACGCCGTAGTCTGGCGTCTGATTCCCCATGTTATACGACTTCAAGCTGAGGGTGGTAGAATATGCGATACAATTGTTTAATTAGCGTGCTCAATGCTGTGCCACATTCGCCAATCATTTGCAGTTTTGCCTTGTTGTATCGACCCCCAGGCCGAACCCTACGTACATAAGACACCAGGAGTGCCTCTTGGAATCTCGAGGCTCTGGTACATTTATAGGTCTAGCATCCCGATTTATTTCTTTCGGTTCAGCCACAATAAAGAATATGGCCATTGCTTCAGGATTTGAGATTAGCGCGGCGTCCAAGCAGGATATGGACGAAATCTGGCAGGTCAGACCTCTAATTGTCTGATCTCAATCCTAAGCATCACACTCAAAGGAGAGGGAAAAGTTTCGACTGATAAAAGCAGCACTGACATACAGATGTTTAGGTCTGTCTTGCAGCATACGCCAGCGATGAAGTCTGGTATCAAGTCTTCAAGAATTGCAAGAAGGAGGAAATCCACCCATGGGTCATGGCAAACCTAAATGGGCGGTGGATCATGCCCGATATCAAGACTTTCAAGGTTACCGATCTCTCTACCGGGTACGTCTTGAGTTTGCTACTCCCTGATCCAGTTCACAAGCAGCTGCCCATATTGATTTGACAAACAGTAAAATCGCAGCCTGGACGGCTTTAGAGTATCCATGGAAGTACGTCCCAGAAATGGATGCTGATCTCAAGTGTCATGCCTTGAGTGAAGAGATGCCACCTGCTCTCGAAGGCATAAACATGGAAGCCTTGTTGGACTTCTTCATCAGCTTAACGGATTCGAAGAATCATGGGTGGAATCCCGAGGAGGACTACCGTAAGTGACCCATCCAACCAGTCGTAAGATTCATTTTCTGACATTGCCCTAGACCGAAAAGGCACGATGGTACACCCTGACTATCAGAAAAGAGGCTTTGGCACAGAGCTCACCAAGCACTGCAATGCCATATCAGATAAGAGTGGTGATAGGACGTGGGTGCCCGCTAGACCGACCTCAGTAAACATGTTCCGGAAGAACGGATTCAAGGATGTTGGATTTGTAGATGCGCATTTGGAGAGATGGGGGGGCCCAAGGGAAAAGAGCATCACCTGGACACTTTTACGAAACGCGTCTTCTTGAGCAGGAGTGCAAGTCATTCTAGCAAGCAGGTATGTGGTTCTAAGACCTTGCCTATGCTTCTAGGATCTGCTACATTACTGCTCTATGACTGCCTCTGACCTTCCATGTCGATGTTCATTGCTTAGCATCAGAGTCTCAACGTTGCCAACCTTTCATCAATTCGTGAGCGCCCATTCACATGTTGTGAGCTAACCATCAGCTGAAGAATTGTGCCATTGCAAATACCATAAAGTAACAATGAGCGTCCCATCACCCTGAACCTTGCTGTTGAAATGTAGCAACTGTCGCGACTAAGAAATGCCTTCTTCGTCCTGGATAGTCACCTTGATCTGGTGAATGGTGTAATGCAGTGCCGCGGATATATATGTATATGTATATATATCCAAGGTTACAACCCCATCATGGAGGCCCTTGGCGAGGATCTGGCGCGTGATGTAGATGTTGCCGATCGTCTCCTTACCTTACGCCAGGACCAAATACACAAGCGACTTGATGGTGATTCCGGATTCGCCAAGAGTGCTGCTGTTGTCCAGAATCTGACCTCTGAAGGAGAGACGATGTTGACGGAGTACCAGGACTGTTTCCTGTCTCTTATCTTGATGTTGGAAGTAATTATCCTTGGGTTGGCTGTGAGATAGAGGGCTGTCCCTGAGCTACATTTGATGATGATCCCCATTCTGAACATGCCAAACAAGTAGATTGAGAGGACGTGATCGCCCGTTGCTATAGAAGACAAGGAGACATCCATATCTGTTGTGGAGGATGCTTCATTGAAAAGTGATACAGACTTGTGATTCATTTTGAATTCCGAAGCCGGATCAGGACGTCTGGTGTCTATCATGCAGGAAAATAACGGCTTTCATCTGCCTTGGACCATATCTTTTTCGGTCAAACGTCCGCTCGTCACAATCTTAACTTACCAATCACGCCGAACCAGGGCACAGGAAAAGCTGCCAGCACCATCATACGAGGTCGTTGCGGACTCTTGGTCGAGATCTAAGATGTTTTTGACAAGCACCCATTCTAGGGGATCCATACGAGGGGATCGAATCTGCAGTGTTGTCTGTATAATTAGTGCTCTCATATATGTATCCCCAAATACATCACTGACTATCTCTTCAGCCTTCAACTGCTCCTCTTGTGAGTCTTCATCCAGGTAGGCTTGACTTTTAATGTAGCCCGGAATTCGGTCCCTTATCCACGAGGAGCACATGCTGGAAGCCAGAGAATGAATAACTCCTGTGAGAGCGCATCGAAGCTGCTTCATCTAAATTCTCCAGCGGACGTATTCTATAGGAGAACGAAGTACCGCAAGAACGATTGTCCAAAGTTCGAATATGCCAGCAGACAGGTCTAGCTGTGGATGCCAAAGAATCACACGTAGTAATATGTAGCTGGGCGACCTCGGTCATCACAATACTGACTTGAGACATGACTAAATTTTAACGTCATCAGAGTGCAGTGCCTCATTCAATTAGGGGAGTTCGCCGTTCCTGACTCTGAGTGAACGATGCATCGAAGGTATAGACTTATAACCGACCAAGACGGCATCAAACAACTCACGTCCTCATGCCGAACGACACTTCTCCCGAGACTGTGGACAACTGGTGAGATGGCTACGAGCTCCCACTTGATAGTTCTGTTGTACTGCAAATAAGACTCGCAGCATCCAGACAGTCAAAAGTACCAGTTCAAGCAATATAAATAAAGAAAGAAGTTTATTTTGGTACATATTTTACACACCTCGCAGGCGAGTGTTATCCTTCGCATCAACAGGCGTATAGCGTTCCGCAAGAGCCTCTTCTACGGACTTCTCGTGAAACGTGGGCTGTTGATACCTTTCGTGAAGAGCTTTCTCAACAGCCGAAGAATGGCTCAAGCCAAGGGACTGTCCTTTCGACTCGATCTTTCCTGTGGCAAGCCCAACAGCAGCCTGTGCCTTTACAATGGCCTCTTTCCCTTTTTCAATGCCCTTACTCACGGCATCCCTAACGGCTCCACGAGCCGCATCAATTGTACCGCCACTGTGCTTAAATGACTCTGCGGCATCATGAGCTCCAGCTTTGGCGTTTGCACCCACGCGCTCCGTTTTCGCAGTCACCGCATCTCGAGCCTCGCTAGCCTTCAATCCAGCTTGAGACAGCTTCTCCTTTGCAGCAGCAGTAATCTTACTCACTCCCTCCTTTGCCTCAAGGCCAGCCTGCTCAGCTGCTTGAATCGTCTTCGCAGCCGCTCGGTCGACTCCAACTGCAGCTTGATCTGCACCTTTCTGGGTAGCTGCTTTGCTTCTGTCGACCGCTTCTTGAACTTTTGGCGCTGCTGCCTTTTCTGCCTCCTCAATGCCTTCCCTTGACTTCTGCAACGCTCCTCCCAATAGCCGTGACGCAGTACCTTCCATGCTCTCCCGAACATCGTTCCAATCCGTCCGCTGTACCCACCGCACGGCATTCTCAACCTCGGTATTCCATCTATCCTTCGCGGTCTCGACTAATGTGCTCCTTTCTTCGCGTGCGAGCTCTGCACGGCTTCGTGGGGGAGAGAGGGGCGTTGGGTTGAGGAGCCTGTCCAGTACGAAAGCTTGAGATCTGAGGGCTTCACCTTGTGCTCGTCGATTCCGTTCATGGGCCAAGACCGTGAGGTACGCGATTCCCAATGTCAAGGTGACGCCTCCGGTCTATGATCTGTGAGTTTTAACCCGGCGCAATAAGCCATGTCCAAGAACTTACGAATCCGGTTGTGAAACCCATATTTGCCAATCTGAATCGCGCCCGTAGCGCTGGACTATGTAGAACAGCTCTTTGATGGAATATTATAAGCAAGACAATTCCAAGTGGGATGGTGGAAGCTCTGAAGAGCTTGCAGATTGAAAGCCGCCAGGCGTGTTGATGTTGGAGGTGGTGGTCCGATGAGCCTCCTCGCGAAATTTTGGGCCCGGGAGATCTTCGACCTTGCATTCAACGACTACAATACGACCGGCGAAAAGGAACTCAAGAGCAGCTTCTCAGCCACGTCAATAAGTAGCACGAATTTCTCGAGTCTACGAAACGTGATCATTCAGTATGGCTGGTGGACATATGGTAAATTGATCCTTGGAGCAAATCCAGAAGTCTCGAGGCATTTGATCTAACTTGGCCGTGCAGAAATATCGCCATCTAGGCCGCAAATCCTCCCACAGACAAGCCCTGCTGCGGAATCTGGTTACCAGTCTATTCACGCATGAAAGTATATCGACGACATATCCTAAAGCCAAGGAGGCGCAAAGACTGGCAGAGAAGCTCATTACGTTGGGGAAGAAAAACACAGAGGCTAGCAAAAGAAGGGCTTTGAGCATCTTCTACGTATGTCTCTTGCCGACATCACAGCAGTGATGTAACAATTCTGGTATCTTAGAAATCTGACAGAGATAGACACCGCATCAAATCCTCCCAAAGCTATTCGGATCACTTCGAGAAAGATATGCCGAGAGACCGGGCGGCTACACACGAGTACTGCGAATTGAGCCGTTGAAGCCAGATCATGCACCATCAGCAATTTTGGAGCTTGTAGATGGACCTAAGGATATGAGGTTTGCAATGACTGCGAGGACACTAGCAAGACAGAGGGCGGAGGGCTTGGAGCAGAACGAGATGACAGCGCGGAATGTCCAGAAAGTCACACGGTACAGGCCGGAGGGAGCAAAGGAATTGGAGACTATGGTGGAGAAAATGGGCGCTCTGGAGGTAAAAGAGAGGAACGATTCTGCAAATAAAGAAGCTAGATGGGGCGGTACTGTGTAAGACGAATGTGTTAGATGGATACTGTAATATTACAAATCACGGATGTAGAGCATTGCATGGGCTGGCGTTTCTCAGTTATTGAGCTCTTGGTATGAGAAGTATGGTATCATTGTTCTACAAGAAGTCAAAGGTATCGCCTTTATCCCGGATCATTTTCCCAACCCTTTCTGTGCCAACAATCCTCTCCAGCTTCAGTACATCCCACTTCGAAAACAGCACTCTTACTAGTCCCTCGCCCGGTTCTAATTTGCCTTCCTGCACGCTTTTCCGAAGATAGCCTCCTACAATTTCTTTGTAAAATATCGGATTCTCGGGTAACCCATACATGATGATTTTCTTCACCCCCCGAATTTCATAGCGCCGGAAGTGATGAGCTCTTTCTGTGTAGAGCAAAATGCTGTGTCTTTCATTGAAGAAATGAGATCGTGCTCTGGCAACATCTTTGACCGACGTGTACTCAGAAATGTTACCAAAAGACAACGTACTTGTGGCAGATGAGGTAGCAAAGTAATTCCTCACACGGACAAAATCAAGGTAAGATGGAATGAATATGATTGTGCCAGCGGTATCCTTCATGCGGCGGATTAGCGAGGGAATTATTGCTGTGGTGAAGTAGGCAAATCGAGTATCCGGATCTGTGGCAAATGATGGCGACTCAATGCGAGAGAATGTCTGTTTCGCCTTCAATCCTAGCTCCTGAATCGCCCCGGTATAATTGCCGCTGACTTTAACCTTACCTGCCCAATTTTTGGACTGGTTGAAGAACAAGGTATTGAGTTCGGGGGCGTTAAAAGACGACAGGGCAATAGTCTGCCGAAAATTTCCGGACTTGTTGTCTAGATACCAGCTCCGTACTCGACTGAAGTCACACCCATGTGCTTCTTTTGGTTGTAAATTTAAGTGGTCGAAGATATACTCAACATGCTCCCAATTTTGCATGAGAAGAGCATCGGCTTGATCCACTATGACAATCTCGATAGAACTCAGGAAGTCGCAGTCTCCCTTCTTATCATCCTTGCCCTCAAGTGCCATTCGCAAGCCTAACGGACTAGCAAGTATGATATCCGAGTTGTAAAACTGTGAAAAATATTTAACCGTCTTTCGAGTAAACTTCAGACCAAGTCGAAACATATCGTCATCGTTGCCGCCAAATAGTTCTCGGAAGTCTTCTGGTTTATCAGCAGAGAATTTCTCTTCCTTGTCCACATATGAGTCGTCAAAGCGTTTCCGGTTCTCTTGTTGTTCTGGTTCACATAACGATGTGACCATGCCTACCATTCTTACACATGACTCTCGGGTAGGAAGAATCATGAGTACTTTGGGCCGAGTGAAGCCTTGATCCCGTACTTCGAGATCATGATTGTTGTCCTCTTTCGCAAGACGAGCATTATTTTTGATCACCCGATCCCGAGTCCTAGTGTTCCGTTAGCAACATGCCTTCCTCATTGTGATTTCACTTACTTGAAAACGTGATTGATAGCATGTAAGCAAGTTAATCTTCGCAAGCTCTCTGATTTGGCCGTGTTCCGCTCACAATAAAACACATCTTGGTAGCCGAAAATCAGAGATGCTATAGACTTTTCCAGAGGATCAAATGTCGGCTTCTGCTTCACCAAGGCCTTAGCCAATTTTTGTTTCAGCTTCAATTCGCTGGGATTATCGACAGGTACTGGTGCAGCTGATTCAGAGACGTCTTTCTCAGGGAGGCTCATCAAGGATTTGCCAAAGCTTGGAAGTGTAAGTTTCTGCGATGTCCACTGGTTCCGCTCGAGGGCCATGAGTCTCCGGGCAAGAACGTTGTCGTCTGGTGTAGCGAAGTGTACCTCGAATGGGTCCGAATAATCTTCTGGGTCGTCGTCGTCTCCAAGCACACCCTCAGTCGCGGTTTCGGGGCCTTCTTCCGGCTCTTCAACTTGGTCGGCATCGTCGATTTTGTGGTCTAGATTCTCCTGGTCGTCGTCAAGCTGCACGAGCTCAGGAACGTGATCGAGTTTCCTCCTCTTTGCCTGAGGACCAGCTTCTGCCACAAAACTCTGCATCAAAGATGCGTAAGATCTAACCGCTGGAGCTAATTCCTCTTCCTCGTCGCTCGATCCGGCAACACTGGCTTCTTCCTCCTCGGAAGGTTCGTTCGGTTCCGGATTTTCAGCGTCCTCCCTAGACATCATCAGTAAGGTTATCAGGTAAATTTAGAATAAGAATCTTACGCTTCCTTCTGCTGGGCCAATCTCTGACTGTCGAATATCGGCTTCCCTCTGCCTCGAAAACCACCTCGCCCTCGAGGAGCAGAGCCTCTAGATGCCCCTGGCCGTCCTCGACTTTTGAACCCAGAAAAACCTCCTCCTCCGCGTCCACCCCTCGAACCACCGGATTTGGGGCCCCGATTTTTGAAACTACCCTTTGAACCTTGAAACGCCATGTTTCTGGTATGATCGTGGCAATGATCCTTGACGAGAGTCCTGAGAATATCTCTACAATGAAAAGTTCGATCCTTACCAGAAATATTCCATTTCCTTATCTTAGCGTTATCGGCTACAAAGCCTAACTTGAACTTTGAGCCCACAACGTGAAATCCATTGAGGGGGATCTCTGCAAAAACCTAACCTCCAGCCAACTCGACTTCACACATCTGCCCAGCATGGCGGTCAGTCCGGAGAACTTCCTGCATCTTGCGCGCCCTCTTGCGCCAGCGACAATCGGGGTCCAACAAAGTACAGCACCGTTGAATGTTGTCATCCAGCCAAGTGTACGCAGATATCTTCAAAATTCCCATGAATAGCTACTCACATTCGTAGGCTGTCTTCTCAATCCTAGATCACTCCATTCGCCGTGATGACTCGCAGACACAAGCTACGAGGGTGATCGGAGCACTTCTGGGCATTCGTTCCGAGGATGGAGAAGTTGTTCGTACATTTTGTCCCTCTGCAAGGCTGATACTAACTATATGACTAGGAGGTCAGAAATTGCTTTGCGATCCCTCATACCGAGAACGAAGACCAAGTCGAAGTCGATGTTGAATACCAGAAGAACATGCTTGCGCTGCAACTGAAGGCGAATCCTAGAGAAGTCTTGCTTGGATGGTACACAACGAGCCTCGCACTCAATAACTTTAGCGCCTTGATTCAGAATTTCTTCGCGAGCCCCGAGACTGGAACCTTTCCCCACCCTGCTGTTCATCTCACGATTTCGACCGAGGCTGGAAAGGATATTGAGGCGAAAGCATACATCAGTGCACCTGTTGGAGTCAACGCTGAGCGCGCTGCCGAGAGCTGTCTCTTCATCCCAGTACCATATGAGATCCGATACGGCGAGGCTGAGAAAAGTGGCTTGGAGTTGATCTCTGGAGCTAAGGATAGCGAGAGTCGAGCTGCGCCTGTTGTGTCGGATATTGAGGGGCTGGAGCGTGCCGTCGACCAGACTGTTGACCTCCTCGAGCGAGTATCAGATTATGTCAACTCGGTTCTGGACGAAGAAAGAGAACCTTCGAATGCACTGGGACAGTTTCTCATGAACGCCTTGTCTTTGTCACCAAAAGTTGATCCACAAGACATTGAGCGGGATTTCAACAACCATATCCAGGACGTTTTGGTCGTTTCTTACTTGGCAAATACTATTCGCACCCAAATCGACCTCTCCCAAAGACTGGCTACGGCTACTCTCACTATGGGTGGCTCGGATGTTGTGGCAGCAACCGGAGGAGAGAGTGGTGGTGGAGAGAAAGGTAATCGTGCTGCCCGAGGAGGCAAGGCAAGGGGTGGACGAAGTGGTGGTGATAGACAAAACAGAGAGCCAAGAGAGCCTAACGAGTAGATCAGATCTGTGTATGTGAGACTTTTCCAAATTCCATGCATTTCATTGCAGCTTGTACAGGAATGGAAAAAGTAAGGCGTTTACGGTGGGCAATGCTTTGGTGCTTCACATAGAAATACCATATCTGATAAAGTCGCTGATTTGTATACAAGCTCAATGTTTTGTACTTGTGATTGATTGTATGGTCTATCAGCTCAATGTTGTAAACCTGATACTAAAGTTTCATTTTATGCCCGCGATCGCCACTAACTCCTCTCCAATGCTAGCCGTACGCCACCTAAAGTTATTACACGAGTCTTCTTAAATCCCAGTTTTGGGCTTTGGAGGAAGAGTAGCTGGGTTTCCATATTGGGGAAGGTGGGTACCGACTTGTCCGTTCTGAGCCATGTGCATCCCTTGGGGAATGCCATGATGCATACCTTGAGTCCCATGAGGCATTCCCGGAGGAAGTCCTTGAGGAACAGATTGTTGTATCATGGGACGGTGAGTTATGTGTGGAGATGCATGGTATGATGGCAGTGAATTGTTCGAACCCTGTCGTGCCATATTATAGCCCATTGCGTTACTGAATTGTGGCTGGGTTGGAGCAAAACCATTATAAGGCAAGTGAGGAGAGCCATGGTGCGGAGACCCTTGGTGAGGAGAGCTATGATGTGACATAGGCTGAGGAATTGGAGGACCAGGATTGTTGGGGACGAATGACTGGGTTTTTGGGTTGAACGCATGTCGATTGAAGCTTCCAGGAATCGGATGTTGACTCTTTGGATCAGCAGGATTATTGGTGCTTGGCAATTGGCCAAAAGCATACGGGATCGAGCTTGGAGGTCCTCTGACGGGCGTTTGTGGCTGGTAAGGGGTTTGGTTCTGATAGAGAGGCTGCTGCTGTTGTTGCCACTGTTGGGCTGGAAGTTGCGGCGACTGAATCGGAGTACCAAATGTAGTGATTGGGGCACTGTGAGGTTGGAACCGCTGGGGCTGCTGAGGATATTGCTGTTAAAGTTAGCGCAATATGCAAGCAAGATATGTCGCTTTTTACCTGTGTCATGTTACTGTACTGCTGCATGTTACCATTGCTCATCATGTTCTGGTTGTATTGTTGAGTAGGTTGAACATATTGAGGAATTGCAGTCTGATAGTTGTTCTGAACCGTTCCATTGAATGGCTGAGTGGGCATAGTAGGATATTGAGGTTGTGGAACCCAAGTTGGCACCTGTGGCTGAGGAAAAAACGGTGTATATTGTGAGCGTCTGTCAAAGCTCTCTGAATCATCCCGACGCTGCTTGGGTGGCTTAGCTCGCTTGTTTTGAGCAGCTCTATCTTTGGTTGAGACACTGCTTGAGCGAGACATCTCGTTCATATCTTCAGTATCTTGGACGTGGTCAGTGGACTGGAATAGTAGATGGTTCAGTTGTAATTACCTGGAGTAGCATCGCCAGTACTTTCCTCCTTGCCAAATATGCGCTCTCTGGCCTTATTATACGCAGCCTCTCGTTCCTCTCGAGAGAGCCTGTTGAAGTTAGCAAGAATTGTATTTGATGCTTGATTTGAAATATTTACTTCTCTTTCGCGGAGAGACTCTTGTCTTTCCCGTCGCTGCCCGTCTCCGAAGTTGCCTTGGAGGGACTTGGACCAGTATCACCGTCACCTCCTCGACGCATGATCTTCATCGTAGGCATAGTTGGTGGAGGCGTGTTTCCGGTGGTAGGAGGGTTTGAGATGCTGGTCAACGAGGGTGGTAGTCGACAGAAAGGAGTTCGAAAGATACGGACGGCGCCGGCGACTGCATCGACCTGATGGGTCATATGATAGTAGTCAGCCAGCTTGTGGGTGAGCATTCGGCAGAACGAGTTGCATGGCGGAAGATCGATGAACGGTTCCCTTTCTAGAATCAGTCTGTGCCCAAAGCAACTAATCAAGTCGAGCGGCCGAATTTATGATCCTATGACTGCAGGGGGGATTTGAGAGGGGAAAAGGAGAACATACTTGGAGTCCTTGACGAACTCAATGACATCCTGCTCCAATCTCAGAAGGAAAATCCGGTCCTTTGGCGATTCCAAAGCTTCCAATAACTTCTCGTCTGGGGTCTGGCGGTAGAATAGACTGAAACCGTCCGGCGCACCTGCCGGACCAACCAGAAGAGGTTTGGGCTTTCCGTCGTCAGTTGTTTGCTGCGAGGATGAACCACTTTGAGGCGTGTTCACTCCTTGGCTTTGGCGCTCTTGCATTGGCTGCATGCTTCGTCGATCGGGAACTTCATAAAACTGGGCTCGGTATGCACGAGACGCCTCAGAACCTATTCGACTGCCACCAGCAACAATGGATCCTCGTCCTGAGAATGTATCATCATCCTCAGCAGCTTTAACGCTAGCACTGTCATCAGGACGCAAAGACTCCTTCTCATCCAAAGCGAATGTTGTTCCCGATGTAATGCTCTTTCCATCGAGACTTGGAGGTTTTGTACCCAATTCTGATCCGGAATCCGTTCGTTGAAAGAGGTCCTCAGAATACGGTTCGATACCATCAGGTTTGGCTTTGGTATTGCCGACACCTGATCCGTTCACCACAAGACTGGGCATCGGAGAACTAACGTGCAACGCCTTGACAGCGTCGACCAGTTTTGCTTCAGCATTACCAGACTCTGAGCGAAGACCAGTGCGTGAGGGAGCTTCTTCGGCCGGTCCACCGGGCTGCTCTGGCACATTTTCCGCCGCACTCGAGGAGCCACCCCCAAAATGAATTGGCGCAGTCTCGCTGGCAGAGGACTTGCTATATGTAGATCTATCAAATTGACTGAGGGCATCTGCCAACTCTTTCTGAACTGGTGCTGGCATGTTCTCCTTTCGTGGGTCTCGTTCTCGATTTGTATTTCCAGCCGCCCCTTTAGCATTGGCATACGAGGACATATTATCCTTCCCTGCAGACGCAGCTACCTGTGCAAAGGGCATGAAGTCAATTAAGTATTCTGGGAATATATCGCACAGCCTTGGTGTAACAGTGAAGCCTGGAAAATGGCATACCTTTGCAAAGGAAAGCCGAGATTGGTCTGCAGCCATTGGTGCTGTCGCCATGTTCGAAGAAATTGTTTAAACCAGATCTGAATCTGGCTGCAGCAAAAGAGCGTAGGAGTCCGAACTGGACAAAGGTGAATCGCAGCCAGGCGACAAGCCTGAGAGAACGAAAGCTTCTGAATAAAATTAAGGGAGAAATTTAACAAGAGCGCCGGATGAAGGGAAAAGACATCTGGTCATTGTCGTCGCGGACAAGCAGTTGATGAGTAGGTGGGTGGGTGAAAGATGGCAATGGAGCTGGAAAGTCGACGAAGTTCAGATGCCTTCCTGTTCGGCGTACAACAGATGATAGATGAGGGAACCGATTCCACGCTGCACAACCACAACCACAACGCAACTCCACTCGAGAGCTCTGCTGCAGATCAGTGTCTGTGCAGAGGCAGAATGAAGTACTGAGATTCTGATGTTGGAGATGGTGCAAAAATCAGAGCATCGCTTCAGCTCTGGATGCCGAGATGAGGCAGAGACAGTGAGCAACAGGGCAAGGAGGCTTGATTAATCGTGGAAGGCTGCGCGTGCGCTTATCGCCTAGCTTACTTTTAGTATTAGCGCGCTTCGGCTGATTCTACATGACAGAAGAAAGCTTAATGACAGTCCCGGATGTCAAATTGTGTAGCCCACAGACCGACTCAAAGCACTGAAGTACTTGCAGAAAATACAAGAAGCTGAATTGTCTTAATCGAATTGGACAACTTTTTCTTTGCTCCGGGGAGAAAACGGAATCAAAAACGGAACCAAAACCTCAGAGTATTTTTATGCTGGCCTACCACTCACCCTAGCCTCATATCCATTCTTTCTAGCCCCCCAGAGACTTCTACCCCGCCAATACTCTCCCGCAGATGCGAGTTTGGACAAGAACAAACACCTCAGCAAGGGACACGAGATTTCTTTGGCGTGCGTTCATTACCAAATCCGGCTTTGAGCGCACAGGTGGGGCCGGGAAGAGAGGTTGCTTTAACCTACGAACATAGAACCCTTTTCACGGTCTTTCTGAGGAATTGTCTCTTCGGTATCTTCGAAACTCACAATGAATCGTTACGCCAGAGGTCCAACTGTTGGGGGGCCTTCCAAGGCGTCAGCTACAACGTTATGTCAGAAGTGTCTGAAAAGAGATAAGTTAATTCTTGGATGCAAAGCTTCAAAAGGCTAATTCTGGCTTACGCCATTACAGTTACGAGTGCAAAGCTGTGGTTCAAGAACGGCCCTATGTTTCTCGCCCATCTCGGACGCAACAATTACTGAATCCGAAGCTTCAACCTAAATTGACAAGTGATATCCCACAAGATCTCCTTAGAAAGTATGGCACACAAGCACACCACTTCCAGCTAAGCTTGAGCTGATAAAATATGAACAGGAAGGGAGTGGCAGATGAACTTTTAGCGAAATCCGATCAAGAGAGGGGCAGGAAGCGTGAAAGACAAAGCGAAGACCCAGAGCTCCCAGGTACACCGAAGAGAATGAGATCGGCTTCGTCAGCTTCCGTCTCGACGATATCCACAGGAGTTTCACGATCACTGTCGTCTCAACGAGACGCCAGGGACCATGATTCACGCAAGATTGGAAGAGGCGGGTCACTACCTCGTCGAAGATCTCCTTCTATGCCTATGACACCGCCCAGACGCCTCACGGACTCTGAAAAGAAGCGGAGACGGAAATCCTTTTCCTCAGTGGATTCATATAGTTCAGAGGAAGGAAATATGTTGAGAGAGAGTCGAAGCACTAGAAGACGGTATCAACAGGCAAGCCCACCAGCCAGAGGAAGGACTACGGAGAGCAGAAGCCCTCATGGAAAACGACGAGGTTTGTCAAATGATCGCCAACATCCTAGGCCAAATAACGAGATTGGTGATGTTGGGAACAGAGCTCCTCCTAGAGGGAGAAGCTTGAGTCCTTTCAGCAAGCGACTCGCTCTGACTCAAGCAATGAATGGTGGAAGATGATGCGGTGTGCAGAATCCTGGAGTTAATACCCATCAGAGAGGTTACTGTACAATTATTACATGCCTTTTGAGACCTCTACGAAATTGCGGTTGGGTGATGAGGAGTGTAGGATAGTCGTAATACCCAGGCCAACAAGCCAAATGTTTTTCATGATTAGAGAACGCCAGACTCCAAGCCATGATGTCCTCTCAGTGCATGTAACGCCATAATGTTCCCAAGCCACGATACATTCAATCCATATCGTCGTATTCCTTCTCCCTTCTTTCGTCGTCTTCCTCCTCCCTTTCCCTCAACTTCACACCTTCGACCAGAGCAATACCCTCCATACCCATTTCCTCCCCTCCCTCACTTGCTATGACTGCCCCGTTTCCTGACTTCGACTTTGCTGTTTTCTGGGCTTCCCCAATTCTCTCCCGTACCATTCTCGCGATCGCATTTTCCGTCCTCACATTCAAGACCTCCAATTTCTTGTCCAGATCCCGCTTCAAGTCCCAATTTGGCTTTTTTGGTTGTAGTTTGAACAAATCCACGCCCTTGTCATCCTGCTCCTCTTCCGCAGCCTTTTTCCTGATCTCATCCTCAACCTCCTTTGCCTGTTGCTCCAAGGTCGTCTCGACAGCTAATGTTGGCGGCGCTTCGAATCCAAGCTTTGGGCCCTTTGTTTCTGGATCATAATTCCTTCCTGAGAGGTGTAGCTTTGCAACATCGGGTTCGATGGGTGGTGAGGGCGACCGTGTGGATTCTGGTGTTACGATTTCGTCGCCAGGTTGCTTGCGCTTGAGATTTTTGAGTTTGGCCAGACGCGCCTTGCGCTCGTCTGCAGCTGCACCCAAAGTCGCATGATTTGATGACATGTTGAATGATGTGAAATTTGATTCAAGGGGGTCGTGCCATGTGTATTTTCTCAATTCAGAAGGCCCTTGGTTGATGAATGTCTCGCAGGGCTAGGTCCTAAATTTATCTCAGCCTGGTCATGTCGGCTAACCTTAATTGGGATTCTTTGACTTTGAGCGCAGCCTCTTGTTGTTCTCCCCACTCGACTCCAGAACTCGACGGATCGAATTTCCATTGCACCCTCCTCAATGCAATGGAACGTTGAATGACTGCAGCCTGTCGCTGATGCCTCCACGACTGGATCTGCTAACGAAACGCTGGTCGACGTTCGATTTGCCCATCCTCCAATGCCTTGCACCTCGAGTTTTCACGCCATGGCCACGCAGTCTGCGAAGCTCCCATTCTTGGTCAACAGCTACAGCAAATTCCGAAAGAGCTCGTTATTTTTGGGAGGACGGCGATGATCTGCCACAAACGATTTATGATGTGGCGCAGAAGGCTTCGAGCCAAGGTGGTAAAACAGATTCCAAAATTGGACAGGGGCATGGTTTGCGACTGTCCAAAACTGTTCAGAGAGAAACTAGAGAGTCTCCAAGGAGGCGAGTAGAATTTCGGGGGAGATCGGAGGAGCTCTCTGGGGCTCCTGGTGACCAGGAAGACTTTTGGACAAAATACGAGGAGATATGGGGAGGACTGATGAAAAAGCGTCCTCCAGAGAGCCCCGTCACTCTTGTCAGGAAAGTGAATGGTACTTTTCAGGAACCCCATCCGCGTCACAAAATCTCGTATATCCCGACGATATCCAGGCGCGAAAGAGAACGGGAGAGAAAACAACGGGAAGAATGGTTTACGAAGCCCAAATTGGACAGGATTCGCAGGCAATGGGAGCTTTGGATAGGTCGGAAACGAAGCATTCGCCGTTTTAAGACCCAAAATCAAGTGAGAGGTTTAGCGAAAGTAAGACTAAAGTATGTCAGAGTGATGCCGGAAGGAGAATTTGGCAACTTCAGATACTCTTCCTGGTGGAATTGGTGCTTCGCGATGCTCAATGCTCGGCATGATGAAACCATGAAAGGCCGAATCAAACCAAGGATGGCCTCGCGAAAAAGATGTCGGCTTTCTGAGCCTTTCACAAAGGAGCTCGTTGAAGGTAAATCTGCAGTAGCCATTCGGGAGAGATGGGCGGAGATACCAGTAAATCAGAGAGCCCGAATGTGGCCAGAGATTATGCTGGCCGTATTGGCAGACTATCCGAGTCAGGCTCTTGAATTCCTTGAGGCAACATTCATGCCTCCGTATCCACCTGGCTATGCCATCTCTGATAGTCTCGACTTCATCATTTGCCATTACAATGAGAACCGAGATTCTTACGGGGCAGAATTTCTTGTAGCTTTGTCGAAAGCCATACGTTCCTTTCTGGAAGAAGGTCCGGCGAACCATGTTCACCTCTCACAGCGAACTCTGTTTCGTTTATTGCACATGATCTGTCTCGACACAAGAGAATTGAGGTGGAAGTCCGGTGCATTACTGAAGTTGCAGAGGAAGGGATGGATAGCGAAAAACATCTATCGGTCTTTGGTTAAAGTCGACCACCCTATGCATGAGAATACTCTCATCCAATATGCAAGTGGACTTGCAAAGCAAGGTGATGTCAAGACTGCCAGCAGAATCCTACAAAGACTTAGGGCTGAAGGCTCTGCCTTCAATTCGCCAAAGATGCTGAGCTTGTGTACGACTTTACTTCAACGGGCAAATCAGAAAGTGCTGCTCAAAGGGGATGGTGGGCCGTCAATCACAGCGTTTGATATATTCCGATTTGTATTGGAGGCAGGCGCTGAATCCAACATAATCACATACAACATCTTGATGAAAACCTCATTGGATGCCGGAGACCACAAGACAGGGTGGAAGATATTTGAAACCATGACGGAGAATGGTCTTACAGCAGATGCCTATACCTATTCCATTCTCTTGAAGGATGCGAAATCGAGGATGGACGCAGCCGCTATCAGAGCGGTCATGGACTACGTCCGACAGAACAACATCAGGAGCGACTGGATTATAACAGATGTTCTACACGCCATTCTACTGCTCCATCAACAAGAACGGCAATCATTCAAAGCATGTGGAGGCCCCGTGGAACAAGAACAGACAGCCTTCGATCGATTGCTTCAAGTCTACTGTGACCACTTTCATGTTGGGCCATTAGCTCAGATTATTCCGAACTTCTTAGACAAATATCCAGGTCTGAGTCAAGTCATTAATGGCTCGCAAGAGCAGCTGCGTGACCCCCCGGGCCCTACTCTTGTCGTTATGATTACAGGTTATCTCGACAACGCGGATACACCATATCTTGCGATGCAATTCTATGAGCATTTTCGTCGCTTGATAACTCGGAATGACCCAGTCGTCGCTCCATTGACAAAGACAACACATGTCTGGAACCTCGTTTTGATGGGTATCGGCAAATTCGCCGAACTATTAGCCGAATGCTCAAATCTTGTTGGAGATATGCTTTCTGGCCCAGATCAAACCTCTACACCGTCCCGATCTTCGGTAACACACGGATATGCTGAGAAAGATTCAGGCCACACCATTAGCACTGACTCACAATTACCGCTCCGCCCAGAAACCGCAGCTCATGAATCACTTAACCCTGGGGAGAGTGTACAGGCCGAGCCACAACCACAACCACCGCTCGAACCAGAAGATGTCGTTCCTGAGCCACTTGACGCAAAAAATCGCAATCCTGACTCTATCTCTGACTCGTCGTTCGAGCCAAATACCGAAACAGCAACCTCCAAACCAGTCACTATCACACCTCCAAAACCAGACGTCCACACCTGGTCAATCCTACTCAAGATATTCATGGACCACCGCCAACCTCGCGCTGCAGAGAAAGTCCTTTCAATGATGAGCGAGCGGCAAATTACACCAAGCCAAGTCACGTGGAACAAACTCGCCATGGGGTATGCTCGTATGCAAGATACTGCCATGACCGTAGATGTGCTGCGCCGACTGGAGGTTGCTGGCTTGTCGGCTGATGAGTTCACGATGAGTGCTCTGGGTTTGATTAAGAACCGCAGAGCGCTGATTGACGCGATGAAGAGGACGGAAAGTCGGCTTGTAGGACTGGACCGCCAATTCTTGGACGACTTCAGGGAAGATTTGGAGAAAGTTGTGTCTGAGAAGGAGGAAGATAAGCCCGAGCCGGACGGTGGACTTGGAAAGGTGTGGGGAGGGGAAGTCAGTGAGGAGGAAGAGGAAGAATGGTGGTGATCTCTCCTCTCGTGTGACTGATGACTGTCCATCTTGCACAATTGTGTACATCAAATTATACCCCTGTAAAATCATCCTATGCACAAGAAATATAATTGCATACCATATCACACCCGATCTTCGGCTGCATATTTAAAGCCACATTGGCATTTATACTGTGTGATTTTTTTACGTCTTCCACATCAGATCATTGTCATCAAATGGATTAAAACTCTTAATTTCGAAGTCAGATGCAGCTGCCTCGTCGGATCTGACTCATTCGGTGACAGAGAATCGCATCCTCCAAACTAAGTGCAAAGTAACCACATCATAGCTATGCGCCTTGAGAAATGCTCCAAAAAGAGATGCAGAGCTATGATAGCTTGAGTGTTCCCTCCAGGTCCGCCCAAACCATGCGTGCTCTCTGTCGTTAATCGTTGCTCGTATGGTCCGATCTGTCAAACTCCCATTTCGCCTTGAAGAACGCTCTCTTGGCCAGCGAAGCTGCCTGAGCTGTACTCTGATCTCGTCTTAGACTAGATATGGAACACGTTCTTCTTATTCCTCCTCAATCGCTTCTCGGCAATCTTGACAGAACATCATTGAACAACGATTGCACTGCCAAGCCAATGGAGCATCTCTCTCTCCTCCAGTCTTTTCCGCCTCAGCAGTCGCCTTGTGTTTTGCCTCTGGCGCATCTTGGACGATGTTCTGGAAACAGCGATGACATTCTGTACCTTCAGGAACAACGTAACCAGGTGCAACAAGATGATGCTGGCAGTTCCAACCGACTATGTATTCGTTCTCAGGCTCCGGACCGAATTCATGACCATCGCCATCATAGTAACCTGCTAAACCGTCGAGATCGTCGGATTCAACACCTGACTCGTCTTGTTGGTTGTCATCACAGGATCCTTCGCATTGATCTGCAGGTCGCTTACATTCCCCTACAATGATCGGGACGTCAGCAGTTACTTACGCATGTCTCGGGAGCATTTTTATGAGTGGAGTAAATCCGTAACACCGGATTAGGGGAAAACGGGCAATCCTCGAACAACGTACAGCAGAAGTGAGCTCCGCATCGACATCTATGTATATTAGTATTCGTGATTATGGCAAGTTACGGTGAGGATTTGACTTACTCAATGTGAGAGCAGCCGTAGACTTTGCGAATACCAGTGCGACATCTGGGACAACGCTTGATCTTCCACTTCTTGAGCTGCTGAGCCAGAATTGGGTCCAGCTCATCTCTGCAATGTCCATCGTGGGTGAAAAAGCGGCAGTTGGTACAGATTTGTGTTGAACATTTCGGGCACGTAATATTGATGTTGATATCTGTTGAGGTCTGCGTTCCAGAATCAGGCATTGTGGGATTTCTGTCGTTCATAGTTGAATGGTCGATCTGGATAAACACTTTCTTTGCTGATTTCTGGTACAACCGAGGCGGAATGAAAGTCGAACAGGTGGGTACTGGACAGTAAACCTTATCAGGTGTCATCCACTCCTCGAGCTTTGCCTTGTACAGTGTCATCTGCTCCAGTCAGACACCAAGCCTATACGAGAGGCATTGACCGCTTGCTTACCTCTTCAAGTATCATCAACTTCTTTACCGCAGATACGGGAATTATGCTACAGCACTTTGGCGGCATCTTGGTCTCGTTCGTGCAGGCGTCGAGGAACCAGGACTTTAAGCATGAAGAGCAGTACTGTGATAAATTGCATTGAGGGCATTTGAATGGAAAGTTTGAAAGGCTCAGGTCCAAGTGGTCTAGGCACAAATTACATGTCCTCCGCTGTGGAGTGACACTGAAATCGGGTTGTGATAGGCCAAGTGGAGGCAATTGAAGACCTGGGGTTCCAGGGGGAAGTAAAGCATAACCTGGTACGTTTGGAGGTGGAAGTTGGGAATCAGGACTTGGTGGGAAGTATTGTCCCGGTACCGCAGCTGGCGGAGGTTGAGTTTGAGGTTGAGGTTGGGACGGCAAGTCTACCTTCTCCATCATTACGGGTTGTCGAAACACTATTGTTCTAAGACGCTCCCAAAAACAGGGGGGAACAAAACAAGCCATGTGGTGAGAGTGAGTTCGACATCCAAAAAAAAAGGAGACCGTACATGAATTATAAGTGCCTAGAGCCCCGTGACTCATGGTGTGGTCAGGCCGATACTGTGGAGCAGAGGCGTAGTAGAAGGACGGTGGGAGATGGTCATTTGGGCGATTTGAACGCTGTGTAGTGCCACCTGGCCCGTTATAGCTAGATTCGGGACCAGGTAATGGCGGGAGTTGAGGTCGTTATCCCGGCTGGTAGCTCGTCCTGGACGTTCGGCATCGAGGGCTGTGATGGGGATTGGGATGACTATCTGAAGGAGCGTATGGTGGGCTGTATGAACAGCTGAGACCACGCATATGAATGTTGAGCAAGCGATACGGAGGAACATTGAGATTGGCTAGGCACATGGTACTGGTTGTGTTAAGCCAGTTGGCATGGTCCCATCGAGGGTGACTCGGTGGAATTGTGATATAGCATCTCAGCAAGACCCAACAGTCGAGGCATAGAAGGAGACCTGAGGCCATCCGATTGGTGGGACTGCCGGCTGGTTGTTCGTGATGGAAATGGGGATGGGAATAGGAATGGGAAAGGAGAGCAGATCTGTCTTGCCGGGCAAGGTAGAGCAGAAGGAGGCTGGCTGCCTATCTTGGCAAAGCTGATTCAGGTGCAAGGAAACAGGCAGGCAGGCAGGCAGGCAGGCAACGATGTATAGGATGCAGGTGTCTCGAGTGTGTATGCAGACGGTGAGTCCCCTTTTCTTGTCAATTCGACGTGCCCTGTAAGAAGTGAAACCCAAGGGATCTGGTGCAGTGCAGTGCAGTGCAGTGCAATGCTAGGGGAAATGACGGTGAGTAGAGAAGGGAAGAGAAGAGACAAGAACAAGAACTAGAACTCATTTTGGATGAACTGAAAGAGGGACACTTGACAAAAGAAACAACGTGGGTCGCGTAGTGTACGATTCAGGGTGGAAATTAAAGACCGTAGTCGAGCGACCAAGATAAGCATACCAATGTCCGGAGTATGTTGTGAGCTGATTTGGTTCGCGTTACGCTGCTACCACGTCTCCTGGCGCTTGTTCGCATTTTGCATCTGCATTTGCGTTTACATTTGCATTTGCATTTGCGTTTCCGTTGGCGTTGGCGTTGGAGGTCGTTCAACCTCGTACCCAGTTCAACCTTGCTTGGGTACAAGAACATGTATAAAGTACAGTAAACTGTACCACAAGGACATGTGTGTTTGTGGCGTTACGTTCGTTAGCGTTAGCCGCCTCTTTAGGGCGTCGGCGTCAAGCTTGGAATCTACTACGACTGACGACCTTCTGTACCTGTACCGTACCAGTCATCGACACCAAATCACCGATCGATGGGCGTGGCAACATCTGAAAAAAACTTAATAATATATGTAAACAGAGTTGACATATTTGTCAAGAAGTCGGATCCACTCGTCATTAGTAGTTATTGAGAAAATGTTGGATACTCCCATCTTGCAGCTTGTTTCTTCCTAGTGCGACAGGTTCGGACGATGAGACAGCACGGCAATCGGAAAATCTTGGAACGCGGGATTTTGTCCGTGCGTCTGTATGTTCAAATTAAGACATTGAGGCTGTATCATGGGATTACACTCGGATTTCCAAAACATCATGCTTCTGACAGAGGCCGTTTTACCCAAACTCTAAAGTCCACGCTTAACCATGTTCATCACGAAAATGGACCAGAGACGCATCTGAACTTGGTTCCAGAAACACGAAAACGAGTCAGCTGGTCTTAGTATTGTCAGGTTTGGGCCTGAAGTGTATCTCCAGGTGCTCCTAACCAAAAGTTTAAAAAAAAATTGATGCTTTGAGAAGAAGGTTTGCGGAATAAGCTCATTTGGGTTCATGCACACTTGTCAAGTGTAAACGATATAACGGATACATAAGTCATTCTTCGTTATAATTAGACATCAATCGTCCTGTTCAGGTGCCTCTTCCTTTCCATTCCACACTATACTTGGCTCAGGCAGCTTGCGTAGACAGCCTTCACACTCACTACCATTACCACTTCATCGCATTAATCAGTCACAATCATAATGCGCTGCTCAATTCTCTCTTTGATGACTATCTGCCTTACCACAGCTCTGGCCCAAACTGCTCAGGACTGTAGCATTGTCGCAAACCAGACCGTCAAAGATGGAGATACTCTCGCAGCCATCGCTACGTCTGCCAACGTGACGCTCGACCAAATCCAATTCGTCAACACACAAATTACCAATCCAAGATCGATCAAAGCGGGCGACGTAATCAAGATTCCCGACCCGAAATGCGTTGCACCCGCAGCTAAGCCTCTTGCGGAGCCTACAGCTACTTGCTCCAACGGAACTGCAATGACCACCACCGTCGTCGCCGGGGATACTTTGAACATCATTGCAAAGGAAAAGCTAGGCATAACTCTACCAGCTTTGTTGGCGGCAAACACGCAAATCAAAAATCTGGATGCTCTCACCGTAGGCGATGTGATCAACATTCCACTCTGCAACAACGATACTTCAAGCGGGGGAGCAGCCAATTCCAATGCTGGAGGTACGGCGACAAAGTCCGCTACTGGAAAGAAGTCGGCAAAAGTAGTTGATCAAACAGGTTCAAGTTCCAGTACAAAGAGCAAGGCTTCCAAAACAAAAGCTCCGAAAGCAACCACAACTGCTGAAGATGAAATTGCTGGGGCAAATGCCACTGAACCAACCAGTCCAATGCCAACCAAGTCAAAAGCACCCAAGACGACGCCTGCTGATGGAAATGCTCTGGCACAAGCCAATGAGCCAACAAACACCCCTTCCTTGACAACTAAGACAAGATCAAAGGCTGCTAAAACGGCCACGCCTGTAGCTTAGACGATTTCAGGGGGTGGGGAGCACGAGTCGCGGTGCCTAAACAAGAAGCTGGGCCGTAAGATCTTGGAAGTCAAACATATCCCGCAGTATCGACCGCTTGGGATCTCGAATAGTGTTGGAGGAACATGTTAAGGAAATTCGAGGCAGTGAGGTATGTTCCCATTATATCAGCATTCGGCTTTTTTGGCTGCATGTTTTCCCTGAATAGACAATTACCAAAGTCGACGCTCAGTCGATCAGAGTTACCATCGCAAAAAAAAGGTTTCCAATTTCGAATTGTTGTTGTCTCCGTTTTGTGCACAATTGTGATTGGTCGTTTTGCCGAAGAGATTTTGCGAGACCAACACAAACCTTGGCACAGGCAGCTTGGGATCTCATAAAAATGTAGTGGGGGCGGGGTTGTGAACACTAGCATTCCACTTCCAAGACATCACGATTCACTATGCCGGACAAAGATGCTGGAACCCCTCGAGTCTTTCTCGTGCGGCACGGTATGCCAATTCCTCAATCTCTACCAATTGTTCTGCGCACGAATTCCCCTATTTGAAATGCAATTGCACCGCTGATTCGTTGACAGGAGAGACAGAATGGACAATATCTGGCCGCTTCACAGGCCGAAGCGATATTCCGTTGACTGCAAATGGTGAGAAGCAGGTCACTTCGTCAGCCAATGTGATTGTGGGTCCAGGCAAGATCGTCGATCCATCAAGAATTGCCCACTCATTCGTGAGTCCTCGGACGCGGGCACAACGAACATACGAACTCCTCTTCGACGAATCCTCACGAAAGAATCTCAGCGAAACCTACGAGACCACAGAAGATATTCGAGAATGGGAATACGGATTGTATGAAGGACTCTTGACAGCGCAGATTAGAGCAGCTCGCAAAGAGCGGGGTCTGGATAAAGATAGGCCGTGGAATATATGGGTGGACGGCTGTGAGGAAGGAGAATCAGCTGCTGACGTAGCAGTACGTCTGGATCGGATAATCGCAAAGATCAGGGAGATACAGGGACCATATATGTATGGCGAAAAAGCTGTGGATGTTATTTTGATTGCTCATGGGCACATACTGAGAGCTTTTGCCAAACGGTGGATTGGTTTCGAACTGAGCAAGAGCTTACCAATGATGTTAGAACCTGGCGCTGTTGGAGTGTTGTCATATGAACATCACAAGGTTGACGAGCCTGCGTTCCTACTTGGTGTCAATTTGGGAGCAAGTGACGAAAGTTAAAGGGAAAACCCCAAGTCCACCCAAGCAGTAATGTTCAGGCGCAGTAATTCCTTATGTGCGCATCCACAGCTGCGATTTACGGACAGGCTATGAAGCGTATCTTGACGGCCTGTCCCAGAAAGGTGAGATGCTGCTTTCAAAGTCAACTCTTTGAACATAGATATAGGTAGCCATCAAGAAGCTCCATAGAAGTATGAGATGCACGGGACTGAAGTTACGTCTAATGATATTCATGGCTTCCGTTTGAATGTATACAAGAATAATCCCTCTCTGGAGAACCTTTCTCTATCTTGATCCTCGATCTCCTCTACAACAAACTTCTTGCGGGCGTTCTTCATGAACTGCATGTCTGCTCTGCGTCGCTTCTTGAAGCAAAAGTAGATGACAGCTTCCTTGCAAAGCCCAAGAAGGTCTTCAAGAGTAGCGAGAAGTAGGGGGAAGGCTGGCTCGAAGTAGACACACTAGATGCACGCAGTCAGTGCATATGTTCAACTTAGATGCGAATTTCAAGGTGCAAATGTAACAGCGGTACTTCGTATGTTCACAGCCTTTCACTTACATCTGCGGCTAATATGAGATTCGGACTCTCTCTGACGACCTCGTTTGGCAATGGATCACCCCTATGGGCTTGATCAGAATGTGTTCGCAACAGAATTCCGGACGACCTACCAATTCAAGACGAGCTCATTGACACGTGATTCCAAACCGTTCAGCTCGATATTCTTGTGCATCAGCTCCATCATATTCTCTTGGTCTGTGATGTAGAGAGTATGATCGAGTCTACATCCGATAGCCACGCCAAGTCCAACGAGACCACCACCAGATCCAAGTTCAAGACTTTGTTATCAAGTCAGCACTTGTCAACATTGCCACAAAATCACCCAAAACTAACATGCGTGCACCTTGGAGTGAATCTCTATGATAACGTAGCATATGTTGAGCAAGAACCATTCCGGCGGGCCATAATTGACCTCCGCACCCTGATTTGAGGTCTTCATGGAGTCGTAGTGGGCGATCCAGGAGATTGGAGAAATTGACTGAGGTCGTGGAGGCGGCTTTGTAAGCAGGCACTGCTGTGAGCTCTTCTCCAAATGCCAGAGGAGAGAATTCTGGGGATTGCGAACGGGACGCCATTTCGAGGTTGATATTGCAGAAAACCGGCAATCGAGGTCGTGACAGAGTTGAGGTAACCGGCTAAACATCGGTCTACCGGATTTTAATATTCTGGTTTTGCCCCTCGTCTCGTTTTCCCTTTATTCGCCTCACCACCCTGTCATGATTGCATTCCTCATAACAGGCCGCAGACCGGCAAGGGAAGCCCCCTGTGTAGGTATTGCAATCAATAAAGCGGAAGCACGCCCTTATTTGCTGTATTTGGCTTTTACCATCCGCCTACATGGCCCAAAGTGGCAGTATACAGCTTATTACCAAAACCCCCTCGCCAACCTCATTTCCAATCAAGGGCACTGGCGAGGCAATCAGAACTCACAAGATGTATGCAACCAAATGACAGACCGGTGGCTTGATTTCTTTCGTTGGGTAGCGCAGTGCCATTGCATGCTATGCTAGTAGTGGCTACATATAACACTCTGAGACTATCGGTGGCTGGATTGAAGTATCTTCAGCCTCCAAAGACGATGTCAGCGTCTTCAGGCCATCCAGAATTTATCTTTTTTGGACTTTCGATTCTATACATAGGTGTTTTCTGCATATTAAGGGTAGGTTGGGATTGGGAGTTCACCATCCCTTGCAGTGTGTGTCATTCTTCCCTTTGGTCAGTTGAATTCCAAGCAAGGCGATACCGATAGGCGGATCTCCCTACACTGCGCCTCCAAAATTTATCTTCGATGACAACCAGCAACATGTCGGGTCCTTCTCTTGTTGGCCCTTCCGTATGTCTGTATGTCCTTTGGTACACCCGGATTCTGTCTCGTCATCCGCCTTGAGATATACTGGTTGCTCTACCGCTTTTCAAGCAGCAAGCTTCCAAAATCCGCTGGCAGATCAAAACGATGGCGCTGCGGGCTCTGATCTTGATTTTTGCCATCTTTTCGTGCGTTGCCAATGCTATTCCGACAATTACCTACCCATTGAACTCTCAGGTTCCTCCCGCAGCACGAGTTTCGAAGCCTTTCTCCTACGCCTTTTCCAGTTCAATGTTTTCATCCACCTTTCCTATGACCTATACTCTATCAAGCGGTCCCAGCTGGCTGTCATTAGATAGCGACTCTCGAATACTGTCTGGAACGCCTTCGACCGAGGATGTGGGCGCGGACACAGTCACTGGTGTTCCAATTGGTCTGACCGCCAGTGATTCTACAGGCTCGATTACACTAAACGCAACACTGGTGATCTCCAGGAATCCAGCGCCATCGGTGGAAATACCCGCAACGCAGTTGGTTTCTTCAGGTGCATTTTCAGCTCCATCAACGCTGCGCTACTATCCTTCAACGCCTTTCAATTTCAGCTTCCAGCCTGGAACATTCGCCAACAAGGACGGCAGAACGACATTCAGCTACTATGCGGTAACTTCTACCAACACGCCATTGCCCTCCTGGATTCAATTCGACGGTAGTGCGCTCTCATTCACTGGGCAGAGTCCGGATTACCAGTCGCTCATACAACCGCCGCAGACATTTGGGATACAGCTCATAGCATCGGACATCGAAGGATTCGGGGGTGCCTCGTTATATTTTGATATTGAAGTTGGCGTTCATCTACTGGCATTCAAGAACACCGAAGTTGTAATCAATGGCACAGTGGGAGAGACTGTCAGATTGGATGGACTGTTGAAAGATCTGGAACTTGACGGCCAGGCCCCGAAACCGTCGGATATAGTTGCAACATCTGCTCAAATACCATCGTGGATGACCTTCGACAACACAACTCTCGGACTCACTGGCACTGTACCAGTTGATGCAACCTCTTTGAATGTCACAGTCCAAGCGACAGACATCTATGGCGACACAGCAGAGGCCCTGATTCGAATCGTCATCTCAGTTCCTCTGTTTAGCAAGCCTATCGGAGATTTAAATGCTACCACCGGCTCTATGTTTTCACATGACCTAGGGGTATATCTTACCAATCGATCTGATACAGCATTAGTTGCGCAAATCCTTCCTCCGCAAGCATGGATTTCGTTCAATCCACGAACTTTTGTTCTGGCAGGGCAAGTTCCGACTACTACACAGTCATCAACGATAGTAATCACGTTGTCTGCAACTTCGAAGTCACAAATGACCACGAGTACCCAGGCATTCAGGCTCTTGATACTCGTGGATAACCAGACTCTAACTCCAACGTCGACTCATCAGTCAACCACACTTACCTCCCGAACATCTCAAGTACCAACCACTTCGAGAACAGGAGAGACAGGCGCCATCGCAACGAGTTCGCATAAACCCCTTGGCACAAACATCATTCTAGCAATATCAATACCTCTTGGGATACTGGTCTTGGCTATCGTACTGGCGCTCTGCTGTTACTGTCGACGAAGGTGTGCGGCGAAGAAGCAGAAAGAATTTGGGAAAGTCGAAAAGCGCTCGATATCATCCCCTTTGGAAGCAACACCAAGCATTACAGAAAGCTTTGAAACGATCGAACCAGTGCCTGCAATTCCACCCCCACGTCCTCTTCAGCTAGACATGTCCGGATTTGGTGTTCAGAATGGTGCGAGACCAGGGGCAGTTTTGGGACCGATCTCAGGGGCAGAGACTGCCGAGGAAGGGAGACATCCGAAAAGCATTGTCAACGATCCTATGAGGCGATCAAAGACCATTTCAACTACAACAGACTCACAACCATTTCAGCTGAGATACTCGCAGAATTCCGACTTTGGAAATAGGGTGCGGTCTAAATCCGACAACGCCCTTTCTGATAGTAGCTGGAGATACACCCAGAACAGCGCTTACCCAACGACGAGGTCATCTGGAACGAGTTCATCTCAGACGCAAAACTTGACTCGAAACTATTCCAACTACTCTCGGAAAGGCCACACTCGCCGGTCAACTATGCTTTTCTCCACAAATCAACTTCATCGACAGAGCATTCCTGCTAACCAGACTCGCGAGAGCACGATTCTAAATCTCAGAGATAGTAATTTTTCAATCACGCCACTTGACAGCTTCTCTGCGCTAGACAAAGGAGCCATTCTTACTGATACGAACGATGCCCTGCCATCCGTTCTGCCATCTACAGAAGTTCCCATTCCTCCAAAATCTGCGAAACGACAATCCAGGTTCATGCAAACCGTGGATCGACCCAGAGGCATCGGGCATGGCCGACAACAATCCATCTTGTCCTTCTCCGGTATTCCTGCGAAACGACGAAGCATTGGTCATGGACAAGATTGGTCAGATGGTCGAGATTTGGCCCGGGACTCGAGAATGTGGCTTAGTGCAGCTACCTCGGATGAGAATGAGAAGCGAAGAAGTAACGCCAGCACGTCCTCTCCATACGAGGAACCCAGAATATCGTCAATGTCTCATAGAAAGACCATAAGACAAGTCACCAAAAGTCCATCGGTAGCACCCCAATCAGTTGTTCTCTCAGAAAGTAGCGGGAACTCCCGTCTCTCTCGACCAGTCAGTAGAAGAATTGGCTCATCTCCATTCTTTGGAGGCTCATCAGTCAGGAATTCCGGAAAGATAAGCAAGAAGCCTCTCCGAACGTCCTACGCAGACTCTCCTACCGTCCCAGAAGAAGCCATCATGGACACTCTCGAGGCGACCATCGCGCAAGGCTTGCGCGAAATGAGTGATGATCTCGACCATCGCGATTCTTTTGGCATCTCATATGGCATGGCAAGAGAAGAGACTAGACAGCTGAGATCCTACATTCAGAGTCATTTAGGGGGACGGATGAAGTCGAGAAGTAGTATACGCTCTTACGAATCTCGAGATAGTCGATTTGATTCAGCGCCATGCTCGATATTGCAAATGGGGAAGGGTCCTGAGAGGGAGCATCCGGGGGATGAAGATTTCTACGACGAAGAATACATTAAAGACGGCCTTTCAGACGGGAGTTGGGAGACGCAGAGGAGTGCGAGGGAGGAGGAGGAGGATATGTTGATGGAAGGTGATGTAGAGCCAAATTTCGGACATGGGTATGGGAATTCAAGGTCGACTCCAGCTACTCCAGAGATAGGCAGAGCAGCAAGGATAGTGAGTGGAGCGGGGAGGAGGCCAATGAGTGTCGATGCGAGTGGAACGAAGAGAATTACCACGCAGAGGGGCGAGATGGATTACACGGCTTATGTTTGAGCTTGGGCTTATTCATTTGATATAAGGGAACGGGGAGCTGTCTCTTTGGATACAGGACGCTGCCTCTTACATAATGTAAAGACGAAGGATGAAGTTTACGAAGATACCAGAAGATATGAATGATTCATTACGCCATTTACATTCACGTCTTTGGTGCAGTTCGCTAATGAGTTCTGCTGAAGAGGCTGGACATGTGCCGAACTTGAAGTCAAATAACGAGAGGAGAAAGTGCACAAGTCTTAGCAAGAATGAATAAATACGTCACTATTGCAAGAGATGTTTGGCTCGATTTGATAGTCTGTTTGTGGAAGCATTAATCGGCGCCATTCAAGCAAACCAATCGAGTTTGGGCAACATCGGCTTACAGAAACGTAAGGTGCACTAGCGGCTCGAATGTATGGCGTTTTTCTTATTTTTGTTTACAGTTTTGATACTGCCTTTTAAGAACTAGGCGTTCTTCAGCAAAATATCTCCCGTTGAAGTCATCATAACCGTGTCCTTTAAGATAAAAGGCCGATTGTAAACAATACTCGATAGTTGCAACGGAAGTAGATTCCAAGCTTTTCTTAAGCTTAAGTAAGTGTACTTTGTGATATTTTATGCAACCGATATGCAATGTATAAATTCTCCCTCAGAGGTCAGCGAGAGAACTACAGTACAGATTTGACGCTAGAAGATCGTCTTTCCATGGTCATCCTGAAGCATTTCGGGTACTTTCCTGAACGATGTTTCTTCACCCATAGACATTTAATTCTACTAACTGGTAAGTTTGAAAATCTTCATACACCTGAATCTACGGACGATGCAGGCGAGGTTCTGCGTCTACTTACAAATAGTATCATCGCTTCTCAGAAACTAGCATACCTACAGAATAGTCGTTGCGCATGGTTAACACCGAAATATCCATGGCCATCCCTGAGAAACTCCTAGGTATGGTAAATAAGTACTTGCAAGGATTGCCTTGACCTCTGATGATGCATAAATCTGGGCAGCGCCGCCACAGCTGCCCTGCTCCACGACCTGCCCTGCCTCGCTACGCCGCCCGCCACAGGGCAGAGAAGCTCAACCGAGAAGCGAATCATGGACTTCACTCGGATTTGCGAAGAGAAATCGGAATGTGTAAACATACATACAGACTTCGTGTTTCGCCCAACCTCGTACAAGACAAGTACAAGAATCTCTGTAAAATGGCAGTTTCGGGCCAAGCCGGCCCAGCCCAGCCCAGCCTCTCCCCAGCACGGAAGCAGGCAGAACTTCAGGGTCCACTAATGCACAGCTCCCCTCTGCTCCTCCCCTCCATCACCCCAGGGAACGAAGCCTACGTCTGTATGGCACGGGCACTGTTTCCCCCCAAAAACCTCAGCGCTGGCAGCTTCCACACTGTGAAACGCCACCCCTCCGTGTCCTCCCCTCCCCTCCCCTCCCCTCCCCTCCCCTCCCCTCCCTCCCTCTATGCTGGCTGGTGATCCCGTGAAAACCTTGCCTTGCCTGCCTTGCCTCTACCGCAAGCCTCATTCATGTGCCTGCCTGCCAGCTCTGGCAGCTTCCACCTGAGGTGTAATCATGCAATATCGTCTTGTACATTTTATTAACGTTCACCAAGAACATCAATCGATCACAGCCAGATCCTGGTCCTTGATCTTTTCTGTTCCTGTTTTGTTGTTGTTGTTGTTGTTGTTAGTTGACTCCCTCTTCAAGACAATCAAACGGATGCATTCACCTCGTCGGTGTTATAAAATGGTCGGCCGCTAGCTAGCACCCTCGCTTGATTCAGCGACTCTCGTCCGTCCTCAGCACCTCCTCCATCATCATTTTCGGTCCTGCATCTTCCTCTTCAATGACACGCGACAATCCAGCAACCTGACAAAACCTTTCGGCGACCAAGTACAAATACCTCCTTCCCTGATGCAGAGCAGCAGATAGTCTGCACTCCACCTGTCAAGCTCCTCTTCCGCGACACGACCCCGCACATTACATCTTTTCCCTCCCTTCGTCTTACGCAAGTCAAAAAGCTCGATCTGAAATTGCTCTTGGCCAACGCGCGCAAGAAGTTCGATCTTTGTTAAGATGGGTCAGACTCTGTCGGAGCCGGTAGTCGACAAGGTACATAGTCCTTCTCCCATATTCTGCGGCCTCCTCGGCCAGCCTCAAGCTGTGCTAGTGTCTTCCTGGAGCACACCTCGCAGTCCGCCAGAAAAGCGCGCCGTCCAAAGACCAAGCTGCAGGTTTGAAAGAAACTTCGGTGGTGTTGATCTGCGTGGAGCTGTTCGAGGGCGCTTGTCTCCATTACTTGGCGTCTGTATGGTATTTGTGCAAGTTTGCTGACATACCATCTTTGCCAGACTTCCGAAAACGGTGGCGATGATCGTTTGATTTTTGGGGTATCGTCCATGCAAGGATGGAGAATCAGCATGGAAGATGCGCATGCTGCTGTCCTGGACCTACAATCTGTCGCTGAAGATGGAAAGGACTCAACGCCCGCGGGGATCGACTCCAGGCTCTCATTCTTTGGAGTATATGACGGACATGGAGGAGACAAAGTGGCTCTATTCGCTGGCGAGAATATCCACCCAATAATTGCAAAACAAGAAGCCTTCAAGAAGGGTGATTTGGAGCAGGCGCTGAAGGATGGCTTCTTGGCCACAGACAGAGCTATCCTCAACGGTTAGCTTGCATACATACACAAGGGGGATATGGGAAACTGACTCGTGCTTTGTAGACCCACGCTACGAGGAAGAGGTTTCTGGATGCACAGCTTCTGTAGCGATTGTCTCGGCAACTAAAATCTTTGTGGTATGTGGTAATTATGCTCGTCAATGTGTATGTGCAACTGACAGGCATAGGGAAATGCGGGTGATTCCAGAAGTGTTCTTGGTGTAAAGGGCAGAGCTAAGCCATTGTCTTTTGACCACAAGCCCCAAAACGAGGGTAAGATATCGCTACATAGCTTTATGAGCACAATACTGATTTGACGTAGGCGAGAAGGCAAGAATCACTGCTGCTGGAGGGTTCGTTGATTTTGGACGTGTCAATGGCAACCTCGCTTTGTCAAGAGCTATTGGGGATTTTGAATTCAAAAAGAGTGCCGAGCTGGCCCCTGAGCAGCAAATTGTCACGGCCTACCCAGATGTAACTGTGCACGACATTTCGGACGACGATGAATTTTTGGTAGTTGCATGTGATGGTGAGTCTCCTCTAGCTAGCCATTCCACTGGGGGTTTCTAACAGATTTTTACAGGTATCTGGGATTGCCAGTCCTCCCAAGCCGTAGTTGAGTTTGTCAGACGTGGAATTGCCGCCAAACAGGAGCTTTCCAAAATCTGCGAGAACATGATGGACAACTGTCTCGCCTCGAATTCCGAGACCGGTGGCGTTGGCTGCGACAACATGACCATCATAATCATTGGACTTCTACGTGGAAAGTCCAAGGACGAGTGGTATGAGGAGATCGCCAAAAGAGTTGCCAATGGTGATGGACCTTGTGCACCTCCCGAATATGGCAAGTGTAACGATTTTCCATCAATCCACACTGCGCTAACTGACTGAACAGCTGAGTTCCGGGGCCCTGGCGTACATCACAACTTCGACGACAGCGACAGCGGTTACGATGTTGACATGGATTCAAAGTCAAAGTCGTTCGGTGGCAACCAACGAGGTCGGATAATTCTTCTTGGAGATGGCACGGAGGTCCTAACTGACTCAGATGACACCGAGATGTTCGATCGCAGCGACGAAGACCGCGATTTGGCCAGCCAAGTCTCGAAGGGGCAGGCAACAGAGAGCACTAGTGATTCTGATCCAAAGTACAAGGCTGTCCTCGACGAGGACTCGAAGAAGGAGGAGAAGACCGAGTCCACACAGAAGTAACCGATATTGCTTTTGGTCTCTCGCCACTCTGAATCTTCGACCTGAAGAGCTTGCCCGGAGAGTAGTGCAGGTTTAGATTCTGGGAAAGTGGTGTTTCTGGACATTTGTCTGATCTGCACCATAACCTGGATTGTTGCTGCGATGTTTTCATGATAACATGGCGAGGCATGGTTAAAGCTTCACACAAGACCTCTTTTCTCAGCTTTTATGAATGGGCTGAATGATGGCACAAGGACCTGGAAGGAAGATCACCAGAGCACAAAGCGCATTGCAACTACTCGGAATTTTCACGGCGGCGCTTCTCTTTCCACTTTGGTTCTCTGAAATTACGATCTCCATCACGCAGCGAGTGTTTATGCTTTTTTGAGGTTCTCTTTTTCTTTTGCATCAGATCTCAGAAATGGAAGGAAAGGTCTCTAGAATAAAGCAAACAGCTGCTGCATTTGTACTGAAGAGCGCCAATTGATACCTACAACTAGTTCTGATACCCGAACACTCTTCTTAGTGTTGCCTGGAAGTGAAGTAGTGAATTCGATCTTGTCACCTTGTTAAGATTCCCTGATATCGATAATAATTCCTCAAAAGCAAGTAAGTCATCGGCAAGTGTAATTGCTCCCCTGCTTACTGGACACCAAATCTGGGCTCGTCTATGCTCTCGAGGCTCTTGATAATCAGATAGCCCATCCAGTAAGCCTGAATTCATGGAAGACTTTAGCTAACAGTTATAATATTTTGGACTGCGAAAGCAGTGCCAAAACATTCTTCAGTACACAGATGTCTGCTACATCCTAAACTTCAGGTTGATTACGTGATCATACATAAAATGGCAACCAATCAGAGTGGGGTTGTTGATCATCGAGCGCAAATCATCGACGACATTAAGCTCCCAGGTGTTTAAACCCCACGAACAATCTCCCCTCAGCCTTGCCACCCTTTCTTTTCTCTCTTGTCACCATCAATTGACTGACAAGATGCTGTCCTCTACAAGATCAGCAGCCACGCTGGTGCTGCGAGGTAATGTTTCCACCATCTAGAGCTTCCTCCAAGCTCGCCACAGAAGCCAAAAGCTAATCGATTCCTCTCCAGCCAAGCCAGCAGTCTCCTTGATCCCCTACCGATCAATCGCAGCCATCTCATCCTCTTCCTCGAAGCCTGCCAGTCCTGGATTGACACCACACAATGTCTCTGGAAATCCAGGCACGCCACCCCCAGGGATGAGCGTTACTGGCAAGCCTAGGAGAGAGGTGCCATTGCCTAGCCAGGAGGGCAAGAAGGGCGCTATGCAGTACGCATTGTATGTATAGTTGCTAGAGAATGAGACGGAGAGAACAATTTGAGGACGAGCTGACACCCTACTAGAACAACCCTCGATCAAATAGCCAACTGGGCGCGCCAAAGCTCTCTCTGGCCTATGACCTTCGGTCTCGCGTGCTGCGCCGTCGAAATGATGCATCTCTCCACCCCCCGTTACGATCAAGATCGCCTCGGTATAATTTTCAGAGCATCCCCTCGTCAGTCCGACGTCATGATTGTTGCTGGCACACTCACGAACAAGATGGCTCCGGCTTTGAGACAGGTCTACGATCAGATGCCTGAGCCGAGATGGGTCATTTCGATGGGTAGCTGTGCTAATGGTGGAGGGTACTATCATTACAGTTACAGTGTAACGAGAGGCTGTGATCGCATCGTGCCGGTCGATATTTATGTGCCTGGATGCCCGCCTACCTCGGAGGCTTTGATGTATGGGATTTTCCAGCTCCAGAAGAAGATGAGACATACGAAGATGTAAGATCTTTCCATGCCCTCCGCATTTTAAACTCACTGACTTTGAACAGCACCAGAATGTGGTACAGAAAGTAGACGATCTTGGGAGGAAGAAGGGGTGGATGGAGCATGTTCCTTTACTGTACAAAGTTTCAGATGCAAATAATCTGGATGCACCGGAGTTCATTTGTTTTACACAAAACGAAGAAACAACATCCTCGTACCTCTCGTTCTGAAAGATAACTTGTGATTTCACACCTTGGACCCAAAGTGAAATAAGTAGCTGCAAGATACTAGTGGGTTTGCCAACCATCACGAACAGTTGAGAAAGTCCACTAGAGGGTATTGCTACTTCGGCTATGATACGAGATTTGGACTCGAGTACTTCAGAAAGCAGTGTTTGATAAGAAGTACAGAGTAGCTAAATTTTGACGTTGTAGAGGTAGGTCGGCAAGAGATTTCAAGCGCCAGGATTATCGACTTCCTTCCATCAATATCTCCTCTCTTGTGTTAAGCTTAACCCGACAGAATATAGGCCGATAGTTCTGTGCCGTTCTCGTAAAGAAACACGATACCAAGGATCATAATGAGAGGCACATGTAACGGAGTGAGACATCTTCGTGAGAGAAACATGTCAAAGACTATCCTAGAAAGAGCCTTCCACACATGCTTCCCAAGCACGCGGTTTTGCCGAGACAACACACCAACAGTTGCAGTAAAATGGTTCTTTTGATAACCACCAACACTAGACTAAGCGCTATTAAAGACCCCTATTCGGCCAGAAAGCAAAAGAATATCGCCCTTTCCCACCAGCATACCGTCCAAAAAAGTTCACAGAGCGCCCCCTTCCAACGCTAAAAACTCAAGACTTAATCAACACCACTAACAGAGCCAGAGATCTGTTCGACCTTTCCCCCCCTCCTTGCCTCCATTTCCCGATCCTACCTCCCACTAAAATCCCCCCCCCCCCCCCCCCCCCCCCCCGGATACACATCTACAAAAGCGCACCAACCAATCCCGCAAGGCCCATCATCACACTCCCTGCCCCAACAACCAAATCCTTCCTCGCAGCGTTACCTGACTGCGTAGCCGAAGCTCCAGTTGCCGTACCGCTAGATGTGCTCGCGACTCTGACCGCGCCATTGTCATCCGTAGTTTGTGCGGAGGTGGCGCCTGTTCCAGTAGCGGTGGTAGCTGTGGTTGTAGCTGACACTGCCCGGGAGATGGCGCTAGACGTCGTGGACGTGTAGATGGATGCTTGGGCGCAGTACGTGTCTTTGCTGTTTTGGGCTTCGGCAATACCTGCATCATTGGAGCAGCCTGATGCTGTATAGCAGCTGAAGTGGGTGTCAAATCAGTTCAGATTCTCCCTAGATATGTGCTGAATGCTGTATGCAGAAGAGAAAAGGGAGAAGTGACGAGGAATAGAAGTTGAGAACGTACGTGAGAACATCATTCCACTTCTGGCAGAGACAACCCCAATCCGTGGTTCCACATTGAGCAACAATGAGTTTTGTTGATGCTAAGCACTGGTCGAGTACATTTTGACCTGCGCATGTTGTTGATGTTGCTGGGTTCGAAGAGAAAGTGACAGTTTGAGCTACGGCGAGGGAGAGGAGGAGCGAGACTGGGACGAGGGAGAACTGCATTTTGATGATTGAGCGAGTGGAACTTCGTGTGACTGAAGCTTCGAGAAGAGACAGAGCAGAGTGGAGTAGGCAAAGTATATAAGCAGGTATTCAGAATTAGGAAAGTCTTGAAGATATTGTTTGGCTGTGGATATGGGAGGAGTTCAGGGAAACTGGAAATAACAGGAAGAAGAAGAGAAGAGAAGAAAAGAAGCAAGGAAAAGAGAGGATACAACATGGGACCACCAGGTCTCGTACGGTAGGTAAATTCAGTTGCTCGGACAATAATTTCCTCGTGATGAAGCCACAGGGCTAAGATCTCAGATGGGGACGCTGCAGGGCCCCAAGGAAGCACTCGCCTCCTTTTCGGTGTTCCGTGGTTGAGGAATTGGGGACTGTAATTGGTCGACGTGCCCCTGTAATATCAGAGTGCGGCAACTGTAGGTCACCACTAGCAACCGTGATCCACCCATGCCCTTGTCAGTGTGGGGATTGGGATATTTAAATGCGGAATAATGGATTTAAACGTGAAGAAGAGTAAAAACATGATTTGAGGCGAGCATAAGAGTGTTGAAAACTGTCTTTTATTTCAAGTCCTTGAGGCCTTTAGGGAGCCGTGAACCTTTCCTTTCCGAATAAATCAACAATTTGGGGAGCCGAGGGATAGAGTACAGAACAGAATACCCAACAAGGAGGACACGACGGGGACGAAAGCGGACGAACACGAACATCGGGGACCAAGGAGCCAGAACGCCGCCTGCAATCTTAGCGCGCAATGCTTAAATTGAAACCCCCTGATCCTGACCTTGGCCCTGACATCCCGCTCGTGATATCTACCCTCGTGAAAACTGGCTCGTGAAGGCAAGACATTTCGATGATCGGAATGCTAGGAAGTACCACATACTTAGCGAAGTCATGAATGTTCCTTCCGAAGAAACGATGGCAATGGTCCGAGATCATCCTACAGAACTACGAAGTTCTCTCGACCCCATTCAAAGACTTGCAGCACTGGCAGGGAAAATACAGGTATGCCATTCAAAAAGAAACCGCGTCCAATGAGACATGCAGAACCACCAATCTTTCCTTTTGGTGAGTAAGGTCTAAATACAGATGAAACCTCGATTCAAAACTGATCATTTAAGTACGCAGCCCCGAAGCGTATAATCGATGCCACCCAAGCTCCATGAGGCTAAGTCTCCACCGGACTTCCCTCAGCGCAAAAACCATCGTGATATAAAAGAAAGACATAGAATAGCCAATCACTCTTGCCCAAAACCCATTGTCTCTTCTACCGCCATCGTCAATTTCGTTTGTAGTGCTTCTAGTGATTTATATGGTGGCAGGTCAAGCCGGTTGAAGCTAGAAAGGGTTAGTTGTGAGTTTGGGAGGACGAATTCACTGAACGGGTACTGACCAGGTGTGTGATTTGGGGAGGTTGTTGAACTCTCCCGCCTTCTCAATCGTAAATCTTCTGGGACCATCACTTCCTTGGAGATCTTTGAACCCATTGACAGGGATTCGAGATGTCCCGGTTGCGAATTGCAACAGTCGGGACTTCTGTTCACCGTCCCAGCTGCGGATTGTCTGCCAGAAGAACTTGATCACCTCATCCGACTCGGTGTATCCTCTGTAGTCAGTGTGCTTCTTCCAATCCTCCACATCAATTTCAGCAATACCGCCGATCAGCAATTCCAACTCTCGCTCGTCGAAAACATTAACAAGCTCCGCAGGGATGAGCTCGTGGAACCCGGTGATGAAAGCCTGGAATTGCTCGTCGATACGCTTCTGGATTCTCCACTTGACCATGAGGTCGACGTATTCTTTCTTGTTTTCGTCGGTAACCTCGATGTCTCGTCCACCGGGCTTGAGGTCCTCCACATTAGTGACTCCGAATCTCTCATCTTCTGTAGAGAAAGTCTGCTCCAAAACACCCTCGATAGAATTATCGAGCATCCACTGAAGACTGCGGTGGAAATCGGCATCGACTCCCTCCATGTCGGACAGTGCCACAGCCTTATTCAACATCATCTTATACAAAGCGCCAATGAAGAATGCATCCAGGAAACGACGGTGGAAGATAGCAAGACCGACGACACGGCCGATGAACTTGAAGTAGTTGAGGTGCTCGGGGTTGATACCGGAATGAGGGTTGATCTGGAGAGTGTAGTTGTCGTGGGCAGAATATTCGAACAGACAGTAGAACGGGTTAAACATCTCGTGGGACAACAAGAAGAAGAACTCTCTGGAAAGTCCACCATAATCAAGACCATCTTCTCCGTCGAACTTGATCATTAGTCGCTTCTTCAAGTCCGTTGCAGATTGACGCATAATCTCGGCATATGAGTCTTCGAAGATATGGGATCTTCGAACCTTGACATGACATTGCCCAGACAGGATACGAAGCGCAGGCTGTGATCGGAAGTAGATAAGCTTTCGTCGGAAATCTCGCTTGTATTGAGGAACGTTCTGGTCGAGAGAAGATGGGAGACGAGGATCATCCCAGGTTGTCGTCTTGGTGTTATGGTCAACGAAGTACACTCTCGCCGTGTTAGTGAGTCGCATTTCCCAGCCACTTGGCAATGGTCCCAGTTGCGATACAGGCTGTTGCTGAATAGTGTTGTTCGCGTTCTGGCCTCCATACATGCGAATGTACTGTTGCCGTCTAGGGTCGACCCAGGTCGTCGTCCGGGTGTTGTGATCCACAAAGTACGCACGTCCTTCGGGAGTGTGTCTCTGCTCCCATAGCGGTGGAAGCTCTCCTGTACCAGCAGTTGTGGCCCCAGTAGCCATCATAGTTGCCGAGTTGGGTGTACTCGATGCTGGTGGGGCTTGTGCTTGGTTGCTGGGGGAGTTGGCACCAGTTCGGTCCTCTGGAAGTGTACGATTCTGATGTCTTTGACGTTCCACCTGGGTATTTGCATCACGCTCGTTTCGCTGAGTCTCTGCAGTTCCGGTGGCTGACGGGCGATTCCAGCTTGTAGAACGGGTGTTGTGATCCACGTAATATGTTCTACCCAAATTATCTTCTCGTCGTTCCCACCCAGCCGGCAATCTTCCTTGTGCATCTTCAAATGAGCTGAATGTACCGGCTTGTCGAGCCGGACCTGTACCATTTGCATTTGCAGATGTGCCAGCGCTGCCGGCAGCGGGTGCATGACCTGGAGTAGGCCCAGTAACTGTAGATCCATTTGCCATAACAACGTTTGAGGGTTGGGGAGTGAGAGCGGGAGTCGAAGTGCCTTGCATGCTTGATCCTTGGGGGGTAGCTAGAGAAGGTCGGCTTGCGTTGGAAGGTCCTGCGCCTGCTGCTTGGTTACCGCGAGGCGGAGAGTCTAAGTTCGTAGAAAGATTGATGATGAGTTTCCCATGCACGACCAAATTATCAGTAGATTTCTTGAGATCACGAGTGAGCATTTCTGTGAATATTTGAGTCAATATGAATTTGCCAAAATGGTGACGAGTATTACTCACGATCCTGTGTTGTAGAAAAGTCAACAACATCTCCAACTCGAACATTGATTACACCAAGGAATCCTTGATCCTTCTTCTTGAACTTCTTCTGGTCAAAGATCTGAACAGCTAGAATACTGTCTTCATTTGCACGCCTGGTATAATGTTAGTTCTTATCTCCTGCCATGTCCAGTCCGCCGCTTACAGGTCGAAGCTCTCGTTCCAGTATGGATTAAGGGTCCTCTTGATCACGGTCGTCGTTTTGGTCTGCTCGCCGCCAAGGGTCGCCACAGCGAAGGGATCCGGAAACCCTGATCATTGCTATCAGTATAGTTCAATAGAGACCATCATTGTGACATGACGTACTGAAAACATCGCGTTTGTATAGTCCATCCGCCGCAATTACTATGAAAGATTAGACTTGGTTCTTTTGGTGTATATATAGGGGTTTGTACTAGTTAACCGTAAATTGGGCTGCCTAGGAGGGTGTCAGTGTGTTTCTAGGCTGGACGGTGGGGTTGAACGTACGCTGGTAAGCTCGAATCCATCCTACTGCTGCTCGCCATTGTCCAGAGGAGCCAGATGAAGCTGGCACTATCGACTGAGCTTCAAGGATGTATCTGCGAACGTGGTCGCAGACGATTGAGGTCGACTGTTCAAAGGATGATGCAGGTGTAGTCGTCAGTTCGACGGAGCAAGTGCAAGCAAGCAGCCGTGATTGGGGCTGTGCAGGCGACACAGGCGGCGCTGCCAGCCACAAGCACAAGGTCTGACGAAGCGTTGGTCAATAATTGTCAAGCCTTTGTAAATCGAAACATTGGACAAAGAGTCCTGGAATCACGGTGTGTGGTCTCGCATCAATATGTGGTTTCGTCTTTTCGAGATGGCACAGGTAGGGAGGACGTTGATGAGGCGAGGACACCCCGCCGCTAAAATGCCTAAGAACTGAGGTAGAGACATGACAGAATGATGTAAAGCAGACGAGAGGCGTCGTAAAAATAGCGAGGCGATCTAAAACGGGAACAACACCTTCTCTTTTAATGGCTCCCACAAGGTGAGCACCATTGCCAATCTGACAGCTATTCCGCTGTAGCAGTGCTGACTGTCTCTCTTATGTGCGGGAGATCTGGAGGACGAGGTGGGTAAGATATGGCGCTGGCATGCGCCTTGGGAAGCCCCTCACGTGGGCATAGAATGGGTTTCTAGAAGATGTCATGTAGCGGGGATCTACTTGACTAGATGAGATCTAAAAGACAATTTGTTCAAGAAAAGGTCTAGAATCATTGGGCTGGCCATTACTCAGCTGCTGGGGTTGTGAGCGTCCAGCGAGTACAACAGCTGCGAGGCAAAGTGACTTGATTGTTAATGATGACCGACAGCCACAAAACTTTGCTCTTGCAAACTATAATCAATTTTGTTTTAATAGTCATGGGATGCCTGAGAACATGCAAAGATTCGAAGGAAAATGAAAATTCTTCAATAGCTCAGCTTGTGAAAAAATTAAAAAGTCAAGCCTTCAGAATTCTTCAGAGAACCTTTGACATCTCGGGCCGAGGTGAAAGAAGAAAACATCGAGAACCATGGCGATTTTTCAGTACTTCCAACTAAATGAATAGCAAAAAAGAAAACATCTCAGAATAAGGGAGGAAGAGCCTTCAAGTTATTTTCTGGGAACCTTCTTAACATTACCTTAGCTACCATTTATTGGGAGACTCCACTTCGGCTAGAGAAGTCTCATATCAATATGATGTCTTTTCAGTAGTATCCTTTGGAAGGTGTGGCGGGTCAGCTACTAAAGCGCACTTCAGTTCTAACCAAGCAAAAGAAGAACAAGAGAAAAAAAAGAGTCTTCATCAAGGCAAGAGACAAGAATTCCATTTCGCCATCTAGAACATGCAGTGGAAATGAAGGTCCCATTCGCTGCTCAAATAGACGCCATTTTGTATCGAGGTATCTCATGAGTGGAAATGTGAAATCCCGATCGAAATCCCAATGAATTACCCCACACCCATTTTTGTAAGCAAGGAAAAGCCAACGGTCCTCGTCAAAGCCATTCCATGCCAGTTCATGCCATGCCAGCCACAGACCAATCGTACGCTTTCCAACCCTCACCCTCCAATGCTATTGACCTCGGAATCATTAAGAAGCATCTTTCGTGTTGATCAATACGGAGCAAAACCACGTCCGCGATTTCCTCTGTAGCCACCACGATATCCACCTCCTCCTCTGGGAGCGTAGCCAGTATCAAAGCCACGGCCACGACCACGACCCCGACCTCCTCGGCCGCCTCGAGCACCACCGCGAGTCATACCTGGGACATTTGTACGCTTGGGAACGACCTGTATAAGAATTTTAGTAAGGTACGAGAAGGGAGGGAGGTTGTCCAACCTTCAAGTTGCGTCCTCGGAAGACACTCTCATTCAGAACAAGAGCTTGGGCAACGAGACTTGGCTCTGTGAACTCAACGTACGCATACCTGCATATCCTAATTAGCATCCATCTCTTGCCAGGCAGCGTTTCATGCTCGAAAGTGTTCCTTCTGCACTTGATATTACATGCAGAAAGGTGTATGTGTATGGTAAGGTATGGGTAGGCAAGCAGTCTCAAGTGCTCGAGAATCGGAAAGATGGCGGAGGAACGAACCCCTTCGGATGGCCTGTGAACTTATCCAGCAGGATGGTGACCCGGTTGATGGAACCGCAGCTTTGGAAATGTGCCTGGATCTCCTCGGGCGAAGCGGCATAGTCGACGTTGCCGACGAAGATGCTTCTCGAGTCTATATCCTCTTTGTCCTCTGATAGATCATGGCTCTGCTGATCCAGTGTCGCCTGCATCTCTCGAAGCTTAGCTGCCTCCTCTTCCATCTCTGCAACACGCTTCTTCATCGCTGAGATCTCCTCCTGTCGCGAACATGTCAGTCAGTGCAGTAGAATATCTGACGAAGTGACAGCCATACCTCGTCATTTCCCTCCTCCTCATGCGCCATAATGTCATCTTGGACCTTGGGCTCTGTATCTGCCATCTTGAATAGCGTTCAAGAGGTGATGTTTTTCTAAGTTTGCTTGCGAACCGAAAAAGAATGCCTGGAGTTGGAGGAAAGGAGGGAGAAGGAGTCAGATCTACTTAAGCAAGTGTTAGCGAGACTAAGGTTTTTCCCGCATGAAGAATTCGAGTGTGAATTGACTCAATACGTGAATGTCAAGCTGGGATCAAAATGCATTGTATCAACACAAACCCTTGCCGCGTGCAGCCTCTTCTGGGAATCCAAACAAAGGAGGATAATCCAATGCCGGCAGACGAATGCAATCAGAAATCAATACGTACCATGAAAAGATTCGATACAAAGAAACGTTGGACGGACAAAGAAGCAGACAGGAGCGTCTATCCAAAGAAGTGGAAGTGGTCGTACCTTGATGACGGGACGCAAGGCTGTTGCAGATGAGGTGCAGCATATTTTCGTCATTCCGGCACGAAATGCCAAGCATTGAGGGTCAAGGGAGCTTGGACTCTCCACTTTGAGGCTGGAGCTTTCAGTAACATTGAATTTGAGACTAAATGCCACTCTTTTGATCGAGATACAAATCATCGTTACTATACAATAACATCTTTGACTACTAATTCAGTGTCCACCGACAGACCTGGATTGAATTAGCAACAGCAACCAAAAGCATGTCAGTTGAGCTGATAAGAGCTTTGCGCCACAAAGTGCCGAACGATAGGAGCTTCACAACCAGCGACATCTACAAACCTCTCTCTGCGACAGCAGACCCCAAGTTCGCAGACATCGGAGACTGTACTTCCAATATCATCGAGCACTTCGAGCACGCCAAAAGCACACCTCATCACTCCCTTGCATCCTGCCTCTCTCTGCTGTTGTCTCAAAACGATGTCCTCGAGCTCTCAACCACTGCTCCATACACACAACACCCAGAACTCCAATCCTCTCTCTCCACCAACCTACAAATCCGTCTACCTCACCTGCCACCAAAAGACCAAGTCTTTCCTCTCCTCCCGCTACCAACACTACCTAGTCCTCGGCCTCGTCGCCTGCGACCTCCTCGGCATTTTCGCCGACATCCTAATTCAGCTCTACCAATGCGATGTCCCAGACGCCTCGCCGAGATGGAATAATGTCAAGAACGGGTTGGGGATTGCCGGGTTGGTGTTCTCGTCTCTGTTCATGCTGGAGCTGATGTTGAACGTATGGATTTTTGGGTGGAGGTAGGTTGACGTTCTTCTTCTCTTGTCAAGGCAATTCTGGGGTTTTGCCTTGTGGGCGAACAGCCTTGTTTCGTTTCCGTGCTGCTTCTATCATTCGTTCTTGATACTATTCTATGAGCGTGCTGGAGGGCATCTGTCAAGTGAAGTAGTCCCCTCCTGAGCTTTTGTGGGAAATTCCACCCTGATGATCTATAGGACACAAGGAGCAAGTACTCTCCTCCATCTCAAATGTCCTCCACCCAATCTGATAGTCCATTTCTTTTCCACGTCAACATTAATCCCAGCCCTTCTCTCCCTCTCCTCCCCTCCTTTTCTCCCCACACACTCCACCACTTATCTCACATTGCCCCTAGATATTTCTCCTCCCGCTTCCACACCTTCGACGCGCTGGTAATCGTCGTCGGCTTCTTCACCGACGTCCTTTTGCACGGCACCATCGAAGAAGTAGCCTCTCTCGTCGTCGTGCTGCGGCTATGGCGTTTCTTCAAGATCATAGAGGAGTTTAGTGTGGGTGCAGAGGAGCAGATGGATGGGCTGGAGAAGAGGATCGGTGAGTTGGAGGAGGAGAACGCACGGCTGAAGGGGCTGTTGCGGAAGGGCAAGAGGGATGAGGAGGCTGGTGAGAGTGAGTTGGCGTAGTCGGCACTGTTTTGCTCGTGTGGTATCATCAGTTGGGTTATCATTTTGGTGCATTGTTTACATCTCAAAATATCAAGCGATAGTCAGTTCCCATTGATCAATTCCATGCAAATAATACATCCATTGAGTGGCTAAATTGTACATACTACCTGCGCTGGTTGGCAAGTATGCATGCTTCAATAAATTGTAATGTTGTCTATCATACAGGAGTGTCTAACGAAGAGAAGGGTAGGTAGGTAGTATTTCTAAGCTTTTGTTTCAGTTCGTCCGTCCGTCCATTTGCACGTAATCAACGCTCGCTCGCTTCACACAGTAGTTCGCAGGAAAGAACATCGTCCTTTGTTGTATCTTATCATTCGCTTTCCTCTCTCCACTCGTAGGTAGGAAGTATCTTAAGCCTTCCGCGTCCGTCTGTCCCTACCGGCCTCCTTCACCGGACTCACAAATGACACGTGCTTGTCCTCTTTCCTCATCACGCTCCCCGCCCGATTCCTCAGTACGGTTCTCGGAATGACCTTTTCCATGTTGTCGTCGTCAATATTGATCTCGGCAACGTCGCTGTCCTCATCCTCATCTGCTGAGCTTGCACTAGGAGCGTCGTCTCCTTCATCGTATTCTCCATCATCGCTCACTAAACTGGGCGCGTTATTGCTGGCGACAGTGTTGGGGCTGAGATCGATAATTGAAGGGCCATCCATCATCTCCATGTCAATATCTAAGTCTTGATGTTCAGAGCCGTCGATTTGAACACGGCTTCCAGGTCTACCATGGTTCGCAGTGTTGATAACTGGTGTTGCATGGAACATTCTTGGTGAGATGCCACTCATTGCCGGTTGTCGTCTACCTTCAAGACCCTTGCTGCTGCTTGGTCGTCCAAGTGGTGCCGGCGATACACCAGCGCGAGCAGGTACACGCATAACAGGAAGTGGAGAGTTTGCACCGTCCCCACCCAGAGGCTGTAGACCATCACTGGCTTGATCCTCATCACTATGATCAGACTCTTCGTAATCATCAAAGGCAACTTGTGTCTTGGCTTCATCAACGATCTCATTGAGGTTACCAGCAAATCCTCTGCTACGCATAAGCTCTGAAAGATGTGGCGTAGTAGAAGAGGGAACAAAGCTTGCGTTGGGTGTTGTAGGTACATTGCGTGGCTTTGGAGTTGCAGATGGAATTGAAGTTACTCCTGGGAGGTTGCCTTGATTGTACATGTCCAAAGACGACTGGATACGTGACAGAAGGGCAGAATATGCTGCCTTGTCGTACGGAGCAGTTCTGATCATTGGGTGTACACCAGGAGCAACTGTCGGTGTCTTTTCTTCGCCGAGAAGGCGACCCGCTTCGTCAAACTCAGCTGGGTGTCCACAAGCCACTGCAGCCTCTTCGTGGCTCTTGAAATCGCGACGATGAGAGATGCGGCAATGGTTGATGAAGCCTTGAGTACTGGAAAAATCGTGTCGTTGGCAGTCAATACAAATAAGCTTGACCCACTGACCGTCGCCACGTTTGAGGACACACGGTCCGGCTTTCTCTTTGACTGGGGGGTAGCCACTGGGGAGTGCCTGAAGCTTCTGACTAGCAGTCCCTCTCTGCGATCGGGATTTGCTTGCAGGTGTACTGCCCTCAGCGAAACTATTTCTGGTATAACGACCATCAAGTACAGACTTCCCAGCGCGTGAGCCTTCTGAGCTTTCAGCTTCCACGCCATCAAAACTGGGATCTGGGATGAGCCACTTGGTATAGTGTCTTGAGTATGGACCATTCGTGACTCCGAATGGGGGAGCCCATTTAGGAACACGGTCTCTTGGTCCTACAGCCGGGCCAGTGCCGTTACTGACATCTTCCAGCGAAAGAGGATTTGCCACAGAAGGTGGAAAAGGAATCAAATGACAGCGACGGAGTTGCTCCAAGGCAGCTTGACATTTAGCAAGTTCTTGGTTGATCAGGCGCAGCTCCTTATGCTTCAACAAAATCTCAAGGCTGAATTGAGATTCGATAGCATCACGTATCCGACTCTTGGGGTCGAGGGGCCGTAAACTCTCATTCACTGCTTCCTCTCCCGAGATGTCTAGTACGACTTCACTCGTAGGACTTGATTTCCTTCGCTTGGCGTCGAGCAAACCACCTTGCTCTATCCCCCATTTACCCTCGTCGAGACTACTCCTCCTCCGTTTGCCCAGACCATTCGAGGGTATCTCTACGACAGGGCGAGTGGCGTTTGCCATCTTGAGATCTTCCGGTCCATTTACCACCTTATCGCATCCCCTGGATTCGGAAATCCAAGAACTGAGTCTAAACATTCGCATACAATTCTGGTCCAAGTCCGATCGCGACAGTGGTGCGAACCGGCGCCGGCGAAGATGTTGAAGTTGTTGTGAAGTCTTCGCGACACTTATATCCCAGTCATGGGTTGCAGTGATGTGATGCGACGATGATGTTGTTGTTGTTGATCCCCGGTTGTTCAATCTGGCGGGCGGCGATTCACTAGCGTTCGGGGTGTTTCGCTGACGTCGATACGAGCCCCTTTAAAATGCTCACTCAAATCAACTCACTCACCCCAACAAGCAACAAGATTGTACAGATACAGCGAGCGGCGCAATAATTTGTACAGGAAGGATATGAATTACAGGTCGCGTCGAGGGAGTGGCGAGCGACAAAGGTGGTGTAGAGAATCGAAGGTTGCCGTGGTGGCGTGAGAAATGAGTGATGGTGTTGGTTATGGTTGTGGTTGCGGTTGTTTTGCGACCGGGAATGGCGCGAAGGAGTGATTTAATGACGAGACGAATCTGTTGCGTGCGCTGAAAGGAACAACAAAGGTAGATAAGAAGAAGGCCGGGCGCGATAGATATTACGAGTGAAGTATGTTGTCGTGAAGGGGGCGTAAAATAAGATAGGTAGGTAGGTACAAAGGGGTATTAAAACTGAAAGTCTGAAGGTGCAGTCGTGCAGTGTTGGATGGGTGAGGAAAGAAGTTGGTTGACGGACGGGGGGGGGGGGGGTTGGGTTTGGTTGTGATGTGAGGTGATGAAGTGGTGTGTGTGTCTGGTGGAAGGGAAGGAAAGGAAAGGGAAGGAATGATTGATTTGGGGATGGTGCTTTCGATTTGGCGGGCGACGGGGCGAAGGTGCGATAGGCATGGCATGGCATGGCATGGCATGGGGACCAAGGACCTCCTGGATGCTGGGCTGGGCTGGGGGAGGCCCAAATTTAGTGTATCTTGGCGGAATGGGCGGACTAGGGTGTTGACGCAGCAGGGGCAAGGATATGCCAGGGATATTAAAGTGGTGGATGAGTTTGGGGGAGCTCTGGGAACTTGGGCCAGAGAAGATATCTGCTGTGATTGGATACACAACACAAGCGGCTTCCTTTCCGTTGCCGAACGATGATGGGTGGATGCAAGTGGGTACGCGCTGCAGCTCGATGATTTGCGTGGGCCACATGAAGTGGGAAGTGGAAAGTGCCCAGCTGCAGCCAGATGGACCTCACATGTGTGTGTGTGTGTGGACTCGTCTGCTTCCATCCCCATACATGCAGACTTGAAGTAGAGGCAAACAGGAGCAAAGCAGGGCAGATTTCGAGGGATGCTTATCAAGGTGTATACTAGTAAAAAACATCACATCGCATATGATCGCATTACATACCCGAGGAAGGAGGGTGTGTGGCAGGCAGCCAGTCAACCAGCCAGCCAGAAATCATGGTCATTAAGCTACAGGATATTCCCTCATATCCATCCATCTAGCTACAGAATGGAATACATGATGCCCGTACATTCACGGTATGCAGAGCAAATACCCCTCTTGAATACCTACTCGGGATCTCTGATGGAAGAACATTGCCCCAGAAACACAGTGCTGACTGGGAAATTTAAGCACCTCATCTCATCAGCCCGTCGGCCTCAATTTTCATCCCATCCCGTCTCACTGCTCTGACAACATGAGAGGAAGACAAAACTCCGTAACGATGCAGAATAGGCCGCGTGGAAGTCAGCTCAGCCTTCCTTTCGAAGAAGAAGAAGAAGAAGAAGAAGACTATTCGTCGACTAAACGCAACAGATTCATAGGTCAGGTTATATCTATCTACCTACGAAGCATGATTGATACCTTGCGCATCTGTTATTCGCTGCCTCCATCCTTTTTGGGTCCCTCTTTGGGTAAGAAGAGGCTCCAGTAAACGGTCGAGGATCTGAGACCTCATCCCAGTCGGCCCTGCCAGGCCTGGTCCAGACCCTTGTCTCCTCAAGCTTGAACGTGTGGTGACTAAGCAGGCTCATGCTCAAGCTCCCTCGGCTGGGTGCGAGCAGTCATTTGGTTCGTCGGAATATTTGTGCTTGCGCAACGAGGTCTATTTCTGGCTAGTGTCCAGAAGTCGACAGCGACAGCCTCATCTCCAGGTCAAAATCATGACTGCTAAGTGTTAGCTGTACCTCCGAACTTCCATGTAAACTCCAAAAAGAAGCAATTATCCAACATATCAGAGATCTCTATCTTCAAAGCGTACTTCGTAAGTTTACGCATCCTCTCGCTTCCTTGTCAAAGCTTTCCTTTTTGTTTCTGATGGCGTAAACGAATTCGAGGCTGCATCGGACACATATGAAACCACAGTCTGGCCGACAAGCTGCCACGAAGACTTGGACCCGATTCAAATCGTCCCCACTTTGTATGGGGATGGGGTCAGAAGCTCTCTCCAACTTTGCCCTACAGGATATCTGTTTCTGCCTCGGGTTTACTCCTGTCCTTCACTTCTTTTACAGTTGCCTAATCTGTACCACTGCAAGTACCACAGCCTTCTCAACTTCAGGTCAATTTCGAGTAGATGACATGTGAGATATCTGTTATGTCTCTCACACGTAAACTTATCTGGGAAAGAATGTGGGTTTGTTTAAGGCTTGGAGCTTGAGTGACAAGCAGACTTTATTTCCGCACTCGCCCAGGGGTATCCTTCGATGTTAAATCGCGCTCGCCACTAAGTACCGCGACAAGATTTCTGGCTGGACATAAGTATGTTGGACAGGCATCATGTTTTTTCAACAGCTCTCTCTCAGTAATTGTCCCTTTTCCTTCTTCCTGGAGGTATATAACATCAAAGACAATTCGCTTCTCGTGCTGTACTTTATTCTTGCCACGGTACCTTTGAAGTTAGCGGTTCGGAGCTCAATTCTTCGAAGATCCAATGACTTCAGATATAGGCAAGAAATCTACAAGATCCAGAATCAGGCATCGGTAGAGGGAGTGACTTCCTCCGCAAGAATCGGAACGTTCTCTAGTATACTCTTAGCTTTTTCTTTGTCGAAACACTTGGTCACGACAGTAACTGACTTGTTGCTCCTACAGACCTCCATTCAAGTATTGCTTTATCATTGGTTTCGCAGAGGTAGGATAGTCTATCTTTATCGTTACTTCCAAAAGCTCGGCTATTCTTGTTCATACAAGAAATATACCTCCATGGCGGGATACGAGATCACAGCAAATGACTGAATGTTTCCACCTCGAGCAAGAATATATGATTTTATCCCTCTAGATGTTTCGCTTCCGAAAGAATACATGATAGCACCCTAGATTAGGTGGAACAAAAAGATTCACTCCAAAATCTAGTAACCATGGTAGAACAACATGTTGGTTCTATGTAAAGTATGGGCAAACCTGGAAGAGGGTAGGTACTTATATTGCGATCGCTAACCGAGAAACTGTAAACAAGGACTATGAGGCTGTATGCTACATAGAGACTCTTGAATGCAGCAGATTTAGTATTCACATCCAAAGACCATGATTCGATCAGCGCAATTTGAAAAAAACAACATTGTATCTAGAGTTGCCAAGTCAGAAGATCGTGATATGTCCAAGCCTTGTCAAGAGGTCAGCAAAATGCCTCAACGAAAACCGACCAATTCGAACAGATACTGACCCTACCTGTTCAAATGATAATACAAAATTCCTCTCAGTCCAGAATTCTCTCCAGTTCACAAGGAAGATAATGTCATTGCTATTTACCATTAAAAACACTGCCGCTCGACTACCCCAAGACATCGACGCTCAGTCGCAGCCTCGTCCACAAGGCTGACGTTCCGCTTCGACATTTTCCCCGCCTCGCCAAAGTTAACCCTTCCAAACTCTCATCCCAACTCTCCTCGTCGACCATTCCCTCTCAAACACCACCGCATCAACCCAAGGCAATGGCACGCACCAAAGCCAAAGCCCGACGCGGACCAGATGGCCATGCGTTTCGCGAAAATGCGAAGAAGAAGAAAGACGCTGGATCGCAAAGTACCGCGACTGGAAGAGATGGTGTATCTGGAGTTTCTTGGGCCCCCAATGGAGGTGGAAAGGGGAAGAGGAAGAGGAATCGTGAACGTGACGGTGCGAATAAGGGTGATCAGGGGAATGATGCGAAGAGGAGAAGAAAGGGAGAAGATGGGGACATTGGTGCTGAGATTGAGATGGCAGAGGATGGACCTGAAGCTGCCGCCAGCATCGAAGAACATCCCACCAACGTACACCCAACCCACGCCCCCGAAACGTCCCTCCTAGTCCCCATATTCCCCGGCCTAGAAACCACACACACCGTCACGACAATGAGCATCATCTCGTCTTCGAACATCAACAAGAAGGTCTCGCGGATTTTAGAGCTCTTGTCGGAAAAGCCAACGGGAGGAGGGGAGCAGAAATGTGCTGTGGTAATGCTCTATGCGAAGGCGCCGGTTGTGAGTAAGGTTGTGAGTGTGGCGGAGATTGCGAAGAGGGAGCTTGCAGTGGAGGGGGGCAAGTGGTTTAGTTATTGTGTTGTGGGGGAGGTGCTTGGTGAGAGGAAGGAGGGGGACAAGGAGAAAGGGAAGGAGAAAAGTGGTGGGAAGAGAGACCAAGGAAAGGAGGCTGTTGCTGAAGAGAGTAGGGACGAGGACGAGGGTGAGGAGGAGGAGGAGGAGGAGGAGGCTTTTGAGGTTATGAAGACACCGTTTGAGAGGGCGTTGGAGATGGAGGGGAAGCCGAAGGTTAGAGCTATGCCCGTGATGAGCTTGTATTTGTCGAGGGCTAGGATTGAGGCTTTGAGGAAGGTGTATGGGTAAGTTCCTTTTCCGTCTGGGTCATTATTGCAAGATGCTAATACCAATATAGTGAACAGACAAATGCCCAGGAGGTAAAATAGCTGAGCGATGCATTCTAGAACGGCGTTAGGAAGGCGCTTCGGAAAAGTTCTACAGATACCCCACAAGTGGCATTTTCCAGCCGATGAAGAGCTTGGTAAATAGAGTAGTTTCCAAAAAAGATTATGTTTTTACCAAGATACAAGCTATGCTGCGATCGCTCGCACCATTGCTAGCCCTCCGATTATTCTCCCAGTATGATTACAGCCGCCACCAGCGCCACAACGCCAAATGCTTGAGTCTCCTGCTATGTGCAAATGCTCCAATCTCGATGATGCCAGACTTGACGTGATTCTCCCATGTTCCTCGTTCAATTTCGTCCAAGCTCCCGGTTGTCGTTATCAGCTTACATCCTGTGGTACCACCGCTTTACGGCTTTTGACCGATCTTGTCATAATTGACCACCCGGAGGATAAAATTGACGGACACAGCTACGAGTAGAGCAATAGCCAGCATGGTCGGTCCAACTTTATCGTCGAATCCAGCCTGTCCCCTTTGTCTAATAGACTTCGCCCTCCAATGATACGTCCACAGCGCATAGATCATGGTACACATAGCCACCAGCGTGAAAGCGATAGCCGACCAGAAAGCAGTCTTGTCACCGAAATTCAGCATGCCGACTGCGAGCGCGCCCAGGATGACGGTGAAGTTCAGCCATGACAGGAAGGTCCGCTCGTTTGCGAAGAAGACTTTGGGTTCGACTCGAGTTGGAAGAGCAATTCGTTTGCCTAGGATATCAATTAGTAGACTGTCCAAACAAGGACTTCATTTCAAAGTCAATTGTGCGAGTATACCAGGCGCTGTCTGGAGAAGAGGTTGGCTTGACATTCTGACGGAATTGCCGGATTCAGTGACGATATGCACGAACAAGTGATCGTGCAGCCTTTGGTGGTGATTGGCTGGGTCTCGAGGCGCGAGTTTGTTAAGGATGTGATCGATTGAGGGTCTCGGATGCTGGGGATTTGCGTCGATTAAGTCGTGGGAGAAAGTCTCGTGGAGGGGAAGCTTGAACAGCACAAATTTGAAGCTTCTGTAGTCGAGATCCGTGAGACTAAGGCTCCGGGGAGCTTGAGATGAGAAGAGAAGAAAGTCGGCGGGGCTGGGAACGTGTTGGTTTGAAGTGCTGTGATAGGTTGGAGACTCTTCGTATGGAATCGTCCCGACAGGGATCTTCGATTTTCTTGGCTCGGGTCAGGTGATCTTATGGGACGGAGCGGTCTCACTATATTCCGTGCCGTCTTGGGAGCTTGTACAACCCCAGACTCTGAGCTGCATGAAGGCGGCCTCTAATAACAACAATTCACATAAACCCCTCTTCTGTGTTCTGCTGACCTCGGACGACTTCAAATTTCATCATAAAAGACCTTCCACTATGGCTTCCTCATCTGCCACTCCAGTAAGCCATCCTCAGACCTCAGCGCATTCAATTGTTGTGTACTAACTCTGCCGTAGCCCATTTCCTACACTCGTTTGAAGCAGATTGCCAACGATGTAGGTCGTCTTTGGACATAGAAATATATTCAGGCCATACTGAGACTCTCAATAGGCTTGCCAAAGCGCCTTAGGTAGTGCAGAATTCTACGAGCATGCAAAGACAGAGGCTTGGAACACAACGATCATCGTTTGTTGCCCCTTGCTTCCCAAATCAACTACCTGCTAACAACAGCGCAGAACTCGATCCTGCGGTCTCTCATCTCCGAGTCATCTCCCGCTGGAGGAACTCCTTCATTCAAATATGCCGTTAATAGCACAATCATCCAACACCTCGTCCCTACCTCGTCCCTCAACCGTGCCAAGGCAACCCAAGAAAGTGCTGTACCGAAGCCGGATGATGATGCTACAATTTCAACGAGCGATGCAAAGACAGGAGCTACAAGTACAGATGGAAAGCCCCACGTAGGAAGAAGAGGAATGCATAGCGCAACTGGAGCATACTGGAACGAGAAGACCGATGGGATGTGGAGCTTCAAGTATGAGGGAGGTGAGAACAAGGGCCTGGATGTTGTGATTAGTGTGATCTGGATCTCGATATAAGTTGTCTCGATATAGGCAGGACTATGTACGAAGCACAGTATCCCGGCAGGAGTCACAGGAGTTTGGCAATGTGGGGTAGCATTGTCGTGCAGGGAACCTAGGCCATGGCATTTTCCCAATCAGCATCTCGGGGCGCACGAATTCTTGACAAATGTTCATATTGCGTGTCCAATGATCTCTTTGTGAGAGTACCACGGCGCTGGTGTTTGCTTTGACTTTAGCCCTTTGAATCTAAAGTCGTCGCGCGAAGATGGGTGGGTACACTTGGTTGCACTTTCGTTCTTTTTGTCTCTTGTCTGCATTTTGAAGCTATTCATCCGGACCGGAAAAGGAAATTGGTGGCTTGACGACGTGGAGGTGAAAATGGGGGCGGCCGTGTGTGAATAATCTATCGCCAGAATGGAAGTCGAGTCCACCCCAGAAGCCGGTCACCGGGAGAAGTGCTCGTATCTATCTACCGTGTTGACTGGACTGGCCTTTTGGCGAATCCGTGACAAAGCGCTAATAGCCTTGCAGGAAGCGCAAGATCCAAAAGACACCGCAAATCGGAGATACACCCGCGAGCATCAAGTGACTACCAAAAAAACTTCCGTTGTCGCGCTCTCGTCTCCTGATGGCCTCACCTCACGTTTTCTCGTCGGCTTCGGTGGCCATGGCCGTACACAAACAATCTTGGCCTTGGGCCTTTCGGGTAAAAATCGTGGCAATCTTGCGGACTGTTCCACGTTACCCATAAAAATCACTGCACTACACTTGCTCGACTCGAAAGGTGGGCTCATTCACCGCCTGGGGTGACCCACTTCTCGCACTGCTAAGTATTGATTGCGGGAGCTAGAAGAAGAAGACGCGACCCTGAATTCTTCCTTTTCAAGTTCCTGAAAGTATCCCATTACTCGTGCCTTACCCTGCCCTACCTCGACACTACTCAAATCAACAACCACCCTCGAATCACCTCTCGTCTCGCCTCGACACGTCGACAAAATTAAATCTCACTCGACAACAACCCCACCCAACTCAACTTCAACCTCGACCTCGCCTTCAACTACACATATTTGAAGCCTTGACGGCTTTCTCTCTCATCCTTGACAACAACGTCAACCGCACAATCATGTCACTCTCGTAAGCCAAACCTTCTGAACCCTACCTTCTCTGTACTTCAGCCTTGTACTGACAATTTATAGATCACTTCAACTCGATATTCTGGGAGGTATCGTACGCTTCTTGGACGACGCCAGCATCGCAAATCTTGCTTTGACTTCCAGCAAGTTCTACCAGCTGGTTCAAAATGGCTACGGACCTCGCTCTACCTTGACACCACTTGCTGTCACGGGATCTACCTCCACCACGAATACCGTTACCTGGGCTCCTACCGTCTCTCCTACCGCCTCTCATTCAAGCTCCATCGCCGCCGACTATGACCCCCTCGCCAGCACCGATACCGATACGACCTCATCTCCAGAAGAGGATGACTGGGAGTTCCAGGTCACCCCAGAAATGATCCGCCGCCTTTCACTGCTTCCAGTCCGTCAATCCGCCGCCAACATTGAAGGTATGCCCACCGAGCTCAAGCTTGAGATCTTCAGCTACCTCGATTTGATCGATTCTACTTGCCTCGGCCTCACATCACCAAACCTCTACGTTGTTCACCGCGCAATTCATGGTACCAAGGTTCCCTTGAACACTCGCCGCGTCGGCCCGAACTCCCTTGAGTCTGCTTGGGAGGTTGTCGGCAAGCAAGAATGCAAGCAGTGCAAGATGTATCGCTGCGAGCTTCACGAGCACATCAAGACCTGGATGCCCAAGGATCTGGAGTACTGCTCGATGAAGAGAAACTTCGGATTGCGCGCCAAGGAAAACGCTACCCACCAGTCCTGCTACCGAGGCAAACCCAGCAAGCCGCATCGCTGTGGTCGCCACCCTTTGAGAACCACTTCCGTTCACCAAGACGATGCTTCATTCAGCCTTCCTGCCTGAGGTGACATCAGCAAACCTCTACGATTGTAATATTCGACTTTTTGACGATTCTCTTGAACGGCTTGTTTTTAGCGCGCATTGAATTTGGGCCCTCGAATGTGATAGACTTTCAAGGATAGATCTTGCGGCATTAGCGAAGGACCGGACCCGGAGCGACGTGCATTAGAGATCGATAATGACTCGTCAATGCATAAATTAGCGGCAATGTCGCGTGTAAAGAACTTTTCTTTTCTTCGAGGTTGGCGGTGGCGTTTTCTGGAATATTTGAGGGTACTTTCGTTCTTCACGTTGTTTTCTGCGATATCGCTGCGGACTTGGCAGGGGGGTGTTCTTCTACACAGTACTTGAGGAATTGGCATGGGTGGGGAGAGAGGCGTCCCTAAAGAGATTTGTTTCTCATGAATCAGTCTCGAGAAATTATGAATCGGAATGGAAATGGCTGGAGTTTTCGGGGCAGAGGAGTGTCATGATCGGTCTTTTGAGAATTCAACCAAAGTACTTCACGTACGGTTAATAGATTGCGAGAGGACGATAGAGATGCTATGAGACCAACGGAAATAGAAGAATACTTCACAGTGCCCCCTTGTTCTTAGTTTTGTGCTTTGTTTCTTCTAGGTTTTTCTTGCATGTCACTGGTTTCGACTTCCCCTCAGTTGTGCGTAAGATTTAGAGAACTCAAGATAAATATGCAAAGCTGCATTCAATGAATCTCTCAATTCAAGGCATGCACCACAGGAAGGCAATTGGAAAGCGCTCAAGACCCTTCCTGCAGGCGCAAGAGCAATCTAATGTTGTCAAAACATTCAGTGACTTAGCACCTTCCACAACTCAAACAACTCCTTTAATTCACGATTGGGGCCGCATATCAGTTTGTCATCCAAAAGTCAATGGACGGATCGTTTCACCCGTCAATTGAGAAATTCATTATGTCATTATTGCGAAAACTTTTCGTTCTCAGTAGTAGTGTTGTGTCTCACTAAAGCTGCTCTTTTGCAAGATCTTCCAGCCAAATCATGCACTGAGAAAGGCTTGCAGCAATCACCGCAGCAAGCTCTTCCACATCCCAAGAAGAAAATATCTATTGGCTGCAGAATCAAGCAGAATCTGAGCTCCAATGCTCCAAAGAATTGCGTATAAAGTGAGTCGTTCCAAAAGCGACCAAGCATACTCTCTGCGCAATCCAAGTGCCCAAGCCTCCCTACTATCCAAACACTTACAGACCCATCTTGGCAAAGACCTCATCCCACGTCTCCAAAATATCCTCATCCTCATAGTTATCGCAGATCATCTTCGTCCACAGCTCCCTCGACCTACTCTCCTCGCCACGTCTGATCAATCCCAGACTTATCCTCTCCTCAAACGCGTTACCATGGACCTCGACAACCTCTTCTCGTCCCTCACACTCGACTAGGAGGACCTTCGCTCGACACCGCCTACACCTTAATCGATACCAACCCCCCTCCCTTTCCTCAGCCTGTCTCACCGCCGTTGGATTTTCTCTCTCAATCTTCTCCTCCAACTCAAACCCACCAAACGCCTCCTCAGGCTTATACCTCATACACGCCCAACAACACTCTAACCCACTCCAAAGCCACTCCTCGCCCCGCAACAACTCACCCAGCGGTCTCTGCCACTCAACACAAGTCGCCCCAAGCATATACCCATACTCATACCAACCATAGAGCACATGGCTCTCATCTACCGCAGCCTGCATGCGGAGGTCAAACGGGTATCGCTTAATCTCATACTTCTTACCCTCGCCAACGTACAACCAGCCTTGGTCGAGCACCAAGTGGAAAAGTGCGTAGAAGCGGCGAGCGGTTAGGCCGAAGCAGATTTGAGAGACCGGGTCGCGATAGAGATGGGCGAGGATGTTGAGGTGGATTTCATTGGGAAGGGAGTCGAATTGTGTTTGGGTTTGACGTTTTCGGATGTGGCTTTGTAAGAGCCTGGGGGCTTGGACTTGCTTCTGATTTGTGTTCCTGTTTTGGAAACTTTATTTGCATGTTAAGTTTGTGTTTTGGGGTTCGGCAAATGAGTTCTTGGAAGTGACTCACGCGGAGAGGGTGTTGCCTAGAGCTGTGGCTTCCGAGCCTTGTGCGTCAATATGGGCTGCCGAGTCAGGTTCGGCGAGGCTGGGCATTGTGCCTGAGGATTGGAAGATGCCCTTGGGCGTAGATTCGCTGTGCAAATTTGCTTTCGAGACTTGAGAAGGGCGTGTGTGGTTTCCCAGTCGACAAATTGGAATTGTTGTGCTAGGCTCGAGGAACTGGATTGGTGTTTTGATGACCACGAGGATGGACCGCCCTCCTTCAGGCTCGAAACTTTTTGGAAAGGTACAGAGAGGAAATGAGGGATACTTATGGATATGAGGAGATGAAATGCCACTTATCTTCGCCAGGCTGCGCGCCTGTTGCCCTGGGTTGCGCGCGTGCGATTCACGAAGTTTCTTCCGCTATGAGCGGGCGTCGAGATCTGTGAATCAGACAGAAGACGAGGGTAGTCATTGCGTTGCTCGTTTCGAATGTAGCTATCCGAATTCGGATGAGATGATGATGTAGCGAGCTTCATTGTATATTTACCTGGTACTTCGGTTGTCATGAAGTCCGACAACCGGGTGACAGATCGAGCTCGAGCTCGAAGAGCTAAGCGAGGAGTGAAGAGGCTCCAGGAACTTGTTTACAGAGTCGAACCAATGCGCCATTCTATGACCGCCACACAGTAACGTACTTCTTGTTATTTTTGGGTATTCTGGTCTGTTGCTATAGTCATTTGCGTAGTCTAGTTGCCTGATGCTCAGGGGTAGAGAGATTTTGGGACCACTCTCTCTCGATCAAAGGGCAGGACGCACGACCATCCGATCAGGAGCTCGAGACGGGTAAGAGACAGATATATATATATATATATACGGCTCCTGTTCTACATACGCTAAACCATGAGACAGCACCGGGGTAGTGATATCAAATATAACCGACTAGCTTACAAGTGACTTTCCCCGTCGCCAACGACAGTCTCTCAAGGATGTCCAACACTTACTTCTTCTCCAGTAACGTGCACCTGATTCGTCTTCAACCAAGCATCTTTCAAGCAACTAACCGCCAGAGCATCCAATTTCTCTCGTCCAGCCTCTATGTCTTTCAAGGTTCTAATCTTGCCCAGTCCTGAGTTGATGGCAACAATCATGATGCCAGCATCAGCTGCCTCTTTCGGCAAACCTTGCTTCCTTAACAGATCTGCAACAGTGTCTTGATCCAAAGCAAATACAAACCTCTCTGTTGTAGTTTCCTGACCTTCTCATCTCGTGCCTTGCGTCATAATTCAACACAGCAAGCAATACGATCCAAATCGCCTCCCCATACCCAACGCCTAGTAGTCCAAGTCGATGGCCAGTCCCATGACTTCCTCCCATCGGTAGCCCCTAAATAACACCCGTTATACTTTCAACAACACCTAACATCGAACCCAGCCTCGCATTCTCATCTCCCCAATTCCTCTTCGTCAGCAACACACTCGGAACAAGCAATTTCAAGCCTGCAGTTCACACTCATTCCGTCTCAGGTCCAGCCTTACTATCTAGCGAACAGAGTCCTTTCATGCAATGATCCACGGCTCTGACACCAGTTGACAGCCAGTTTGCTCTAGAGTTGAGATACTAAGCGTTGGTTCTTGCGAGGATCACGAGAGGGGCTAGCATGGATGGGTGCTTGAAGAACACTTTATGGTAAGTGCGTGTGTCGGCTCCTCATGCTAGATCAGAGTACTCTCCTCCTTGAAGGGTGGCTAAGATGCTGATTACTGGGATGAGACATCTTTTGCGGTTTTGCGATTTGGATTTTCAGGTTAATTTCGAGAAGTTGCATAATGTTGTTACGTTGTTGGCGAGCGCCTGCCGAAAATGGTATCAGCACCACCATCTGCATTTTTATAAGTACTAAAAGTGAGCAGGAACATTCAAACGTAACTACTTTCGCACTATCAATAAGACACCGCGAACCAAGCGTGGCCAGTACCAGCTCCCTTCGTTCCAACATCATTCACTATCTCAACAACATCATCCCACGACGTATGAGGCTTAATGCCCCTTCTCACGCCTATGACCTTCCCACTGAATGCTGTTTGCAAGGGAATGAAACTATCTGTCTTGCAGGTAGTGATAGAGACGATAATGTAGAATTTCGAGGCATGGAAAGTATTATCCATTTAATGTAGACAAGCCTCTAATACCGTACATGTTCAAGTCTCAATGATCCTTTGGAAGAGATATCTTCATATATGATACTTTCTTGCCCGATCTCAAGATCATGATTGTCATCGACTGCTCTGTGGTAAACAATTGCCACATTGAACTCAGTGGGTCCCAGACTTCGGTAATAGAAAGGAATATCAGACGCAGTCACTGGTGCAGCAATGTTTCCACTGCCCACTGCTGGCCATACTATGCTGGCAGAATGGAATGCTTCTACTCTTGCAGCACAGATCGCCACTTGAATAGTTCACAGTGCTCCAGAACATTCCAGCGAAGATAAAAGAGCAAAAAACGGTTGATGGGGTGACTTAACACAATGTATGAAATGCCAATTGGATGAATTTCTTCTACTCATCCCAATAAGTCCCACCAAATTTGACACTGTACTGGCGAAGCCGTACTTGTCGCTGAGCGAATCAATCATCCGTTGGAATGCATGAAAACAGCACGGTTGAAATGCAGCATACACACGAACACTCACTGGAAGAACAATGATCATCCAAGGACCAGATGTCTTCCGGAGTCTGGCTTTTGACTAGGCCTCCTCGGCACGCGCCCAGACCAGTCGATCGAGCGTTTTCGAGGCTCCAACAAGCATCAATGAGAATCTCAGCTCCCAATACAGAAAACTTGCAATATCCTGCCGTGAATTTTAGTCCTATTGGTTTCAATTGATGATGAAGTTCGCCGGATAGGGAGCTTCTGCATTTTTGCCGTGAGAACAATAGTAGTGGCGAGACAATATTAAGGGGCTCGCTTAGGAGAACAATATTAAGCTTACCCTTTGAGAATCACCAATTTCTTCTTTACAACTTCTAGAATGCCAGAATGGCTTCAAAGACAATCGATATTGCTTTATCGAAGATGCTCGAATGAGTGGAACTCTGGCTCGAGAACAAGGCAAAGTTGCTAATACATGCCACGAGATATCAGAAACGCCCTGAAACGTGGAATTCCGACGGCATGATTAGCTCGAATACGAGACTCTTGGTTCAACTACTCCGAATCCCCCTCAGAGCTCAGGCATGTCTTTGTAGTCATGGACTGTTGGCATTCGAAGAACAGTCTACTAGTTTTGTATAAAATCTCGCTGCTCACCTCCCAGATTCAACTCTTTTCTTCTCCCAAACACATCATACATTTCCAAACACACAAATTCCTAAACGTACTACCAACACCTGCTAGTCTTTCAGATCAACCAACTCAAACAATATGTCTCCAAGCACCATCCAGAAGCGCGGCCGTGGCGGATCGTTCTGCACAGTCCAGCGTCTCGGCGGATCCTTCTGCACAGTCCAGCGCTGCTAGATACCTCACTCCAGCCAGCCTCCGGTACTTCTAGCGAGTCAACAACAAGACACTAACCATGTCACCATATCGCCAGCAGCACGGAGGCTACATGGCTGAGGAGGAATGACGGGAATAGGAGAAAGAAGATGGCCTCTCAGTTGCAGTAGAGAGATTTCGATTCTATGAAGGACCGTTTAATGAACACCAGGCAGGCGGCACGGATGAAGTTCCTGCTCAAACTGTACTTTTTCTCTTTACGATATCGATACGACATAGGACTTTCCGGACCTGGCTCTTGTGCACGAGAGGAGGGGATGGAAGGTTTCTTTCTAGCATTTGACACCTAGCAGACAGACAAAATAATGCATGCATGTTGTCTTCATATGATGCATTCTGACGATGTGAACCTTGCCACGTGAGACAGTTTAAAGACCAGGCTGATGGAGTGCGTAAGAATCAAGTAAACAATAATATCAGATGATCTAAATTGGAGGAAGTTCTTGTAATCGGTTTGTAGCTCGAATAACTGTTAAAAACCAATGCATTATCTCCGTATCTCAGTGGACCTTTCAAGTTCAGCTGATTTTCAGGTTGCAAGACCGGCGCTCGGTGACATAGAGTACCATAACATAGGAAACTACAATGCAGCAGAAATGTGTACAGCTTAAAATAAACAATTGTGAGCTTGCAATACAGACTTCCTTATAGATAATAAACTAAAAAGCACCCATTGATGGCTGAAAATTCAACAGAATCAACAAATATACGCGACCGGAGATGGCCAATCCTGCAGTGAATGTTCAATCTTTTTATCGACTTCTGCGAGAATGGCTTCTCTCATATGAGTGCAGAGTAAATGAGACTTACATAAAACGAATTTTATTTTATTATTAAACAATACTAATTTGGTGATGTTGACATGTTAAGTCAGAAGATGTTTGTGCGGATCTACAAGCGATCTCTCGTGAGACCAAGTTTTATCATTTCGGCTAGCGTCATTTGGCCGGCTTGGTCCTCGATCAGGCTTGGAGGCGAATCAGCAGCCGTCCTGCCGAGCTGGCTCGCTCAGCCCTGAGCTTGGATCGCGGAACTTTTTCGAAGCAGATGTAGAGGCAAGAGAGCAGCTGTTCGTGCCATCGTCACCGAAACTGCCATCTCCCGCCATCGACCAGCCCAGTCCAGTCCAGTCCAGTCCAATCCTTGTCATTTCTTTCTTCTTGTTGCTCTCTCTATCTTCTCTTAATAATCCATTTGTTTCCACATGGCTGCACCAGGTCCAATTCCTACTGGGAAGCCTTTCCCAGCTTTCACGTCATCAACACCTCCCTCCTCAGTTTGGGATCGGATAACGACATGGGCGTCTGAAAATAAGGCTGTCGTCTACACAATTGCTGGAGTAGCAGTAGTCGTTTCAGGAGCTGGTGTTGCATATTACTTGACTGATTCGGTATGCTGAAGTTGATGCGCCCCTGGATGACGACAGTAACGCTGACATTGACTGTCTGCAGAAAACCAACACAATCGGACGAGATTCACCCAAGAAGCCGAAGAAGGAGAAGAGAAGGAAGAAGGATGAGGAGAAGAAGGCCGTAGATCTAGAGAAGGGCACAGTCGAACCCAAGCCAAAGGCGCCTACTGTCGAATCAGTAGACGAACTTCCTGAGGTGGATGAGACAACCGTTGGAGAACTCTCCGAACAGGAACGAAAAGACTATGCTGCCAAGCTGAAAGCTGCTGGAAACACCGCATACGGAGCCAAGGACTATACCAAGGCCATTGATCTGTACGGCAAAGCTATTATCTGCAAGCCCGACCCAATCTTCTATTCCAACCGTGCTGCGTGCTTCAATGCTCTTGGGCAATGGGAAAAAGTTATTGAGGATACTACAGCCGCTATCAACCTCGATAATGAGTATGTAAAGGCGTTGAACAGACGGGCGAATGCTTATGAGCATCTTGAGAGGTTCAGCGAAGCTCTCCTCGATTTTACTGCCAGCTGCATCATCGATGGGTTCCGGAACGAAACCAGCGCCCAAGCTGTTGAGCGTCTGCTCAAGAAGGTCGCAGAGGCGAAGGGTAAAGCGATTTTAGCAAGCAAGGAGAAGCGTCTGCCCAGTCCAACCTTTGTCACAAATTACCTCCAAAGTTTCCGGGCTCGACCTCCGCCAGCTGGATTGGAATTAGATGCCGAAATTGAGGAGGGTACTGGAATTGGACAATTGCAACACGGTCTACAAGCAATGGAGAAGAAGACTGGAGATGGATACGAGGAAGCCGCAGCTGCTTTTGATAAGGCATTGGAGCTTGGTGAACTCGGAGACCACGAAGCCTTTGCATACAACATGCGTGGAACATTCAGATACCTTCGTGGGGAGAACCGCGAGGCTTTGGCTGACTTGACCAAGAGTGTGGATCTACAACCTGCATTGACACAAAGTTTCATCAAGCGTGCGAGCATGCACCTGGAGCTAGGTATGGAGAAAGTCTGTTCAAATTTAAAGTCACTAACAAGACGCAGGCGAGAAGGACCTGGCTGCAGAGGATTTCGAGAAGGCCATGGAACAGAACAACGATGATCCCGATATCTACTACCACCGCGCCCAGCTGCACTTTATCCTTGGGGAATTCGGAGATGCCGCCAAAGATTACCAAAAGTCCATTGACCTTGACAGAGACTTCATATTCTCTCATATCCAACTTGGTGTCACGCAATATAAGATGGGTTCTATTGCCTCGTCGATGGCAACTTTCCGCCGGTGCATTAAGAATTTCGATAAGGTTCCGGACGTGTACAATTACTATGGAGAGTTGTTGTTGGATCAGCAAAAGTACCAAGAAGCCATTGAGAAGTTTGACACTGCGGTGGAAATGGAGAAGCAAACCAAACCACTCGGCATGAATGTTCTGCCGCTCATCAACAAAGCCCTCGCACTCTTCCAATGGAAACAGGATTTCGCCGAAGCCGAGAAGCTTTGCCAGAAGGCGCTCATCAGTAAGTCAATATCGCATACGTAAATGAGCAAGCGCTTACATCATTTCAGTCGACCCCGAATGCGACATCGCTGTTGCGACCATGGCGCAGCTCTTGCTTCAACAAGGCAAGGTAACAGAAGCATTGAAATATTTTGAGCGAGCCGCCGAACTTTCAAGAACCGAGGGCGAAATTGTCAATGCCTTGTCATACGCAGAGGCTACCCGAACCCAGCTCGAGGTCCAAGAAAAGTACCCAAGACTGGCCAACAAGCTGCAAGGAATGAGCGGTGGTCTGGGAGCACCACCTGTGCGCTAAGCAGTATGATGGTGGAGGTTTTGTAAGGATCTTGGTTTCTGTTTGGGGATAGAGGAAGGGATGGGTGCATTTTGAGTATGCGTGGCACGATCAGGAAGGAAGGAGCAGAGCTGGGCGGTTGTTGATACCCGATACAACCGTTCGTTCGTTCACATGTAACTAATACTCCACTCGAGGTAAGAGTGTGTACAGTAAAAGACGAATGACGCACTTTTCCCACTGTACTTCAGGTTCATCCAAGGCTGATTGAAAGATGTGATTGCGTCGTGAGTCTTGTTTCCTTCAACTTGCCCAAGTGGTCGCCGTTCTGGCCGGTCTCAGGAATACTCATCAAGGCTTGCTGTTGGCCCATCTGCTCGCCTGTAGGAAGAAGCTCCGGTCTACTCTCCCCATCTCTCATCTCTGTGTCGATCAAAGCCAGGGTTTCGATCAAACATTCTGGCCTCGAGCGGCCCTTCCTTTCCATATCAGCCACACCATGCAGCAACTGTGCCTTCCAATATACAACTGCATGAGAAAATGAGCACATGACGCTTTCTTCTCCCAACAACCATTCACATCCATCCTCTCACACCGCATTCAAGCATCGGCAAAGCGGCAAAGTAACACGCCTTGACTCGCCCTACCAACAAAAGGGACAACCACTCTCAAATTGAGCCATCGTCTTGCGTCCTCGCCGCACAAGAGCATCGGCAAGGCGTTAATAAGCGTTGGCAACAATCAACAGATATCGGTTAGGAAGTGAAGACGAGGGAAGAGTTAGGCTAGGGACGGAGGGGCAACCCGACGGGACGAATGGAATGTTGGTCTTTTCTTCTTCTTATTTGCATTTTGCCTGCCACGATCTTGCTTTGCCGTGTGGTGGCAGCGGCAAGGTAGGTATTTGGATTTCTAGAGGTAAGGTTCATGGTTCATGGTGATGTGGTGTTGATCGAAGGGGAACCAACAATGATATGTCGGTTGGGCCGCTCATCTGATCTCTATCGTCTGAATTTGTGTTACTTGCTTCACCGCTGGTAGTACCTAGAGGGAAGACTTTCTTGCGATTGCATCGTACGGGAATCACCAACAAATACGTCTTCGAGCCAGCAAAGCCTACTCTCGTACACTAGACATACGATTATTTTCACTCTTGGGCTCATTCAGGTCTCTAAGAAAGTGACCAGACTGCGCCTACGATCCTACTCGATTAAATGATAAGTCAAGTCACCCAGGCGTCTACGAGCGCTTGGCCGCGCCTGACAAGAAAGGTAATCGTCTCTGTTATGCCTCCATTGGCCATCGCGGAACTGCGACTTGGCCAATGGGCATCGAAGAACAGGATATGGCGATCTGACGATCGAGATGAATAGACGCTGCCGCTGGATGCTTGGACGACCCGTAAAAGATTCAAAGCCTGCATGAGATAATCTTTTCTTTCCAATTCAAGATACTCTTGAAATCTGCCTCGAGAAATAGTTGTGTACGGAGAGGAATGAAAAGAGCTTGACCTCGAACCTCAATCTGAACCCCGCGTCGGCAACCGGCATACCGTACGCAGCACCAGTCCGTGTCGTACGCAACACTACTGCACCTTTTCTGGATACTCAAGGAAAAGAACCATAATTAACAGACAAAAATAGAAGCTGTACTACGGCAGAGAGGGGTCTTCTCCACAGCTATATCGGGAACAATTAGTTCTCATTTTCCTTCCCCTCCTGCAAGTTTTCGCTCGGCAAGCTGACCGGTCATTTTGGGTCGCGGGAGCTAATTTCTCCTCTTTTGGACATGAGATGAGATGAGGTGATGGATGGCGGCTGGCGCGAGAAAGGAGGAAGTGCGAGATGCGAGATGGGATGGTTGCATGCGCTTATTTTTCTTATTTGCTTTTTCTTCTTTGGGTTGAGGCTTGGTGCTTTTTTGGAGAATAATGGGATCGATTGAGGGAAGAAAGACGGAGGGAGAATAGAAGGACATGGATGAATATGTTGAAGTAGCAGCTCGGTAACGGAAATCTGACAGAGAGTTTTGATTTTTGATTCAGGATGGCTCTCTTGATACTTGACACGGGGTCTCGGGGTTCGAGAAGGATGTTGGTGGGCGGCACAGTTCGATCTGGCTCTCACTTCCTCACTTCCTCGCTTGAAATTTGAATGGAAGTACGGTACATGCTACCTACCGCGTACGGGCTCCCCCGGGCGAGTTGGTATCTTGGAGCAGTCGAAGGAGGACCGTGGTTCCATGGGCTTGGAACATCAGGATGAGATTTTAGGACCATTGCTTGTAGAGTTGGGATGAAGGAGTGAGATATCTGAATCGTACCCCTTGAGTCCCTTCGCTAGAACAAATTCAACCATGTCTGCTTGTCTTCTCTCCCCTACACATCGCATGGCCTCCGGGGATTCGAATCCTTCCCACAGCGCCGCACGCAGATGGAGGCTTGAGTGTCGCAAGGAAAGTCTCCGAGCGAGCCAGTAGTCCAGTAGTGAGCTCGGAACCGTCCCTCGGAATTTACAAGTTCTCCTTTGAGATCTGACATCAATTTTGAATTTCTGTGGATCTCTTGGTTGAAGATAATTGAAATGTTGAAAAGCTTGGGTATTTTACTGTGAGCCCTGTCTATAGTGATTTACCTGATAAGCTTCGCTCTCGTAAATCAATTGTGCGGTGCCGCGGTCGCGACTCTGTGTATTGGCAGAGTGGTCACAGGCGGCTAGGTTTTATTGGGTGCGTACGAGAAATAGAACAACTTCCGAAGTACCTCCGTAGCAGCAGCTGGAAAAAGGGTAAGCAAAGTGCAAGCGAGGTCGTCGCACGGATTGAAAGACTTGAGGCTTTCTTGGAGTATGGGTTATGGTGGAATGCGACTCTGGATGCAATGAATAGGAGGGGGTTGGTCGGCTTGACAAAAGAAAGGCTTGTTTACAGGGGCCGTTCACAATGTTCGTCTGATGTTTCGAAACGATACGAGGCTGCGAGGACAGTGAGAGAAGAAGAAAGAAGAAGTCAAAGCGGATTACGGATTTTACCAGATGATCTGATCTTCTCGGTTCAGCTGCCGAACCTGAAGTTCATTCTATCCGCGGATAAGGGGCAGTTGGGAAAGAGCTGTTTCATGTCCCGTTGTTCTGGCTTTTGTTGATACTGTAGAGGACTTCAATGTCCGGCATCATCGCGGGACTTTTGTTCGGTTGAAGTCCTGAATTTTAGGTTTAACTTCATAATTGTTAAGGTATCCCAAGACTCCTAGAATTTCTACTTTATACTTCTGTCAAAAAATCAGACGTAGACGGAGCTTTGTAAACAAGCCGACCGCAAATCTGAAGTCTCGATCTCGGCTCCTTGGAGATAAACTCAAGCCCCGTTTCGGCTCCATCTAATCTGTTACTGTCTGAGCACCTCGAACTCGAAACAAGAAACAAACGGTGATCGTCAACTCCACGTTTTCAACTCCACCAACTTACCCGGATAGCCCCTTCAACGATCAAACATGGAAATCAAAATTGGGGGCGGCGAAGACTCTCGCAGGTCGATCAGGAGGATCCGACGAGGGGTAAGCAAGGAGTATTCTGTATGAGAACTTGGATGCGATGAACTGTTGCAGCAAGCACAGATCTTTCTCCGTCTGATGTTGAGTTGTTTTGTTGTTTTGGATATCGGAATGAAACAAAACGGAGGCATGTTGGCTGACTGCACAGAGTCAGGAGAACTACGGGATGGAACTCGGTAGCGAAGTCAGCTACCACATCAGGTAGAAGAGGGAAGAGCTTTGCTGGGGTTAGGGTTATGGTGCTGCGAAATCCAGGGTCAAGCATTTCACAGGGTAGGATTTCCCCAATTAAGCTAGTACAAGATTGACTTATCCCTGGAAGTGCCTATTCCATTGATTCTGTCTGTTTTCGCCCAGATTTTCTTGATGAGAGAAAGATGGGATGGGTGGGCGCGCGGCCGAGGCCATGGCGGGCGACCTTGCCAACCTGGCTGACCATCTGGCGGTTTTCATTGATGAATTGCCGCCGCCGGCTAAATATGGACTTGTGAGTGGATGGATGTGGATATCGAAATGGATGTGGTGCAGAGGAGGGCCGAGTTGGCGGAGCAAGGCATCTTCTTCGGAATGTCGGCCAAAGCTAGAGACAGACATGCCTGCTGCAGTACTGTTCATTGCTTCTTCGATTGCATTTTGCAATGTTGGTACTGGGGGTGGTAACCAACAAGGAGAATTGGTGCCGGAGATGCGATCTTGATAGAGTGTAACACAAGACATGGATGGAATGGAATGGATAAACTGGGGCGCTTTGGGACTGGACACCGGCACGGTCCATCCTTGGGCTTGCGTTTACAGGTACAGTAGGTAGGTAGGCACGGTAAGTACCTTCCCACTTGAGTTGAGCTCCACGAGGGGTTTTGGAGGGGTAGGATAGAGAGAGCTTAACTTAGGTGCCGATAGTATGATCCTTGACATCAACATCACAATCAAGGCCCACGGGCCCGACGAACTGCTTTCCCTTGTCTGGGGACATGCTGTTACAACACCCAGACCGTGTCTAAAATCTGACTTCACCCGTACTCTAGTCCAGTCTGGCCTAGTCTTGTCTTCAGCACTCCGTTGGTAAAAGTTGAGTCAAGTTCACAGACGCAGAGGAGAAACAAAAGAACAGACGCACCCGAGGAGCTAAGCTGCGTACGAGGACGGCACAGTGAACCTTTGTGGCTGCTGGCTTCCTGTCAGCATCCTTGACTTGACCTAAGCTGGTCTAATTTGGCCGGGATTGAAGGCTGCAGGGCGTCTGGGAGAGCAACACCACCACAGCTTTAGCGCGATTGGAAAGTTTGTTTGAATCCGAGCTAAGCTTCAACTGCATGCCCCGCGGGTGAGCAATTTTAGCAACCACCGACCTCACCCAGACCAGACCAGGACCAAAAGCACAAGCAGCACAACGGCCGATGCAGATGCAGAAGCAGATGCAGAGGAGGAGGCACGGGGACCGACAGCAGACCGAAGGAGGTTAGAATGAGGTGAGGTACATGCAGGTGGTAGCAAGGGTAAGAAGGAGTGAGCAGGTCGGGGAGGCAAGGCAAGGTTGAATAATGTAAGAAGTACCCACGGTACAGTAGACGGAGACGGACACATGCAGGTCGCGGTAGGGGTACATGCATTTTGCAAGCCTCTCTCATCTACTTTCAACAGTCCTCCGTCAAAAGTATAAGACACTCCAAGTCCGCCGTTCATTAAACAGAGATTCATTCCCTATCTACTATCTATCTGTCTGTGTGTCTGTCTTACAGTCTTCCATTATCTTTTCAATCTCATCTCGTCTCGTCGCTGCATCTAATCATCTCGACTTCAACTTCGTCGTTCTCATTTTCACCTCGAGCTATTTCTGGAAGACAGGATCTTGATCAACCGGTTGATTCACTATCCAATAATCACTTCACTTCACCTTCTTCGCCTTCTACTCGGAATTCGGAAAGGGAATATTTACTTCTCTGGTTATTCTGCTTTCGGCTATTTCAACATCAATTTCTGTCACAGACCAGACCAAAACCAACGCCAACCTTCAATCCCATATATCAGCGCAAAGTCCTCAAGTTCCTCCACACCAATCAATCCTCAAAATGCCTTCTCTACGCTCCATCTGCGTGGGACTCCTTCTCACACCCCTTCTTCAAATTTCGTCTGGTGCTCCAGTTGCGCCAGCTGCGGACTGTCCTAAGCCTGGCCAAGCACCTTCACTTCCTCTCACCGGTAGTGAGTACCCCAATTCTCTCACCATAGTCTCATTTCACAGCTCTCACTTTCCCCACACTTCTACTTGAACCCTCCCTTCCATCTGAACCCCCAATTCTACCTATTTCTCCAATTGCTCAAACTCAAATTCAAATCCAATATCTACCTCCCAAAGCTGAAAACCGAAAACTGACAACCCACCTCCCAGACCCAACTGAACTCCCCGCCCCGACTCTCGCCCTCAAATACGTAGCCATCGGCCGCGGCATCCAAAACTACACCTGCGCATCTGCCTCCTCCCCAGCCGTCGCCATCGGCGCCATCGCAACTCTTTACGATGCCACCTCCCTAGCCTACATGTCCACCACAGCTCTCCACGCCATTCCACCAATGGCCGTCATGATCCCCATGCCCAAGTCCAGCGCCTCCATCAACCTCGCCAACACCATCCTCAAGCCGCTCGGAAACCACTACTTCGATGCCGCGGGCACACCAGTCTTTGACCTGACGACGCCCAAGAAGAGCCTGTTTGCTGCGAAGGTCGCGAATACCACTGCGCCAGCTACTGCGAGCAAGGGACCTGGTGGACAGGGTGCGGTCGATTGGTTGTATCTGACTTCCAAGCCGACTTATACTAGTGTGGGGTTGGGCGCTGTGTACAGAGTCGTCACTGCGGGTGGAAAGGCCGTCTGCACTCAGGCGGGTCCGCAGAGTGTGCAGTATGCTGCTGAGTATTGGTTTTACGGTTAAATGCTCGTCTACATGTGGAGTCTGGAGAAGAGGGGACGCCGGGAGGGGGAGATAATGAGCATCTGTCCAGCGGTCTTGAGAAATCGAAATGCCCAGGACGCGATACCATCAGCATGAGATGTATACGACGAAAAGTTCTTGCTTGCCGGCATGACATTGGGAGAGAAATGAATGAAACGGGAACATATTTGGGGAAATGAGAGAGGGGATTCATGTACATACTTTAGAGCTTGAGCTTCATTTGCTTGCTTGCTTGCTGGTTTGGTGCGCGTTGAACTTTTGCAATGCTAGATATTTGCATTTACTCATGCATGCAGAGGCGGTGATTATTTATAGAACATCGCAAGAACAATACCATGCATGGTTTTCACATCAAGCAATTGATTGAGCAAGAACGACGTGCAGCTGTGCATTGACTCTGTCTCGGTAAAGAGCTTGACCTTGACACAAATGCTGTAAATAAATGAGACGACTTGCCTCATCCGCATGAAAACTCTAAGCTCCAAGGTAGATTCTTATTATTTTCATTACCATTCATGAACACTCCATCATCCAACCACTAAATGATTCATTTCATGTATATCACATATCCATGCAACCATACTTCGTCCACAATCTCATTTCCTCCCACCACCACTTACACCAACCCAGCCGCTTCAAATCCCATCCGCGCCCCTCCTCCCCCTCCCTCCACCTTATCCTCCACTCTATCCTCATCCTCAAAATCCCCCGACTTAGTTTGCTGCCCATGTTTACCAATGCTACCGCCTTCCTCGAACGGCATTCACCAGTGCCACCTACGAAAACGGGTGGGTTGCCAATGACTTCTTGGAAGAGGATGATAGTTGAGGGTGAGGGTGAGTGATGATAATAAGAGAGAGCGGTGAATTTTCTGGTTGCTATGTCGTCGTCGATGGCGAATTCAGTTGCTGTGTTCGTCAGTACAGTACGTGGTTTAAATTAGCCACCGTTCTTTCACTACTTCTCAAGAGCATGCCCAAGACAGATACATAAATAGGAAATAGAAAAGTAGTTCATTACTAAAGACAAAGAAGAAAAGAAAAGAAATGAGACGTCCCAGAATTACCTATCCTCGGGAAATTCGAACCGAACACTAGGAAGTGTGACTTGATATCACTAGTTTAAAAAAGCCCGTGAAAGTACTTGTGATTAATGCCAGGAATATAACTTTTGAAAGATCGAAGGAAAGAAGCATAATGGTTGCGAAATCGTCAAATTCATTAATGAGATCTTTTTCTCTCTCGCTCTCTCACTCATCGCTCATGTCCTTTACTTTCCACTTATCTCATGTCTTCGTGTCCAAATTCCATATTCGTCTTGTTTGTCTGTGTATCATGTCCAGCAATCTATCCGCGCATAGCATCCAGACCACCCTGCAAATCCTGCTCAAGACCAGTGGCGTTCTGACCGTATTCTTGAGGACGAGGATCTTCACTGCTCCATCCACCTCCAGCTTGAGGGATGGGCACCGCGGGACCTTGACTAGCTCCTTGTTGACCGGGTTGAATACGGACATGCTGTCTGAAGCGAGCAACCTCGTCCAAGATCATCTTGCGCATCTCGCCGACGTCCTCTACGACTTCGAAGTCGAAGTTGAAGGTTGTAGGGCAGCCGGGCTCATCAGAGGCGTCGTGCCAGATGTGAAGGTACGGGTGCTCGAGAGCCTCCTCGACGGAGATTCGAGATGAAGGGTCGAAGGCTAGCATATGATCCAAGAGGTTCAATGCGTCGGGGTTGGCGTTGGGGAACAAAGTTGGGAATGGTCGCTTAGCCATGTGTGGGAGGTTGCGGACGTATTCCTGAGCTCGAGGGGATCCAATACGGCAGAGAGTCTCCTCGTTAGGTGTTCCGAGAATGTGAAGGATCTGGTTGAGTTGATCGACGTAATCTCTACCCTTAAAGAATGGGCGTCCTCCAAGCAATTCTGCTAAAATGCATCCAACAGACCAGACATCGACTTGACAAAATTAGCAGATATCCCAAAAGCGAGGTAAGGTGGACCCACTGGCTTTCGTGTAACTCTGGAAGCTCAACATAATCTCGGGAGCACGGTACCATCTCGTTGCCACATATTCAGTCATGTATCCAGCATTTTCCTCGGGATCAACCGAGAACCCTCTAGCCAATCCGAAATCGCAAATCTTCAACTCGCAGTCGGCGTTCACCAGCAAATTACCGGGCTTCAAATCACGATGAAGAACATTCGCAGAGTGAATATATTTAAGTCCGCAGAGGATTTGGTAGATGAAGGATTGGAAATGGGCGTCGGTGAGGGGTTGGCCCGATCGAATAATGGCAGCGAGATCGCACTCCATGAGTTCTTGTTTCCGTTAGCAATATCCTCGGAGCAGAGCTCGATGATACATACCCTCATAAAGATAAGTCTCGTTGAAGTTGTCTGGGCGAGGAATATCCATATCATATAGACAAGTGATCTGTTACCATCAGCACCAATCCAACGACTCCAGTATGTTGACCTACGTTTCGGTGGCCTCTGAAGTGCTGCAGCAGCTTTATTTCTCGCAACGCACGCTTTGCGAGGATCTTTTTAGAGAACACATTCGTAACCTTCTTGATCGCTACGCCTTCTTGAGTCTGGGTGTTGGTAGCAGCACTGTATCAATCATCAGCGAGGCCCATCAACGTTGGCAGATACGGTACGTACCAAACGATACCATAAGCACCCTGTCCCAGCTCCTTGGTTACAGTGTATCTCTCATCGACAATGAAGTCCTGGTTAAAGACCTTGAACACCTTTCTTCCCTGGAGGTCTGACATGATGGCGGGGTAGAGGAATCGTGGCACTTCGCTGAGTTCGAGTTGCGAGGTCGAAATTGACGTACGTCCGTCTCGAGGCGATGTATATAAGCAGGAGTAGCTCGGATCTTATCTGTAATGTTTCCGCGTGTGATAGGTATTCACTTCTAGCCGCGCGCAAAGAATGGGAACAGGCTGCGTAAGATCCGCGAGAGTTGGAGATGGTGGGGCAGCAGGAACGAGAGCGAGAATGAGGACGGCGCAGTCAAGGAACCAAGCTGGCGATGCAGGCTTTTATCAGCAGAGCGAATGTGTGTGGATGCGTTCGTGCGTTCGTTCGTTCGTTCGTGCGGAACGGTAGGGCTGAAGAAGAGTGGAAAGTGGCCTATTGTATGGCCAGAGTGAGGATGTAAGCCCTTAATGTAACTTTTCAGCATCAGCTGGAGAATGGGACTTGTGCACTGGACTGGACGGGGACTGGGAGGGGTTGACGAAGGTACAGTAAGGCGCTAACCCCCAATCTCTCTCATACTCCACAAGGCTGAGCACGCCGCCATCAACAACATTTCCACTCTCCTCAACTCATCTCTCGACACGCGATCATCTCACCAGAGCCACGTTATAGAGTGTTTCAAGTTCATAACTTCGTCAATGACCGCATTTTATCGCAAGTATTCTTGTTTAGTCGCTTCACCCGAGGATATGGCTCTACTGATTGGCCATTTGCATTTTGTGGCTGATTCCAGCTAACCGCGCTATTCTTGTCACTGTCACAGAAGTCGGCGGCAAGAGACTGTCGCGAGCTTCAGCCCAAACGCTCGCGCTTGAGTGGTCGATATTACGGTCTATGGCATCGTCATCCTACTGGAAGCTCATAAAAGAAGGATTGCCTTCATTGGCCAATTCATCGATTTCTAATAGCTAGCCAACAGCTGAGCATAGTCCAGGACAAGGTCCACAGCTCAAGTGACCCCTATTCAATATCAACACAGTTATCACCGTCGGCACTTCCGTTCCCGACTTTGCTAACAATAAATGCATAATCCATGCACGACATAACTGTTTCTCTACACGATCTCCTCCGACCGAGACAAACACCTTGACCAAAATAGTCTTACTTCGTCATCTCTGTCCAGCCCTGGTCTCCAAAATAGGCGAAAGGTTTGATACAGCCATCACCAGCATCCGAATCCTGAAGTTGATCAAGTTTCGTTTCATTCCTCTTGTGGCGCGGCTCTTCCGCTTTATCGTCTTGTTTAGTCCACGATGAAGGTGCTATCGGGTTGTCTGATTTCTTCTGGCGTTGAGCACCGATTGTATGTCTCCATTGTCTCCGCTCGTCCAGTTGGACTTGACGTGGGGCTGATGGCATGTCTGACTTGTCCATAGCCCGAAAGGGGCAGTTCAAGTCACTTTCAAGTTCTGAAGCCGCAAAGTAAGGTATCGGACTAGAAATTGGGATTAGAAGCTGCTCGTCGACGTCCAGTCTCGTCGGTCGTCCAAGTGGAATTGATCCAGCCCTCCCTGAGTCAAAGTTAGTACTTCTCGCTTTCGAGTTACAAATCCCAGCTGCAACATCAATGCGAGACTTACAATCACCCTCCTTCCTCCACCTAATCTGCAAGTCCAACTCCTCCTCCCCCATAACCATAAATTCATCCTCCTGACCACCATCCCCAATACCCAACCCAGCACTACTCACCATATCCCTCACGGCATCCCCATTCCACTCCCTCGCCAGCTTCCAAGCCTCGCTCTCCCATTCCTCTCCTTTTTCATAAATATTCTGCAAATAGTTCTCCAGCCATTCTTGAAGTCCTTTCTCTGGTGTGACAACTTCAGGCGCCACTTTCGCCGATAAGCCAACCATGAGCGATGGCCGCGTTTGGAGCAGCAGGGAGGAGATGACTGAGTAGGGGACTGGTGGCTGACATCTTAAGCGGAGGAGGCATGTTAAGACCTGTATGTCTTTCTTCCAGGCATTGGGACTGCGGTGGACTTTGTGTTTTGGCATCGCTTCGCTTTTGAGTTTGTTGCGTTAAGTTGCCAAAAGTTTTTGAGACTTGTCTTTGATTATATGGTCTTGAGGCTTAGGGTGCGGGACAGTCAGTAGTTACAACTACCTATGAGTCGTGATCCAAGCGGATCTGTAGACCGTGATTCAGAGGCAGATGACCGGTGTTAGCCAGCACATTCACACAATCTAGAACTCGGAGCTAAAGCTTCTCATTAGCTATCTAGCTTGGGTATTCGCATCTCTACAGAACAGCATCTCGCTCGTCTAACACTCGTCATGAACCTCCTGCAGTCTTCGCAGCTTTCTCAGCCGCCTTTGCTGCTTTTTTCTCGTCGATTAACTTCTGCTTCGCTATCTTCTTCAGCTGATTCTGAGTCAACTCGCCCGAGCTACTGGCTGTCTCTGCAGCTGCGGGAGCCTCGTTCTCTTTCTGGACGGCCACAGTTGGATTTGGATTTCCCTTCCATTCCAGCTTCTTCAAACTCATGAAATCCGCCACGATTTCATCTGTGACCGCCGCTCTCCGCTCCTGGAAACCCTTCGTATAGACTTGCAGCTCTTCGATACACTTCGCCTTCAGCTCGCCAGTTAAGAGCTTCCCGCTAGTGTAGTCTTTCCGAATCTGCTCGAGCTGGTCGTCATCCTCCAAGAAAAACGTCAAGTATTGGAACGAGACATCCTTATCAGCATCTCCACCCTTCTCTCTTTGTTCTGCTTCAGTCTCTCGTCCACCACTAAACGCATATTTGTTGATCTTGGTCTTGATCTTCTTGGGGTCATCAGCCATGAAAATCGCAGATGTGTCAATCGATGCGCTCATTTTGGACCCGGGGCCTTGAAGAGCGTCGAGAAAGCGAGCATGGATGAGAGCTGGTTTGGCGAAGTGTAATCGGGCTGCTACATCGCGTGTTACGCGAAAATAGGGGTCTTGATCAATGGCGCAAGGAATCAGGGCGGGTATTTGGTTGGTGACAGATTCTTCGGTGCCGAAGATGTGCGGGAAGGAAGATGCGAAAGAGGTTGCGCCTTGGACGGCTCCGAAGTGGACTTTGCCAATATTGGAACTATAAAATTTAGTAAGACCGTCTTGAAATGCCAATGAGCGCAACATACCTGCCATCAAATCCAAAAACAGCTCTTGCGACATTGAGGGTGATATGCTTAGACATGCGGGTCACATTTCTGTAGAACGCTCCGCCCATGAAGTCGTAATCGCTGAACATAAACGTCTTCTTGGGATCGAATCCCACAGCAATAATATCCTTCGCATTTCCCAGGGTGTATCTTTGGACTTCCTCAATTGTGCGCTTCTCGGAGAAAATGTACTTTTCATCGTCGGTCATCATGATAATGAGGGGCACATCGAATACATCTTGCAGCCACCTATGAGTCATTAGCAAAATACCGATGAAGGAGAATTGCTCTGCAAAGAAAATGAAGGATCCGCAGAGTATCTTAAGATACCACTTACTTTGTAAACTCGAAAGGGATAGTATGCCCAATGTGCATACTGTCACTACTTGGTCCACGTCCGGTGTATAAGAAGAACGGCTCTCCCCTCTCATGGCGATCCAGAATGAGGTTGAGATCCCTGTGACTGAAAACAATTCCTCTCCGCATGAACCTGTGAGGCTTCTTTCCTGTTACTTTCTCAAATCTCGCCAGATCCTCGTCCAGAATCTTCTTGGTGCCGAATTCGTCGATCAAGGTCAGGTAATTGATGGCTTTCGCAATTCCGTCCGCGCCAATTTCTCCTGCCACATTCCAAGGATCCACTGTTTGTTTCGTCGTCGGGGCATCTGCAGCCAACGCTGCTTCAATGGTGGGCTCTGTGTCGGCCATTTTGAAGACGTGATTGTGTTTTGAGGGTCTGTTGTTCTGACTCAAGTGGGATGAAATGGACGGAATTATTTAGACGAGGGGTAAATCGGTGGGTGGGGCGATTAATGGAATGGCAAGCTTCTGAGTGAAGCCACTGAATTGGAGTGACAACACAACAAGCTGTCAATCAACAGGCTTTGGGAAGCTGTGGAAGGTTCAATATAATTACTACAATCGATTAATTATCGGTAAAGACTCAAAACTGATGGTCTCGTGCCAACCGCCATCCCGCCAATTGTTCCCCAGATTATGTACCTTGCCATGCTAGCATAGCGCCAAAAGTCACAACAAGGGGAGGTGACTTTCAGAAGCGATCAAATCCTGTGGCCAGAATTTCTAGAACCGCATCATCTCATCACGCACCACTTTCTCCTCCTCCTCACCAACCATCTTTCCGTACAAACACAAGCACAAATGCCTCTTACCCCATAAACCCATCCATCATGGTTAAATTCTATGAGTCGACCTTCGCATACGACTACTCCTTTCCCGCCGTAACCCTCGCGTACTTCCTGCGATATCCGAACCCCTACAGCACGCATGTACTTTCCACCGATGTGATATCGCGGAGTATCGATGCTGCAGGCCGTCTCCATACTCTCCGCGTCCATCGGAAATCTTCGAGGTTGCCATCCGCAGTACTGAAGCTGCTGCCGCAATCAGTGCTGGGAAATATCAGTGGCGGAAGATCAGAGAGCTATATCTTGGAGACCAGTACCATTGATGTTAATGAGGGATGGATGCGAACTGAAAGCAAAAACCTGGATTGGACGGGTATATTGAGTGTGGTGGAGAAGCAGGAATACAGAAGACATGTGCCTGTTGATGAGGGAGATGATTTTAGCGTCGGAGCTGGAACTACTGGCGTGGTTACGACTGTCATGTTTAGGAGTCGACTGGGAGATAGGTTGAGGGCTAGGGCCACAAGGAAAGGTGAAGCTGCTGCTGAGGATGGGGAGGAGCCTAAGAAAGGGTTTTTAGCCAGCTGGAGTACAAGCGGTATTCAGCGAAGCATTGAAGCGATTGCCAGCCGAAAGACGGAAAACCAATTGGGAAAGAGTAAGGAAGGAATGAAGGTTGTGTTGGAAAGACTTCGTCATGGTGGGCTGGTCGGTGTGTTGGAGGGTATGCGAAAGGATCGGGAAATGGCTTTTGGTCGGGAGGGTGTTTGGAAGAACGCTTGAGAAAAATGGTACGATATTGGCAGAATTGAGATTCAAAAAGGAAGGGGACTATCCGGCCGCACAGTATGACTGGGCATGTCGCGTGTTGTACAAATACACAAATTTTGGGAGCGTGGAGTCTGGGTGGGTTTCAGGCGTTTTACGCTCATTTGGTTCATTAGTCCGCTCTTCAATGTAAACAGTCAAAACGTCGTACATGTGCTTCATTACTCGTGAGATCTCTATGTACAAATTTTACTCGCCAATTTTGCCTTAGTAGTCTAACTCGATTCCTCTTGCCTTCCTTATGGGTGGCGCAGTGCCGTTACCCATGGTTACGTTTGGCTGGGGGGAATTCATGGTGGTGAACGATGCGTTTGATGAGAGGGAATCAACTCTTCCAAGCAAGAACTCCAAATGTCTATAAGCTGCGGATGGAGCGTATTGTGGCACCACTGTTACAATTTCGTGTCAGAAGAGATTTTGTCTTTTCCTGATGCTAGAGGACTTACTGTGGCCGGAAAGATCGATGCTCACCCATGTTAAACCACGTTCTGTATGAGTGGTTCCGAGAACACCGGAAGCAGCTAAGGTTGAGAGACTTCGATCTTCATGATAAGGGACGTAGAAAGGATCTTCAGGCTTCTTCGTGAAGCCTTGAGCACCGTTCCTATCACGGGATTAGAAAGTGACTCGGCCTCAAAGTCATCGAAATTTTTGGTGACATGTGGGGGCATATGACTTACCAAGTCATATTCTGGATCATTAGGAGGGTTCCATTAGATATTAAAATCATATCAAGAGCCTGGAACGGTCAGAATCTGTGTTGTGACATAATTGCATACTTTGAGTGACTTACTCCATGGCCAATAATAGTCCGCTTACTTCTCTCAATAACACCAGGGAGAACACTCAACCCAGAAGGGGGACTATTATCAGTGTCCAAAACACCGTCAGAACACTCATCCCAGTTTCCAATAGGCGCATTAATAGCTTTCTGCACATCCGTTCTGTTGAAGTAAACAGAAGCACCTTCGGGCAAATAGGTCTGCGAGCCAGGGAAACCAAGAACATCCCAAAGTTGAGGACAAGTTGTTGCAACTTGGTAAACATCCCAACAAGGATTCAACCAGAATATCTCGTTGTAGATAGCATCGAACACGTCGCAGTCGTCTGTTGTTGTTCCATTCTCGTCGGTGCCGGGTAGCTCGACCGGGAATGGTCCGGGAGGAGGGAAACTCAGGTATTTCTCCAAGTATGCTGTATAGCCGCATGAATCAGACATGTTGTGCAAGAAAGCTCGATAGCTATCGTTGAAGGGATGCAGGCCGGCCCAATAGTCTACGAATTGGACAGCGGGGATTTGTTCTTGTATGGCGTCCGAAGATGTTGACGGGTCATATATCATGGTTGCCTCGACGTTGAAATACGTTGTATCGTTCTTGTCAAGCATTGCTGACGCAATATAAGGAACATAATAGCCAGCATCGTTATTTGACAGTTAGCGGTCATTCTGGTATGAAGGAGGAGTTGTAATTGAGGAGGATTTCTAGGTCACCAGAGGAGTTGGCCTCAGCAAGCGAGCGAATTTCAGATCGACTTACAACTTTCACCTGTAATAAACACTTTCCGCCCTTGCAGACCAAAAGTATCCATAAAATTCTCCCAGAAGCCCATGAACTGAGCTGCGACTTCTGTCTCGTCCGTTGCAGTTGGAATTCCTTGCGAGAAGCCGGTACCAACCGGCTGTTCGATCCAGACCACATTTGTAAGATTTACCCATGTGTATGGATTTTTGACGGGTTTGTAGGTTCCATATTGCCAGATGAAAGGCCCGTTCTCTTGCAAGAGGCCCTCCAATGAAGAACATCCAGGCTAAGTGCGACGCAATCAGTATGTAGTCTTTCATTGTCGAGGATGAATTTAGGACATTGAAGATGGGCGATCCTTGAATATTGAAGACAAAGTACTTACTCCACCATTGAGCCAGATCAAGATCTCATCACTCGCAGCTGGGTTCTCTGTGGGAAAAAACCAAAAGAATAATTGGCTTGACTCATTGGCTGCTTTGGAAATTGGCATCAAGCCAGCATATGATTCTCCAATATCAAAATCCACCTCGGGTATCGCACTTCCATTTATGGCATACTCTGAAGACTTGATTAGCAGTTGCTCTGTGGATACCTCTTGGTATAGCCTGTTTACTAGCAGTAGAATCCGTTAAGTACTGAGTGGCACTCCGACGGTCATGAGTCTTAACCGGTGAAGCCCTCTGCCGTATCTTGCGAGGTTTGTCTGCCTTCCCAACATGCTTCAAACTTCGTCCTGAATGGAGAGCAGCAGAAGCTACACTTGCAGTAAGTGCTATGGCTGAAACAATACTTGAGAAACGCATTTTGAACTTTTCAAAAGATCCAAGGCACACGGTAAACTCCAACGGAAAAATCAATAGAATAGAAGTTTGACCGAAAGAAAAATATAAAGCTTCGGGATCCCGCTATATTTTACAGAGAGGCATGGAGAAGCTCTACGAGGTAAAATACCGACCCCACTCTATCCGATGACGAGGACACGCACACCCCGGGATACATATCCATGAAGCATCCCTAGAATCGACCAATCTTCGGCACTGCCGGCCTGGTACCTATCCACTAAGACGGTATGTCCTTGCAAAGAAGCTTCGGATGTCTGCAAGCTTTCAGGACGAAAGCTTCACCGAGTCGATCTCATCTGAACCCAGATTAGACCGAGATTCAAGAGCAGCTCCTCAATGGCCACGGGTCAGCGAACTTCTGACACTCGCTTCCATTGTCATTTCTAGCGTGACATATGGTGACTGCATCGCAAACAATCCTTGAGTCGAATTTTCGACCTTCCCCATGAAGCTTGGGGTTGCGAACTAAGTTGCAGACGACGACATCGAGGTGGCAAGGAGGTGGCCGAAGTACCGGTCAAACAGTCTATTAAGACGACGAACAGATCATCTTCCCGATTTTGAAAACAAGGAAAAATTCGAGCCATCTCTGCTGCTGCCGTCTGCCCACGCTTCGCTCTTCTCTAGTCCGCGACTGTTGGTGTTGTCCCTTCTTCAAGATAACAATACTGGTCCATAATTACCCGTATTCAAGCTTTGCGCTTGCTGGGGTAAGATGCCATCTCCACCTTCCTGACCAAGCCTGAGAGTTGGGAGATCTTACGTATACTTGCTGATAACGAAGGGGGGCGACAATTCAGAATTCGAAGCGTAACAATCGCCGAGGCGAGCCAGAGCCAAGAACTTTTGTAGTGGTGATTGCGCGAGAAACTTTGAGGACATTGAAATTGCTGGATTTCACACGTCGCCTGTGCGACATCCGTGTCAACATTCTTGGCCGGCAAACTTCAATGCAGAACGCCTTGGAGAAAGTCGTAAATTTGGTTTAATCATAGACAGATTTGTTCCAAAAACATTAAGACCTTCGACTATTTCATCGATTGCCTAGGAATTCGGAGTTGGCCTGTCTATGCCCTGGCATCCAAGCATGGTTGAAGATCTTCGCATCCCTGGTTATGCAATAAAGCTCTGATTGCTGACGTTACTGTCTCTGCCCCCATGCCTTAGAATAAATGAAAAGGAAGACTTATTAGTTTGTCACTGGGTAAGAAATCTTAGAATCCGATTCGAGTATCTGAACATTTCGTAGTAGGTGAACTTTCGTCTCAACCACTCCACCCTTCGCGGCTCGCTTGGATGGTCATCAATTCCTTGCTCGATTTCGATCTGACCTGGAATGTTGTGACATTAGTGTGCACATTAAATACCCTTGATTGTTAAATACCACAACGTCACATTTAGAAGTGTCTATATGCTTTTGGAGTACATCCAGACTATATCAAGGTGATGTCGTCTGCCATCAATATAAATATTAAACGCATCATTAGCAGGATATTATGAACTTCTCTCCTATGCCTACTTCATACACAAATTTCAGTGTTTCCGCCTTCTTAGGCAACTAGCAATGCATTAAGCTTCAAAGGCTCGCTTTGTGTCGTTGTAAGGTCGCCGTTGGTTTTGTGTGTGCTTATAAAAGAACCATTTCCGCCACGGCAAACATGGCCCCTCTTTAGATCCTCAAATAACCAGCAAACTGCCACATACGACCATAGGCTCCTGAGAAATGGGCATCCCGTCCGCTCTGCCATACACAAGCAGGTGACCGGCAGATTAGTAGTTGGGTGGGTGACCACCAGCGAATACCTGCTGTTGTATGTCTTTTTTTTTTTTTTTTTAACTTCCTTGGAAGACTTTTCTGTGGGCGTTGTGTTGTGGAACGCTCCGTTGTGGAGCGCTGCGTTGTGGAGCGCTGCGTTGTACGCGAGAACTCAAGCAGTTATAGTTCTGGTCTAATTCTCGATTCATGATCGTCATCCTTAAGTGCATACTGTGATTATTGACGATGAAATCAAGATGTTGTTCTGCAGGCACTTTCAATATAGACTGTGGCCGTTTCTTTTTCGCAGCTTTGAACCGTCAAGGGGTAACTCATTTTTAGCACTGTTGACAAAATTCGCTTAAAAGTGGTGTGCGGAAAGTTCCTATCATTGCTTTATATGTATTGAGACAATAATCTTACCACAACAAGACAATTTGTTGATAAGATGATACGATAGATGCTAACAGTATTACTCTACCGATAAAGCTAAAAAGGTACAGAAGGCATATCCCGAACGATCCTCGTTCTCCGCTTTCAATTGATATTGTCCTATGAAAAGTGGGGGAGGTACGTTGCCCAGTCTATAGTAGCGTACGCTCCCTTTGGTAACGAACAGAAGGTGTAGAACACGAGTACCGTAAGTCCCAAGCGAGAAACAATGTAGGGGAAAACCACTAGAACAAAAAGTGTAACCACAACGTCTCCCATATGTGAGACGGAAGGAAATCGCCAACGAAGGTAAAGAAACGTTACACCTGGTATCAAAAGCCCAGCAGCTGTCGTGCTGAGCCCAAAGATCCTCCAGAGCATTCGGCTCACTGGTGAGGGGAAATCCCAGTTCCATGCGACAAGATGGATAGCAGAAAACACTGTAGTGACGCTGTAAACCAGGATTGACTTGAGCTCTAAACTTGGTCTCTTAGAGACCAGGACCCCACGCCTCACCGGATATCTCATCCACACGTTGTCGACCCAGAAAACATTCTTGGCACTGTGAATATCTATCTCATGTCGTCTTCTCCAAGGAGATCGTTCAATGAGACCGGGATCTGGATTTTGAAGTTGCAGGATAGTGACATGCTCAACATCAAAAGGCTTGTACCACCAAAAGCCATACATCACGATAGCACATAGGACGTATGCAGTGGTTACCAGTTCGAGCTCACTGACTGGCAAGCCGGCCGAGATCCTTGCGATGATTTGAATGACCAACCAGCTCGACTGGACGATCGCGAACGTTTTCGTAAAGAAGTCGGATTTGCTTCGATCACTAATATCGTCTTCTGTAATGATCGGAATTGGAGAGCTAGAATTCTCCCTGCAAAGCGCCACTGTGTATCACTTAGCCACTGCCTAGACTCTACATGTTGCCGCGACAGTAGTTTCGGCACTGGACACGTACCATAGGCTGTTAAGTTTAACCTGCGCAAATTCTCTGTTCGTAAGCCATTGTCGGCGGGACACTCTCGAGATTTTCCAATGTCAGCTGCAAATCCACCAGCAAGGGCATAAAAGCCATGCGTCAAAGTCAAAGTTTCGTCGGGAAACTCCAGCTTGGCCCTCTGCACTTCCTCTCGTGCCTTCATCCACCGATTACACGCAACAGCAACACCAATCTCCGGCCCAATCAGAATAATTCCCATCCACTTGATCTTTCTCAACCACTTTTTAATCATGAACCACTCCGGACAATACGGAAAACCCCACTTCTTCGTTCTATGCCAACCAGCCCGATTCTCCTCAAAGCTCGAAATATTCAAATGTAAGCATTTGTACGTGCAGACAAGAAGAACAGATGCACAGCTCCAGATGATGTCCATGGTACTTCGTCCATCGGGTGAGGATTTCCAGCCGATGCGATCGCTGGATGTGTTGGGTGTGGTATTGTTGCTTGTTGTATTGGAAGATTGTGCCGCAGCGAAGTGGAGGAAAATGGACGTGCTTGCAAGGATGATGGACATTTTGTAAAAGGATAAAATGGCGGGAGGGTGGAAGATGCGACAGGAATAAGGGAAGAAAATCGACTGGATAAGGGACTATATTTGAATGTTTCAGCACTTGCTTAAAACATTGGCCACTGAGCCTTATGGCGTCTGCCAGCTGAGCTTTAGGCCGGGCCGCAGCCGTCACGCAGTCTTTATGTGGGAGTCGACGAGCGGAGGAGGTTGTCAGAAGTGCGGCTGTGGTTACACAAATCTCCTCAGCACGGGGTTGCGTGCACAAGGCTCTGACTTGTTCTTCATTTTTTGTGTTTGCGTAGCGGAAAAACATGAAAACAGATCAAATACTGTCCAGAGCACATCAAGATGACACGCAATTTATTCTTAAAAAGGCATGATATTCATATGCTGAGAGTTCAAATTTCCGCCCAGACAGTCTGTCATTTCCCAGGTCGCTTCATCATTCGTAAATTTGCATAATTCGTGCGCTTTTGTGGATACTCTAGTCAGGCTGAACAATGCCCAATCCGAGGAGAGTCAAAGTAGCAATATTCATGAATGCAATGATGAACCAGATGATCCCACCAGCAATAGCAGTAGGCCAGTTGTTAGCCATGCTGACCTTCGGTGTCTCAGGCTCAACTCTCTCAACGTCATCATCGCCTATAACCTCGAACGTGTCTGCACTAGCTCCGCTCTCTGTCTCCACCATCATGTACTTGTTAAAGTTGGTGTACCAGATGAGTGGAAAAGTCAGGAATATCAGTGCAACCGAGAGAACAACGTTGGCTCCGTTCAAAGCGGCAGCGACACCACCTCTCCCCAGCACAGCTGCGATGATGATACCAGGGATGAGAGCCACAACCCGTGTTATTAGACGACGGTAAAATGGACGAATGGTCCAGTTGAAGGCTCCCTCGAATACCATCTGACCCGCCATAGTAGCGACGATTCCCGCGCTGATACCAGAGAATAACAAGGACAATGCGAAGATAGTGCCGGCGGCTTTAGAGATGGTCTCTTGGAAGAGATCATACATGCCCCAAAGATCAGCTTCCCCAGCCTCCTCTGTCAAAGATGCAGCGGCGATGATAAGAATCGCTGAATTAACGAAAATCGAAATGATGAAAAGCGTTATGATGAGTTCGGCAATCGAGTAGTTCATACAAGCCTTGATAGCCGAAAGAGATGGCTTATAGAGCTTCAGAGCCGTAGGTCTGGGACTGTTGAGGGCCTCTTTGTATGTGTCGTTCCTAACATCGAACTCGCGAAGGCGGGGTTGAGCGAGACCAGTGCCCAGGTAAATGGTGTGAGGCATGAGAGTACCTCCGAGGATGGCACATGACTGGTAAAGTCTGATTGGAATTAGCTTTGTGAAAGAGAGATAGGTAACAAGGACAACACTGACCCTTCTCCTTTGAAAATTGCTTTAGATGGCAAAAAGCCCTTGAAAACATGTCCCACAGGCGTATCTGTGATATACGAGAGTTCAATGCAAAAACAGATAAAGATCGCAATTACAAAGGTTCCAACGAAGAGTTCAAACAGTCGAAGGCCTCTAATTGACCCATCAGGACGGTAGAAATAGAGGATGAAAAGTGTGTCTACAATCGACAGAGCACAACCAGCCGTTAATGGAATTTTCGGAATGAGAATGTTGATAGCAATGGCAGTTCCAATGACTTGTCCTATATCAGTTGCTATGATTGATGCTTCCGCAATAAACCATAGTCCAATGTTGAGCCATTTTGGGAGATGAGCCTTGTTCATCTGTGCCAAATCCATTCCTGTGACTGAGCCAAGCTTGACGGCTAGAGACTATGGCACCGAATAAGTATGATGAACAATAGGCCATGGTAATGATCCGCACCTGGAGGAAGATTGCAATCAAATTCGAGATCAGGACCATAAAGAGGAGCTTGAATTTAAACTGGACACCAGAAGAGATGGATGTTTGAAAATTGTCGGGATCAATGTACGCCACACTGATAATTCCTGCGGGACCGACGAACTTGCCAAATTTCACAAGAACGGCGGCATACTTGCGTATGCTCTGCTTGGAAAAGGCATCTTGGAACGAGCGTATGTAGTCCCCAGCATGAGGTCGTTGTCGCCCAGTCTCTTGAAGAACAATGACAACGTCGCGGTTTCTTGACTTCTCGTCGTACATGACCTGGGATTTCTCTTTCGAGCCCGGAGTTGTATCTGGGCCAGAGACATGCTCAACCTCGTCATGACTTGAAGTCATTTTGTTGTGAAGGAAAGAGCTGCAAGGAACAATCGAATCGCTCTGGCAGTTGCGACTGGGAGATCAAGTAGACATGGGGCTGCTACTTCGGGGACATCAACAGTTCATATCACCCTCCAAGACCGAAAGAAATGCAACAAGGGTTGGAATAAAAGACTGGGCAAGCCAGGAGATTAGATAGTGAAAGCAACGTGATGGGACCAGACCACTTACATCGTGCATCTAGTGCCGCTTATGCATAAGACCCCTACCATGGGATTTTGCAATACCCAACCACGAGATATTGCTTTTAGATAGGCCGCCCTAGACTCGCACCAGCCGTAGTCTACGCCAACGGCACAGAACTTGACAGGAAATTAGCCTGCATGCAGGGTAAATAATGCACTCACTTGCACGAAAGACTTGGAAATTGGAGAAGTTGTGAAGCACAGCAGCACGAGAATCAGAGGCCAAGACCAATTAGTCCAGCCTAGGCCAGTTCTTCCGCAAAGGCTGAAGTGGCTTGCTGGAGATAGCCAGGAACATGTCATTGAGGAGGGGCTATCGGACGCCACAGGAAGTCGATTGGATGGAATGAGGAATTAGTGACCTGTCGGACAAATCACATAAAGCTCCGAAGTCGTGTTCGTTGTGGCACGGTAGCTGAGTTATCATCTTCCTCTTCTCGTCTAGTCGAGACACATAGTGACATTTGCGACACCGAAGTCTCAAAAACGTAAAAGAATGGGAAACTGTTGCGGTACAAGCAGCTCGTGAGGTCCAAGTTCCTCAGTCAACATAAATCTGGGGCAAGAAAGGGTTGAAGGGTTGAGTCTCGTCGTTCTTTTCCATCTTGTGTCTGGCGCCCAGATCTAGCATTTAGGGTGTAAATTTAGCTGAAGTAAGGTTTGCCGAGTAAGCTAAAACACGTAAGTGAATGCTTATTTAGTCTGTGCGCGCTATCAATTTGATTTCCCCTTGAACACGCAGACACACGCTTCCCAATCTGTCAAAGTCGCGTATTAGAGCGGAAACCTGAAGCTATCCAATATTGCTTGAATCGCTTTTATCGCTCCAGACAGCCTGCTGCGGCTGAGGGAACAGATGGAAAGTCTGGATCCATGCGTCGCTCCTCGTGGTAATGGGGGCTTGTGAGCAACAGCTGGCCCGCCAGGCTGGTCACCCGTGTCTTGCCTTTGTTGTAGGTTCTCTCCTTACTTCTCAAGTTCCTGCAGCGCCGCATGATATTGCATTTTAAGACTCGTCAGATTCAATCTTTCTATTGGGTTTTGCCCGTGCCTTTTGTCTCTTCGTACCAGTCATATCCCTTTCCATTCTAATGTCTCAGGGCCAATAAACCACCGCGCGGTTGGGTGGGAGGTACTCTGAAGTATTGTACCCAAGTTGTACACCCCTATTTGGAAGGCACTACCTGACGGGTGGCTTTTAAACAACCTCGACCCCTCCTTTCCATCCAACCTTCATCGATTCATCGACAACTATGAAATTCACGATGGTTAACTCCGACAATGTTGCTTTTAACATCGCAGCTTTCATCGGCGGGCTATTCGTTCTCGAGTTCGGCGCAGACAAGTTCATCGATCATACAGCCAAGATAGCCTCGCGCACCGGGATACCACCAACGTTGATTGCTCTCTTGACAGCTGGAGCAGAATGGGAAGAGGTACGTCTGAATTTGATTGAGAAAGTCCATGTCCCGATTGCTAAGTCCCTCCCAGCTCGTTGTTGTTGTCGCGGCCATCTCGCAGAAACAGTCGCCCCTCGCCTTGGGTAATATCCTGGGAAGCAGCATCTCGAATATATTGGGCGCATTCTCCTTGGGCCTAATTTTCTCTCCATCCGCAATAACTTTCGATCGCTCTGCGAAGATCTACACTGGGGTTCTGCTTGGCTTGACAACATTCTTCACGATATTTATCCTCTTCTTCCAATCTCTTGGTAGAATTGGTGGCGGATTATTGCTGGTTACATTTGTGCTATACTTCGTATCTATCGCATGGGCAATCTACAAGGGCATTGTGTCTCCGCCGGTGGACTCGGACAGTGATTCGGACAGCGACTCGTCTGACGATTCGGATTCAGATTCAGATGATGAGAGGGACTCCGTTCCATTGAAAGAGAAGCCGGCTCACAGAAACACGCATCTCCACGTTCGCAGGAACTCCAATTCGAGTAGCACAACGACGTTACACGATCTCGAAAGCGGACAGCACACAGGCGTTCCACCATCGCCCGCGAACCCACAAGATCACCATGAAGAGCTAGACAAAGATATCTTTGACGAGGTCAACCTCTCGCCATTGCAGACCATCAAGCGTGGCGGCCACAGCACGCTCTACCACCTCACGCACCTTACTTTGGGCTTCCTCGCCCTCTCCTTAAGCGGCTACATCCTCTCCCACAGCATCGCCACTCTGTCCGCCGAGTTCTCTCTCTCATCCACCCTCCTCGGCATCACACTACTCTCCTTCGCGACCACCCTACCCGAGAAGCTCGTCTCGATATTCTCCGCCAAACGCGGCGAATCAGGCATAGTAGTAGCCAACACCGCGGGCTCGAACATCTTCCTTGTAACACTCTGCGCTGGCGTCTTATACCTTACTGGGGACATCGCCAGCTTGAAAGGCAGCGTGACGATCTTCGAGATTGGGTGCATGTGGGCAAGCAGCGCGGTGTTGTTTGGCATTGTAATGTTTGGTGGTAGGAGGTGGATGGGATGGGCGTTATTTGCAGGATATATTGGATTTATCGTTTGCGAGTTTTCGATGAATCGGGGTATTGATAATTGATGTTCGAGAAGTTTGGCGACAAATGACATGAACCAATACCGTGTAGACATAGAGATAGAGATAAAGAATGCACACGCATGCCACCACACGCACATCACTACTCTAGTGCCTATTGTCTACGCCTCAAATAAGGACTCGATTATTTAGTATTCAGACGAATGGGACTTCACTCTAGAGCTCGTTGGCGCGGCTGGCTCAGCTACCATTGTCTATCCGACTCAACCTTCACTTGAGACGTAGGCACAAGGTCATAGACCATGGATGTTGAGTGTCTAAATGGCTCGCAGGTACTGTTCCGTCAGACTGCCAAAGATAAGATGCCTTCATGTGTGACAAGTACGCCACTACTCGATTCTTGGACTGCAGTCACCCACCACTCAATTTACTTAGCCAGGAAAGGGGCGTTTCTACCTTCCATCACATCGGCACATATCAAGAAAAGAACAGCTTGTTTGTTCCATAAGCGAGGCTATTTGCTTCGAGACCTGAAAGCCAAGCGAAGCACAAAACAATTTACTCCGTCGCAATCCCTCCCTGTCATGTGCCTCGTATCCCAACAATCCCATGCCCAAACCATTTACTCCGTCTTGCCAAGTTCAGTTAAGCCCGGTCCCGTTTACGAAGCGGGAGTGATGTTCTGGTATTTCTCCGGTCGTTGGACGGCACCGAATTGTTTATTTCCTTGGTCGAAGATCTAAAATTCATAAGCGAGGTCAAAAAAGGGGAAGAAACAAACTGAAACTTACGGCGTAAATGCCCTTCAAGACTGTGTCGCCGAGGATATCAAAGGTCATGTCACCTCTGCTCTGAATCCCACCGTACACAGTACCATTACCAGCGTCTGCAAATCCGAGATCTTCCTTTTGGACGATGAATTGCTTGTCACCAATGGCGATCGAAACATCGGGGAGTTGGTCAACAGTAGTGTTAGAGGGGTAGACCCAACCTTGATTCTGCTGATCGTATTTTGCACCTGGGATAGCACCATAGACTGCCTCACACACGGCGTCCGAAACAAGAGCGAGAGTAGTTCCTGTATCCATGATGGCTGTGTTTCCGCTCTGGGCAACAGTCTTGCCGTTCACAACTGCGGAAGCAGAGTCGATCATCCAAAAGCCTTGGGAGCTGTCGACGGGAGTGTAAGAAATTTCTTGTCCAGATGCAGTAACAGTAGCCTTGTCGATGTAACCGAAAGTATAGAAACCTTCTCCCTTGTCGGGTTCGTTCGCATCACGCCATGAACCAAGTTTTGCGGTGAACAGCTCGGCAGATTCAGGGATATCCTGCTGATCAATCACTACAGGCAAGTCAGCCTCACTTATACAGTTTGGAAACATGGAAGTGGCAAAATTGTTCCATCACTCTGGTCGGTGTACTTACTGTTCTCAACTGGGGTCTTAACTGGTGTCGGCGAAACCGTGTTGATGGCGCCAAACGCAAGACCTAGGAGTCCATCACCAACTCCGGAAGCGAACTGAGCGGAAATCTTCTTGGCCAGCTCAATGGATTGCCCCTTGACCTCCAAACCACCGAGAACGATGTTGTCTGTGCCGACTGTTCCAGAGGCAGAGGAGCTATCGCCATAGGAAATTTTCCAAGTGGAGCCCGAGGCAGCCTTGAATGTGGATGATTTTGTAGCATCAAAAATAATATGGCCAGCTTTCTTGCCAGAAGTCTGGGTCGTCGCTGGAAGTTGAGTAGACCATACCTATGGAGTGTTGGCTTTTGCTACAATAGTCGAGCGAAAGAACATTGCTTACCCAGAGATCCGCGGACCCGGTGTCAAAGTCGAGCATGAGAGTCTGAGCCGGAGTACCGATCTTGACAGGGCAGAGGTAGAGAGCATCGTTCTGCTGGTCGTCTGCGGGGACCTCTCCAGTCTGACTGGAAGAAGGATCGGGCTTCTTAGCCAAAGTCCGAGGAGTTGCAGATTTCCCGAGCTTGCTGAGCAGTCCCTGGTGGCCAGTCTCAGAAGCCTTGTTCAGCTGAACATAGGGCCCTGGCTGAGTGGGTTGGAAACCCCATCTCTGCAAAAGGTAGACGTAAGACTTGAGACCGTTCTTCTGGTATTTCTTGTTGGTGACGATCTTGATCTTTTGCAAGCCTTGCAGGGTAGACATGTTGGGTGCTCGTTTGAGATATGGAGTATTGTTTTGTTTTAAGAGTAAGGATATCGGAGAAAGTAGGTAGTCGTGAATGATGGTGTGGAGAGTGATGAGAAGTGAAGAAGAAAAAACACAGAATGGGAAGGTCAACTACTTATATATTTCTTGCCTTGCATTAGCTTTAGCAAGAGCATGTCTAGCAGGAAATCAGAGGAGGAAGGAGGTGCATACAGTAGTATCAAGACTGCTCTTGCCAAACAAAGCTTGATCCTTGCCCAAACACAAGAGGAGGAGCGGCGTCATAGCTAGTATCTATGCTTGTGCATCAGTAGTTTAAAGCTTGTGTCTTCAGTTGGCAGGACCAAGTAACTCCATGCATAGCTAGGTTCGGACGGGAGGTGCCTCAGAGTGGGACGAGGCTGTTGATTTGAGGGTGTTGTAATTAGCTACCCCCACAGATATGTCGGGGAAATCAAGCATTTGCGCCACGATTCGATGGGACAAGGACCACATGGCGAATGGTAAGTGCTACATGTGTTTCCTGATGTACAGCAATGCCACTTAGTATCGTGAAAGAACTTGAAGAACCTCGCAGTCCGACTGGTGGCTGAAGGAGAAGCAAATGGGTCAGAAAAAGCAGAGAATAGAGTGGATTTGTGAGACAAGTGGTCATCTGTACAGCACCTTGTGCGGCAATTGATAGAAGGCATCAAGGATATTTGTGCTGGGATAGAGATAGGAAGATTTTCGGTTACCCACGACCGGTTCCAATTAACTTTGTCCAATATCACATACCTCGTACTCGATGTATTTTGAGTTCTTACAGGGACAAGAGTGCCTTCTCTGCTAGCTGTCTCTCGTCAAGCTTGCCATGCTGGCCAACATATCGACGATCATCTGGCATCGTCTCTCGAAATCGACGTCATCTGCAGGTAGTTGCAGGTGGCTGTTCTGATCAGCCCTCCATCCACGCATCGTCGTTCCAGATCCAGCACCTCCCCGCCTCAAAGAAGGAGGACTCGTAAGCTTTTCCAAGCCTCTCGCCTATGCAAGGAAAGCTTCGCGAAGTCGTACAGGAACAGGCAATTCGACGCATTAATACGGAACGTGGATCAATCAGATGGCTCCAGGAGGCTGTCAGGGTTCAGCGGTTCAGCATTGCCGTGCGATGTTCCGCTGAAAGTGCCCCACTGAAGCCGGAAGAGCGGGGTTGTAGACTAGACTTCCAACTTCCAAGGTTTACCTAGAGCACTGAACAGGACATCTTGAGGTTCTGTTTCAATATCTTGTTGCTTTTTTTGGTCGTCGGACTTTCCGGGTCGCATCTACTGATCTCGCCGCAAGATCAAGCTTTCCAAGACATTTAGACCATAACATACAAATGACGTCTGCATGATGATCCGCATGCTTGAAGTGCCACAAATATAGGGTACCATATTGTTCATCGGAGTTATCAGAACGAGCCAGATATAGTAAGTGGGTGTTAAAAAATCCATAAGGGTTGTGAGACCGTTGCACTTCAATAACCCAAGCGAGTCGTGTAACGAGACTGTAAACACAGGATTCAAGTGTGAAGTACCGAGCTGAAGTTGGATAGAGTGTTCAAGATGAGCCAGTTATTCCCTAAAAGTAACACATTTCCACCTTTTTTAACATTTCTAGCGCTGTCTTTTCGGCTTTCAAGACTCTCGAGTCACTTCTTACACAACGAGATATTCTGTGTAGGAGCTTGAACTTGAAGCATGCCAAATTCTATGGTCAGTGGCTAGGATACTAGGTCAAGACGTGCTTTGTTCTCATCTTCGATATGAATTTGACGTTCATATAAATGTTATCTTCGAATTTCATCTCGTGGCAGGAAGTCTACTATCGCAGACTTGTGTCACGACATTCACCTGCTAGCAAAGAATCTGGACCACACCACCAAGACCTTCAAGCCAGAATACCAGCCTTATCACCCGACCTATTCTCAATAGCCCACGCTCGAATGGCATCCCAATCCCGACACTGATGTGTGGAGTTTGCACCTGTGAAACCCAAGCGGCGCTCAACGCCATCAGCACCTGTAACAACTTCAGCATAATCGAGCGTGGTATCACCAGCACAGATGATGGCTTGTCTGACTGCTCAATCGTAAGTTATCTCCTTCGAAATCGGTACAGAAATAGCTTACTGTAATCTATGCAATGGTATTCATGTCCATCTCCCGCGAACCTCGACTTGTCTCTCTTCTCGTACTTCATGATCACATGTCTGATAACGGCCTGAGCACTTATCAGTCATACTGCAGTAGTTCAAGACGGGCGATTCGGAATCATACCAGACAATGCAATTGATGTGTGATCGACAGAGAGTAAATTTCCCCTTCGTCAGGATCATTATCAATAGCTTTGCTCTGTGGCATATCAAATCTCCTTGGATATGGCACGCGAATGAATCCTGAGCCAACTATATTGCACCATTAGCACACTTCCTATAAATTAGCGGAAGCAAAAGACTTACTCGGCATCATATCGTTCCACAATTTATCTCCCTCAGGTCCGGTATCCTCATACTCAGTCGGAAAGTCAAACTTCATTTCCTTCATCGGAACTTGCCGCTCAGTCAGAAAACTCACAGATGGAATATAGTGTAAATATTCTTCTTACTGTTAGGAAGAAAAGCCTGTGGTGGGAGCAGTTCAGCTTGTGACTGAGACCAACTCGTATCAAGGATGTGTTTACCACCATCCCAATTCTGCCCAACCGCGAAACCGAGAATAAAGCATACCACTGCACCAGCCACCAGCCCAAATACCACCATCAAAGTGCTGCTGCCAAGATGCTCCTTGCGAGAGGTATGCTGATACGTCGCATGCTCATCGAGCGGGACGGCTGTGTATTCTTCAGTCGGCATCGTGAGACGCCCCCATTGATAGATTCGAGATCAAAAAGTTGCAAACGAAGACACAGGAATGGAAGATGTCATCACTGACTTCTGGCATGCTAGTGGCATGAACTCTAATCCCTTTTCGAAGGAACCCATTTGTGAGGGCATGGATGGCTTCATTTACCCACAACAGCCTGAAAAGGGTTTCCATTGGAGGGCACGTGTTCACCAAGAACCGTAAAAATCCACCATTCAAGACCTCATGGAGAGAGAGCGAAGAAATGCAACTCGTAGAAGTAGACGATAGAGCGAAATTGATATTATTTTGTAGTACTGGCTGCCTCATCCTCTGCGAGCATGCCCTCGATCTCGCGGTCTCCAAACCACGTCTTGACACTGTCTATAATCTTATCCAACTCGTCGCCTCCCTCCATCACATTATCTAGATTGTGAACACTAAGTCCACTTCGATGATCCGTTACTCTCTGCTGTCCCCAATTATATGTTCGTACTTTATCCCCTCTGCCCATCTTCGCAACGCCGATGACACCTCTACGCAACTTGATAACTTCTTCCTCTCTTGCCTCTCGTCGAGCCTGTGCTAGCTTCGATCTGAGCAACTGCCATGCTTTCTCTCTATTCTTGTGCTGCGAACGAGAATCTTGCATGCTGACCACGGTGTTCGTGGGTATATGTGTCAGCCGGATAGCAGAATCCGTCGTGTTGACGTGTTGCCCACCAGCACCTCTTGCTCTCATCACATCCGTCCTTACGTCCGTAGAGTTGACATAGTAGTCACTATTAGGATCATTCAAGTCTGCCTCCCACATCTCTTGGCCTTCACTGCCCGTCGTAGGCAGACTGGGTAGGACCAGAACACCAACAGCACTTGTATGTGTCCTACCCTTACTCTCAGTAGCCGGAACGCGCTGCACTCGATGCACACCAGCCTCACTTCGTAACTTTCCATATGCACCTGGACTCTCAATTTCGAGAATAGCTTCTGCGAGAGGAGATTCGCCGCTGGCATCTGAGTCTCCGTCCGCAGTCTCGTATTTCAGGACCGATGAACGCATGTTCTTCCGTGAGCAGTAGGCCTTATACATCCTCAGCAAATCACCCGCAAATAGAGCTGCCTCACCCCCTCCGACACCAGGCCGTATTTCAATTAGACAGGGCATGTCCTCGAATGGGTGTTTCGGCGTAAGAGCAGTGGACAACTTCCGTGACAGAGAATCCAATTCTTCGCCCGTCACAGCCAAGTCCTCTATCGCAAATTCGCGAAGCTCTGCTTCTGTCGTCGGATCGTTGAGAAGCTTCTGCAACTCGTCCTGTGTATTTCGAGCACTTTCCCATTCTCGCAAAGCCTCTGCCACACCTTTCAGCTCGCCAATTCTTTTCGCGATTTTTGCATCGAATATCTCTGAGCTTTCCGTACTCAATCGCTCATGCTCAGCAGCCATATTGCGTGCTCGCGCGAGCAGAGCTGGTGAAAAGGAGGCATGGCTTTCTGTGTTGTTGTTAGCTGTTGCTCTGGAATTGATGGGCCATTGAACTGACTGGTACTAGAGAATCGCAGCAGTCTCCGTCTGCCCGGCTTCAGGTATGTATTTACACATCGGCGACAGATCCAAGGAGCTCCAAACATACTCAGTCGTTAATTCGTAAGCGATTAGAATTAGAACCGTTCATGTTCTCCTGTAAATTGTTCGAAGGCGGTGAAATGGTATGAAATTCTGCCGGCTGGGGTCGCTTGGCAGTGACATCGACATTAACTCCCTACCCGAATCATAGCCGAGCCAGGATCCTCCTATCCGAAGCCTTTTAGAAGCACCTTCAAACAATTATCTTTCCTAATTTTCACTTCATGAATCAGTAATTTTGGAATCATTAATTGACTTTCTTTCAATCCCGGACTATTTCAGGCAAGTAAACCTCTACAATGACTCTTCAATTGCAATTATTTACACATCCGACGGCAGTACCAAGCTCGCAAGTTACAGCCATGCCTCTTAATGTCAAATCCATATATCCGGCCACGGAGCCTCAATTCCAACATTTTCCCAGCAGGAGAAGTGTAGTACATAGTACAGAGGGCATGATCGCTTGTACGCAACCTTTAGCAGCAAGATGTGGTCTCAAAATCTTAGATATGGGTGGCAATGCTGCTGTGAGTTGATGTACCCCCCCACTTTCAACTTCCGATACTGATGTTGAGTAGGATGCCGCAGTCGCAGTTGGTACGTTTTCATATCAAAAGTATTGAATTTCTCTGATGACTTTTGAGCCGCTGGTTTGAATGTTACAGAACCCGCCTCAACTGGTATTGGTGGTGACATGTTCTGTCTCTTCTACGACGCCAAGACTAAGAAGATCTCGGCTATGAATGGATCTGGTCGTTCAGGAGCAAAGTGTACTCTTGAAGCTGTTCGGAAAGATCTCGGTGTCAAAGATGGTGATGCCGGTGAGATTCCATTGGACAGTGTACATGCCGTCACTATCCCTGGAGCAGCTGCGGGATGGGTTGATACAGTTGAACGATTCGGCAGTGGAAAGCTGTCCATGGAGCAGATCTTGACTCCTGCTATCGAACTTGCTGAGAGAGGATATCCAGTTTCGGAAGTCTCATCTCGAATGGTTATTTTCCTTCCACGATTTCTTTTTGTGATGGCACTTACACAAAACAGTGGACAGCAGGAGCAAATGCCCTCCAAAAAGCCTCACCAAACTATGCCGAACTTCTCAAAGCCGACCCATCAGCTCCCAACGGCTACAGAGGTCCTCTTCCAGGGGAATTGATCAAGAATCCCAACCTTGCCCAAACATTCCGTACACTCGCTAAAGAAGGCAAGGAAGGTTTCTACACCGGACGGATGGCCGAGTCCATCATCAAAGCTACAACAGACCGAGGCGGCTTCCTTACCTTGGCTGATCTGGAAGCGCATCTCAAAGCAGGCACCGAACCTGTAGAACCCATCTCCTACGTCTTCAAGGGCCAAAACTACAGCAAAACCCATTCAGACTTCGTAGATGGCGCCTCGGGCCAAGGCGTAAACGAAGCTAATCACGGTGTCGAAATCTGGGAACATCCCCCCAACGGACAAGGTATTGTAGCTCTGATGGCTCTCGGCATCTTCGAAGCGCTTGAAGAGAGCGGGAAGATCCCAATTTTCAAACCCGAAGATCATAATTCTGCCGAGTACTTACATGCTGTTATCGAGTCTCTCCGTATAGCTTTTGGCGACGCGGCTTGGTTCGTCTCAGACCCTTCACATTCCAAAGTTCCCTCTGCAGAACTGGTATCAAAAGCCTACCTCACTGAACGAGCAAAGCTTTTCAATCCTTTGAAAGCATCAGGTGAGCACAAGAACACCCTCCTTTTCCTCTTTCCCGTGAAAGTAACGATTTTAACACCACCAAACAGACAAAATCCACGACCACGGCAGCCCCGCCCACAACCCCAGCGACACCGTCTACTTCGCCGTGACCGACCGCCACGGTAGCGGCATCTCCTTCATAAACTCGACCTTCCACTCTTTCGGCTCGGGCATCATCCCCAAGAATTCCGGGTTTACACTACAAAACCGCGGTGGTGGCTTCCGCCTCACCCCCAACCATCCCAACACCCTCGCTCCCTCGAAACGCCTTACCACACCATCATTCCTGCACTGCTAACCAACGCCCACGACGGCACTCTGCACTCCGTATACGGCGTCATGGGCGGCTTCATGCAGCCGCAAGGACACGTGCAAGTCCTGCTCAACATATTAGCGTTCAAGCACAATCCGCAGGCTGCGCTTGATGCGCCGAGGTTTCTGATTGGCGCGGAGGATATGCCAGGGGATGGGAATGGGAGGTCGGTCTTTTTGGAGGAGGGGATCAAGGAGGAGGTGGCGGAAGCGCTGAGGGGAATGGGACATGAGGTAAGGGTTGTGAAAGGTTACGAGCGGGCGCTTTTTGGGAGGGGCCAGTTGATTAGATGTCATGTTGATGATGGGGCTGTGGTATATTCGGGGGGAAGCGACCCGAGAGGGGATGGGGCTGCGTATCCTGGTTAGGCTGAGGGGTAATCAGGACTTGGACAAAGATTGTTTGACCTGTTGTGGGATGAGAGGCCACGAAAGGTGAGGGGACTGTGGCTGCTCAGAAACGTGTAAACAACTGTCTCCTAAGCGAGCCGCCCATGAGCTACGACGAAAAGCTCTCAAAAAAATTCCGAACATAGATCGCAAGAAAATCACTCAACCATCCAAATACATGATTCTAATACAATTCCTCACAATATCAGGCCAGCTCAGATTGAAGGCCAAGAAGAATCTTTCCAAAGTCCGAAAACAGAGTCAACACTTTTAATCAGTGGACGCGTAATGTCGTTCGCCGCAGCAACTACTTAATATTCGTCCCGAGATAGGAAGCAGAAGAACCGGTTTTTGACTTTAATTCTGAAAATAGAAACAGAAAGGGAAGATAGGCTTTAAGACAATCAAAAGAGGAAAATTACGAGAAGTCCCTTACCGATCACGCCGACTTCGGGGATAGGGATAAGAGAATGATCACCAATGAGAAATGGTTCTGGCAGATTCGTTTACAATAAGGGTATATTCATTCATCCCAGGCATCTGATCTGCATACACTATACACCACCATCTCAGTCTCGAGCATACGCACGCCTTCAGCGTGGCATGCAGGAAGTCCAGTTCAATCCCATCTCATCTAGTCAAGTGGATCTCTGGATTGCTGCCCTGCCCTGCCCTTGATATTGTCGAAGCAACGGAACATGACAAAACAGAGAAAAGAAAATTCGCTCGTAGAACAAACTCCGAAGATACACCAGTAGGCAGGTAGGAACACAAACAAGAAGTAGATGGTTTCTTCTTAGAAAGCTCGCCATCCAAAGTATCATGTGTAAGAGAAAAATGTGATGCTCCAATGTAACCGAACAATGTCACCACCCTGTTTCATTCCTAAAGTCAGAATGAGGTATCATATCGTATCAAACCCTAACCGGCACCGTCCCTTAAACTCCTCTGAACATCCGGACGATCAGGAACCACATTGCACCAATAAATTTGAATGCCGAGAGACCAGCCACAGACCATAGGACGACGGCCAGGTAGATGGCACTTCTCTTATCATCTGACTGCGAACTCGTGTCGATACGGTCGAGTCCTGCAGTGCTGAGAACGACTGCGACGAGGCCAAAGTTGCACATGAGCCAAAATAGGACAACTTGAGAACGAAATCCCTTGTAGTAATCTTCCTGGCGTTCGCTGGCGGACATCTCACGCTTCTCTTCTGGGGCTTTAGAGGCGAATGCGCGCATCTCGGCTTCGTATTGTGCGTTGAGATCACCATCATCGGTGGGAATGTTGACGTCGACCTTTCCACCAGGCTTGAGCGTTGCGGATGGCAACTTTTCAGCTTTGTCGTCGCCTTTGGTTCCCCATGTAATGTCGTGGGTGTTGCAGAAGGCGTAGACGTTGAGAATGTTGATATAGGTCGGCGTAAGGAGAAGGTATTGGATGAAGGAGGTAAACATGTGCCATGGGTCGAAGAACAGGAAAGACACTACGAACCAGAGGACGTAGGTCGAAGCAAGAGAGACGATTAAAGTGTAGAATATTTGGTTCTTGAAGATATCCGAAACACTGAATTGGCCATCTGCGAGTTCCGACTGAATGGACTTGACGGTGATGAACACAGAAGCAAACATTAGGTAACTGGGGGAATTTAGCTCATGACAGACTTGACAGCAAATCAGATTACTTACGCCATGATGAAGCCCCAGAAAATGACCATGGACATATACGCCTTGCCAGACCCTTGTGGTCGATTACCCAATGCCAAAATGAAGCAGGTAAGGAGGGTGAAGAGGTAGAGCCATTCAAATACGACGCCAAGAACCTTTCCAACATTTCCTAATAGGTTGTCTGCGCCGAGAGACGTAGTCAAGATGTGGAAAACCAGGTAAAAATTGCCAATTGCGAACCAAGCGAAAAGCATGCTGATAGTCGTGTATGTGAATTCGATCAAGAATGCGATTTGTCGTAAGAAGCTGTGGTCGCTTCTGAACAGTTGATAGAAGTGTACTAGAGAGTAGACAGCAGCGAAGAAACTACCGTTCAACCATCTACGTCTTTGCAGGATAAATTCGGCCATGGCATCTGGAACATCGGTTTCTCCTGTGGCTGACTTGACATATTGAAGAATCCAGTGGCAATTTCGTTTCGATACCAGCTCGAAGCAAAGAATACGATCCTCGGCAAGGTACATGTTGGCGGTGAAGATACCAGCATTGGCACCGTGCATCTTCTCACCTGCAAAGTACTTTTCCAGAGGCCCATTTCCAGCTTTGTCGTTCTGTAGAGCAACATATCGATATGCTGAAAACGCACCGGGCAAAACGGAAATGAATCCAAAGGCAGATTCAAGTGGTTTATCCAGAATGTTGCTCATCTTGTACTCGAAATTTTGAGTAGCAACTAGGGGGTTAAGCAGATTCTTTCCTCCAGGTCCCAGCATAGCCTTAATCTCTCCACAAGCTCCTCCACACATGGGCTCCAGGTCGAAAGCTTTCCAAAGCTGGTAAATCGAATCTTTGCCAGGCTTAGTACCCGCGTCAATAAGAACGCAAATGTTAGGATCCAAGACGCGCCCAAATGCTTGGAAGAACCATCTATGCGAGTTGATCTTCTTCTGATTCTTCTCCTTTAGGCAGAAGAGCATCTGAACGGGCTGCTGCTTTGGGCGGAGTTCAACCAAGTCTTTCTTAGCAGAGATACTGACTTGTGTTGTGTACTCGTAGATGTGTGCCGTTACGTCCTTTCCGTTGACTTGTTGCTTGGCAATACCGTCTTGGTAGACTCCCATACCGGCTAGCACAGCTCTTGTCCTGGGATTGATCTTCGCACGACCATCGCTCACGACACAGACCACAATCTTCTTCCAAGCGTCCTTTCCCCACGTTTTACTGTCCTTGCGTGAGCACATGTACTCAATGTTCTTGAAAACTCCGCTCATTGTCCGCGCAAACAATACGTCGTCTTCGTTGTACATAGTTACGACGATAAACAACTCGGTGTGTCTGGGCTTTGCGAACAATCTTTGTCTCAGGGTAAATCGCTCCTCGAAGAAATCGCTGGGATCGCAAGTGGCTGCCGTATATCGCATATGCGTAAACTCATCTCTCTCAGGTGGTTGAGCATGTGGAACCTGATTCAGAAGCTTCGGTGGGATAGGACAGTCCAGAACAAGATTGCCATTGAATAATTGGACCTCCTTCACAGTCTTGTATCTCTTAAGGGTGGTTGGTTGGGGAGTTGCTGAAGGTGATATTGAGGCACCATCATAGTCCTTGTACCCTGGAGCACTATGAGGATCTGGTCCATAGCCGGTGTCATGCGTCTGAAGAATTGGGCGGTTGTCATCGTGCTCATCATAATATGGGTCGGCGTTGGAGGGGTAGTTTGTCAGGGGATGCTCCTCGTGTGGAGATGGTTGGTATGGAGGTTGGTAGTAGGCGTCGTGGTGTTGCTGGGGGTTCAGAGAGTAATCTTGTCTGTAGTTGTGATTTGGGTCGAGTGGGTAGCTTTGCTCATATTCCTCGTTGTGGCCATACGAGTTGTCGATGTTCTCCACCGAGTACTGCGAAGCTCCAGTCAGCGCGCATTCTATATCGAAATATTCCTAGAGCATACCGTAGGTTGTGCCTGCAACCGGTCACTTGGAGTCTGACGTCCAGGACCCATGGGAATCTCTAGATTGTGTCTGCCAGGAGCTGGTGATCCACCTGGTCTGCCATATGGCGACGCATCTTCAAGTTGATATCCTTGATGCAGTGGGTGACCAGGCGAAGGCGTCCGGCCGGTATTTGGGAGGTTGTTCATATTGTAATAATCGTCCTGCTGGCCTTGACCAGGGTGATCTGTAGAGTTGCGAAGTGTCAGAAGGCTTATTGTTTGCGATTGTTCATTCGCAGAAGTGGCACTCGAGAGTAAATAGTGCTCCTGTACTATGCAGGAAGGCTGAGCGTTTGAGGATTCTCAACGATGCACTCGAGAGACTCTGTGCGCGGCACTACGAAGGTTCCAATGACCCGCAGAGGGTGGTATCGAGAGGTCAATGGAGGAGGGATGTGTGTGTGTAGTGTAGATGAGCTGCGCGTTATTCACTACGCCTGTCTCCCACCAAAAGTGCTTGCGAATCTCTAACTCTCTGCGAGATTGAGGGACATACCTAGACGGTTATACGACATGGTTGAGTGCCCCCAGTATCTGGGCGGGGTTCTTCTTTGTAGTGAGATTCTCGGACGGGGTGGGCGAGGAATGCTCCCAGGCTCAATGAGCGCAGAAAGATGGACTCGAAAGAATGGAGGCCCCTTTCTTTCTGAAGGCTGGCAGTGTAAAGTCTGAATCTGGGAGAGCGAGGGCGATGTGCGATGTGATTTGAGGAGGCAAGTAGGAAGGTCAGGAATGGTGAGTTTCAGGAGAGAGGGAAGCGTTGCAGTGGCAGGGATTTGTTTACTCGACGCCAAGGCGGGTCCCTCTTGGACTTGGGTTTCAGACCTGATCGGATCAATTTAAGCTGCGAAATGACGTCCGCACTTGGGATGGGAGGATGGACAGGTAGACGAAGACCGCACAATGCGGTGTGGGTTGCGACTGTTATTATGAAATTAAAAAACAGAGAATGCAAGTCAAGAGATCAGGTCAGGTCAGGTCAGGACTTTACAACGGTCGCAGGGCTTCACCACAGCCATACCCGAACAAGGGGAGCTGCTGATTGAAGCTGAAAATAGAAAGGGCCGCGTCAAATCCACAGCCGAAGCCACTACTCTCTAGCCACAGCTGAAAGCTGGCCAATGAGGCAGTCAGCTTTCCATCGACCGAGGCTGTGCTGAGTATCAAATCATCGTGGAGACTTTCAAGTTTTCACGTTCTTGGAGGATGCGAGGCGAGCCCGTTAATCGCATCGTATTTCGCTATTTTGCCTCATGTCCTTCCTTGACTGCCTCACCAGGTGTAAAAGCCATGCTGCGCCTTGCATTCATTCGGGAAGATAAGGCATTGTAACGCCACAGAGGACTGCTTCTTCCCCCGCAATGATGCTGAGACACGAGTCACAAGGTTGATCTGATCGTTCGTTCCCTGCGATATCAAGACTCAAGACCGATCCGTTCAAGCCGAGTTGCCTCTATGGCTAACGGCAGGTCTCTTCCTTGGCTTTCAAGCAAGCTGTCGGACGTCAACATCAAAACTTTCGCATCTGGGTATCTCGTGACAATGAGCCTCCACAAATCGCCCTCCAAGCCAATAGCTTCAGCCTCATCAAGACAAAGCTATCCAAAACGAACAAGCCTTATCAAGCCTTCACATCCGGAAATGTGTCGTTCAAGAAATTCTTGGAGAACCTCATGCACTGCTCATAAGCGATTTCGAATCCATCTCGCGCCCCGTAGTATGGGTCATCAACCTCCTCAGCCCTCTTCTTCCCGGCGAATTCTCCAAAGAGCATGACCTTAGCCTTGCCGCCACTACGTTGATGAATGCGTTGAAGATCACGAAGATTGTCTCTATCCATAGCAAAGATGAAGTCAAACTTCTGGAAATCCGATACGTTGATCTATGCATTGTCAATACCTAAGTATTTATTGCCTCAAGGACTTCAACCACTCACCTTGCGAGCGGCGTGCTCATAATCTGTGATACCGTTATCCTCAAGAGTTGACATCGTCCTGGAATCAGGGCTGCTTCCGGTGTGATATGCACCTGTTCCACAGCTATCGACGACCGAGACCAGTGACTGATAGGGAGGTTTGGAAACAATAGACCTGAATATTCCTTCGGCCATGGTTGAGCGACATATGTTGCCCAGGCATACAAACAGAACTGAGATGGGCTCTTGAGTGGAAGTCATGATGTCGAGCTTCTGGAGGTGTGATGTTGATGTTCGATTTTATCGTCAAGCTTCCTGATAAACTCTTTTGATCGCCAGGAACGTTCGCGGGAAGGTACAGCGACCGTAAGCGACATTTTAGCGTTACTGTGAAGATGAATGCCGCCGCCCTTCCCCGAAACTTCACCTTCTATCACCATGCTTCACTTGACTTCACGACGTTTTCAGCCTTCCGAGAACAATAATCGAGGACGTACCAAAAGCAGAAGGCCGGTGAAGTTGCGCCACAGAGCTCGCCACACTTTGTAAAGCAACGTTGAAATCAGCGACCCCTGAACCCCCTCCTCGCCCCTTGAATGTCGGATCATCGAGACTAAGATCTGCCTTGCTCCAGCCAATCAAATGTCACCGATGATCGTGAAGCAAAGCGCAGCATCATTGGCTGAAGTCGAGGAGGGGAAGATGAGGAAGAATTGATCAACCTTTTTCCGTTGGTGATCGCCTCACCCTCTCAATCTTAAAAGCTCACAATGAAGCATCAAAGCGCGTACATCCGTCTTGGCCCTCGGCAGTGGATTGTGAGGATTCGAGCGAATACAATATTGCACAATCCTGGTACAATACCGGTACCAATCTCATCGTCATCGAATCACTGGACGGTACCTTCCAAAAGTCACAGCCTGATGTTCACCGGTTGGCTGCAACCCCCAGAGATGTCCGAGATAGAGTATCTTCTCCCTATACACCTCCCCCTTCCAGTAATATATCGGCATGCTGCAGTTATGAGTAGGTTTTTCTCCCAATGACATAAAGTTCGGGAAAACTGCCACCTTCCTGAAAGGCTGTAGAGCCTTGCAGTAGCTTTCTGGGCATCTATGGATGAATGGCTGCACCATCACCATTATCTACGGATAATCGATCGAACAAGGTAGCTAAAGTTCGGCAAGGTACGACATATGCTTTCGTGCCCTTGTGCTACTTGACAAGTCTGCTGTCATGAAGGACAGGCAACTTGGCATGGGTAGCTAAGCTCATAGATTTGCTTATATTTCATGGCGCCCGCCTTGTTCTAGAGCCGCTCTTTCTGTCCCTACAATTGTTTCTTCCTTTCGGTGCTGTCTACGTCGATTCAAGTTCTTGGGAAGTATTGCCCAAGATGCGTTTCTTTTCTCTTCTGGCCGTTCTAGTAAGTAAGGTCTTTTCTAATACTTGTCTCTTCTCACGAGGACTCTCAAAGCTGCTTAATTCCAAACTTGCTTCATAGCTTGACCTTTGTTCGCTCAATTGAGCTATCCCGAGACGCAAATTCCTTAGGTTCTTGCTGTGGTCGAAAATGTGTAAAATTTGTCCTTGCCAGAATTTCTGTAGAGTTCAAAATATCCAGTCGACTTGGTTGCCAGGGAGCTCGAGGAGCGTTCCTCTACAAAGAAAAGCTGCTGACAGAGACAGGCCTGCGTGAGCAATACTCTAGCAATTGCTCCCCTCAAAGTCTTCGAGTCCCTCCATCGAACACCTCAGGGATGGACCCAATTGGACCAACCAGATCCGAAGACGCTTCTCCATCTCCGAATTGCTGTCCACATGCCCGATCATGATCTCTTCGAAAAGACTCTCTACGAAGTCTCAACACCAGATCATCCAAGCTATGGCCAGCATCTCAACCACGAAGAAGTACGGGCTCTTGTCAAGCCAAAGGATACTTCCACCGAAGCAGTGCTTGCTTGGCTGAAAGCATCTGGAATTCCAGACACTGATATCAAGGACCAAGGCGAATGGGTCAACTTCAGAGCCTCTGTTAGCAAGGCTGAGGCCATGATGGGAGCTACATTCCACTACTTTTCCCTAAATGCCGATAAGTCCCACAAGAAACAGATCCGCGCCTTGAAATACTCTGTCCCAGAGACTGTTGCCCCACACATCGCAATGATTCACCCCATCACTCGGTTCGGACAACTCAAAGCTCAGCGAAGTGCGCCTTTCACGACAGAATATTACGCAAAAGTCGAATCCATTCCCGAGGCTCCTCGTGTCCCAGATCCGTCTCTCAATGTCACGGCTTGCAACGCTACCATCACTCCAGCTTGTCTGAGGGCACTTTACAACATTGGAGACTACGAGGCGGATCCGGCTGTGAACTCACAGCTTGGCGTATGTGGCTACCTTAACCAGTACGCCAAATACAATGCTTTGGACACTTTCCTCCAGAAATACGCCCCATACGCCGTATCTCAAAACTTCAGCTACGCTCTCGTGAACGGTGGATTAGCAACGCAAAACAACACCGTCGACGATGACGTCGAAGCAAACCTCGATATCCAATACGCCGCATCCCTTGGCTTCGAAACAAACATCACTTACTTCTCAACCGCGGGTCGTGGCCCTCTAGTCCCCGATCTCGACCAGCCCACTCAAGCAGACAACCAAAATGAGCCATATCTTGAATTTCTAAACTACATCCTCGCCCTTCCGGACTGCGACCTTCCCCAAACAATCACCACCTCCTACGGTGAAGATGAGCAGAGCGTCACAGAAGGCTATGCTAGAACTGTCTGTGACAAATTCGGACAGCTCGGCCTGCGTGGCGTATCAATCTTATTCTCCAGTGGTGATACTGGCCCAGGATCAGCATGCCAGACCAACGACGGCAAGAATACTACGCGCTTCTTACCTATCTTTCCAGCTTCATGTCCATACGTGACGTCCGTTGGAGGAACATACCACGTTGAGCCTGAAATCGCCGTTGCGTTTTCCTCGGGTGGGTTTAGTGATCTATGGGAACGACCAAAGTGGCAAGATGCTGCAGTGAAGGAGTACCTTGGTATTCTTGGTGATCGCTGGAAGGGCCTTTATAATCCTAAGGGTAGAGGATTCCCTGATGTGGCGGCACAGGGGTATCGATTCCATGTGATTAACCAGAATAGCGCGGGTGTTTTGACGGATATACTTGTTGGCGGAACCAGGTACTTATCCCTTCCCCCTATGTCTCCTCAAACTTTGCCATGTCTAAAATCTACCACTCAAAATATTCCAAGCTAACCCCACTTCAAGTGCATCCGCCCCCGCCTTCGCCGGTATAATCTCCCTCCTCAACAACGCACGACTCTCAGCTGGTTCCAAACCCCTCGGTTTCCTCAACCCTTGGCTCTACTCCGTCGGCAAGAAAGGCCTCACAGACATCGTAGGCGGCGGTTCAAAAGGCTGTACAGGAGTTGATGTGTACTCGGGATTGCCGGCGCCGTTTGTGCCTTATGCTAGTTGGAATGCTACCCAGGGGTGGGATCCGGTGACTGGGTTGGGGACGCCAGATTTTAAGGTGTTGTTGGATTTGGTGGAGAAGAAGCATCATTTGGGGCATATTCACTAAGTGGATGAGATGTGGTGGTGTGAGGAGGGGTTGGTTCGAGAGGAGAGGGATGGGTGTTGACTCGCTTAAGGTGATCGGAGACCGGAGGGTTGTTTACATGAATTTGGATTCTGGTAGAAGAAATGAGATATTCCACTATTCGACGAAAAGCCCTTCCAACCTCTGAGTCTAAGACAAAAACCTCGCCTTTCTCTGGCATGATACTATTCTATCTTCTATATGTGCACTCTATGGATCTCATATCACGAAGCCTCTCCACAAAATGGCCATCCTTTATCTCCATATCGCATGTACAGCAATCTAGTGCTCTATCCAAGACCTTCCAGTACCCTCTCAAGTACTTTTCTCCAAAAGAGAACTAATCCTCCTCCCAAGGCTGCCTCCCACTCCCCAAAACCTCCTCCACAAACACCCTCTCCCTCCCCATCCCATCCACCCCAACCCACTCAACCCTCCTACTCCCCACCCCACTCTCCCTCCTCATCCTCTCCCCCTCCACCCCGTCTTCAAACCACCTCTGATCCACCCCCCAACACCACCTCCCCGCCCTCTTCCCCCTCAATACCCCTCCCTCCCCCCTCACATCCTCCACCCAGGCACCAAACCCCCTCTCCTTCTCCCCCTTCCTAACATCCTCTGCCCTCACAACATCATACCCTCCATCCGCAAGCATATACCCCGGATCCACGCCCACAAACCTGACCCTCGCTAGCGGAAACCTCAACGCCTTCACATGCAACTCCACAAACCTGGCACGCTTAAACCCATGACTCACAACCGTCATCTTCTCCGGCCACCGCGCCGTCGTCTTCCAGAAAAGCAGCAGCGAGAACAGGATGTTGTGGAAGGAGTCGAGGGCTTGCTCTTCTAGTAGGATGCGGCTGGTCAGGAGTTCCCTTTCTTGCTTTTGGTTGGGATGCGCGGAGTTGGTGGGGTTGGGGGCGGGAGGGAGGAGACTCCAGAAGGAGTTGGCGAGGGTGTAGTTGAGGTAGGAGCGGGCTTCTGAGATGTTGATCTCCGGACGGGTTTTGGAGCCGGAGAAGATGAGGAGGGAGTCGAAGGTGGAATCCGTTGGCTGGTTTGGGTTTTGCTTTGAAGGCGAAGTTGCGCTTGAGTCTTGGTCTAGGTCTGAGACTGGGACTGGGTTTGAATTCTGATCTGTTCCTGTGGTTGCTGGAGACGGCAAGGGTGAGGGTGAAGCGAGAAGCTTCAGACCGGCTTGGATATGCGCTGTGAAGGTGGGGATTTCATCGGTTTGAAAGGGGGCTAGGAGCCAATTTGAGGGGTGGGAAGGGGCGGTTGGGTTTGAGGGGGATTGAGATGAGGAGGGAGAAGGGGGTGGTGGGGTTGAAGGACCGGTGTAAATTGCATGGCAGCAGACGATTATCAGATGGGTTGGGAGAGGATGCGGTGAAGAGGAGGACATGTTATTAGATTCCTTATTTTCTTGTTGCGAGGAGAACGTGGGCGATTCTATGTATGGTTGAATGGTCTTGAATCAAATTTGAAATTATGCAAAAGTGTGATTTGAGGATACGAGTGAATCATCTATACATAAGGAGGGTTGGGAAGTTGTGATATGAGGTATCAAATGTGAAGTGTGAGTGATGATCGACCGGCTCGGATCGAGCCGCTGCATTTCCACAACCGATGCAACAAACGCCAAATGAGGCTCGAATCAGGAATATTGGCATGGTTCGGCCTCTGCTTCTTTCCGTCAATATTAAGACAGTATCGAACAGGAGCTAAAGAATTTGGAACATCACATTATTATCTTTAATTTTCAACACTCTATCATCTGGGACTATCAAGCTTAACTATGCAGCTTCCAATCCCAACTTCTCTAACTCATTAATGAGTTCCGTCGCTCTCAACAACTCCGTACTGCCATACACAACTCTTCTCTTCCCAGCCCCTTGAGAGGCACCACTACCACCCGCACCCGTCCTCTTCGCCCACTCCTGCAAGTTCCCATATTCGTCCATGCTTCCGCCACCGACAGTGAAAACAATAGCTTCACTAAAGCCTTGCCTCCTCTGTCCGAACGTAGCACCCATACCGGGTCCCATACCGCCTGGCATTTGGTCTCCTTTCCTTGCTGCGCTAGGTGGAGGCATCGTACCTCTAGCATTTGCACTCCGAGGATCGAAATAGAGGTAATTCTCTGTCTTGGCAATGGCGCTGCTGCTTGCACCTGCAGGATCCATGATGGATTCGGTGATCTTGGTTACAGTCAAGTCACGATTGACAGGCATCAAATTCTTGACGCCTGAGATCAGATTCTCGAAGTTTGCGCTGAAATTAGCACCGAGGTTTCCACCAATGCCGGATTCTTGGATTTTGGATGTTATGCTTGACAACCCGCCCAGTCTGCTTCCGAAACCACCGAAGAGACTACCAGAGTTTGAGGCTTGAGGTGTGGACTGTGAGGGCGCGGAGGTCATCATTGTCATACGAGTTGTAGCTCGGACTCTGGGGCAAGGTCAGAATATTTACTTAATAGGGTAGGTTGGCTTACTGTTTAACATAAGCGAGAGAAGAGGTGTCTGCTCCCGCTGTCTTCAGCAACTCCTCATACTTCTCCATCTCAGCCCTCGAGACGTCCTGTTCTGTGCTGAGAAACCATATGATGAACAGCCTTAATTTGTCTGTTGGATCAGTACCGCGATCCGCTCCTTCCAGTACTTCCTGGACCTGTTGTTTGCTCAACTTCGTGACATTCTCCTCCATCTGAAAGAAATTATCCAGTTGTCGATTCTTGATGCCATTCAATAATCCTGCCAAGATATTCATGTGCATATCTAGAGTAGCTTTACGCTCTCGTAGTTCTGGTAACAGAGTGATGGCGGCTTTGAGATGTTGCGCAGAAGCACTGGTGTCGTTCTGAAGATCTTCTATTGAGGAAGCTCCTGTCTTCTTCGTAATTTCTGTGGCATCATCCTTGTATCTGCTCAATTCTGCATCAATGTCCTCTGCGACTTGTGGGAATGGCATGCTGGCATTTTTGCTCCAGAAGAAGTCATTCGATGTCAGATCATATGCCTTTTTCGTTGAACCTTTGGCAGGGTTATTTTCGTCTATTGGGGTCTCAACTGTAATCCTGTTGAGCTTCATCTTCAAGACATCATGCACCAATGATTGGTATGTCCAGGAATGCGAGAGCATAGGAATCAGATCTACATTTCGATCGAGAATGATGAGTACAGGCCGTGAGGAGGAGGCACCAGAGGCTGTCGATGGTCGGTTACCCTGAGACGAAAACAGGTTGTCTTTCGAATTCAAAATGTGGTCTCGCAACTTTCGATCGAGCTTCGCAGCAATCATTTCCGCTGCCGCACCTCGAGGGCAGCGTATGATCGGCATAACACCTGTTGGAGGTCAGCTCTGTCATAACAATTCTGGAGGAGATGTTCGTACCCATTGTCGCCATGACACTGAACAAACCACTGACAATCCTGTCTACAACATGATCCAGCTCCTCGTCCTTGGTCCGCGCACTATTCAGGGCCCAATATGTATTCTCCTTCCGCATTCCTAAGCTAAACAAATCAGGCTCTCCGACAATAAAGTTGAGGTATTGATCGTAAAATTGTGCAATGCTTTCTGATGTTCCAGCTTCGGCCGTCTGTCTAGCGAAGTCTTCGAGGAGAGGTCGCGGTATTGAGGAGAGGAAATTGATGTATGCTGGAGAATACAGTCCGCGAGAGAGGTCGGAGGTGATCGATGTGAGATTTGAGGCTGTAGGTTCAACGAGGTATAAAACTGGTACGTCTGGGATAGGATGGCGGGAAGATGATATGTGCCTAGCGACATCAGTATTTCTGAACACCGATAATTGTTCCCAAACGTACATATGCATTGTTACTCCCCATGTCCGCAGATCACTAACCCGTAAAACACTGCTAATGACATCTCTTCCTAGGTCGTCAAAAACCAGTACCTTCCATATGGGATCTCCATCAGAATTCAGGATAGGCGCAGACACAGTTGCGCCATTGCTTGTAAGATCGTGGTCGCCAGTAGTTTCCTCAGAGTCATGATTCAGGTTTAGCATGCGCTCGATCGATCCTAGGGGAAATGGTCAATCACAGTATGCTTTCAGAAGGTCTCCCAGTCACTTACTGATCTGGCGGTCCCGCAGAGAGTTGTGGCTTGATGCCATGTTTGGTCGTGATTTGATGGCTGGAATTCAGCCAGATTTGGGAAGAAGAATCATGCACAGCTTCTGCAGCTTGAAAGAGGTTCGGGATATGTAGTATATGTGGTGTTGATTTCAGGACAGATCGCATTCAAAAGGCAACGTCCTTCTCTGTCCGTTGGCGGGCCTTGAATTCGAAGCATCGGCTTTGGGTGGATGACTAAGGCAAGGCAACGCGGACTAGTGCGAACACTGGCGCCAGGTGCAAAAGGTCCGACCATTTCTTTCGACCTCAGCGCCGCTGTTTCTTTCTTCTCTCCTCCTTCGAACATCCCCCGTCATCTCTTCCTTCCACCACTCATCTACGACCATCAAATCAATTGTCAAGCCATACTCCGGGTACTTCTTTTCGGTCATCATGGCCACGACACTTAACAGATACAAATGATCGTACATATTGAACTGCACAAGTGAACCGATAAGACAAGGGAAGGGTTGCGTGCGCTCCTTGGAAGAGCGATTCGCATTTAGAAAACAGAGCAGCAGAGCAACGCAGAGCGAAGCAAAGCAATAAAAGGGTATGGTGGCACCTTAACTATCTACAAGTCCTACATCCCACCCATATCTATCTCCTGGAGGCGAAAGGCATCGCATCGCCCGCCCAGATCCAAGTTCCCCCAGCTGCGTGGTGTGTTGTGGTGTGCTGTGCTGTTCCGAAACCCCTCAAAGTACCTAGACACGAGCTTGCGCTTTTGCCTCTGCTACGGTAGGAGTCGAAGGGCGCCACGAACAGAACAGTCAGGTACAATACAAATATATCAATCACAGGAGGACAGGTGCAGATCCAGCACCGCGATTGAAAAACGCCCCCTGCTTTATTACATCTGTGGACAGAAGATCATTGCAGTGCACTGCAAAACAAGATCGCGTCGCATGGTCAGTACGGCCTGGGGTTCGACAGTCGTGTGTGCTGGAGCCCTGGCCCGGCTGGGAGAGGTACGGTGCTGTGCTGAGCTGTGCTGTATGGTTGGGGGGGGATCGGGCCATTTTTGGGTTTGGAGCGTCTCCGGTCTGGACAAGCTTACCAAATCCACAGACTGTGCTCCAAGAAAGCGAACATATTGTCAAGTCAGCGAGCTCTTGAATTTAATTTCAAGCCAAGCCGTTGTTGCGTATCATCGCGTCGCATTTACATCCATCACTATTATTGTTTCCCTTTGTCCAAATCAGTTTGTTTGCGAATATCGAGTCAGCAGGTGGCGGGCAGGCGGGCGGGTGAGGCGACAGGACAGGCATGCAGGAGCACACAGTGCAGTGCAGTGCAGTGCAGCGCAGTGGAATGAGCGAGCGAGCGAGCGAACTAAAACTAAGAGAGGAACTCTGCTAATCATTGCCTCTTGTCCAGTGCAGCAGTCCAGCGCCCAGCGCCCAGGGCAGCCTAGCCCAAACCAGCAAGCCACACGGTTCCAGCCAACCCAGCCCCACCCTCCATAATCATCGTCCAATCAATTCACCTCTTCACCTCTTCAACTCGCTTCTTCTCTTCTGTCACAACGTGATTTCAAGGTCAATATCAACATCGACATCATCATCAACATCAACATCTCTTGGAGGAGGCATACGTACAGACAGCATAGTTCGTCAAGATGGAGGGCCATAATGGTCATGGATATATTGCTGAGGATATGTCCTACGATGATTTGATGACAAATAATAGCTGGTCAGCGCCCAACAACCAGCACCAGTTCCACTTCCAGCAACAAGCTGCTCCAACCTATGGCCAATATGACCCGCAAACCTACAATCAATTTGATCTCTCCCAACAACCTCAGTACCCCTCTGTATCCTACTCAAATTCACCATATACATCGCAATATCAGAGTGCGAGGCCGTCCGATGTGTTTGGTCCAACAACGTCGTCATTCACGGAAGCTTCCCTTCACGGCTCGACAGGATATCATGGCCACGATAGCTCCTTCTCCTTTGCGCCTGATAGCATGGACTCGACACCTGCGACAATCGCACCTCAAAATCTTCAGTACTCATCCATGCCCCCCTCCCAAACCATGAACCGTACGATGTCTTCCTCAACCCTCCAACGCCAGCAGAATGGACTTGTAAACAACTTCAGCCAAAGAAATCAAGACGCAATCCCCACATACTACCAAACCGCTCAGACTGGTAACTTTCAACCATCTCAGAACAACAATATTCGGTACCCCTCCCTGCCTCAGGAAACCACTGCAGAGCCAAGACAGACTATGAAGAAAGTCGATGAGCTGCCCTACCAAAATGTACAGATTGCTGCACCTCGCCCTCAACAGACTAGACCTGCTCCCCCACCGAATCCTCTGAGAGTCATATACCCTGCAACGGATGAAGAGAGCAAGAGTCGTCTCCCACATGCCCCGTTCTTGGCTTGGGACGACGAACCAATTCATGTACCAAATGGCTTGAAGAGTATGTGATCTTTCAATGCCTCCCTACGATTGTGCTGGCTTGCTGACTTCTCAATCCTCGCAGCTGCTCTTCCAAAATATCAACCAAGAAAGGCTAGAAGTGGAAAGGAGATTGTACCAGGCTTGGATATGTCAAGTAAGTCTACAAGTAGCCTCTTGTTCAAGTTTCTGCCTCGTGATTGCCCTCCCAAAGCGGAGCTAACAGCTCGACTAGTTGCACTAAAACCAGCCGCAACATCCGCGAAGAGAGGCCGACCGCCCAAGATCAAGGCACCTGTAAGCCAATACAAAGGAACCAGCCAAGGCCCAAAGGCTACGGCTGTCAACAAGCTTCGTGATGATGGTGTCCAGGAGGCCAGATCGCCTTCCACAGTAACCGAGAGCTCTTCAGAGGACAGCTCCTCCGAGGAGTCAGAATACGAGGAGGACGACGAAATGCCCCTGATAGATATTGCGACGGTAAGCACTCCAACATTTTCTTTTATTCCAAAATGGGTTTTGATATAGCCCTGCTCTTCCTGAACCGGCAACGAGCCTTTTCGACCTAACGGTTGAGAATATGACAAGTTAGCTCCTGAGCTCTTGCTAACATGTTCAGATTCGCGGCCCTGTGCGACCTACTACTGCCCCAGAAGCTGCGCGTTGGGACGCGATTGGTATCGTCTGGAAAGACCCTAACTCAAATCCAAGCAGTGAGCTTGTGTCTGACGCTATTCAAGAGTACGGCAACTTTCTAAGTGCTCTTCGTGCTCAGATCAAAACCAATTCAACCAAGATCGAAGAAGCTGCTGCGCGCCCCGCGGAGGCTCAAAAGTTGAAGAATGAGCGTGTAGTCCTCTTGGAATCGCTGTACCAGATAATTGATGCAGCCAACCAGCTTGGCTATGGTCCCATTGTAGAGAACTTGGGCAGTCATCATAAGATGGTGAATGGACTAACCACAACTCTGATCGAGTGCACTAAGGTCGATGATTACAAAGGCAAACTTCCAACAGCCGTATTTGCCTTGCTTGCAAGATTCCAGAATATGTCGGATGAGTTCTTGAAGAAATTGAAATTTGATAGTATTCAGAAGCGCTGGATCAAGAAGGGCTCAGAGGAGACTAAACAAGTCATTATTGACATTCTTGCCAATACCATCGACGCCAAGGAGAGAAATGCGAAATCTAAACAGGATGCGGAGCAGGTCGACAAGGAGAAGAAACTGCGTGAAAAGGTCGAGCAGCCAAAAGCTCGGAGTTCGGATCCTAATACCTCAGCCACTACCTCTACAAAGAGGCCACTCGAAGGTGACAGCAACGCCAGCAAGGCGAATAAAAAGTTTGCTCTGGATACCACCTCCACCTTTAATCCATCCACAAAGCCAACTCCCATCAAGCGATCAGGCACCAACTTGCTAGGCATCGCCTCGAAACCCATCACAAAGCCCATTCCGAAGAAGCGAGACATCTCTCCCCCCACCGAGTCGAAACTAGGTGCACTTCTTGCCAGTATCGCAAAGCCCCCCGAGCCTCCCAAAGCACCTGTTGCACCTCCTCGAGCTCCCGAAACCCCCGAAGAAAAGGCTCGCCGAGAGAGAAAAGAAAGCAGACGTCACCTTCGTGTCAAATTTAAAGACGGCCCCGAGCTCGAGCAGATTCGACTGTTCAAGCACGAACAAGCAGAGGACGAGGGACGTCAGGACGAGATGCTTCGTGATGCACATGACGATCGTTTGGAAGGAATGATGCATAAACAACGCGTCTTGGAGGTGATGGACGAAGACGAAGATTACCAGCCCATGGATGCCGACCTCCCATACCAAGAACCCGTCCCTATCAACTTCAGCTCCATGCAGAAGTCGACACGCTTCGGACCAACCTATACAACTCGGGGTGGCGATGTTGAGGTCTCCACGCCTGAGCAAAAAACCCAACAGCATCGTGAAGAACTCGAGCTGATGGTAGTCTATACCGATCCAAACGATATTCCACCTTCTGCTAGGGAGCCTCATCAAACAGAAGATACCACCAACATGAAGTCCGAACGCTTTTTGAAACCTCCTACAGAGCCTTGGTTGGTTGAACGCCTTGATGAGATCCGCCAGTATGGTCCTGAGCAGGCTACTCAGAAAGCTCTGATTCGACAGTCCGAAGAGCAATGGAAGAAAGCTCATCTACATCCTGGTGCGTCTCCTGCCGCCTCGCAGAAGCAAATTGGGCAAACTCAACAAGCCAACAAGTCAAGCGTATTGGATGCTCTGGTTGTACAACAGGTTCTCGAAAGTCTGCAACGCCTCTCTGCCCCCTTGATTGGTCTGCCATATCCTGCCACAGAACCACCACAATGGATGACAAACCCAGCGCAAAGAAATGAGTGGATTGAGGGCTACAATAGGGACATGGCTCTGAAACATCAAGCAGAGATCGAACGCAATATCGCCCAACTTCAGGCTGCCCAGTTCCAACCTCCAGCCCCAAACGCTCCTTATCAACAACAGACTATGCCCTCTCAAGCCGCTTTCCCTCCTCAATTGCCGCCACATAATCCTACCAGCGCATCAGTCCCAGATGTCGCGCAGCAAGTGCAGAGCTACCTTGCCGCCTTCCAACACAGTGACAACAAAGCTGTGCAAAATCAACAGTTTGATTACAACAATTGGGCGAATCAAGGTGGTCAAGATCAGGGGTTGAACTACACAAATCAACATCAACCGCCGCGACGTGACCAGAACTGGGGTAATGACACCCACAACCAGAAGAACAACCGTTTCCAAGAAGCTCAAGCTGGCAAATCAAAGCGTGGATACGACATGAAGACAATGGGTTCATACGACGACTCACCTTTCGACGAGAACGGCGAATACAAGGGTAAGAAGAAGCCCTGCAGATTCTATCGTGAGGGAAAGTGTGCCAAGGGAGCCAAGTGCACTTATCTCCATGACTGAACGCCCTCTTCATATTCGCTGGTGTCCACAGATTCATGCAAAATCTTGATCTCCATGAGACATCTTGCTACACTAGTTTCCTTTGTTCGACATTGCATAAGCGGGCGTTGGGAGTGCGTGGGATATGAAAGATACCCAGAATCCCTGGACCTGCATCACAGCACAATTTCCCTTTCTTCTCTGTATTCTAGGAACATTTTCGAGCAAAGCATATCAGACGAGCGCGGTATAGGGATACATGCATATCTCATTTGTATTTGCGCAACGGCATTGGTGGATCTTGTTTTTGTCCATGTTCACACAGCGGGTGGATGAACGGAAGGACGATCTTGAACGTATTGTACACTATAAATGGGTGGATGTGGTGCACAATGTGCTGCGACGGATCATGGAGCTTGAGTTGGCTTTCTATCCAGGCCTGGCACTGGATGAGGTTTATCTGCTGGCTTTGAGCGTCCAATGGCTGGGTCTTGCTTGATCGCTTGCTCTAGGGAGAACAAGATCATCAAGAAGGTTGATCTACCTTGGCTGGCGTCGACCCGGCTGGTGTACAATAATTACATTACGAGCGGAGATTTAGTAGAATTGACGCTCTTGAGTGTGATACTGTCTTTATTTTGGATGACTTGTCGTGATGTGGTTTATTGTGGGTAGGGTGACTGTGGTGGAAGGGGAGGGTAAACGTTATTGAAAATGGGCAAGTACGTTCTTCGAAGAGCAGTTTGCTAAACAAGCCGATGTAGATAAAATAAGCAAGTAGGCCAGTAAGCCACGGCTACTGTAGTAAGCCGAAACAAAGCTTCTTTCCCTGGGGTCAAACAATCTGATACTGCTACACTCCATCACTCACAATCTCGAACTCCCCTCTTTCTCTTTGCCCTTTTTCTCCTCTGCCTCCAAAATCCGTCTCACAAAGCCTACAGTATCCCTCCTCATCCCCTCACTAAAGTTATGCCCAACCCCCTCATACACCCTATCATCAACTCTACACCCACCCTCCTTCCACCATCCTCTCTCCCGATCAGCAGCCTCTTTCAGAAAATCCAAGAAGGGTTTAGAGCAGGCGTAAGGCACAAGCTTATCAATGGCGCCGGAGCAGACTAAGATCTGCTTGTTCGCGAGATGCGAGGATAGGAGAGGGGCGAGCTGGGATTGTTGGGGCTTGGTTAGGGAGGATGATGGGGGAATTGGGGAGCTGGAGAAGAGGATGCTTCGCGGATCGGACTTTTGGAGTGTGTTGAGGAGGGCTGGGGGAAAGGAGGGACTGCCGAGGAAGGTGCTGCCGGGGGGTGTGGACGATGTGTAGGTGGGGAGCTTGGAGAGGCGGGCGCGGTCGGTCATTAGGTCTAGAGGGGATGTTAGTAAAGATGCAGTATGATGATAGAGGAATGAAACAGAGCTGGGGATGGAGAAGGAGAAGAATGGGTTGAGCAGAGGAGAGTGTTAAGCGAGAGGAAATAAATAGTATATACAACCATATAGCTCGGATCCATGAAAACATAAAAAAAAATTACGAAGGATGAGAAGGACGAAAGGTGGAAAGCGGAAAGTAGGTGGATTGAAAGCATTCATCCGTATTCAAAACATGACAGAACATCTTGAAGACAAGTTGGAATAACTCATACAGAATGGAAATCGTAGAACCTACCAATGTAATCAGGACATCCAATAATCACAACCCCGGCAGTAACTCTTGGTTCGTTGAAAAGAACTTGCCAAGCAGAGTGACCTCCTAATGAGATACCCATGACCAAATGCTGAGTGATAGAGAGGTCGTTTGGTTTATTGAAGATGTAGGATCCTAGGTGGTCGATTAAGAGGCTTGTGTCGAGAGCCGTGCCATGATAGATGCTGGCACTGGTTAGTGGAGGTTCTTGACATGAGACGGATTAAGTAGGCACACCTGTACATATCTTGGGCATGAGTTTCGTTTCCTTCTCTCCCTAATGATTGTTCAGTGTCTTACTTATAAGCGATTTTTATCAAACGTGTAACCGGCCAAGTCAAACTATCTCTTGGACAAGTATAAGATCTTCCATATTACTTACAGGATTCGTTCGCTAAAGCGTGGACTTTACGACCGCCATGGTTCCTCTGATCAAAAGCAACAGCAATCAGACCGACCGTTCTTTCAGAAGCTGGCCGCTGATTCCAGTCGTTGATACAGCTGTCTGCAACGCTTGCCATGATCTCTTTCGTCTGAAGCCGAGGATGCAGGAGCCAGAGACATGATACCGATTTCGTGGCGGGCGATATATCGTCTAAGCCGAACACATCGGTATTGATACCAGCAATGCAGAATGTTTTCGAAGAAACAGCTTTTGCAGACTGTGCTGTACCGGCAAGAGGATTGTTGGTGGCCATGTTGATGATCGCTGAGGGGTTGCTTGATTATTGCGGAGAGCGAGGCCCTTTTCAAGAGTCCGGAACAATTTTGAGGACTTTCAATCAAGTGGATTGTTTATTTGAAAGAAATGGTCCTTGTAACCGCAGTAGCGATTGTCAATATCTTAAGTGTAGACGAAATAGAGTTTGTTAATAGCAAGCACACTATACAACCTTGACTAAGAAATGCCCTTTCGGGCTGTTCCGAGGCACAACGTCATGAGATTGCCCTTTCCCTTCCGAGTGCTGATTGATGCAGCAAGCGGGAAATTAAATGCTGTGCAGTCCAGCAAGGGCAGCTCGAAACACGAGGAAGTTCAATTCATATCCAGTTAATTTTCAAACACACAAAGCCGGACAAGAAACATAAACATCGTGAAATTTTCCCAAGAGTTCAACGACTCGTTGCATCCTCCCCGCGTCTTCTCCTGCACAGCATCCGTTGAGCTAGCCCAGCTCCGGTCACTCGCAGTAATCAATCTGGGCAGTAAGGAGTTCCCGGTTTTTGGTCCGCCATGAGCACGGCACACGAGCAGTCTATAGGATCATAAGAAGACGAGAAGTCCCTCTGGGACGAATTCGTGGTGACGTTGTGCAAGGTCGAAGCGGAAACGGACTCGGAATCGAGGTCGCAGTCAGGGACAGTCTACGTTGCCCAAGCAGCTCGAGTCGAAGTATGGCACAACGCAATGAGGAGTCAGTTTCGCCGATGACAAGGAGTCCACGCTCAGATTCGCCCGTACAGTCGAATGGTTCGATTGCCAGCGGTTCAGCAGCAGCTGTACGACATTCCGGTCTGCGGACTGTGTTGAGCTCTGAAGAGACGTCGGAAGCCTCACCCGAGATCACATTCAACCCTCCGACTGGGAACGGTACCACGAGCAAGCATTCTACAGAGGCGACAGACTACATAAATGGAGGAATTCCACACGAGACTCCCTCGCCAAATGGGCAACTCGACGGGGCTACTGGCTCACCACATCTACAATCAGTCCTGAAGCATACCGGATCATTCCCCGCAGATCCAAATGCACTGGGAGCCGGCACATCTACCCCACCTGGTCGAAGGAGTGTTCAATTCAAGAGGCAGGACCCTGCCTCGGAATACTTGGGACATATCAGACAAGGATCGTGGGAGGATGGCGAGACACCAAGCAAGGACAGACGAGGGCAGTCTCTCATGTCAAAGCTGAAGGCATTGGCATCAACAGGCAGCTTGCAGACCCACAGCAGAAACCAGAGCAATACTGCGAATTCGTTGGAAGAGGGTACCGGATCCGCGCCTTTGTCTCCAACAATAGACCGAAACCCGAGGTTTCCACACACATTACAGGAAGAGGGCAGTGATGCAGATGCGGATGCGGAGGAGACGGCGGATGAGGGCAATGGGAATGCAAATGTTCGAGCCAAGCGGAAACGCCGATTTCGACGGCCACAGGAGAACTCAGCAAGCCAGACTGCACCAAATACACCACGAGTGAGGAACCTGGGGCAGACGGATTCTCCTGGTGGCAGCAGTCGTGGCATCCCTTTCCTTCCGCGCCGAGCTACGGATGGATCGTTTGAGCAAAGAGGGCATCTGTCTGAAGGAGAAGGGCGAGATAGACTCAATAGCCAAAGTGCTTGGCGGAGAGGTAGCTCATGGATTGGTGGTCGAGGTCTTACCTATGGAGGGCAGCAGCCAGGCCCTGATATGGATGGTACTCCTGGCCACGTACGAAGACCTAGTAACTTCCGGCGGATGACAGGACTTGGAGGAGGGGGGCAGAGCGACGGGGAAGGTCAGACTCCTAGACGACCTTTCCTTGGTGCCGAACGGGCGACTACGTTTGGTGCTCAGCGATGGCGAATGTTGAAGCACGGGCTCAAGCTGCTAGGACAGAAGAAAGAAGAACACAAAGTTGACTATCTGAAGTCTGCGGAACTCATGGCTGAGTTGAGAGCTGGTGCTCCAGCAGCACTTATGTTGGCTAGTATGATTCAACGTGATGAACATGGAAACAAGAGGATACCGGTACTCCTGGAACAGCTTAAGCTGCATATCTCTGATAGTACGGCCGGAGGAATTGAAGATCCGTCCGAAACAGAGCGCCATCTTGTCTTTCGGATTGAGCTTGAGTATGGAAGTGGACTCAATCGCATGAAATGGGTGATTCATAGATCGCTCAGAGATTTCGCCAATTTGCATCTACGCTATAAACTCCAAGGGAGTAGCGATAAGTACATTCAACTCAGGAGCGACATTGATTCGCGGCCAAAGCAACCGCGCTTTCCAAAATCTACATTTCCGTACTTTAGAGGTGTCCGGGGCCTCGGCGAGAGCTCTGAGGACGAAGTTGAGAATGGCCCTGCAGCAGACGAGACTGTGGGCGAAGCGACTCACAGTGAGACGGAACGGAAGAAAAAGAAACGTCGACCTTCTCTTGTTGGAAATCGTCGTAAAACAAGTCTCATTGGGATAGATCTCGGTTCTAATGCGAATGACGAGTTAGCTGCTGCTCAGCAGTCAAGGCAATTCGTTGAAAAGCAGCGGAGAAGACTGGAGCAATATCTGCAAGAAATGATCAGATGGCTCATCTTCAGAGCAGACAGCAATCGGCTCTGCCGGTTCCTTGAGCTGTCTGCGCTGGGAGTACGACTAGCTGCTGAGGGCAGCTATCACGGCAAAGAAGGCTATCTCGTGATTCAATCTGCGAAAGGCTTGGACATGAGGAGACTGCTCACGCCCCAGAAAATATTTGCACGGCACTCTCCCAAGTGGTTCTTGGTGAGACACAGCTATATAATTTGTGTCAATTCGCCCGAAAACATGCACATTTACGATGTCTACCTGGTAGATCCGAAGTTCGAGATCATCAGGAAGCGCAGCAAGCTTTCAGAGATGCGTGGTAAAGAACTTCTGGACAAAGCAGAGACAGCAACGAAACATCCCAAGCAGCACCACAGCCTCACATTACAGAATTCCGAGCGAAAGATCAAGCTTCTGGCTAAAAATGAGAGACAGCTAAGACAGTTTGAAGAGTCAATCAATTATATGTTGAGCATTACTCCGTGGGCCAAACCAAATCGCTTCGGAGGCTTTGCTCCTGTAAGAACTGGGGCATATGCTCAATGGCTTGTTGACGGAAGAGACTATATGTGGAATGTTTCTAGAGCTATCAACCAGGCGAAAGATGTCATCTATATTCATGATTGGTGGTTAAGTCCTCAATTGTACATGCGAAGACCTGCCGCAATCAGCGGAAAATGGCGTCTCGATCGACTTTTGAAACGCAAGGCGGAAGAAGGCGTCAAAGTCTTTATCATTGTCTACAGGAACGTCGAGGCTGCAATCCCAATCGACTCCGAATTCACCAAGTTCTCTATGTTGGATTTACATGAGAATGTTTTTGTACAACGATCACCTAATCAGTTCAAGAAAAACCAGTTCTTCTTTGCACACCACGAGAAGATTTGCATTGTTGATCATTCAGTTGCTTTCGTTGGTGGTATCGATCTATGCTTTGGCCGTTGGGACACTCCTCAGCACTCTGTTGTCGATGACAAGCCTACTGGGTTTGAACAGTCGGACCTTCCAAAAGATGCCGATCATTGTCAGCTGTGGCCTGGCAAAGATTACTCCAACCCTCGAGTGCAGGACTTCTACCAGCTGAACGAACCCTACGCAGAGATGTATGACAGAACCAAGACACCTCGAATGCCATGGCACGATATTTCGATGCAGGTTGTTGGACAGCCAGCAAGAGATCTTACCCGCCATTTCATCCAACGGTGGAACTACATCCTTCGAGGAAGAAAGCCTACGAGACCGACTCCGTTCTTACTGCCACCGCCCGATTACACTGAAGCTCAACTTGAAGCCTCAGGCTTGACAGGTACTTGTGAGGTCCAGATTCTCCGCTCTGCTGCGGATTGGTCACTCGGAATCACCGAAGTTGAGCACAGTATCATGAATGCTTACTGCAAGATGATCGAGGAATCTGAACACTTCGTGTACATGGAAAATCAATTTTTCATCACCAGCTGCGAGACCATGGGTGTCAAAATAGTCAACAAGATTGGCGATGCGATTGTCGAGCGTGCAATCCGAGCCTTCAAGAACAACGAAAGTTGGCGGGCCGTCATACTCATTCCACTCATGCCAGGGTTTCAGAACACCGTGGAACAACCAGAAGGCACAAGCGTACGATTGATCATGCAATGCCAGTTCCGTAGTATTTGTCGGGGGGAAAGCTCGATATTTGGACGCCTCAGAGCCGCCGGCATAGAACCTGAAGATTATGTCTCATTCTTCAGTCTGAGATCCTGGGGCCGGATCGGACCCAGGAAAATGCTTGTGACTGAGCAGCTGTACATTCATGCAAAAGTCATAATTGTTGACGACCGTATTGCTTTGATAGGCTCAGCCAACATCAATGAGCGTTCTATGCTCGGATCGAGAGATTCTGAATGTGCTGCTGTCGTTCGAGACACAGACATGCTCTGGTCGACGATGGACGGAGAGCCATATCTCGTCGGACGATTCGCTCATACGTTACGGATGCGCCTCATGAGGGAACACTTGGGTCTTGATGTGGATGCTGTCTTGGAAGAAGACCGCAAAGCCGAAATGGATCGGGAAGAAGCAGAGTTTGAGACTCGCATGAATGGCATCTACAAAGAGAACGATAGTGATGCGGATAAGTCTCCTCGTCCGAATGAGGACCACGTTCAAACTGCTGTCAACGAAGAAGGGTTGCATAGCTTCAATCATGATGTCGACTGGGAACAGGAAGATAATCCAAATCTTCAAGCAGAGGCTTTTAAGCCTGTCACTTCTGATAAACGAGTCACGAATAACTCAAAGCACGCAGCCGAAGTTGAGGGCGACGGTCCTGATAACTGGAAAGCGGCCAAGAAGTCTGGCCTTGACCGTGGAAGAGATTCGGTGCTGGTGGATGGAGGTTTGGAGGTATTGATGACTGACATTGCCTCAGAAGGCAAAGGGACACTGAATCATCCTGCAAGACCTCACCATCGACCCTCGGCTCACAATAATGACATTGACGGTGGCACTGGTGGAAATGATGGCTTGCCACCCATGCCGCGCCTTCCGAGAAGGACTACAGAGCAGCTGGGCCTAAGTCAACTCTCTCAACTTCCTCCTCTTCCTGCCATGGATGACACAGACATTGGTGGCCCACCAGTACACTTCGACGTTGGAGGAAATTCAATACCGAAACCCTTCAATCCACTAACGGCAGATATTCAACCCGTGAATATCGACAAGGACTGTATGCGGGATCCTCTTAACGACACTTTCTATTATGATGTCTGGCTCCGTGTTGCAGGAAACAACACTAAGATTTTCAGACAAGTCTTCCGATGTATGCCAGATAACGAGGTCTCAAATTGGCACGAGTACAGAGAATACATGGCATATGCTGAGCGATTTGCAGAGGCACAAGGTGATACCAAGAGCACTGAAAGACAGGGAGAAGAGGCTCCGGGGAAGAGTGGCCCACCTGGAGCGACCATGGGCGGTAATGGGGTGATTTCCCAAGCAGTCGGCCATGTCTCTGAGAAAATTCATGGACAAGACAGCCAACATCCTCTGGGGACTGTTGCTGAATGGGCCGATGATGCCGATAGACGCAATGCAATCCAACATGATGCCTCTGCTACTAGTGAGGCAGACATGAATGGCCAGCTAGATGGTACGAATGAGAAAGTCGCGATGGGCAGAGCATCAGAAGAAGCGCCTTCCCCTATTCAACCAGCTGGAGATGAGACTTTTCCCTCTCTTGACTCCACATTGCTTAGCCCTCCTGCTACTGAGTATGAGAAGAACGCACAACAACATCGGAAAACTACTTTCTCTTCAACGACATCCGGTGACAAGGAAAAGAGCAGTACTGCTGGAAGCAGCACTTTGGTCAATCATGGTTCTACTAAGAAGCGCCGCCGTGGAACTACGAAGGGAAGTCGCAAAGGTTTCTCTGCTAGTGATGATCTAATGAGCCGAGCGGATGCTGAGGAGCTTTTAAGTATGGTCCAGGGCCACCTGGTCATGTTTCCATACGACTGGCTTGTCAAAGAAGAGCTCAACTCTAACTGGCTATATCAAGTAGATCAGGTGGCGCCTCTACAGATTTAGTAAGTCAAGACATCTTTCTCTTGATGAATTACACTAACAGTTTCTCAGTAACTAGATATTGTGACGATCAGATAGCCTTGTATTTTTGTATGATGGGTATAACAGAGATGAAAAACTTGCATAGCACGGTTTAGGGTATTTGTACATTCTACATGGAGCGAAGCGTTGCTTCTTGAATTTTAGACTGTTTTCATCATACTCTCTCGCTCACCCAAATTGCCCCACGACATCCTGCCCTGATCAAACCTGTCAACAATTCATGAGGAACGGCTTTTTGTGCATCGTTCTCCACTGCATGGTCCAAATGTTCCAACTCTTCATCCCTTATCCTCCTTATATTGCCGATTAGCTCCTTTAAATCTCCTCCAATCGTCTCCCCAGACTTCTCCATTTGATCCGCCATTTCCAGCAAAACCTTTACCTGCTCATTGTAATGTGACCCAATCTCCGTCTCAACCGCCTCCGTACACGCCATTGCAGCCTCCCGGCCCAATACAGCAGTCCCCCACCCTAACGCAGATGCCGCCACTGTCCAGACAGGATACATGGCTGTAGGCCGTACACGGTGCTTTGCAATGAGCTCATTGAAGGTCCTGAAGTGTCCAGCTTCTTGGTCGTACATGTGCTTCATGAGAGGGCGGAGATGTGGGTTGGAGCCTACTACCACGGGGGTTTGAGCTGTGTAGATTAGACAGGCTGCTAATTCTCCTGCTTGGTTGACGCGAAGCTAGCATATATACTATTAGAATACACTACATGTATATGCTTCAACATCTGCGGGACAAACTAACTGCGCTATCCAGAAATTTGCGTTGCGCTGGTGTCAATGGCTTGCCTCGAGGAGCCGGATTCGAGGCTGCCTCAGCACCGGCTCTTATTTTTGTTGCTTGGGATGCATAGTGTGTTTCTTCTCCTTGTCTGATGTCTGCCGTGTCGCTGTTACGGCAAGCGGATGCTGAGAGGTTGCGGATTTGGATCTTGTTTTCTGGGTATGCTCTGAGACTTTGTTGGTGGAGGCGTGGGACGAGGAATTCGTAGATGGGATGTTGAGATGCAGGAATTGCGAACCGTCTGGTGGATAATGAAAGAGACATTTTGGATATTATTTTAAACTAGAAGGAGACCTTAGTTTCTGTATAGATACTCTTAGTCAATTGAGAAACATTGCATTCATACGTTAGACCTTCAGAAACAAATCCACACTTGCGGCTCTCGAGCGCGTCATGGTTTTGCACTAGTCATGTCATGTCTTGGCCTCGAATGACTTGGCGGGGATTAACTTTGTTCCGGCCCCCTTCCCACCCGCATCGTCACCTTCGAAAGTCACGGCTGGGTGAATACTGCATCAAAATTTAAGTACAACAGCAAATCCTTCCCATTGTGCTTGGATTTTCGCACACTCATATCTTTCAATTTCCTCCTCTCCATTCTTTACGTTCACACTCCATCGCTCACGAGCCCCCAAATAAATCAGCACCTTTGAGAACGCGCTTTGCGAACATCTTTGAACCTTCGCTCCTCCTTTCTTCGCCCCAAACACCCTGCATCTGCAGTAACAAGCCAACCTGCGCTCACCATGTCAGACATCGACGACATTGACGATGAGCTCCTCGCTCTTGCAGGCGATGCCTCGTCTGACGAAGAAGACAATGTCCCAGCCGCAAACGCCAGCAAGTCCAGTTCAGGATCTCCAGATCGGCCAGCTCCTGGCAAATCCGCGACAAAGACAAGCAAGAAGACAGGCAGGAAATCAAATGACTCTGAAGAAGAGGGCGAAGCGTGAGTGCTCTGCCCCATCCGACGCGCTTTGATAATGACTTCCAGAAGTTCATCTAGCCACTCTTCCCCCCAATCCCTACAATCCGCTCCCATGGATGAGTCCGATTCTGATTCCGATGGTCCTACCTTCGAAGACGATGGCGAACGATACCCCCTTGAGGGCAAGTTCATCAATTCCTCGGACAAAGCCCGAATCTTGGACATGAACGAGATCGAGCGTGAACAGGTCCTTGCTGAGCGCGCCCAAGAGATCGAACGAGACAGACAAAACAGAGCCCTGCGACAGCTTCTCAAGTCTCGAGAGAATGAAAACAAGCAGAATAAGAAACGCAAGGCCGGAGCTGCAGACGTTCAAGAGGATCCTCGCAAGACCCAGCGCCAGCGAACAAAGCTTGGTGGTGGCAAGGTTGGAGAAGCAAGCTCTGGAATTGACAGCCTCAAGCGCGCCCGAGCTGAAAAGGACGATCGCCAGCGTCGCAGGCAAGAAGATAAGGAGCGCAACAAGGGCCGAAGCACTGCTCGAGACGATTACTCTGATGCTGATGCAGATGGAGACAGCGAGGTTGAGTGGGATGATGGCAAGTCAAAGCACAAGAAGTCCAAGTCTCCAGATTATCGGGATGCCGAGCCAGCTACTCTCGCCGAAATCCAAAAGGTCAGAGTGGGTCGCAGCAGATTCGCTCAGGTCTGTTTCTACCCTGGCTTTGATGAGGCTATTACTGGTTGCTTCGTCCGCATCAGCATTGGCATCGACAAGGAGACTGGTCAGAATATCTACCGCATGGGCATTATCAAGGGTATGTAATGATCTTTAATCAATGCGGCCTTTACTAACGCTTTATCAGGCTTCGTCGAGGATCGTCCATATGCTATTGAATCAGCCACAGGCAAGCACTTCAAGACCACACAATATGTCCGTGCTGCTCATGGCAAGGCTGAGCGAAACTGGCCGTTCATCAGCTGCTCCGACTCTGGCTTCACTGAGGTTTGTGGATCATTGAGTTATTGCTCTTAATCCCAATACTAACATGTCTTCAGAGTGAGTGGAACCGCTACAAGATCACATGCCAAGCTGAGGGTGTTCCTCTTCCGACAAAGCCAAAGTTGAACCAGAAAATGATCGATATCAACAATCTCATCAACCGGTCCTGGACCGAGGCTGAATTACAAGAGAAGTTGACCAAGTCAGGTGCTCTTGTTCAGAAATTCATCCCAATCGAAAGAAACCGCCTTAACGGCCTAATCAAGGAGGCTAAGGCTCGTGGAGATACTGCAAAGGAGGAGGAGCTTCGCAAGGAACTTGAGGCACTTGACGGACCCAAGTTGGCTTACAGCACATCTATGCAACCATCGCCAAAGAAGTCAACCTCTTCGCATGGGATGAGCCAACAAGAGCGCTTGGCTATTCTCAACAGACAAAACCGGCGGAAGAATGCCGAAGAGGTTCGCCAGGCACAGATCAACGAGCGTCGTGCTGCAAAGCAGATTGAGGCCGCTGTTGCTCGCGGAGAAGTTGTCGCTGAGGATCACTCAAGACGCCTCAAAACCCGCGCGAAGTTTAAGCATGATGTCGCAGACTCGTTCGGAGCAAAGGACAGTGGTCGAAGTGGTACCAACACTCCTTCTGTTAGCACCCCCAACCTCACCGCCAAGAAGCCCTCGACACCTATTCCTGCTCTCCAGAAGCTTCAAGCTGAGAAGAAGGGTATCCCATCCCTTCGGAAACCCTTGATGGATGACGACATCATCGGCTCCCTTGATCTTGGTATTGACATTGAGATTTAGAAGTTCGATTCTTTCTTATATGTTCAGACTGCTTGATGTTCCCTTGGGACACATCTCGGCTCGCTTAGATCACGGATGGATCGATACTCGCACTTGGGAGCTGATTCGTTTTGCCATGGCAGACATCAACTTATCAACTTTATCAATCAAGTTCGGCAATGTACCAGTACAGGATTTACAATTGGCTGTCAGATAATTCGACTAGCTCGACTTTATACATCAACCGTTTTGCTTGCTTGCTCATTTGGCAGGAGAATGAGACTTCGCGAGAGCGAGGCAGGCATAGCATCGCATGGCATGGAATCACATTGCATCGCGAGGCGTCTTGCTTCTTTCTTCCTTTCTCCGCTATATTTTAGACGCGAGACAAGCATTCTGATTTCTGATGAATTGCGGGCGTTTTTTGGACCTGCCTGGGTACGATTTTGTACCCTGTCCCATTCTAGAATGCAATAAAAGAATCGGTACCAATCCCCCTTAGCCTGTCTTTGTGATGCGAAGGTAATTGAGTCTTTTCCTTTTGTTCAGCCTTGTCTTGCCAATTTTGGAACGGAGAGGTACGTAATAGGAGGTGATAGAGTTTGGCTTGGAGCTACTAGAAGGAGAAGTTTCTCTGTGAGGCACTCGGAAAATCTCATCCAGTCCTGATTGAGTCGGCCCGCTCACTGGCTTGCTCACCGAGGACCATTCCGAACTTTTAGTGACCTAACACTCCATGGATACTAGATTGGATGAGCTCGACTGCTTGTTTTAACTTTTTGTTGTTGGAATTTAGATTGTTTCAAGCGCTGAAGTTAATTTTCTTAGTTTAGTTGGTACAGACTTGCGCCCGATGTCATGGATGAGGGGCCTTTCCCAGTATGCAGTGCGAAAAGTGGTCTGGAGTTTGTGGGGAGGAGATCCTGGTGAGGAGAATGAGAAGGTTGTGGTGATGAGATGGGGTGGGATGTGAGAACTGGACTGGGTGAACGTGTACTGCTTGCTTTCGTCATGGAAGAGGCACAGGACTCCGGACTTCACTTCTTTGGACGCGGATTCTGGAAATTTTCTCTGCCGGAAGTAGGAGACTCTTCCAACGGTCGGACACGGATCGGTTTCTTCTCAGCGACGATGTCCTAACCCAGCGCCAGGACATCGACTTGTGCCAATAGCACCCGCTATCGCTTGAGCTTTCTCCTTTCGAAAGAACCTGCTTACTCTAAGGAAAGTCTATCTTGAACCGGTTCCATGCGATACACTTTACGGGGTCTTTCACCTGCGTCTGCAGCCGAATGCATTCGGGTGTGCATTGGACCCGATCTCGAAGTCTGCTCTGGTCTGGTCTGGTGTGCCGCTCTCGGACTTTTGGGGTCAGCTGTCAGGCTTCGGGCAATCGGGGAGGAGACTCTTGAGACGGGAGTGGAAAGTTTACTGTCGTCAGGAGGGGGGAGAACAAGAATACCCGACAAGGCAGGAAAAGTCTATTGACGAGACGAGGGGCGGGAAGTACGTTGTTGAGATTGGATGAGCTGGAGCTGGAGTTGGAGTGAGCTGCATGTTCTAAGAATGGTGTGTGTGCGCGCGTGATGGAGTTATCCAACACAAGAATGCTGGCTTGTTTGATGTTTCTATGTTCTCAATTCGCTATGGGACATGATTGGATGGCGTTGGAGAGGGCTGGGGTGACTATGGATGTGATGTGCATGGTATATCCTCAGAAGTAGGAGGAGCACTGTGAGAAAGAGGGAGAGGTGGGATGGGCGAGGTCGCCTTGTTTCTGTCCAGAATGAAGACGGTGCCATGGCCCGAAAAAGTTTATCGGGCCTTTCGAAGTTTCGCAGCTTGGCCTGATGTCATGTCACGATGATTGCACCATTGGATGGATGTTTGGTGCAGCAACTTTAGAGTAAGTTTCATTCTACTGAACACAGATCAAGCTGAAGTCTGAATAAGAAGAAAGGATAAGTCAAATACGGCTCGTTGCAGTGTGAGAGTATCATTAGACGATATTAGGTTGACTTCGGGCAGCAAGAGCAAAAGTCAACAGAGAGCAAGAACTTTTAGGATTTTTGTTTCGTTTCCAGCCGAACTTAGAAGCCCGGCCTCCCTGTCTGTCTGTCTCCTCTTTCGAACTATGGCAGCGCTGATAAGTTCATGGGGATTGACTAAAAGCAGAGGCAAACTTCAGACTGTTTCCGCATCGGGAGGGAGGGGAGGAGTTCAAACAAATTATGCATGCATAGCCCGACCTCGCGAGTGACAGATGACACGACTCGGGCTCGGATGGGCGATCAGGGGCCCTTCGCTCATCATGGAAGAGAAAAGCTTGTCGAAGTTTAATCGGGAGGGGGAAGAGAGAGGGGGTATACCGATAATGATATGATATGATATGATGGGTTGCAAGGTAAGATGAATGTCGTCTCATGATTTGAAAAATCAGAGTTCTGGAGATGCTGTCGCGAGGCAAGGGGAAGTTCGATGTTCGATGTTCGATGTTTGATATTCGATGTTCGAATGGCACTTCAATGAGAATGGAGACGAAACTGTTCGGCAGCGGCAGCGGCCTTATGTATGGTAGGGATGTCAGATGGGGAGATCGATGCGAAGGGGTTGTATTCGGCGAAGCTGTGGAGTTTGGATTTTGTTCTTTTCTGGAATCTTGGGATGCGATGATGGGGGCTGAGTCGGTTTCATGTTGTCGATTTGGGTGAGGGAGGGGAAGATGGTGATTTGTGTTTTCATTTTGGGGGGGGGGGGGAGGGGGCCTTGGAGAGTGGAGAACTTGGAGAGACCGGATGATGGAACTTCCTGAGTCCTGAGAGGAAGTGGTTCTTGAGCATGTTTGAAGTGTTTGATGGTCCGTGGCTGTCACTTGCGAAAGAAGATGGATTGATTGGAATGGTTGTTCTGACTCTCGTGGTTGTATTTTGTGTTTGGAAACTTAGCTGTCAAAGCTGTAGTGCTGTTTTTTAAATGTTACGATGTCAGAGTAGTCCTGTCAAGCCGTCATCCGAACTCGAGAAAACTCGAGTGTATGAGCTAACAGACCCCGTGGATCATGAATACGAGCACCTAAGGGATGAAAACTTAGGCTCAAACTCCATCTTTTTGAACTAATTCCTGAATTCTGAGTGTCAAACTTGATTTTTGGCTTCCAAGATGTCACACGCTATCTCACACGGTGTCATATCGACGCTGCCATCTGAACACAAGTCGTTTTGAACAGGACAAAAGGGCTGAAGTGGAGGTGGCTTAGTCAAAGTGAGGCCCGGCTTGCTATCCGTGAATGTCGCACGGAGCAACTTCCTTTAATAGATTTCAGATCTCTTCTGACTTCAAAGCGGGACTGCAAACGCGCATGCCGTCGACGGCATATCTTTCTCTCTCTCCACTGCTGTCGCAGATCATTCTGTGGTCCCATCCTCTTCAGGCTTGATGGTCTCCTCTCCACTTCCACAGCTCTCTTTAAGTCTCCTTTGGGTGTTGTGCTTACATACTCGGTAAATAAGCGAGCCTCTAGAATTCAAGATCCATCTCTCCTCCTTATCTGGTGGGGTGATTCGAAACTTCGGACGAAAACGCGACGTGTTTGAGGACGGACGGGCCCAATGCAGGCCACGCTAAACACTAAACAGCATACCATACCATGATGATCTGCTTCAAGGAGCTCGATTGGGATTTGCAATTGGTGTTGCAGCTGTCATGGAGTCTTGTGAAAGGAAGTCTTTCTGCTTCGAAGTACAGGCGTCCTACCTCACGTCAGAGAGAGCCATGCTCTCCATCAGCCCAGCGCTCGTCGTCATCATCATCCCATCCTATTCCATCCCATCCATCCCAGGTCCGTTGCTCTCATCACCACGCCATGCACATGCCACATCCGCAACCAACCAAGATGAATGACTATTGGATTCTAGCCCGCCAAGGATAATGATCTTCACTCTCGCATCGAAGACGGGTCAGTGTTGGTAAAATGCAATGCGGTAGTGTACGGACTCTCCTCTGTCTGGTTGGCTGGCTGATGGCATGAACACGACGAGCGCTGCACTGTGCTGCGCCTTCGTCTTTGCCTTCTCGAAAGATCGGCTGAAACGACGGACATGCTCTGGAGAACTTTGAAGGGATCTGAAGGGTCGTCCAACAGTCCAATTGTAGGTCTGAAGTCTACTTACAGGAAAGTCTCTGTCTGCAGGAAGTGCTTCAAATGCGTGCGAGCGAGCTGGCGTTTTGGGCGGGCGGTGCAGCATCCCAGCAACGATGAAAAGTAAGGTAAGGTAAGACTAGAAGGCCGTGCAGAACTTGAAACACGGGGCTCTTCTATGTCGGGCCAATCGCGCACTCTCAGACGCTTGGCCATCGACATGCATTCGCACGACCATCCATACACATCCGCATCCCATCGACACCCGTTGCCTCTGACTGGTCTGTCGGTACCACAAGCAGCAAGATGGTGGCTTCTCTACGCTTGTTCGTCATCCATCCTCTGCAGACGGCACCATCTGATTCAGCGGATGGGATGCAGCATACACATTTCAGTTGCACCTGCCATCGACAGATCCCAGGCAATAATCATAGTAGTGGGCTGAGGAGAGTGATGGGAGGGAGGGATGGCAATGCTCCGAAGCTGATGCGGAGGGCGGAGGACAGTGAGGGAAAGAGGGGAGGCAGAATGCATGTGCTGGCAGCTGAGTACCGCCCTGTTCTATTTTATCTCAGTCGGCATGTCTGTACAGCCTGGACGGGACAAGCATTTTGGCTGTCTCGTCGTGAGAGGGGTTGTCTAAAGCGAGAACGGTGTACTGCGTGGCCAGATGTCAGGACAGTAAGTACCCAGGTACGTCAAGTGCTTCAACAGAGGGAGGACGGTTGAAGTGGCAGAGTTGCACTACGGCGTCACGATCTCAAGAATAGGAGCCTCATGCAGCTGTAAAGTCCAGTGCATACGAGGCTCCTCAGCATCTAGCTCGAATTCGCGTGGCTGCATGTTCTCAAGACAACGCAATTGCAGCACCTCGAAAGATCCCTCGCCGGCGTTGTTGCTAGCTCTCCCAACTACCGAGCTTTCCCTGCATCGGTCCGTGTGTCGACGGTCAGACGCTGTATGGCTGGTGTCACAAGTGTCCACCTTCTCCTGGGATCAAAGATTTATTCCTAAAACAAGAAGTTCGAGCTTTGGGGAAAACCGCATAGATGGGAAAGACATACGTCGGTGGTTGCTCAACACCCGAGCTTTCCGAAGCCTTCAAATGTTGCTGCAGCAAGAACGAAAAGAGTGTCAGATTTCGGTTGCGTGTATCAACGGTGGTTCAGCATAACTCTGTCCCCTGGGCAGATCCTCAGCATCAGTTCAGACGAGAATCTCGTCGTTGGACCGATCTTCGTAAGGATTGCGCTCGAAACGCGGTGGCCACACGGCCACACCTCCACTTACAGGGGTCTACCGACCACAAACCCATAAATGGTTCATCAATCATCGATGGCTTGATCTAGGACCCTTGACTACTATCGACAAGGCTCCGAAGATGGATCAAGTCAGCATGGGTCATGCTCGCAAGCCCGTGTGGGGAATCTCAACGTCAAACACTCGCCGAGTCCAGCATAATCAATGCACTATGCCACCACACTCAACATCTCGCTCGCGGGATACTGGGAACGGATTTCAGCTTTTCTTTTCTTCCTCTGTATCTGAGGTGGTGCCTCATGCTCATGTCGGTCGCCGGTCGCCGCTGTCTCTTCACTGCTGCCGTCTCTCTTCCACTAGCCGTCAACAAACGTGGCCAGGTTTCTCATGCATACGCGAACGACCAGCCTTACATCGTCCAGGTAGCTTGAAGGCCAGACCCTTGCCTTCGTCCTAACTTTTGACCTCTTTTTCTCTTCTCTTTGACCAGCAACTTGGTCTTATCCTTATTCGTCGACTATTAATATTCTTCGAAGCAGCAGTTCCTTAGTTTCTCGGCGACATTATCCTGAAGGAGTGGTTCGCAATATATTGAGTAGCCAATCTAGTTGACGTCTGGTGAAGTTTCTTCGTCCAATAGCATTGCGTCCGCCTGGTATATCCTAACGAGGAATTCTCGAAGTCAATGCCTCGAAAGCCTCCACGTCTCGGGAAGAAGAGATAGATCCCAGTGTTGTTTCTTCGGGCCTTGCTAGATCCGTTCTATCATTTGATAAGCTGAATGTTTGGACGATAACACGATACATTGAAGCTTCCCAAAACTGTTTCAAACGTTTCCGATGGTCAAAGCATTGTCGGACGTCGATCCTACCACAAGCCTCTAACTTCTCGCAAGATCTTTCAGCACTTGAATCACGCTCTACTGTCAAAGCCACACGCCAAAGTTTATCTGAACCGAGAGCTGGACTCTTCAATCAGATCTATCCATCTATCAGAAATCTGAAACACCTTACTCCGATCATCGTAGATTAATACTACATATCCTCGACACTCCTCTCTTGGACCGGACGACTTGTGAGGGGCCTTCGAAAGGTTAATATCTTGATTCAGACGGCCACTATCGACCGTCCTCTTCGACACTGAATCCGATCAATCCACACTTCAAGCAACAACCCCAGACGAACGTCTCCCCATGAACAGATAGTCGTGGCTGGCGAAGACATAGGTGGAACAATTCAGTACTCATCAAGCCGACAAGATGGACGTCACATCGCTTTTGAACGCTAATTCCCTTGCTGTTGAGCAGCAACGGAGGGAGGAAAAGGATGCTGAGGAAAGGAAACGCTACACGCCCACGAAGGTACCGAGTCGCAACAGAACGCCCTGGGATGCTGGTGGTTATTCACTTCCAATCAATACCGTATCCAATCCAACGACGCCGCCTCGAACGGAAGAGGTTGAACGCCGTGAATCACAGAGCACGCCGACTTCTCCACGCCATAAATTTTCCGACAGTCGCTCTAGTCTTTCCTCTTTTACATCCTCTCTACAATCGGCTTCCCATTCGAGGTTTTCTTCTCTTTCGACTGTGGGAAGTGCCTATCCTTCGAATAACCTTACCGAAGCTCCCTCATCCATTTCTGGCCAGAAGCCACAAGCACTTGACTTCGTTCATCCATCGAAAATGGACGGAATTCAACCTGTCTATCCAACTCCAGGCGGGAGCATCTCACCTACCGAGTCTCTCGACGCACTTGCCCTGGTGGCGGAGAACGAAATAGCTGGTCAACAAGCTCGACAAGTGGCCGAGGAATCAAAAGCAGCATCAAAGGACGACATGTCCTCGGATCTCGAGAAGATCGAGCTAGGCTCCGGGCGACGACCCAGCTCACCAAGCGATGCGATTCTGATTAAGAGGCCCTCAGCGATGCCGAGTCTCCGTCTCGAAACGGGAGACCGAGAGTTGAATGGAATGGATCGAATACAGCCGTGAGTTATTCATGATCATACAGTCCTTCTACTCATTTGCTTTCGTACTTGCATTCAGTTTTGTCATTTGTTCACTTTTTTCTATTTCGACATTCAACTGCATTCATTCTGTCGTTTGGAGTACCTACATGCTTTGGGCCCAAGGTGGTCCAAACATTTGTGGAGTCCGCTTGGCATCCGTGAACGACATCAAGTCGGCCGGATGCTGTCGTCAGCCACAATGAACTCTGTCTACACTCCATGAATGATTTTCAATATCTGGGTACATAAACATTGTATAGTTCCATTTCTGTGTGAATGGCTTTATGCAATTTACATTGACAACGCTATGATTCACACAACAGCCGGCAATAAAATCAAAATCATGTTGAGCACTACCAATGTTCCCCTTCTTGGAGGTGGCCATCTTCAAGCTCTTTCATCGTCTGGGCACGTTGTGTACAATTTTGCGACTATTCTCGGGCGGTTTGAGCCTGTTGCGGAGTTGAGAGATTGCAATTTCCCAATCTGTTCTTCGCCGGCATGTGACTCAGGAATTCCTTTCACGAGCGTGAGGTTATTCACAGTCTCCAACCTGAGCTAGTTTTCGCTAGCGTCTTCCGCTCCCACCGCCCTGGCAGCATAAAATTCGTCCCTGCTCGAGATTTCGAGAGTTCGAAGGTACAAGCTGCGAAGAACTCCGACCAATCACGAACATTACTCATTGTTCTTGGCCCTCAACCTCATCTCTGCAGAGCATTTCAGGCCATACTAGTCACAGGGACTGTGTTTGTCGATATCCTTGTTTGGTTGGTGTGTCAAGCCCATCTTGCTGGGTGTGCCGGCAGCTGCGGGGGTCTCGCTGCGCAAATCCTTATTCAACCTTCCCCTCGTTATTTGCTGTGGTTTTGTTACTTCGAGTTCCACCCAAGCTTCATAACGCGGCGACATACTGCGTTGATTTCGATGTCCTGGTCAAAGTGACTGGATCTCCTGTCTGTTTCCAACAATAACTTTCTGGTTCGATACTTCCATTTCATTAGAATTTTACGCTTTCACATTGTTCATTCTACACATCAGACTGCTAACATCACAGCAGACATAGACAATTCCTCAGTGCACCACTTGAACACCACCACCAATCCCTAATCACCAAGTCCCACAAACGAGCACTGTCGGCACCTAGCTTTCCAGCTTCCATGACAGGCTTCACGATGTCTAACCACTCATCCATGGGCCCTCGAGGCGAGCCAACTCCGCCTTCCTCTCTTCATCCTGATCGACACTCTCCTACTAATATCCCAAACTATGCCCCTCCCGCTACACCTCCACAAAACCACGGCGAAGTTACTTCTTCAGACCAGATCTTGTGCATGTATATTCCAAATTGCGACACAGGTTCGCAGCTCCGCAAAGCCATCTCGCATATCTTTGGACGCAACAAGATGTGTACTCGCTTAATTCCCGCTCGTGTATGGGTCCACTACTGCCGCAAGCACTACCAACGAAGCCGCTATCGCAATCCCAAGGAATACGCTAAGCTACAGTGTGATCTTGTCCAAACGCAAATTCGACGAGTCCACGAGTGGAGTCTCGAGAATTCCTCTCGAGGTCTTCCTGGTGTCGTCCAGGACTGGGGCCTAGCTGTTCGAAAACGTGAGCAAAAGCGTTTGGATGAGATGAATGGCTCCAAGAAACGAAACATTACTGCCTTCGAGAACAGTGACGATGAGGATGGTGCAGATGTCAACGGCCGTGGCAGCAACATCTTACCTGCTACTGCCGTTCCAGACTGGCTACTCGAGCGATGTGGCAAGGGATATAGCACCCAGGAGATCCTTCAAATCTTCAACCAGCTGCACACCCAAATCCTTGATGACACCATGCCATGCTTCCCAGACATCGAGATCCTCCCAAATATTGTGGTTGACAATGATGAGCCAAAGTCTCCCAAGGGTTATACCAAGAGAGGCGTTGTTGGTGGTGGCCACAAGCGAGCTCAATCTCTTGGCATCGCTGCAATGAGATCTGACAGCCAATCTCATAACCGCCGCTTGAGCCACCCGGATATGTGGAACCTCAATAACAACATCTCCTCACCTGTCCAAAAGAAGCGGCGAGCAAATGGTGGCATGAGTGAAGCTGAGGAGTACGCTTTCGCTGCTTATCCCCGAGCCCGCCTTGCTGAGCGACCACTTCAGCGAGGACCTGGACAGATGGCCCATCGCCCTGCTTTCCCTGGTATCAACGAGAATGGAGTTGAGGATAGATACCCAAACCTCAGATATGGCCAAGCCCCTCTACCAGCCCCTACTCCTCAACGATCCGGTGGTCAATCAATGGCTGCTCATCTCGAGATGAACAATGTTCACGGTGGTAGACGTCCTGTCCATCAACGATCCCAATCCGATATTGGTGCTTTTGGCTATGGTCGCGAGTACTCTCCTTCCATGTCGTCGGCATATGGCCCCCAAGCTGGTCACTACAGCCACGCAAGCTATGATCAAGGTTACTCGTCCCGTCGTTCGGATATGGACAGTCGCTTTGATGGTATGTCTCAACAGTTCTCCCGTCGTCCAGATCAAGATGGGCGGTTCAATGAGATGCCTCAACAGTTTTCTCATGTTCCGACGCATGGTAGACACCAGAGTATGTCCATGATCCCCTCGACATCGGTGTACCAGTCTTCAGCGTACTACCCCCAACAACCAGCCACTCAATACCAAAGCATGCCAGCTTCCCTGCCACGCACCCGTATTGTTGAGACCCAAGAAGCTCATGATGTATTTACGAGCAGGCGCTAGTTGGTGCGACGATTCTCCTCAGCGATGATTTCCTTCCACTGTACATCTTTGGCGATGCTTTATGACACGACGTCACTAGATGATGCCACCTACTACTTTTATCTCTCTCTAATACCCTGGAACTACCTTTTCCAAGGGATTGCTCTGCCTCAGATTGAGTCTGTTGGCGCCAGCAGTCTCTCATTGTAATTACAAACCGAACCTCTCACGACTGACAAACAAACGCATGGCATGGTATGGATGGTGGGTTAGACGGATGGTTAGGATGGAACGAGACATGAGATCTTTTTGAGCAACATTGGCGCCAAAATTTCGGGATCTTTTGGTCGGGGGAGCGAGCAAAAATTCAAGCACTCATTGGGCGGCGTTCACACAGGAAGGGAGGGTAAACTGAACCTGCTAGGTGGTCCCTGGGGGATACAAACCATGATTTTGTTTGCCGTTTCCTCCTGCTGGTTCTTCTTCTGGTCATCTTGGTGATGGGATGGTTCGTACTTGACATCAAAAGTCTTCAGTACGAAAAACTGCGATGCTTTTCTTCTCACCATTGAAGGTGCTTCTTATACAGTATTAATATTGAACAATCAATGATTTTTGGCCTTTGGCCACTGAAGTATGCTTGCTATTATTGAACTTGATTATGGTGACTTGCATTTGCTGGAACCTGGAATCCTCTTCTCCTTGAGCATATATTGTTCTTTGCTTGAGTACACTGTCAAATCACACCACTTCTAATCATCATCTATCTCATGTATCCAGTCATTAACATGAGACAATTACAAGGGACCTCGAGAACACCTGCCATAGTCTACACCTCCTTTCCATACCTAGCCCACCTAGCCTATACCTACCTGCCAAGCCGGCAATCAACAGCCAACTCCCTACTTGTTCTCCTCCCTCGTAATACTCACTGTACAGTACAGCACGTACAGCCTGAAACCTCTGTTTACCAACACGTTTCTGATAAACGCCAGCAAGATAGAACAAGATACTAGAAGACTCCACATTGCGGGAGTGGCTGCATCGCATGCCATATTTCCTGTAGCTAAGAGCTATCATGGATAGCTTGATCGGACACTTGCATCTCTATGCACGCCATCTGCGGCGCTTGTGCGTGTGCGTATGTGCTTGTCGATGTGTATACGTATGTATGTGTATGCGACGGAACGATGCAGGTTGTTGCGATCAAATGGAGAGGAATCGGACCGAGGGGTAGAAGGGTAGAGGCGATACAGGTGCTTTTGTGCTACGTTGTTGTGGGTGATGTGACTAAGCGTCGGAGGTGAGTTGTGAGTAATTGCGTCTCAATGTCCAGTGTAACAGTATGCAGAGGTCTCAACGTGTGTGTACTGAGGCAGGGATATTTGGTGGAGAGAATACTTGGGGTCTTGGACTTGGGTGGGTAAGTGTGGATATGGGCGGTTGGGTTGAGTTGAGCTTGGTGGGCTTGGCGAAGATTGAATGGTGATTTGAGATCATGCAATATGATGTCATTAGGAAGAGAGTGAGTAAATTTGTTGCTGTTCAACAGCAGTAACGTTTGAGTTATTTATAATATATTTCTATTGTTTGTTTGGACATTGGGGCTGAAGTTGGAGCCTGTATTGGTTGAGGGGGTCCAAGGGGCAAAACAACAGGGAAGGATCAATCGAATATGATATTATGAAGCCGCATTGATGGCATTCTAGGGTGGGTTGGCAGGAGCAATGTTGTGCTATGTACTACCCCCAAGTCTCGTTGTTTACTCTGGTGACCATACACTTGTTGCTTTATAAACACCACAAATGAAAAACTTCTATCAAACCAAAGGGAGAAATAATACTGTAAGAAGATGAAGTTCTTATAGAAAGAATAAGTATAAGATGTAGACCTTGAAAAAAACAACGCAATATACAAAGAAGACGCTAGACAATTTAAAATGGGGAAGTGGGGCAGTCACGAAAAGGGGTTTAAGCGAGCGGACTGTAAATTGTCAACACGCGAATACAACATCGGAGAGAAGACGCGCCGATTCAAAGGCAAGGATCAGTATGGAGAGTTTTGGTATTGGAATAATAAAGAGTCACGATGAAATGAAGGTAAATATGAATACAATCAGAATTGGCCATTTGGCTCCGAGAGCTGGTCTGCCTCCTTCTGATGCTCATATTGACGCTGGTCGATATTCGATTTGATTCTATTTACGGCCCAGGATCACATTCTTGAAACATTGCCCGATTCAATATCCAATTCTCAAACATATGTTTCGCCTCCGCTGGCTTCTTCTCATTGACCATATGTCCAGCACCAAAGAGTCTCGCGTAGGACAATCGCCCTGCTCGGATGTAACTCGCATAACCGGGAGACGATGGGCTACTCAGTTTCTTATATGTTGTCTCTGCGCGAGCAGCGCATTTTTTGAATTTTGCTGTCTTGGTTCCGAGTGATGGATCTGGATCAGTCTCCGTCCAGACAGTGTTCAGAGCTGTATCCTTTACCAGCGTAAATGGACATATGAGATCCTGATCGCCCTGACCTAAAGTTAGTAAGGAAATCATAATAGCTTCTCTACCATGGACATACTGCGTAGAACAAAAAGTCAAACCCCGCGTTCAATATATCCTGAACTTCTGGGATGAAGCTTTTCACTTGGTCCCCAGACCTATCGAATCGTGTCATCATTGCTTGGCTACCTAGACTCCATGTGACGCTCGTAGGCACTCCGAATCTAATTTTACGATTGCGGTTGTTCATGAAAGGAGTCCATTTGTCCTTGAAAAATAGGTTTCTGGCTTCAAAACTAGCGTGGTCTTCATTGGCGTCGTACACATTTCGTCCAAACTTGGCTGCCCAAGTCTCGCTCCATGCATCTTGACAAGCACCGTAATACTCACACGGTGGCTTTTTACCCGGACGTCTGCATTCTTGGATTGCCGCTTTGCAGTCGCTGATCCACTGCGGCATCAGAGAACAATTGCTCTGTACGGCTGCAGGTGTTGACCCAGGGAGAGTGAGGGGCGGTGCCGGACCGCAGAGTAGCTTAAATGTGGCTTCGCCTGCCAATGCCGCATCAGTCCACGCATTGCCGATCACGAATGACTTGAGATTGAGATTTGTAAGTTTCTTATTGTTGATCAAATAACTGCCGATTGCCGGGATCCAGTGGCCTGAATAGCTCTCCCCGGCGATGTGGAAGTCGCGTCCTGCAAAGGACACTTGATTTCCGTTGAGCTTGAAAGTAGTCGATGGAAGGAATAGAGTGCTAATAAAGGTCGAGATGTCTATTGCTGCTGTCTGGCTGTCTTCGACGTTCGGTCTGCCCCTGGAGTAGCCGACCCCAGAGGGCTGTTCAAGGAAAACCCAAGTCAATTTCTCAGTCATTCGGAACTGATTTGTAATGAATTGTACAGCATCTGTTCGAGCTCGGTTGATGATCCTTGGCCCCCATTGATTGAATAAGCCGTATAAGGATGATGAACCAGGCCCACCGTTCATCCCTGATATAATCGAATTAGAGTCAGATCATACAAAATGTCCCGTACAGTTATCACTGCAAGGAAAAGAGATATCAAGAGACTTTAACTACATACATAGTACTACGGGATCCTTTGTAGGGTCAGTCTCGCTCATCACCACCCAGAAGAAGAGTTTGACTGGATTTTTGCCTGCTCCAGCCGGAATCATATAGCCACAAAATTGGTTGTTTACGGGAGCTCCATTGATGTCTGCATCGATCACAGGATCCCAAACTTTCTGAATGCAGATTGTGTTATTGCCTTTTCCGTTGTCGCTGAAACTCGATGAGCATTCTGCTGCTGCCCAATCCAGTTCCTCACCTGACAAAAGCGGTATTTGGAGGGGACTTGCGACAATACATGAGATGCAAGAGAGCAAAGCAAGAAGAAAATTCATAGCGTCAGTCTTAGAGCTTTCATCTATAGCCCTTTAATGACGAACGACGGACAAAATATGAATATGTTTTCGTCGTTTCGCGGCGTGAGTAGAGGGCGGGACTCAACGTCGTCTATCGGCATGACAGAGCGCGAGCGTGATCTCCCAAAGCTACAGATGCTACTTGTTTGACAACCAAACATAGTAGCTGTTACAGTTCAGCTCAGCTCCTCCTTGCCAAGTACTGGGCATGTCTCTGAAAATGCAAGGCGTAGGAGCTGAAAGTCATGTGGCTGATTCAATGGAATGTGCCGCTGCGATGGCTTGGGAGAGATTGCGCATCTGCAAGCGTTCGGAGATACTGAGCTGGCAATATTCAGCCCTATGTCAGGGTCCGAGCCTAAATAAATTTTACTATGCATCTTTTCTATGTGACATCCAGTGTACATGATGCATATACGCCAACACTGAATTTGTTTATGATAGGCAATCTGGTCTCGCTTGAAGTCCATGGTTGGCGATCTCACAACACAGACAGCCAACATGCCTGTAAATTGCACATGTTTTTATACAACAACTAAGCTACGGAGAATATCCTTAATCTTCCACTTCCTTCTTGATGACAAAGTACTTTCTCGGATCAGTGATACTGACCACCTGTAGCCCACTCGGATCTAGCTGATACCTCTCCCACATATCAATCCGAGCGAATCCAAACTCTAGATTTTGTCTCTCACCTTTGATCGTAAAAAACTTCTTCACAGCCGTTGTAGGTACATTTACTTCTGTGAGAACGAAACTTATCTCATTTGTCTTGTTGTCGTTCATCTTGATCACAGGGTTTATCTCGGCGCTGCGTGGAATGAGCCGGATCTCGAGATATTTTGGTGTTCGGCTGACGAAAGTGACGAAACGTTGATTGCTGAGAAGTCGTGCACGTCCTTTCCAGTCTTTCGTTATGAGCGCGTCAGTCTTTGTAGCTTCGTTCGGATCAGGCGTATTGGGAATGTGAATCACGATCTCGCGCAGCATCTGGTTGTTTCTCGGGTCTGTGCGATTGATACCTTTTCTCATAGAGAAGATGAGGTCTAAACAAAGTCAGTCGAAGAACAGGGGACATGTGTAAATAGACTCTGTACATACCAACAAGATATTTGCTTTGTGTTGGGATATAGTCTCCCCGATCATAGGCCCCATTCTCGCGTAGTCTCAGGCCTCGGTAGTCAACAAAGACATTCATGGTGAAGCACTTCTTCGGCATCATATTGATGGGTACATTGCCTGTATCTCTATCCGCTGGCATGATAGGATGATCTACCACAATTACTTTGCCAGCTTGACCAGGAACATCTGGGCGGACTGGAATTATTGGAGTTGGCCCCTCAGCAAGCGGAGGTTGTAGTGGAGGTCCGATGGGATCAGAAGTGCTGGGAGGTTGAGTCGGCTCCGGCTCAGGAACTCTGGATTGGACTGGGGCAGCCCAAATTTTCCGAATTCTTTGTACTTTGTTCGTGCTCTGAGCATCCACCTTTGGGTAGATGATGAAGTAATAAGCTGGATCATTGAGTTCCAATGCCAACTCAGCCGAATTGGGCACGAAATCCACGTAGCCCGATCTTGGATTCAGGGGGTCTGCACCTGGTTGCTGCTGGATTCCCTGATTGACTACTTTTGCAAGTTCACCAACTTTTAGTACCCTGCTCTCGTCATCGATTTGCTTTGCCGCCTCTGTTCCTGGTTCCAGTGATTGCAGGACTTTCCATTCCCCTGATGGCACGTCCTCTTTTGTGGTGTACAGATGGCGCAGCCTAAATTCGAACTTATTCTCAGTTGGATCATAGGTATGTCCGAAACTGAAGCGTTGCTGGTGAGGTGGTTGTGACAACACAATTCCAGAGCGATCCGGATGCGCAGAATCAAACTTTGCTAATTCTTCTGGTGGTCGGTCCAGCAGGCAGAGTAGAGTATGGTCATCAGGACGTATCCACTGACATACTGGAGCTCGCTGGTCGTTGTCATCAATAGTGTTCCAGTTTACCTGGCGAATAATATTAGCAGGTGCTGCAGGTCGCAAGCAGGCAGGGGCTTGAGCAGTCATGAAAATTGCATACAGTGATTCTCAGATCTGGCATGACTTTGACTATCTGGCTGCGGAGAACAAATCCGTAATGTGGAATTTGTGGTTTGATTGATGTGTTTGGCACAGTTGTCGATAGGTAGACATTGTAGAGTTGTTTGACGGCGGTCTTTACCATATCGTCATCCTTCTCAACATGATTTCCCACACTCAGAGCACCATCGATTAAACAATCCATCCAAGTGTCGTCGATGTAGAAGAACCGTATAGACTCTTCTGGAATGAAGGTAGGATCTGGAAATAGAATATGTGCCGGAATGTTGTTTAGGTAGAGACGGTCAGTGATCCATTTCAAGATTATGGCCCAGTCTGTGTTATTTTCACCGGAGACGTTGAACTCGTTAAAGACTTCCTCGCCAGCTTTTGAAGCTACTGTCACCTCACTGAGAACAGCCTTGGACATCGCAGCAGCAAGTTGAATGTTGTCGAGGGCTGTGGTAAGATGCCGGTCGCCAACTGGAATGACCCTGCGAGGCGGGACTACATGATCCCCAAGACGTGATCGTATGGATATGACTCCATCAAGGACTTTCTTGAGCGCATCGGAACGTGAGAGGAGCCCATTGAATTGTGCTCGGGCAATAGACGCAGCGCCATTGTGAATTTGGCTCCGAAAGCGAAGCAAAGCGGCACTGAAGGACGTATCTGATATTGCAAGGGTCTTGCCAAAATTCCAAGCAGACGAGTAGGAAAGATCCATCAATCCTGTCTTCTTGTCAAGAATTTGATAGTTTTTTGATGTGTTTGAGCCAGTTGGCCAATCTGGACTTGGAGAGGATGCCGGCTTGATAGGCACAAGTGGGCCCCGAGTGAAGGCGGCTGTGACTTCGCCAGTCTCACAACGCCAACGGGAAATAGTATACCCATGCCTCAGTCGTGAAGCAAGCAATTTGCTTCGAGGCTGTTTCTCAGGATCCAGCTCATTTTCAAGAGCCTCGATGATAGCATCATTAGGTCTCAGCATCTGTCTGTTTCCCGGTTTCGATTGGAGAGGCGGTATTTGGTCAGCGGAGGTAGGGCCATTTTCATTTCCAACGATCGCCATCATAGTATCGATGAAATTGATGGGATTCGGCGGGAGAGCAGTATATGTCCACGAGAAAAGTGATATCAGACCGATGCGTTCCTCTTTCTGTGCATCGGATGGCCCACCAGTTGCATCCCAGCCCTGTGCCTTGATGGTGGAATGAATGCTTTCAAGCGAAATCAGGTGCACGACTTGTGTTGTTGGAGTCGGGTTCTTGAAGGCACCCGTCCGAGCCGAGATAACGATGCTGAAAAGGCCTTCTTCTTCAACTCCGGCATCTGGGCAGCCGATGGTATTCACATTGCGAACATGAGCTAGGTACTTGTTTGACTCAACATCCTTGCATAATTTGTAGAAAATATCCTTCTTTGGATAAATGACCTGAGTTGTTTCCTTTGACCGTCTTCCAGTCTTGATCTCCTCCAATCCAGCTGGATCTGACTGATAAATTGGGAGCCTGTTGTTCTCCTTGATTGCGAAGTAATCCTTTGCTAACATTGAAAAGGCCCCACTAGCAGGCTGGCGTTTGATGTCAGCCGTTGCACTGTCCAAGTCCGCAAACTCAGGAACACCAAGATCTCGTGCTTGCTGCGCAGAGTCCAGTTTCAGATCTTCGACATCGAAGACAAGCAGGCGAACCCATGGGACCATTGATCGATATCTCATCTTATCGCGGTCTTCAGTTGGGTTGCCTTGACTGTCCAGTGTTTTGCCATCCACATTGAGATCTGGATCTCTCAGTCTTGCCCTATTCAGCGGATCATCATTTCCACCAGCAAACTCGGTGTCGGCATCCCGTTCCCACGGGAAATGCGGATCATTGATCACGATATGAGGCAAAATGCGTCCCTCATCTTGATGACCCTCTGGCGGGTAAAAACTATTGACCAATTTGGGGTCCAGGCTGAACTGCGGAGCCATAACCTCAAAAATTTGTTTCTCTGAGGGTTGAGTATCAGGTAGGCTCGCCGTCCCTTTTCGGTTACATATTCGGAGGCTTTGTTCATTTTGTTGACCTTTTGTGGAAGATATAAACTGCTCGGCGATGATGCAATAGTTTCCAGCTGTCAGACTTGGTTTATAATATGAAAACAGTTGCATGAAACCCTTTGGAAGTGTGGACTCGTTATCACCAGATATACCCCGAATCCGCCTTTCGAGGTTTCTCTGCGTCAGGAACCGAGGGCCATCCGGATTTCCACGAGTTGTTTGGGCGACCATGGCGAGATGAGTGCTGATGAGAACTAATTGCAGCCGCTCACGATCTGAAGGCTGTAGAAGTTGTGAAGAGATCTTTCAATTTGAAAGCCAGATATGTCACGATCACTTGAGCTCAGGAACGTGAACTTTCTGGCTGGGACAACATTCAATCTTCCTGCCAAGTACTCGTTGAGTGCTCGCTTAATTCCCAAGGATTTCTCGTACATGGTGGCTTAACTTTCTATCGTCAGCTGCCTAGCTGCTGCAGCCACAATACCATGGCGCATTTGGTGCCACTACTTCTCACTTTCAGCTGAAATTTAATGTCTCAGCCGTTGTGAGAATATTGGCAAACACCGAAAACTTGCAGGCATCCAGGATGAGATTTCGGAAAGTTCTTGGAGATGACCCAAATAGTAGCCTCATCGGCAAAGCTCGAGTGCTCGCTGTTGAATGTTGAGGTGTATCTCAACTTGGGATTTTGAAGCTCTACTTGGGTGGCCAATTCTGCTATGATGGAGAACGTTGCCATCCCAATCCATCTTTCGGCCTTTGTTCTCACGCCAGAGTGTGCTGAGAGCGATGGCCCCGATCGAATTGGTATCTTGACACAACCAAATTATATGGGACTCCGGCTTGATGAAGCCCTCATGCAGCATGACTTGCTGGATCACGTTGATTTTCATCTCACCTCACCCCCAGAAACGAATGCAAGACTTACGGATATTGGAGCTGCCCTTCATGATGCTGATCCTCCACCCTATCGTCGCAACCGAATGGGCGTCTATCTCCACTGGAGCCTTCCAAGATGTTACAGAGCCGCCCAGAAGACAAAAGAGAGTCAATCATCATCGGGCGTTCGTTCCGATGAAGAAGCAGATGATCTATCAACTCCGCAGTTCCCCACTGTCCCGAATCGATGGCTCGTGGTCCGAAGGCTGACAAGCCAGCAGAGCGACGACGGCACCATCTTGCCAGAATTTCAGACTTGGATTGTGGAAAGTAACAGGGTCCGTAGAATTCAGGATATCGATGACACTGTTGATATTGAGGTCGAAGTAAGCAACTTCATGCGAGGCAACACAGATCCAAGCGATCCAGATTGGAGGAAAGTACTTGAGCGCCAAGCGGAGATCTGTATCGGAAAACGAAATGAGTACTCAGGATGGCCTCATTCGAGTCCTGTTTGGAGAGAAGAAGAGCGGGGTGCCGAGACCGACCCGGATTTCATGGATCTGACAGTTCTCAGCTCATCAAACCCTATCTTCCCAGACTACACACCCCACAACGGAAGTGTGTTTTCAATCATAGACACCTTCAAATACCGAGCTCCAGATGGCTCTGCGAAATATCTTTTGGAGGCGAAAGCTGATTATTTTGTCATCGGTTGGAACGCTCTTTCTAAAAGTGATGTGATGGAGCCCCCAGAACCGACGAAACTTCAAACAACATTGGACAGTCTCAACCTCTCCCTCGCGATCCCGACAGATGCCTCAGAAAATGAGAAAGAAAGAATCAATTCTTTACTGGAAGTTAGTGGAAAGGCTCGGTCTGTCATTCATGGGGCGATATATGGAGTCCCGTTCAAGTGGGGCTCCAAACCTCCCAGTAAGGCCAAAAAGGTCGCTGATAAATTCGGCCCTAGTTTCACCATGGAGCCACTTTCGGCTGGAGTAACACCGTTAGATGGTATCATAACGTTTCTCAGAGCTCATAAAGGAAGCTCTGAAGTTGACACAATATTTGGAGATGATACTGCCGACGAAGTTGCCGAAATGGTGCTGACCATGTCCGATTTGCTGTATGCAGCAAATGACTCGTTCGATGAGCGAGCGAAGGCCCAGGACATCAATACCTACGACGCATTGTACGGAAAATCCATCTCATCAGGATATCAGTGGAATTTTGCTGAGGCTTCCGAGGCTGGGAAGCCTCCAAAGTCACCAAGTCCGGAGCAGTTCGCAACTCTCCTGGATCTTAACGAGAAGCAGGCTCGTTTTGACTCCTTGGATAGGAAGCTCGTCCAATTAAGGCATGACTTGTTTTGTGAATGGTGGAAGTACGTCAGCGACAAAACAAACATCCTGAACACAATCCAAGACAGGTTTCGTGCCAGAGTTAATGACCTAGCCGATCAAATCCGAAAGCTCGAGAATTCCACTTCTCTCTTGATAGCCGAACTCGAACAAGCAAATCAGAACCCGTCTTTCAAGAGAGTGACCGAAGACCCGTTTTACATGCGCAAGGAGCCGACGGTGTGTATTGCCGGACTGGAGTCAGGTTGGCCAAAGGACTTCTTGGATATACTCCCTGTGAGGGTTGACAGTATCTTGAGACCAAGCGAATCTGGTCTTGAACAAACAATCTTTCAAGGTGTCGAGAGTCCATTCCCAGCTGCGATACAGGCAACAGCGCTGAAGATCCTTGGAGAGTACAAAGCCCAGACATTGAACTCAGTAATCCAGTCTCCTCGAAAAGGATTTCAATACTGGGGAAATGAAAACCCTTTTGAGCCGCTATTTCTTGAGTGGGAGGCACTGTACTATCACATCGACCGTTCCAAATGGACTATAGGTGTGAAACCAAGTCCGGTAGGGCTTCCAACTTCGCACCTTCGGTACGGTGTTTCCGAAATCTTATCTCAGGATCCGCAGAATCAACGTGACCGTAGATGGATCAGCGGTCGAACATTGATCTTGCCTCAGCCGATATTCTCTTTGAAAGCCGCTGTCAAAGCAGTCCTCGACAGCGACCCCAACTCTCCATTCAAGGATCCTGTTGCACAGGCAGAGCTGATGCGCGGACTTGACATGCTCCAATTTATGTCATGTCCCCTTTCGGGCCTGCAAGAGCATCTCACAACTCAAGTCATAGGTACTCACGTCAAGCCGACGATAAATAAGCCAGGCAAGACAAACATACCTCTAGTTCCGGCGGCGCAGCCTGACATAGGCTTTACGCAGGATGTGTTGAAATTGATTGACTCTATGAGGTAACAATAGGATGCTCCGAACATTGGGATGTGCTAAACGCTGTCAGTGACATGACCCCTTACGGTAATTTGCAGGATTTCGCAGCTTCGGAGTACCCAATGCCGCCTTTCAAGTCTGTAACTCATGGGCAGCTCATTATCACTAAGGTGAGAGACCATCATTGGAATCAAAGATTAATTACTAAGAGGCTTTAGTTGAATATCATCGATAAATTTGGTCAAGGCGTCGCATTACCTGCCCCGAAACGGAAACTTCGGATTCCCCCGGACGTCCCAGAGTGTGTACACCCATGCCTTAGCGACTTCCTTATACCCGACATCGTCAACAATCAACTCAACACAGTATACCCAGAGCTACAGGCTCCAGATCACGGGACCTGGCCGATGAGTAGGTTCATGCAATTGACGCCAGCAATCAACCAAAATTCTCGCTTAAATGCAACTTTTGTCAACAGATCAGAAAGTACCGGTTTCCCATTCTGGCACGAGACAGAGAATGATAAGCCAGAATCCCCTATCTTTGGATGGATTGTTGTCAACTATCAGGATCTTGGACTTCAGTTCTTCCGGCCAGACGGACGCTTCTACCGCGAGGTTCGCGTTGGTGGCCCAGACAACGCTGTTCTCGGCTCGAAATGGCTACCATTTGATCCACCTACAGCGAGCGAACAGGCAGTTGCCTCTCAGCTTGATGAGTTGATAACGAAAATGATCGACAAGATGGACAATGGAAAATTTCTTAAGTCATTCTTCCACATGATAAACGGGGCTATACGAACGATGCCCTATGCACCATCTGAGTACTCCGGGTATGCGAATGCTCTGGTTGGAAAACCATTGGCATTGGTTAATGCTGGGTTCTCGTTAGAGCTTGCTACTCCAGCCTTGAGGGCTCAAAACACACTTGGGAGGACTCCGTTAAGTGAGCAAGAAGAATTGGCCTCGTACAGGTTCCCCATCAAGCTGGGAGATGCTGAGAGACCTTTTGATGGAGTTATTGGTTGGTTCGACACAGATAACAACACCGATGGCCGCACGAACTGGAACAAAGTCTATACTTATGCGCCAGATCCAGAAAATTCTGACTACGAAATGGCCTCTCCTCGCAACTTCATTCGTCTGTCTCCGCACTACCTAGATCCGGTGACGCTCAAGATAGCAGGCACCGATAAGGTCTATCAGACATACAGACAAGCCAAAACAGCCCAATACCTCATAAAAACTATGCTCATCGATCCCTATACGCCAGTGCATGCCTACAGTCCGATATTACCCATCACAAGTCTCTCTCTTCCGCCCTGGACCATCCAACAGGCCATGACACGCATGACAGCATTCTTTCGCCTGGGTCCTTGCCTGGTTTCTAGTGACGTGCCAACCGGATATGACGAATCTAGGAAGCTTGATCCGGCGACCTGGGCTGCAACCCAAGAAGACACTTCTGAATCGCCTGCGATGCCGGCTATTCGACTTCCCGTATCCGGAAAGCATGGTCTCTGGCGATGGTTACAGCCATATGACGTGTCAGGTGCCGCTCCAGAAGATCATCACGACACAAGATTCAACGAGATGGACGTCACCCAGGAGGATACAGCAATTCGCAAAGATCCGCCGCCGTACACAATGGTTGAAGGATATTTGCAACTTGCCCGACCTCTTCTGCACAGCGATGTTTTGACTCCATCTCCAGGAAGTTAATTGGGACTGTAAGAAGGACAATCACGAGTGCTCATTGGATTCAGATAGTGTTTCGTTTGTCTGCAATAGAAATCAATTTTACCAAACCAACATAGAAGCCCTTCCTGGAAACCGATGTGACACAGGCTCTAAGTCCTGTTGCTGAAATTTGAAAGCCAACTTCCCCCGATGGCACCAGCAGCCAAAATACTGAACAACCAAGCCAAAGACATATATATCGTGAGAACATTGCCTTGTATCCATGGCGCATGATGAAGATCTCCAGTCTGCTGATCCTGCACAGCACCCAAGCTCAACGAAGCCCAAATTCCATTATCTGGCTGGCTTTGGACCAGACCAAGAATGCCGTAGAACTGCGACAGAAAAGTACACATAGCGGTGACCGAGAGGGCAACGAGCAGGGCGTACGTTGCTAGGATAATAGCGAGTGACTGAACTGGCTGCTGAGCTGCAGTGCCTGTTACTGCTGGAGTGGCTGCGGAGACCTTTTGAGGTCTACGAGATGAACTCTCCATCGACTCTTCAACATCATTTGAAGTCGTGACTGCTGCTTGCCCACCTTTCACAGCCCTTGGGATGAAGACAATCGAGAGGCCGATCAGTGTTGCTAACGCCACTGACACGAAGACCAATGCAGCTAGAACGAGGTTGCCAGATAGATGAATCTGTTGACACATGCGCCAGTCGCCCGTGGTCGAAGAGTAGGCATCAGTCTCGTTTGGTGTCTGACAAGCAGTCTTTCCGCGCCCCGACACTGAAAATCTGGAGCAAGTAATGTCGTATCTCAGGACCTCTGTTCCGTTCCTCGAAGGATTTGCACCACATAGTACGAATGGACTTCGATAAAGCGTGAAAACGGGATCTTTCCAGTCCAAAGGTTGGAGCTGAGGTGGGAAGTATTCTTGCCGGACCCAGTCTCGAGATGTGAATGACACCGCGACGAAAGATAAGGAGAGGATGCCGAAGATCAAGGGTAGGGTCGAGCCGATGATGGACATGATTTTTGAGGCCATAGTGGGAGAGATGCAGCTACTGTGCTCCGTGTTGTTAAGTTTTTTTTCTGCTCTAGAATTATGAGAAAGTTGAAGAGCTAAACTTGAGGACTGGTTAGGGGCTCATTGGTGATCATGGACGGTACACCACTCTAAAAGCCAAACGAATCAAAACATCGCTTGGCAGTGGGCTGGATATTGTCCGAAAACTCACTTTAGCGAGAAACCATTATCCCCGCAGCTGAAAAAAGTAATAATCAGCTGGAATGTAAGGCGTTCTGGGCGTATGCACGCAAATGGACGTAAATCTTGGGGATATGACTTCCATAGGGAAGGATCCGTCAAGGCCAGAGAGCTGAAACACCGTCAAGCCACACTTATTGGCGGAGGGGTCAACATCGAATCCTGTGAAGGACACTTGGTACTGCTCCATCAGGCTCGGGTGAAATTTTTAACGCGGCAATGGATAGGCTGGGGAGATTTGAGACGATCTTGGCGAGGTCAAGTGTTCCCAGGTCGCCACTTTCACTCGCGGCAAACATCACATACTCCCAGAAAATAGAAGGATACACTTCTTACACCGCTATGGGTGAGCTTTCTGCTGAATAAATGCTCTCCACCCAATATGCAGTCCAACAGGCGTCTACGGCGGCGAATTGTCGAGAAGTACCATGTGATTAGTAAAGCAGTGAAGAAGTTTCGCAGGAAACCATCTGGAAAAAGTAGTGATGGGCACCTTGGAATCCAGTCAGCAGAGACGCATGTTGCATCGAAGGCGCCGATGGAAGGGTCGATGTCTGTATCGACACCACAGCCAGATGAAATTGATTCTAGAGCTCCTACCGCTACCTTGGAGAATACGCCAGCAGCACTCGTCAACACATCAGAAACTGCTCCCAAAGAGCGTGTCACCACACCAGAAGCACAATTGACGACAGCTCAGCACACATCAGATAACTTGCAGGCCAAGATTGCTCACCAAGTAACAGAAGTGAGAAGAATGGCAGCTGAGGACGAAGGACTGAGGATCTTAAGCGCAGATGGAAGTGGGATTCATCCTGACTGGCAAGACTTCATCAACCATGCCATAACCACCGAGAACATAATCGATCCCGGCCAGCCCAGCGTCACGTCTGGAGACAATGTTACATGCTCAAGCTCACGATTTTTTGGTTGTGTCTTCACAACAAATAGCGTACAGAGGGCATTTGAGATCCCCCGAATTGGTCACATAGAAGATTCGATTGTTCTCGGACTCCAGAGTGTGGGAGCAGCGAGCACCAATGTTCTTGCTGCAGATCTTGTGTCAGCTTTCGCTATTGATACTTCCAACCTCAAAGAGCCCGTTAAAACAATTATTTCAGCTCTCAGTAACGAAGTTGGCGGGGTATTGCGCCACTTCAGTGTTGTTAACGAAGATGGTTTGAAGAATGCATGCTGGATTCGAGCATTGGACACCAACACGCTTGAGGTCAATAACCTATCCTTGTATTACTGGTATCATCCACTAACGAGAATCCATCAGATTTCAACTGCTCTGACATGGAAGTCGACCAGCAGCGGTGACGTGGACCTCGGGCAGATTCAGAACTCCCTCCAAGATGCAACTGGATTCTTTGTAGAGGAATCAAAACTAAAATTTACTGCTAGTAACCCGCCGCTACTTCGTTTAAAACACAGAGCATTCATCACTCGGGAGGGAGGCGTCTTCTCAATTGGGTCACTTTTTGAGGTCATGGTCGTACTACCGGTTTCTGGATTTCTGATAAACCTGAAGTCTCGCACAGGCAGCTCCTTGTCAGCAACAGTAACCAGACCGATTGGTAATCTTGGAGGCAGTTGGGGAGATCTTGCTGACATACTGGGCGGCGGGCTTACTGAAGGCGTCATCGATCCCTCTGAGGCCGGTATCTTCGATGGATTTGAGTTGTGGAAAGTCTCGATCAAGCCTTCGGGTCGCTCTGACTTTGAGAGGCCTGAATCCTTTATGATCGGCATGTTTGTCACTCTAAATCTTCCTGGACACCCCCTTACGATTGGCCTGACTTATGATTCTTCGGCCAACACTTTCGAAGGACAGCTGCTATTGAAGTCAACTTATCAGGATCGACTGAATCCGAACTTCGATGAACTTGAAGATCTTCCCCGTGGCAAGTGGTTGACACTACTGGATCCGCCCGATTTGAGAAATGCTGGTCCATTCAGTGCACTTCCGAGATTCGTTCCCACGAGACTTGATAGTGCATCCATCACATACACCAAAGGCTCAGATGAGGCACCATATGAGATGAGCTTTTCTGGCTCTCTGGTGTCGGACAATACCGCGCAGAATTCTGGCAAAGTTCCGTTTCCATTTGACTGGAGTGGAATGACCTTGGAATACTTTCGTCAAGGTGCTTCTTCAGATACAGAAAATGATAGTGTTGAGACTCTGACGCTGAATACCACCTTTGAGCTGGACTCTGTATCCGGTCGCTTTGAGTCAGGCACCATGGATCTGAGCTTCACATCAACAACAGACGGCAATGGCACAACTTCCTGGACTTTGGGAGGCAGCGTGCAATACATTCAACTCGGTGCCATTGCCGAGTTCATCAATCCACAGTTCAAAGACGGGATTTTTGATGTGATTGGAAAGCTCAGCCTGGATGCTCTTGAGGTTCTATATACCTGGGACGAAGCGAGCTCCGAGAACTCTCCAGCCGCTACCAGCTTTCTGTTTTCAGGAACGATTGGCTTTGGGGAGTTGAAGCTGAGAATATTCTACCAATATGCATCTTCGGATGCCATACGGACTGGCAAGACAGCTGCCAAACAGGCCAAGGACCAGAACGGAGAGCTAAACCGAAATCTGAAGGAACTGGCTGAAACAGAAATTGTTGACGATAACGAGCCGACATGGAGGTTCGATGCATATCTAGATGTTGGCAGCGCCGGGGCCACAATTGGTCGGATTGCTGATTCCATTGTCAGCGATGCTTCCAAAAGTCTTCCTCCATTCGTCCGCGATATCGAGGTCCAGCCGCCAGCAGGGAGCGACAATGGTCATCTTATCAGCCTCCATACAGGAAAAGCAACGAAGAAAGCGGGCAACAATAACACTCTGGATGAGGGGATCGTTTTTCTCCTCAATGTTTCTCTGTCATCTGTTGAGTTCTCATTCGAACAGTTGTCATTTCCAGGCAGCGAGACCAAACGACTCTTACGAGTAAGTGTCGGCAAGTTACCACTGCTCAATAACCTGCCTGTTGTGAAAGAACTTCCGCAACCCTGGTCCAAGCTACAGTATATGTGGATCCCAGAGGGTGGATTCAGTCGCAATGAAGTGGCTCTCCTGAATGAGAAGTTAGAAACCGAATCACCAGATCACAAGCTCTTCTTCAAACCTGCAACTCGAGATGCAGCAGACAAAGATGCTCCTGGTGATCCCACGGTACTGGTTGAAGGTCATCACTTCATTGTCGTCGTTGATAATGAGGCGATTCTGGATCACGTCTTCGCGCCAGATCTACCTCAAGATTCACCTGACGAACCAGGCGAGCCGACAGAAGATCCACCTCCACCAGTCTCCAACGCCCAGGAAAAACCTCCTGCTAAAGGTTCCATGACAAAACAGCTTGGGATTCTCGACGTGAGTGGGCTATCGCTCCAGTACAAGAACAATCATTTGTACATCTTTGTGGATGCAACCGTCAAACTTGGTCCAATGTCATTCTCGTTGATTGGCTTCGGGGTTGGACTAAACATATCCAAGTTGAGGCTCAATGATCTATCTGCTCTTGGAGACACATCCTTGACCGATCTAATCGACTTCCAGCTACACGGCATGGAAGTGAGTTTTGACAACCCGCCGATTCTAATTGCTGGGTGTTTCTACCACGATATCATCCAGAGAGGCGATCAAAAAATCGATGCGTATCGAGGTGGTATAGGTGAGTTTGCATCACAATCCATCTATACATATATGCAAAGCTGAATGATGTACAGCCATAGCGATCCCCCCTTACACTTTCGTTGCGGTAGGTGAGTATGCCCAAGTCGAAGAGCGAGGAGTCCAGTTCAAGAGCGTTTTTATATTTGCGAAACTGGACGGACCCATCATCGACTTCCAGTTCGCCATTCTGCGAGGCCTCCGCATAGGCTTCGGCTATAATTCCATTGTTCGGTCTCCTGCCGTAGAAGAGCTGTTTGACTTCCCACTTATCAGCAACGGTGCATCTGATGGTGCTGGGAACCATCCAATGGCCATTCTTGAGAAAATGTCTGGAGGCGAGAATCCTTGGGTGCAGCTGAAGAATGACGAGTTGTGGTTCGCATTTGGCTTCACCATAAGCTCCTTCAACCTGATCTCCGCAACCGCGGTCGCTCTGGTGCAATTTGGCGGCGCTGGTCCTGTCTTCAGAATATTTGGCGACTTGACCATTTCGTATCCTCCGGATGATATCTCGGCAACTGCAAAACTGTTCTACATCGAGGTCGTGATGATGGCTGAGCTGAACTTTGCCGAAGACTGTTTCAAAATCGAAGCTGCTCTTGCTCCCTCATCTTTCGTTTTCGTTCCGTATTGCAGATTGAAGGGCGGATTGGCACTTTATTCTTTCTTTGGACGGAGTCCACATGCAGGAGACTGGGTGTTCACCGTTGGTGGTTATCATCGAGCTTTCCAGGTTCCCACGCACTATCCAAGAGCTGCCAGACTTGGGCTGGACTTCAATATCAGTATCATCTCGATCCGTGGAGAATGCTACTTTGCAATCACTCCCAAGGCAATCATGACAGGAGCACTAATTAGATGCGAACTGCATCTTGGTCCCGTATTCGCTTGGCTTGATGCTGCATTCGATGGTAAGTCATGCCCGATCTTCTCTAAGTTGGAATATTGGCTAACAGATCATTAGCCATGGTCCAATTCTCACCATTGCATTATTGGGTGTCCATGGGGGTCGAAGTCGGAGTCGAGTGCAGGATACCGTTGTTGTTCTGCACTGTCAAGATTCGAATCTGTATTGGTGCACGACTTGAAATCGAAGGACCAGACTTTGGTGGTAGCGCATAGTAAGTTTCCATAATATTCCATCACTTCAAACATCATCCTTATTGCGAGTAGTGTCGATTTCTGGTTCTTCTCTTTCTCCTTCGATTTCGGAAAGCGAGTCGAGGAACCCCCACCAATATCCCTCCAAGAGTTTTACCTTCTGTGCGAGAAGAGTGGACCGCCTGATGAATCACCCAACAGCTCTCCAGCCGAAGACCTTGTGGTTCAGCTCAAGCTCAGTCTCGAATCTGGCGCATTTTCAATGCCGTCTTTGGACAAGGAAGGCCAATCAACTCCGGATGATTCTGGGGCTGGTGCAAAGTGGTTCGTGAAGGGGGGAAGCTTTCAATTCCGCGTATCTTCGGTATTCGCCTTGACAGAAGCGTACCTGGAAACAGAGGAAAGTGCTCAGCGTCAAGACGACGGAACGACAGTACTTGTACTGGACCAAAATGCGTCTCTCATGCAGTCAGTAGAGCCAGGACCTGCTGCGGGGAAATTGTCGTCATTGCCCATGGATCTGTCCGCGAGTTCTGCCCCAGATGGCATAACCTCTAAAATGTGTATCGCCATCCAAGACGTTGATCCGAAGGGAGAGACCGTGGAGGGTTTCAAGCCCACATTCATCGCCAAAGAGATGCCTCTCACACTCTGGGCAGATCCAAAACATGCACCTGATCGCTTGAGCGCAGAGAAAGGGACTGTTCAGCTGCCTATGGCAGTCACCTTGTCCGCACCAGAACCAATACTCGCGTTCGCGAAGATCCCACCCTTCAATGCAACAGATATGGCTAAACTGTGTGCTGGCTCACATGAGGTCCCTGATCTTCCTGGAGTTGCTCAATCCGAGCTTCTGCCAGAAGTACTTGTAGCCTCGACAGCGACACCAACTCAAAGGTGGGCGGAAATGCAACAGACTTGGACAACAGCAAGCACTCAGAACATCGATCTCGCAAATAGTATCACCGAATTGTGCATGTCGCAGCTAGGATGGGATAAGCCCCGTCCTGATGTTGCGTTGAAGGCTGAGATGACGAGAACAGAGCCGTGGAAAGTTCCTGTTGCTTTTCCGACAAGGCTGGTTACTGGTACCTCTAGAGAGGAGTTGGGCATTGAGGATGGATTGGATAGTTTCTATTTGGAATTACCTAGGACGACCGCTGCTCTTGTTTCCTAGGACTTATTTAAGTTGTTAGGAGTTTGCAGAAAATTGGCTGTGATCAAATGCTAGTCCAGTCAATGTCCTGTATGATGTCATTCTCCTTTACGACCACTTGTTTGAAACATTGTACTGAGTAGGTATATGGTGAGGTTCCCAATCAAAAGGATGATACCGAAGGAGCAGGTCTAAATGTCAAGGTGGAGTGGATTTAGAAGCGAGTTAGAAGAAGATGGAAGATGGCGTTTCTGATCCGTCCACGAAACGTGGAGCCGAGGGGCGCGAAGCGACGTTGTTATTTACCGGCATGGATATTAAGACTTTCTTCACACTAGAGATTGAGGCTTAATAGATGGGCAATTGGTACTTCGGCGGTAAAACGGGCCGCTCCGAATTGAGAACGTGACGTGAAAGCTTCGGCTTTTGGATAAATTGGATGAAGAAGATTCATCGTACGGGATCTGAAACGTCGCCGAGATTGAAGTATGGGAGATTCGTGGATGAGGCGTATGTCTATTCTAGGACTTATGGGAGAGACATGGAGAAACCTTATTCGAATTGGTGTGGTGCAAGGTATGAATGGATGGGTTTTGAGCTCCTCGATGGCGTTTTTGGGAGAGGGGTCGGAATGCTTGCTCCGAGGGAGACAAAGCTTGTCGCGGGTAAAGGAACTGGAATTATTGTGATCGAATCGATTGAAATTGAAGTGCAGGTACCTCACGGCCCGGGCTGCCTTTATATCAACTCCTTGCGAGTCAAAAGATGAGATGGTTTTGTTCATATGACCCGATTAGAGCTCGAAGTTGGTACCTAGCTCTTTGGGAAGTGTTTATATTTTTCCTTTTCCCGTCCCATATGATATCCTAGAAACCTGTCAGTAGATATCGACCTATCTAATTCATTTACATCTTTTTCAAAGTCAAATTAGCATACTTCCTTCCAATATGCATTTCTCTGTCGCTCTTGTTGCCTTTGTTGGGTCAGCCTCCAGCGCCATTCTATGGGATGGTCGGTTCAATACGTTTTCTTCTAGCACGGATCTTAATAATTGGTCATGGAGCAATCAAGTTGGTCCATACCAATACTACATCGTAAGAAGCCTCCTCAAAATGAGTTTACTGCTTCATACTGACGAAATTCAGCACGGCCCCTCAGCGGTGACATCTTACATCAACCTCTCTCCCTCCTACAAGAACCCTGCCGATTCCGGCAGCACTCAAGGAGCAAAGTTCACATTGGATAGCACCTCCTTTTGGAACGGACAGACAATGAGGAGAACGGAGCTGATCCCTCAGACCACTGCTGCCATTGCCTCCGGCAAAGTTTGGTACCATTTCTCGATGATGCGGTCGGCCACAAATGCCCCCAGCATTTATCGTGAGCATCAAATCAACTTCTTTGAGTCTCATTTCACCGAGATGAAGTCTGGATGGATTTCCGGGGCGGCTGGCAATTCCAACCCCGCCCTGCAATGGTTCGTTGGAGGACAGAGCAAGTGGAGTGTGAACTGGGACGCTGGAGTCTGGCACAATGTTGCCTATGAGATTGTGAGTTCCCAAATGAATTTGAGTTTCAGTGAAAGGTACTAACAGAGTGAAGGATTTCTCTGCCAATACCGTTGCCTTCTGGCACTCAACTGGTTCCAATCCCCTCACACTCACCGTAGCAGCCGTCAGCGCCTCGACCTCCTCGAACGGTGCAGACTGGCATCTTGGTGTTCTTGAACTCCCCGTCTCAGGCCAAGCAGACACTAATGAAGATTTCTACTTCAGTGGTGTGTACATCGAGAGCGGATCTCTGACCACTTCTGTTGCTGGGCCAGGTGGTGTCGTCGTAAGCTCTTCCGCTGCACCTGCAAGCTCATCGACGACTTCCAAACCTGCATCGGGTGTTTCTTCGTCAAGTGCTAAGCCGACTACTTTGTCAACTTCGACCAAGTCGACTGTGGTGACGACCACTTCCAGTGCTCCCGCTCCCGCTGGAACAATTGCAAAGTGGGGCCAATGTGGCGGGCTGAACTGGGGAGGCTCTGGGACTTGTGTTGAGGGAACAAAGTGTACTTTCTCAAGTGACTACTATTCGCAGTGCTTGTAAAGAGACGGAGAATTGATGCCTATTATGGGGAAGAGCGGCAGCCATGAGGAGACTTGTTGCTCGGAGATGCTGTATATATGATATTGAAATTTGTACATACTCTCTGTTTCGCTTCCGCATATACTTGATTACATGCAAACTGGTTGTACAGTAAATTGTAAACTCGAAATTGGTGAAAGGTTCAAAAAAGAATTTGTGAGATCGAGACCATCAACAAGCGAATGGCCAAATATGCATTTGCGCCTCTGGAGTAGGAAACGCCAAGCCTAGACTGGACTAGCCCGCGCCTTTCAAAGGCTCGAGGAGGCAATTTCTCAAGTTTCACAGTGATCTTCGTAAGACCGGTGTAACAGTCAGAGGAGCGGAAGAATTCATGCCGCTAGATCTATAAGTATCTCCTAAGACCCGGCTTGAGCATTCATTTAATCCAGATTCCGATTTAACACTCCTCGCAACGTTCTGCAACGGCAAGGATTCGCTTGTTCCTCGACACCATGAGTATGAGGATGGCATCACTAATACAATAAGACTCGGGACTCGCAATTTTGACTTCAATGGCATCACGCCGGCGATGTTATTAGAAGTCACCCCTCTTTCGGTGAAGCCTGTTCTTTGGCTTCATTCTCGAAATCACTTATCACTGCCAGACTCGATGCTGAGTTCAAAAGTGGGGGAGAACATTCAACCACCGACGAGGTCGAGTCTCCTGCCGAAAGCTTCGACCACTGGGCGCGGTTGATACCCCAGCATTCTTGTCCATTGTACCATGGCTTATCGCCCGATCATCATATTACATCCGGATTCGGCCATGATTATGGAGGCGTTAAGCAGCATCACACTGTCCAGGTGTGGCAGATCTCGTCAAGATAAGGAACATAACGCGCCCTGTTGTTTCTTTTGTCTCCGAGATACTGGCTGTGGCACCATCATCCGTATACTCACCATTCATGCGGTGCAGCAATTGAATGCGCCCGCCCCACATGAACGGCGCAGACACGCGGCCAAGTCTATTTCTTGGAAGTATCAATACAAGCTCAAGTCAAGCTTCAATATTCCGCACTCCGGGCCATGGCACCAAGAAGGAAGGAGGTTGACATTCTCGAGCAGGGAGTATCAAAACAACCCCCAATTAGATACTGCATGTTAGGAGTTGCATCCAATGGATCATGGGAGCACCCCACCGTTCGTCGATTTCACTCCCCGACAGACGCCTATGGTCGAAATCTCCTGCTTCAAGTGAGGTACAAGACTGCAAGTTCGGGAAGCCCGAATCTTGGCCCAGCGTTGATATCGTATCAACATGCAGTGTCCTGGAGATCCTGGTGATCTTTTGGGTTTTTATCCCCATCGCGTACCCCTTGTGGCCCCGAAACAGTGGTTCTCTTATCATGGTGCCAGATTAGCCTGGATGAGACAAGACATCCCTCAGTGGCCGCTGATAAGACATAAGATATCTAGAATATATCTTGGGACGTATCTCTGGCTGTCATCGTATGTTCTGCTGTGTAGCACTTCCTCTACGCAATTTCATCATGTCCGAATCACCTGTCTCGTCAGATCCTGAGAAAGCCGTTTACTCGGACAACAAGACCGCACATGACCATGCTACGCCAGTCTACACAGATGGAGCACTGGAAGAGGATCGTGTCGAGGGGTTCGAAGAGACTCGAGAACTCAAGTAAAAGCTGCTCTATATCAAGCCTAGATTTAGTTCTGACAGGTGCTTCTAGGCGTGGTCTGCACCAGCGCCATATCCAGATGATTGCTCTGGCCGGCACGATTGGTACAGTGGGTTGCTCAGATGCTGCGAAGGAACATGAAGCTAATGTCATCAGGGCCTCTTTTTGGGTTCCGGCAAAGCAATTGCTCGAGGCGGTCCTCTTGGTGCCTTGTATGTTCCTCCCTCGCACTGATTCATAAAGTTGTCTTAATCTAAATATACACAGCATGGGATACTCATTTGTTGGTGTCTTGGTCGTTGGTGTAGTCATGTCGATTGCAGAGTTGAGGTTAGTTTTTCACAGCAAAGTCCTCCTTGGAGTATCTGACAGAAGCCTCCACATCCAGTGCGCTACTTCCGCTTAGTGGTGCGATCATTCGACACGCTGAGCACTTTGTCGACCCCGCCCTCTCATTCGCGCAGGGATGGAACTCAATATACTCTAGCATGGTTTCACTTCCAGCAGAGTTAGTCGCCGCAGCAGTCATCGTTCAATTTTGGTCCACAATCAACTCGGCTGTTTGGATTACTGTATTCGGACTCCTGCTCGTGGCTGCTAATTTGCTTTTCATTCGGGTTTATGGAGAGATGGAGTTCACATTCGCCAGCTTAAAAATCATGTTGATCATCGGCTTGAACCTCATGGCACTCGTTATCGTTTGTGGAGGTGGCCCAGATGGTCACACATACGGCTTCCAATACTGGCACAACCCAGGTCCATTTGTTGAATACCTTGGATACCAAGGCGCCCTTGGTCACTTCATGGGGTTCTGGACCACCTTCTCAAACGCCGTCTACGCCTATTCGTAAGTTCTCCTGACTAGTATCTTTTCTTTGCTGTAGTTGCTAACTTCACGGAAAGGGGAATCGAGAACATCTCCATGGCAGCAGCCGAGACCAAAGCCCCAAGAAGAAATATCCCAATCGCCGCGAAGCGTATCTTCTTCAGAGTCGTCGTCTTCTACAGTGAGTGTATTCGGCTAGCGAAGTGAAGGATCTGCCATGCTGAATACAAGCTTAGTGCTTTCGATCTTTATGGTTGGACTTCTTGTTCCATCTAACGATGAGAATCTGCTCAGGAGCACTGGAGACGCTGCTCAATCCCCCTTCGTCATTGCCGCCACGAGGTCCGGAATCAAGGTCGTTCCATCTATTATCAACGCTGTCGTGCTTACGTCGGCCTGGTCAGCAGGCAACACTGGACTTCTAGGTGGCTCAAGAACCCTCTACGGAATGGCGAGAGAGGGTCATGCCCCCAAGATCTTCCTCAAAACCAACAGAATGGGTATACCATACATCGCTGTCGGATCCATATCCATCTTCATGTGTCTCGGTTTCATGACCCTTTCAGAGGGTGCGTCCATCGCCTTCGGATGGCTCCAGGACTTGGTGTCCGTCGCGGCCCTGGTCGGTTGGATGACCATCTGCACAGTGTACCTGCGTTTCTACTACGGCTGCAAGAAGCAAGGAATTCCCCGAGAAAATCTCCCATGGAAGGGGCCATTCCAGCCGTACGCTGCGTGGTTCTCTCTGATCTCCTTCACTGTGTTGTTACTCACAGGAGGATACGTCACGTTTATTCACGGCCATTGGGACGATGAGACATTCGTTTCGTCTTACATTAACATTCCGATCTTCTTTATCCTGTACTTCGGATACAAGTTCATCAAGAAGACCTCGATCATTCCACTCAGCGAGATTCCTATTCAGCACTACATTGACATTGCAAATGCCAACCCGGAGCCGCCAGCGAAGAAGAAGGTTGGTATCCATAGATTCAATATCCTTTGGGGATAGAGTGTTAGTTGAGATCAGCCAGGGATGGGAACGATGTTGCGAAGTTTGGAGAGGAAGATATGATGTGACAAATGTAGATATGATGCGAGGACTGCTCAGTTCGTAGTACAAACAACCAGATACATGATGGTAGACCCGAATTACAGAGGCTTACCAGTCGAATGCCATGTGTCCTATCTTTTCAAATCCACTGTTGGAACACGACCCTCGTAATCCACCATTTAGAGACTCAACTAACAAACCCGATCCGGACCCGAACGACGGCCAACTTCACGTCAAACCGGACATAAGGCTCCCTCCCATCCACTTGCAAATGAACACACATCACGCGATACGTTACCCCGAGCTCTCATGCTACAAGACAAGCTTATCTTATCTCCAAAATTCATCCCATATCCATATCCATATGCATCTAGATAAGCCTTCCCACGTCTCTCCACCTTCCTCACGGGGAGTGGGGCCGCATATTAGATCTTGGCTGACAGGGTGCGACGCAAGCTAGTATGTCGAGACTTGGTGGTGGCGTACCGAGCTTGCATATTCTAAGATAGGATACTTTCTTTTGTAGAGAGTAGCGTAGGAGAAGTTTCGAACGGCTAAGCCTTGAGTTTCTTGTTTGCTTTGTCGCCAGGCGTTCTTACAGAGATTGTCTGTCAATAGGAATTCTTTGCGAGCCAGGCTCAGGAAGTGGCTGAATAGTTTGCATCAGATCGGACTTGGTGAAGAGGAGGAAGGAGGTGGTTGGGGGCGGGGGGGGCGGGTGCGGTCCCCAGTAGACAAAAGGGTCGCGTTTTTGGAACAACGACCGAGGATGTGGAGTTGAGATACTCATTCAAGTGTTAGAATCGGCGTCAACATTAGGCGAAATAATCAGGTGGGTCCTGACCCGCGAAAGACAAAGTGGGATGGACAACACCAATCAAAGTCCCTCTCAGTCAAGCTCGTCGGAAACATGTAATTTCAATCTGACCACTCGAAAATCACATTTTTTAAATCACAGGGTTCACTCAGTGAAGGATGGCAGCATGAGGAAACCAATTTGGGGAGGAAGTAGGCATCTACGACAACCGAACTTTTGCGATACTTCCGACTCTTCTAATCTTACAACACGGGGTCGATGTGCTGTGAAAATATTATTGAACCTCCTGTAGAGAACCTTTGACCAGTTGCGACTTTCACCAGGGAGTGGATACGAACATCTATTTCGGCAACTTCTAATGCAAGCGCATACAATTCTAAGCGAGCAAAATAAAAAGGGGGCAAGCTCAAGCGAGATAGTTAGCGTGATGGAAAAGAAACAGTTCTCCATTGGAGATCTCTGCTACCTATCACTAAGTGAATCTCATATCAGTAGCCCTGAAATGATATTCGACTATCGTCTCAAACAAGCGTCAAGCCTCAACCAAACGCGGGGATATATCGCAACCATTCGGACGCGCATTTATCCCCCTCTCACCCAAACGGGAGCCAATACGGACGGGAGTCTGCGTCTTGCGACACAGTTTCCTCTTCAAACATTAAGCACACTTTTTTTACTCGAGGTCGAGTGATTGGGTACTGAAGGCTTGGGAAGTGTCGATGGTGGAGTATGTTGGGGTACGGTGAATCGAGTACCGACACGCTGGCTGGGATCCGCATGCGTTGTCGGTAATTGGTTATATGGGTCCTCGAGAATGACTGCAGACAGTGTATGTCCTACTTTGAAGCTGGGTTGAAGTGCTAGATACTTGTCTACATAGTTTCCACTGGATTGTCCATGCAAACTTGGAGGCTTAGTATATCTTAGGAGCTGTCAGCAGGCGAGCGCTTCGGTAAAAGCTTGTATTGTTTATGTTGGTGGACAGGAGTGGAAGTCTACTGCAGTCACATCTTAGCTCTTTGCGATTGTCACTTACCGTCAAGGTCACTCACCGTTAAACAAGATCTGCGTATCCTTGTAGGACGCAATACTTTGGCTCGCATAGTGAGATCACATCATATCTCAGAGCTGTTTCTCTTCACTGAATTGCGGCCGCTTCACAATGTACGTACATGCCTTTCCAAGGAACTTCATTTGTAGATGTAAAAAGTGCTCAAGAAAAGCGGTCGAACTAGAAATAAGGAGCGGAAGGTATGGACTTATGCTTAATTTGATCACTAGTGCGTGTACTTCGGCGCGGTATTGGATGCTAGGACGGGATAAGGATTTCATTTCCAGGTGTCAACATCGGATGTGAAGGAGGAGATTGCGTCTTTTTTTCCCTTTTTTTTTGGTGAAGCCTAGGAAGACTTGATGCCTGTGTGTTTAGTGGTTAGACGGAAAGGTGAAGGAAATGAAGTTTAGTTGTGGACTGGTAAGGATGTTGGGGGTGAAAGGTCTTTTGTACGGAGAGGGTGACTGTGTGGAATGTGTGATTTGAGTAATTTGAGTTCTGCTGGGGATCGTAAGACTATGATGCAGTGAATGCTTAATGACCAGCAAATGACTGTCGTTACAATGGAATCTCGAAGGACAACCGAGAGCATATATGGAGAGAAATTAAAGCTACAATCCCTCAAATGATAGCTGCTCTCTCACATACTATCAACCTTCCATTACTCAAGCAACCTCTCAACCATTTTCACTCTTCCCTTCACGCGTGCCCTTTCCGGAAATTTTCGCACCCAAACCACCCCCTCGCAAAATCACTACCCTCAACATTTAGCCAAATAAGCATATCCCCAACATTAACCGAGGGCGGCCACCTGAGTGGTTCAGGTCAAGTCGGTTTCGCTCCGCTTCCCTTAATCGTACACGAACACCAACTATCGGCGGAAATCGAATCGGTATAACCTATTGAATTAGGTTTGTAGACGGAACCTCACACGCATCCGAGTGTGGGCTTCCGATCGAGTTTTGCTGGTTTTGGGTAGCCTCTGGTTTGATTTCTCTTTTGGGGTTTGGATTGTTTCTGTTTGGTGGGTTGAGGTTGTGGGAGATGTCTCTTTTTGCGCGTCTTTTGTTGATGTTTTGAGGTCGCGGATGTGGGGCTTAAGCGAGATCCGCTGCTGGCTGCCTCATTGCCCAAGGGAAGGATGGATAGAGAGATGGGACTTTGAACACAGAACGCAAAGTTGAAGCGTGTCCAGACCGGAGAGTCCCGTTTTGAGTATGTTGTCTTGCTTTTCTTTGAAAAGAAGAAAAACCAACATGTATTTGTGAAGCAAGTTTCCTCGGCCTACCTTGATACTCGTAGTGGTGTCAATTGCAAAGTCATCTTCATGGCGGAGGTTAGGTTAACATTTGGACCGATTACGTGTGGAGTCCAAGTCACTGAAATGGTGGTAAACAATGAACTCATCACACTTCAAAAACGAGATGAAGTAGCAGAAGACTGGATTATGTCACAGAACAGTGGGAACGAGTGCGATATTCGGATAAAAGAAGCAATTGCAATAAATAGATTTGGACTTCAGAATAAATGCAACATGACTATGAGGTGGAAACTCCGTACGTACAGAAGGGCTCCAAAGCAGATCACAAGTGCCACGAACCCAGGCTATGCTGTTTGAGCTTTTGCAGAACATGCTTGACCCGATATTTTTCAAGAATCCAGAACGCCATCCCATGCGCCATGCCAGTTGAGCAAATCAGACTTCCATTCCCAAGTATAACCATTTGTCAGAAGTAACGTCGAAATCATTCGCCCACATGTCCAGAGATATCAATTCGAATCCAACCCATCGAAGACTTTTCAGGAAAGCTTTTCGGTCGACTTCGGGAACGTCTCGATCCAGGCAGATGACTACTTGATTGACGGCGAAGACTGTCTCGGCAAGTTCGATCAGTGCCATTAGACTGCACTAGTTAGCAATTGACTCTGAAATTTCAGCAGGAAGGAAGAACTCACCCTTGCTTAAGATCCCTTCCAACGACAGCTGCGTCGAAGAATGCAAACAAGGATTTCTTGTCTCCATCTCCGCCCACGAAGCCTCGGAAGGCACATCCCCCAGAGTAATCCCATATCTCAACCCAAGCATCGAGCGCCTGGCTTGGTTGCTTAACGAAGTAATCGCTATACACATCCACGCTTTCGTCAGGAGGTGAATGTGCGTTCGCACCAATCATGTTGGAGCCATTATTCGTTGCCTTTCCCGCGTCACCCAGGAATACAACTTTCATGGTCTCACAGAAGAGCCTCTCACACTCTTCCCTGATATGGTACGCTGCCCCCTCTTCACGGCTTTTCCTCCTGCCATCGGTATCGCGCTTCCGGTTGGAATTGTTCTTCGAAATGAGCGCGAGCTCGTTGGCGGATGTCAAGGCCGCAAGAGGGGGACTTGACGGAGGTGATGGAATCCCTGATGAACCGACCTCAGGGATACCACTTTGCCCCTACGCATCTGTTAGCTTGAGGATGACTCGTATTTATTGCTGTCTCGAAAACGTACCGCCGGCGCCGGTAGTGGAGTAATGAAAGCCTGCGAGACGCGCAGAGCAGTCTACGGCATAAGCCGAGGCGAGAACGTTCATCTGAACATTCTCGCCATGTCGATTACTCGTACTATGACTTTGTTTCGAGGGAGACATTGTGATCGATTTTTGCCACGGTTGCGATGAAGTGGGTTTCTTCGGTGGTTGGATGGGTCTTTGTGCGAGGCTGCGGGATCGTCGAGGAATTGATGGATGAGGTAGCGGAGCAGGCTGTTAATGGATACGTTCGAAGGCTCGAAGGCTCGATGATTTGTTGTGCGTTGGTGTGTTGATCAGCGGTGAAGGGAAGTTGGAGGAGGAGTTCTTTGACAAAATGGGGATCTAGAATATCCCATCCCCGCTTCATTTAGTTCACGTGGTGTGCTTAACCAATTAAATCTTAGCACGTTTTTGTCAATTGGGAGGCGAGAGCTTGGGCTTGGATTTGTGTCTTGACTCTTTCCATTGATTGATAAATTGATTATTGCATGAAGTGTACAGTCTAGCAGCTATGATCTGATATCTTCTTTTGGTCATACGACTGGTGTCGTCATGTTCCGCGACTTGAGATGTCTGTCTGAATGGTCTTCATGGCTGGGGAATGGCAGTACTTCGCAGAGTGCAGTATGAGACTCTAAGCTTGGCTCACTTTCGGACTTCCTTGCTGTACCTATCGTTGCAGACAAAGAAATAGCAATTCCGTTGCGAATTCTGTGCCTTTCCACATATTACTGCAGCAGGGTATCGAGGTGTTTCTCTCTTTGACGAAGAAGGTTTCCTTCGTCGTGGCAATTTGCTGACAATTGTCACAATGGCGCATGATCACCGGTAAACGCGGAGAAGCCTCCAGCCCAAACAGTGAAATGTTCTTCAATTAGCCAACGGTTTACTAATTCCGTAAAATGCCAAAGTCATAATTTTGCCTTGGAAGATTAAAAAAAAAAGAAATACACGGATCGAGAATATTTATATAGGAGATAAACCACACAAAAGATCAAATTTTGCACGGAGTATCTGAGAGCTTCAAAAAGTACAGTACAGTACCGTAAATGCAGGGGGGTCTTATCTTATCGATGCCGAAACCAAGGGTGTGAGACACTGACATTATTGACGAACTGCTGATGCGAGCGAGGCTCGGAGTCCAGGTCATGACCTTCTCACATCCGCACCCCACAATCTTTATACATATGTGACTCCTCTCCTTTGCAAAAGGCTGGCATGCCTACCGTCATCCTTTCCGTGCAGCATGCCTGAACTATACTCGACTGCAACTAATACTACAACTATTACGTGAACGAGAACAAATAACTGCATGATTATGGTACGACATCTGGAGGGGTAATTCAGTAACCCCGCCAGACCGTCTTTCTCTTTTGCCTTTATTTTTGAATCCTATACAGCTTTCAATGGAAAAAGAGCCACACGCTAACATGAGTTTCTTGAAGCTATCTCTCCAACTCTCCTCCATCCCAAGATACACCTTCTCCAAACAAATGTCTCCTCCGGACACCCGCCCCCCCTTCCCAGCCTACCTCCTCCCCAGCTTCAACTTCCCCTTCCGCCGCCGCCAGTCCTCAACAACATCCACCGCGCCACTCTCAGACTCTCCCCCAAGTCTAAGCTTTAGCCCTTCCTCATCAGCCAACACATCTCCCAGCTCCTCACCACCAACAACACATTTCCTCCCCAACGAGATATTCAACTCGGCATTAGAGAACATACCTCCTCAGAAGCCCCCGACCATCCGCGAAGGAGAAAGTCGTCTCCACCGCGCTCAACCCAATACCCTGAAATGTGTAACCTGCTCTAGCGACATTGCATTCGCAGATCAAATCGTTAGCAAGGGCTTCACCGGTCGTCACGGCCGCGCATATCTCGTCGCTTTACCTCCGCCTCCAAGAAAGACCAGCGAGAAAGACAAAGATAAAGATGCCAGCATGTTACCGAACACGAAGATCGGAAGATCGGTCAATAGAGAGTTATTGACTGGGCAACATGTCGTGGCGGATGTGAGCTGTGTTATATGTAGTGCGGTTCTGGGATGGAAGTATTTGGATGCGAAGGAGGCGACGCAAAAGTATAAGATTGGGAAGTATATTTTGGAAATGAAGAGAGTCGTGTTGGCTGTTGGGTGGGAAGATGGGGTTGAAGAAGCGGAGGAGGAGGTGTGTGAGGCTTTTGAGGGGGCCAAGGAGGGAGAGGGGGAGGATGACGATGATGAAGTCGTTGTTTTTGATAGTGAGGATGAGGATGAATGCGAGGACTTGTTTGCGGGGACTTGGGATCCGGAGGTGGTGGCAAAGAGAAGGGGGAAGCGGACTTGGTCGAGGAAGAAGAACAGTGTGGAGGTTTGAGACGTCGCAGGGCTTCAATATTGACCAGTCGCCCAATGTGTTGGTAAAGGCGAGCTTAATGGGCTGGACTCTGGGCTGGTAGAGGGCGAGCTCTTTGAGGGTTCCAGGTTCACCTGGAGTCACTACCACAATCAGTGGAGATCGAAATGATATGGGCATGGGTATGAGGAGTGCACATCACAGGCAGGTAATTTGGCATTTCACGATTCATGATAGGAAGCGCGGGCGTATTTTGCTTTTCTACGCAGGCACGATTAATGGGTTTTGGTTTAGATTTCTCGAGTCTGGCAGCACAGGTATCATGATCGGTTCAGGTTTTACTTTGCTTCTGGCGTTATTATACCCCTTTTCAGATAGCATGGCCGGATATTAATGCAATTCACAAGTCCTCATCCTATTCCACTACAATGAGCTTACCAGCCATTGAATGTTCCCTAGTCAGGATTGCGTTCAGCCTTGCTATAAGTAAGAAGGCGGAATCCGGTTGAGTGGACATCCAATAGCCTGGTTATTACATGCCCAGTCTCTGTCAACTCAACCTCATCAGTCCACTTGACGAGACATTCTGTTAAACTTGTAGAATCGCATAGTGGGTCTCCAGTAACAATCGCTCTGGTTAATAGAACAAGCCTGGGTCTGAAAGGTTCTTCGCCAACCAGTCCATGACAATTTCATCCTGGTGCGACATCGATGTGGACATGGGAGCAAACAGAGTGAGGTCGAGATGACGGAGAGTAAACAACGAGATGAGGAGATGTTGAAGCAGAGATGTGACATAGGAAAGCTGTCGTAGGCTGCGTCATTTTTTCGACCTTCGTCTGTAGGATGATGTATGGATTCATGTGGTCGCTTTCCGGTCGTCAACTGTAAACAAAAGTAAATCCTTTGCAGATATCGAAAGAAGTACCAGAGCTGGACGTTATGCAAGGATGAATACCTTGGAAAACCTCCAACATCTAGATCAACGATCTATACAAGCAATGAACAATTTTGAACATGGCCCACGCAGAATCCTCGGTTCAGTCAACAAGCACACCCAAAATTATGAGTCCGATTCTGCGCGCTTATAAATGCTTCTTTGTTTTGGTGGCCGTCGGCTGTGATTGAGGAAGCTCACGTGAGCCACTCGGTCTTTGTGATTAAAGTCCGATAGGCCAGCCTGGGACTAGCCTATTATCTAGCGTCAAGCCATTTGTCAAAGACTCTTGCGTCGCACCTAGATCGACTCCTCTTTCTTTCTGACAACCTCTCGCAACGACATCGCGAAACACCATTTCCATCGACTCGATACAGCGCCCCAGCATTTGCGTCGAGCGCTTCTATCTCTGCGGTCTCTCGTTGCGCCTAGGAACTGGAGGGGATCATACGCTGGTGGATAGAGAACTGGGGCTGTGGTGGTTCAGTCTTTTGCTTTGTGGCGGAGGAACCAACAATCTCAGATCATCATTTTCATCGCACACGCAGTGCTACTGCTCTGCAATCCTGTACATCTTTTCTTTTCTCTCAGAGCTTGTCGTGTCACCAGAGTTATCTCCAGTGATTGCAATCAGATTTGATTTGAACTCGTTCTCCTGAACGGAAAAAAGAAGAAGAAGAATCCTGATTTCGCATCGGTCGCAAACAATCCTTTGTCCCCTATTCACTCCCTTTTCGATAGCTGAGCACTTTCTCGCGTTCCTTAAGTGCATCGAAGTAGCCTCTCTGCTTCTTCTACTGTCTCGTCTTCGAGACACAACCACCAGTTCGACTCATTTTTCGCCCTGACACGATGTCATCCTCAGTGTTCTTCAAATTCAAGTCCCAAAAGGAGCCCCAGCAGATCAAGTTCGATGGTACGGGTATCTCGGTCTTTGAGCTCAAGCGTGAAATTATCATCACCAGCCGTTTAGGTGATGGCACGGACTTCGACTTGGATATTTTCGATGAAGACGCCAAAGAAAGTAGGTCTTCCGCATCCATAATACTGATTAGTATATTAATGAAAAGTAGAATACGATGATGATACCGCAATCATCCCCCGTTCCACGCTGGTCACTGCCCGCCGAGCTCCCGCCGCGAAGAAAGGCGCAGGAAGAGCCGCAAGATACGTGACAGGTAAAATGCCCGTAAATGCGAAGAACTCATCCCGCAAGGAACAATCAAAGCAGTCTGCCAAAGCAAGCGCAACAAGCGATGCAATTGCCCAGATGAACAACGCCTCCATGACCGAGGAGCAGCGAATGGCGGCCATGTTCCAGGCTCAGAGCGAGCAGTGGAATGATCAGCTCCAGGAAATGGGAAAGTAAGTTTGCCGCACCTCGCTCTGCTATAACCAAGCTAACAATTGTTTAGACAAACCAAAGTATTTCACCACACCACCCATAAGAAGACCTCCGAGAACGAGCCCCCGCCAGGATATGTCTGCTACCGCTGTGGCGAGAAGGGACATTGGATCAAGGAGTGCCCTACGAACGACGACCCCAACTACGAGAATAAACCCCGGATCAAGCGTACCACCGGTATCCCAAGATCCTTTTTGAAGACGGTGGACAAGCCAGTGCTGACTGGTGATGGGGAGGATTCGAAACCACCTTCTGGTATCATGGTGAATGCGGAGGGCCAATTTGTCATTGCGGAACCAGATAAGGCATCATGGGAACAATTTCAGGCAAAGACCAAATCATCTGCTGCCGCGCAGAAGGCTGCTGCGTTGGGAGACAAGGAGTTGCAGGATAGGGGATTGGAGTGTTCGATCGACAAGAGAATATTCATAGACCCAATGAAGACGCCCTGTTGTGAGAAGACATTCTGCAATGAATGCATTACTAACGCGCTCATCGAGAGCGACTTCACTTGCCCTGGCTGTCAGACTGAAGGAGTGTTGATTGATGATCTTAAGCCTGACACTGAGACATCTGCAAAGATTAAGGCCTACTTGGAAGAAAAGAACAACGCCAACAAGGTCGAGAAACAACGTTCGAAGAGTCCAAGCGTAAAGCTCGAAGAGGAACCTGAGATCAAGACAAAGACCAAGTCACCAAGTCCCAAGCCAGCCGCAAAAGACAAATCGAAGTCGCCACCAACATCAACCTCTACACCTAACCTCAGCTCGGCATCTGTAAAGTCTGATAACTCTAAGAAACGTCCAGCCGATGAAATACTGGAGAACCCAAAGATTCCAAAGGGACCGAAGGCAATGCAACAACAGGAAGCACAGAAGCAAGCTATGCAACAACAACAGCAGATGATGAATGGTATGAACGGCTTTCCCAACATGCCCTTCATGCCTCCAAATTTCTTTAACGGCATGCCAAACATGATGAATGGCGGCTACGGTATGGGCATGCAGAACCCTATGATGATGAACCCCATGATGAACATGAATGGCATGAACGGCATGAACGGTATGAACGGCATGAACGGTATGAATGGCATGAATGGCATGAATGGCTTCAGCGGGTATCCCAATATGTACGGTGGAGGGTATCCCAACATGGGCAACAATATGGGAAACATGGGTATGATGAACGGGGGTAGTAGCATGGGTAATGGAGCAACAAATAATGGAGTTGGTCCTGGTGCTGGAGGAAATATTATCCCTGCAGCAAATGGAACTGCCATACAAGCCGGCCAATTCCCAAATCAGCAAAAGACCATTTTCTCAGAACCACTACCAAATGAAGAGGACAATGCGTACTTCCGCAAGCCGGTCAACCCACATCGGCACAATGGCCGACAACGCAGGGCTAGACCCAGTGATTACCGCGAATTGTAGTTGAGAATATATCTCCTACCTTCCCGTCACCACGACGGGCTAGCGCTCCTGTACACTGCATTCTATTCTCCCCCTCTTCACTAGCATAATTCTACACTGGATCTCCCTCACGAGGTTGAGGTTCGCGGTACATACATACGCAACACTTACACGCATCACATGGCGGACATATCTCTTGCAACATATCGACATTCGGCAAGGCGTTTACGGAGGAGGTTTTCTGGTCTTAGTCTCGGCTATGGTTTTCCGTGTACTCACGACGTCTCCTGGTCCCTGGTTTCTGATTTCTGGTTACGGGAGGTTCTTTTTTTCGCTGCATACAGGCAGGCAAGCCGGCAAGGTGGTTTTCTCATTACCCGCATGCATTCGGAGGGATAGCACAACAGGGTCATTGGCGTATGGCATGCATGGATATGAGGATTTAGTTTTCTTCGGGCTTTTGGTGGTCACAGGTTTTTTGCCTGCTTGCATTGCGCTGGCAAGGAAGGGATGGAGATGGAAATACTCGCGCGGACAGTCGTCGATAATAGTATCGAGCTCGCTAAGCTAGATAAGCAGCGAATGGATACATGCTTCTTACACTCTCTCTAATATTGTAAATGTGAATGTGACGTTATGCCTTTGATCTCTTCATACAGGACCGCCGTGAGCCCAACCCCCAGCGCAACCTAGACATCAACGTTCACATCACCCACTATACAGTTCCCATCACCCACCATCCACACCTCCTTCCCCTCCTCCCCACTGCCAACTGACATCTCGATCACCCTCTCAAAAAATCCTCCCATCGAACTCATAGACGCCCACCTTCTCCAACGCAAACAGATAATCAAACAACTCCCTTTCCCTAAGAGACTCCGCCTTCTCCCTCATTCCCTACTCTGCTCATTCGTCACTATCCTCACCTCATACCCCACCTTCCTCAGTCTAGACAGCAGGTGCTGGTGGTGTATGCTCCTTTCTGTTGTGACACGACTCGCACGATACGCGTTTTTATAAACCTCTCTGAACTCCAAAACCTATTCTGGGGAAGAAAAGGGCAGGTTTCAAGCGCTTTATGAGAGCTTTACTTTTTAAGGGCGCCTGTTTGGGAAGGGTATTTGATGAGTGAGGCAATGTAGGAGGTGATTTGGAGGAGGGGGAGGGTGATGGAGGACAGGAGGTAGTGGGTGGGTTGCATGGCCGGTGGAACAGAGGCGAGGGAGTGACTGGTGGGAGAAGAGGGTAATGTGAAGATTGAGGAGGATTATCTTTCGTGGCTTGGTAGAGATGGAGATGGAGAACATTTTGGACGGCGGTGGGTTTAAGGGAGTGAAACGCTTCTTATAGAATTGAAAGTAGAGGGAAGAGAGAATATGCATTTTAATGATTCTGTGAATTGTTGTTTTGGCTAGCTTTGCTAAGTCATAGATAGGTCTCAAAACTAGAAACAAGAAAGGCAGTCGGTAAAGGGTCTCGATCTTGACCTGCGAGAGCTTCATTACAGTCTCGAAGTTGTGGCTTAGAATTTATTATAGTACAGTAAAGCGTGAGCTGAGGTGAAAATTAAGACAAGACTTCAACGGAAAGATTCAATTTATCGCCTATAACTTAAAAAGTTCTTTCTAGGTAAAGGGAATTGAATTATTGTGGTAACTCAAGTTTGGAAGCGCAAACAAAAGAATGAGAAGAAAAAAAATACTCAAGCTGCCGAAACCTCTTCAGAGAATATAGAACAGAACTCACAATACACCAATGCTTCTTATCATTTAATAATTTCGCATTTCCCCCCATCTCTGAGTCGCGAACTCGCCAGGTTTTTTGTTTTTGTTTTTTGTTGATTTCCATTCGACTTGTTGGTTTGCCAAACTTGCCAGAGAAATCCTCGATCCACGGGATGAGATTTGAATCAAACTACTCAACCCGTGAAGAACACGAGGGGTAATATTTTGTCTCGCCGCCGTTGAGAAGCAAGTCTCTCTCGCCTCTCTGGACAGGAACCTTTTCGTTGGTTTCGATTGGGCAGCTGGAACCGCGGTGAACACTTTGGTACTGGCTGTGCATCGTTCTGTTACTTTTAGCTATGCCTTGATTGAATGCAAGATTCGAGGTCCCGACAGTTTGTTTTGAGTGGATTGGTAGCCGAAATTCGAGTATTGGTTGTCATGGAGGGCAAAAACTTTGTTGTTGGTGAGGATTGTTGTTGATGCACTAGAGTTCTGCTTTGTTAAGCGAGATTGTTATTTTGTTTGGATGAATTCATCTTGGAGATAGCAGGTGATAGGGAGGAAACAAGATTTATATGAGACCGGAAGATTGTGATATCAGTCTCTTCAGCAGATTAATTTTGACAGCTGGCCAATTAATCTGGTACATCCTAGTCTCGTGAGATATGAGCGAGCAGCTTTATCGGATGATTGCTGGACTGAAGAACAACAACATAGAAAGTCATCAATGCACTAGGTTACTGCTCAAGTCTGTCTCTTCCAAATAGATCTGTAAGATAACGGACATCTTTCGACCTTAGTCCTGTTTTCCTCGTTCATCATTGCACCGATAGCACAGCAATTCACCCAAGTCGTAGCCTCAAAGTCAAGCTGGGCAAAGCAAAAACAGCGCAAATGCAACATCACGAAATGCAACGTTAGACAAGACACTCAAAAATCTGCCCTGCCTCTGACTCACTCCTCCTCGCCCTCGCTCATGAGCAAGAGATGCAGAGTCATCAACCCTCCAAAACACCCGAAGTCATCGTGGAAGCCCGCCATCCAGCGGCCCCCCACCCTCATCGCCATGACCGAGCAGCGAAGGTGCAAACCCCCACGCCCACGCAATGCACGCAGATGAGGTTGTGCGACCCCAGGATGTGGAAAGTGCTGCCCTGACAGCGTGTCGTGCGCTGGGGCTGAGATGATGGGACTTAGCCGGATGGTTTGCAGCATCTGGGCAAGGAGATGGATATAAGATTGGTCAGATTTTGGGGGAGAAAAAGGGCATCCTTTGTGCCGAGGTTGTACAAGTGCTTCGGGTGATGAAAGGAACTCAGAGAACGGGAGAAGTAAGTAGGTATGCCTAAGTGTAACAGTGGGATAGAGATTGATCTTGTTGAGGTCGATATTAGAATTTGTATTAAGAGAGTAGCATAAAGGGACAGGGAGAAACAGGGAATCTCAAGCATGCGCATCTGGCATGGTGAAGCAAAAGTGCGATTTGTTTTGTACAAATTGGGTAGCATAGCACTTGCCACTGAGAGATTGGGAATAGGAGAAGGCCATGAAGTTGATATACGGTAAGATTCAAATTTGGGAAATGATAGGTTCCAGAGTGTGCTCGAAACAAGTGGACTCTGTACGGGCTTTCCTTCGTAAATCTTACAAGTACTTGTGGCAGACAGATAGATGCGCATGGTTCTGTATAGCGTTTGAATTGTCATGACTAGATAAGACAGACACGCAACTGACCCCGTACCCTGAAAACACCTCGCTCGCTCAACCATGGCTCCCTACACCAAACACTCTCTCAGAAGAATCGTCAAAACCAGAGAATCACTAAACCAGAGGTACTGATATTCCAAAGCGCAGTAAAATACATGATCACCACCATGACAATGAAAATGCAGACCCAGCAAGAAAACGGGCTTGCTGGTGCAAAATGTGAAATGGGAATAATGAAGTAAAAGCAAATCCGGTTTTGAACTCCATGACCCCATGCGTGCGTGAGCGACGGCTATGCCGTGTAATGTCGTTGCTGTTGTTGCCGTCCTCAAGATCGATTGTGAAAGGAGTCCGACCCTCCTCTTGCCCATTCCTGCCGAGAGCGGGAGTAGGGGCAGCGAGATGCGAGTTGTTCATTCCTACAAAACGAATATCACCACTCGACAGTCTCAACCCATCCTTCCGGCTCGTTCCATACATGCAGAAATCTCCCCGGCCTCTCTCCTAAAGCTCCTCACAACGCCAGATCATCTCCGAATAGCGCAGGCTGTGCTCCAGCTCTCAGTAGGATAGTTGACAGGACTTGGTGGGGGTGGAGCCGGAGGGGAATAATCGTTCTCGATATCCCGGGTGACAAATGTGTATGGGGACTGCGCCTTCGTATTCAGTGTGCTGGTGAGGCACAGGCTGATTTCTTGTTGACCGAAAGAGGTGTTGGTGAGCAGCGGAGAGCGCCGGCGTGGGATGGGCGTGGTAAGGGGCGTGGGGGTCTGAGACGGCATTTTGGTCCTTTGTAGAGGTTTGAAGATTATTTGACCGAAAGTTGGGAACTTTGAATTATGAGTTGGACGCGTGGAGAGTGCTGATTTATGACGCTGGTTATCTGGGAGGTTGAGCTGAAGAGGCTGTTAGTCGGTGTACGATACAGATGTGTTGTATCGCAGGTGCGCAGGGCTGAAGCCAGTTACTCACCGAATAGTCAGAGGAGCTTCGGCAGGATTCGTGAGCGACCACAGACAGTAATCTTTGAGTGACGATGACTTTTGCGAGTTAAGTGTTCTTGGAGGAGGTTGATTAGGAAGGATATGTTGTCAAAAGAAGGAGTAGGATGCAGTCCTTTTGTATGCGTTTAAAATAGAGACAGCTGATGATCGTCGTCGATGTAGCAAACCAAAAAGAAAAGAAAACAATAAGAGGAATGCCGTCGGGGGCGTCGGTCAACTTTATCTTTTCAAGACCCATGCAAACGGACCATCTCATCATCCCTCCCTTCCCAACCCATAATACAACCCACCTACAAAAATGAAATAAAATAATAAATAAAAAAGGAAGTCAGACATCCGGTCCGCCGCCGCCTCGGTCTCGCACCACATTACCTTGCATGCAACCCTGAACCTGGCGTTCACATCCCAGTAACAGTTCCATCAGTCCAGTCTGTTGGGCATAGGATGGGTCCTGGAATGTTCCTTTTACGGGGCTGCCATGCGCTCTAATCTCGCTCCACACTTCCAAAACTTCCAGAGCCGGGGCGACGAGACAGGCTCCCGTCTGCCCCGGACTTCCTGCCGGCTGGCTTCCCCGGCTTTAGTGATGCTTTCGGGGGAGGTCCGAGATCTTGGGATGGTTTGGTTAGAGAAATGAGTCCAGGCCAACGCAAATCCAAGCTAAAAGTTACTTGACTGAGGTATCGAGTCAGAATTAAGGCACAGTTATTATCATAATTATGCGGCATGCATCTGTGATCTGGGGGAGCTGGGGAAAGCAGAACGCGGAATGCAATGTAGAGATAGGTAAGTTGTTTCCCAGCCCTAAAGTCATCTGTCCATCTGTTTCCCTTGCATCAGGGAATCATCATCGGCGTTCCTAGCTGTTGGCTGGTTAATTGTCTAGCTTTTGCACTATTTCAGAACTCCGTGGGGTTGGAATTTAAAGGCATGGGGTAGAGGAGGCAAGGGTCTGGGATCAATCGAAACCATTTCGAAAAGCTGTCCGCCAGCCAGCCAGCCGGCTGCCAATCCGCATCAAAGCACTCTCACGCTTCGCACCCGGTTGGTGACGAGAGATGCGATGCCACCTCACCAAAGTGCATGGCATGCTCGCCATCGGTCAGATTTCCAACGATGGGATGGGATGGGATAGAAGACGATAGGATATGAGGCTACAGACGTGCAGCGAAGGAAGCAGGTAGGCAGGTTTGACGGAGGAAGAGATGAGGCGGTGAGGAACTTTGCAGCAAGTAGGAAGAGGGCAACATCACATCACGGCCCCGTGGTATGATCTGGCAGCAGAACGACTGGTCTCTTTCTCGGTGCAAGGAAGGCCGATGACCTTAATTCTTACTGATTTTGCTTCTCCTTTCTCTATTCGTGGGGTGTTTCGGCATCTCGTCTTTGTCTCGTCTCTTCATGTCTGTCGTTTGTCGTCAGGCATGAACAAACAGCTGACTGTTGGCTAGATGCGGAACTTGAAATATTGGCGGGGAATTCCAATCTTCGAATTGTCTGTCTTATTCCGTATTTCTTGGGAGCTATCCTGTGGGGGTAGGTCTGAGATCCTTGATTGAGGCTTACGGGGCGGGCGTGGGGGTGTGGAGGTCGGGCAGCTCTTCTCAATGGAGAAATGTGGAGGTGAAGATAGAGGCGGGAAACAAGGGAAGGGAACTCGATAGCCGACGTGGAGGTCAACTCGGTCAAGGGAGCAGAAGTGGCAGCTCAGCTGGGAAGGAGGTTATCGGAGCCCATCTTCCAATTTCAAGCCACTTCATTCCCTTGCAATCAATTCATCAGATTTCGCAGGTAACTACTGAAGTTTAACGATCTGCATTGTTTGCTGTTTTACACATCTACTTCGGGTATCAAAAAGGGAGTTCAACGGGGTACACTTCTCCAGAGTTAAACCCCTTTACCTCGCTTTCGCCATGACAGGCCTCACCTGGTTTGCTAAGTCCCTAATCTATCTAGCGACAGCCTAACGACTCGATAAAGGTCAAAACCAATGATGCGACATCTCATATCAGAAACTGGAGCGGTCGGTATCCTTCCGCGGCCCGTTCCTAAACCCGAATGAATACGTGTGCCGGCTACCAATACGCTCGCTACCGTCCGGATCCTAGCCCCTTGGACGAGTGTCGTAAGATGATGAACTACAATTTTAGCTGCACTCATGCTTGCCTGTACATCCTATTTAGTCTAGGCCAAAGTAGACGCAGTGAGGAGGCTAAGCAAGTCCCGACCTAAGACCTCATTCCATTCAATCCGGAAGGTCCATACCGATGACAGCACAATAATAAACAACGATATTTCTTTTCGGAGAAATCGAAAACATGTTATCTGTTCTTTGAAAAAGCAAGATCCCGTTTGCGATCCTTGCTTGAATGGTGGTGAATCATCCACAGCTTCATGGATATCACTGGTTATTCGGGTGGCTCCACTCACTTCCACACTGCCGTCCGTGACCCACAACAATTGAGCCACCTCTCCAGTGTCCCATTGAAGGCAAACACATCGGAATACCGGAGGCTCGGATAGAGATATATCACATTTGCAATCTATTTGTAAGAACATACGATTTACATGCGATTTTGCGCTGACTTCTGGCCCACAACAAGTACTTTCATGGTTCCGTATGCAAAGGGGTACTTCCCGCATGAATAGTCTCATGCACCCCAGCTTTCCTTCAAAGTTATTTCGGTCGCTCTGTTCAAGTGAAAACCGGCCCCTGACTTCCCCACAATGGGCGGACAATTCCAGACAACGTTCTCGCAACCGTCATTTATTTCACACCGACGGCACGAGGCATCTCCCGACGCGGGACCTGGGATAAAGCGTCACACAATCCGGCGATCCACAGCGTTCGGATGATTTTGGCATGAGTATTCACGATCCAGGTTCAAGAATCGGCAATATGACAGCCACGTCCCCTGCCATTCAGATCGAAATGCGTATATAGAAGAGCCTGATATCTCATGCCTTCATCAGCTTCCGGAAGGCTGGATCACTCTCTACCGTCTTTTCGTCCCCGCAATCCCCAGACATGCGGCCTCCTGCGGCATCTCGGCGAAGGCACGTTGCAGATCTCGGCACATTGACGAGAGTTCAAACGAGGCCGCAAGCTCAAAGCCTGAATTACCCTTTCGGAAGTTTGAGAGTCTACCGGTAGCCTGATCCCTCCCGTGATGATCAGGGGCCGAGAAGACTAGGATTGAGTCAAAAAGGCTCTGGTGTGGTGTCCTTAACTGAAATGTCCGTGGTGTGTCGCGGGCGGATGTCCTGTGAGTTGTATATCGTTACAATTGGGCTTCAATCGTGCCCGTGCTTTCTGAAAGAATATGCCGCTCGCCTTGCAGGCTGTCTAATGTTGTGTGATAGTCAAGTCAACATTTGCGAAATGCCCGATGGCCTACTTTGCCTTGCCTATTGATTCGATGCTGGTGCTGGAAACCTGTGATGTCTGCTGTGCGTTGTTCTTGCAGCTTGTGTGAGTAGGCGGGGTATCTTGTACTGGTCGGGTAGATGGTGTGCTGAATTGGTTCACCCAGAGTCACACAAAAGAGCGGCGCAAGGCTGGAGTTCAAGAAAGTGGTTCAACATCTAAGACAGAAAGTAAAAGTGGCGATGCTTGTCCAAGGAATATCTATTGCCTAGATTTTAAATTGCAATGCATCTGTTATCTCCCGCTCCTCGATGCTCCAGTCCGGTCTTGACTCTACACCGACATCCTCTCTTGCTACGTAGTTCTGAAATAGCTTCTCAGCCCCCAACCGCCCCAGCCTCTCACTTGACACCTACAAGTACCACGTCGTTGAATGCGTTGAAATACTTCATGTAAAAAGCCTCTGTATTCATATCTGGTAAGGCTCGGAGACGAGTGAAGGACATGTACGGCTGGAGAACAATCATATCCCAATGACAGTCATGAATGAATAGCTAATTTCTGTCACGTAAGATGACCATAATTTGACGAACCAAGAAATGATTATAGATTCAATTCTAGAAGTCGTTCTCTTGACGGTTTAGGCATGAATCCCAATCGTAGTTCTGTGCGTCACAACCATTTGTCGTTGTTGAAGAAATGGTAGTGGGCAGGGGTAGTGAATGTTGTTATCGTTCTTCGCACAGATCTTACGAACCTTAATTAGTCCAGTTCTCGTCACATTTTCATAGATAATGAAGGCTGATCAGCAGTCAAAAGGATTAGGGATTACTTACTCCTTATGTACTGAGCGAGACTTGGTACTTATCACGGGCAGGTTCTCTCACACCCACCTTCTATGTGCGGGGACAATTCCGAAATGTAAGCTAGCACTGCTTGACTAACATGGGAACAATGAAAGCACATAATTAGAAATGCAACCACACGGCCTCCACATTAGTTGAGCGACGTCCGGTCGATCATCGTGTGCTCGCCTTGCGAAATCGAGCACTCTTGAGGGAATGTCATCTCCCTATCTCTATTTTCAACTAGAAGTCAATCTTCTTGACACATTTGCTCCTCCATAGTACTTGTCTAATAAATGAAAGAAATTTTTATACGTGCATAACTACGTATCTCTCCAGTTCGCCACTTAACTGCTTGAGAAAAGCACCCGGCAACCTACCAGTTAGAAAACTCATTCACTACTCATTCACATAACCCCTTCTCTATACCTCAACACAACTCCCCTCCGTTCCAAAAGCACTAGTCTCTCCTCCACACTACCCACACCCTCCCCGTCAAAATCCTCATTCTACAAACCGCCCTATATATCTAAATATGCAAGTAACTGCCACATGCGACCACAGACTGAAGAGAATTGGGCATCCCGTCCGCTCTGCCAGACACAAGCTTCAGATCGGTGGATTAGTAGTTGGGTGGGTGACCACCAGCGAATACCCACTGTTGCATGTATTTTTTCTTTTAGTTTTTTTTTTCCCCCTGTTCAGCAAAATTTTTGAGTTGGGGTCCACTTTTTGACCCGCAAAGGTGAAGATATGGAAAGAGCCAAAGTAAACTCGTGTAATAAGGAAGATATAATAGGCTATCAAGTAAGTAGTGTTCAACCAGATGTTCGTGAATTCCCTTGCAGCTTCAGAAGTAGAAAATAAATTGCGTTTTCAAGAAAATGTATCATATGCACCCGCTCACACTCCTTTGTTGTTGCCCCTATTTTTAAGCGAGATTCTGACGGTGACGAGACAAAATTGTAAGTTCTCAATAATGGTCGGTACTTTAAGAACCAGTAGCCTTTAAACTGTAATAGAATCTGAGCTAGCAATCAAATTTGCCCTATTTTTTTTTTGTCTTCCTGTCGGATAAATCTGTTTCTTGCTTTATCGCTCATCCAGTCTTATTAAGAAAATTTCCGTCTTCTTGAACTACATTTGGTCTGGCTGGCCCATTAGCCCAAGGTGATCCGATGTGAGATCTATTGTCCTGCCTTTCTCGAAAGTACTGTAGACAATCTGTGACTTCTATTCTATCTGACCCACTACGGAAGTCTGTGTTCAAGATTTTGTCTCGTATCTTTGTTGGTACAATTTCTCTGGATATCTTCGCTAGAAATCGACGAACTATTGGATATCTCGGATGCAACGACACAATAGCTCTTGTATAGAACAAGCATGGAAGCAAGAGGATAACTATAGACCTTATCATAGCTCCAGGACCAGCAAAAAAGACATCTCCAGCGCACCGGGCTCAAAAAATCGAACCCGCAAATTTCCTCCCCTTCCCTTCCCTTCTCATCTCTCATCTCCTCTCCCTCCCCATCGCCCTCTCCTCCTCTCTCCTTCCTCCATCTCAATCTCCCGAGCCCTACCCCATATCCCAACCCACTTCGTCATCCCCCCAATCTCAGAATCCTCGCTCCTCCTTCTTTCAAACCTTCCCATTTCCTCCTCCTCCTCCTCCCCCACCGTATCCCCACAAGTTTCCTTTTCATCGATACTGCTTTCAGACAACAGCCTTGTACCTGATATTGAAATTGATCTTGACCTTCACTTCACATCCCAATCATCCATCGCCCGACCCAGGCAATCGAATTTCCGTTCAATTCCATCTCCAAACACGAAAAAGCCTAGATTTGCGATGACCAGAAGCGTAACGCATGGGGGCTTCTCCTCGTGGTCTCGGATCGCTCGGACGTATTGTTCCACAATAAAACCAATCGTCTGGTGCGGTATGGTTTGCGTTTGTTTTCGCATAGCTTTTGTCGACTGCGTGGTTCGATGTAGGATGACCATAGCCCCGTGGCGTGTTCAGATACTTGGTTATGTATGCGCGAGCTTTGGTGAAGAGCTGAGCTTTGGCGATCCTTGGAATGGGGGTTATTGTATGCCTTAATACTGGTCTCATGAGATTGTGCGACATTATGAATCCGTCTTCCTTATCAGATCAATTTAATTGTCGTCGATTTTCGAGAGTGTGCGGTGATTAGTGTTAGTTGTATCCGATTCAAGCTTCCCTTCTCGTTCTCGAGCCGTGTAACAGGACATATATGGATGGATTCTGATTTTGAAGTTTGATATTTGTGTATGGCTCGAGTTTTAATAAGAGCCACGTGGATGCTAATCATAGCTGGAAGATATTTCCTAGTCCAAATATAAGTCACTGGTACATCGTGTCATACCTAATTAGCACATCCCCCGATTTCACGGAAACTACCTACGCGAGCGCACTTTCCGGCGGATTTTTTGTAACGTTGGAAGTGAGCCAGAGACTACGCCATGTAACTGTATGCACCCCACTGAGGACTCATGGACAAACTCAAGTCAATCTAAGACGCTGGAGAGGTTGATGCTTGGTCCGAATCATTCTTAATCCCCTGGCAGATATTTGGTACTTTAATTAATACAGCAGTTGTAGTGTCCGACGCTGCCGCCTTCTAATGTCACTAAGTTCGACCAGACGATAAATCGAGCTGATATTATTGGGGAAGGAGCGGACCATTTGGGCACTCCACCAGCTCTTTCCGCATTACAGCGTCTCTCCAAAAGAGGAAATAGAAAATCATAAAAGTCGGTTCATGTGTTTGTACAAATTCCTTTCTTATATTCCACAGTCCCTATTCGTTGTTGCTTAGTTCTCGTGCTTCTCCAGTCTCCTCACCACGAACATCATGTAGCTCATAGACTGATATACCGATAGCAGCCGGTAAAGCCATCTATGCACTCTGCACTCCAAAACAGCTCAGCTAAATCCATTGCTCGAACATGAATGACTACTGCATCGATCGCTTCAGTTCTTTCCCACCCTCTTCTCTCTTCATGATGCCGCACACCAGCCCCAACACCTCGACACACCTCCCCCACTAGCACTTCACTGCCTCCCGAGTGATGCATGTACGCAAAAAAAAAAGCGAAAAGTCAAAAGCAACCGTTAACGCCAGCAACCAAATCTGCCAGAAAAGCAAAGCCCGACCCGGATCCCCAAGCGCCAGTGCTGTGGACAGCATGCGTGTACGTGTGTCCCATTACCATATATGCATGTATGTACAGAAAGGAAAGAGTGGTTGAAATTTTCGTGAAGAGAGCTTGATGGCAAGGGAATCATAGGATGAAGCCTAGTGTAAAGATGAACAACGCAATGAGGATTTGATAAGAACAACGCATGGATGGAGAAGGAATGACTATTCTACATTTGATGCGATGCAAGGCTCTTGAAGTGAACCCATTGCTTGTCTGCGAGGAATGGCATTTTCCGGAAGGCCGGTATATGCATCGTCGTCGAGAGGGCTCGAGGAGGCGTGACTCTCAATAGACTTGCGGTAAATTCTGGAGGTGAAGTGCTTGATGGCGAAGATGATAGAAAACCGGAACTCCGAGCATGAGTTCGTTGGACGACCGTTATTACGTCGTGACCCAAACTCCTCATTATGTTTTGAATTCCCTTTTGTGCACCAGATAAACTTTTGACCCACGTAATCGGTTCCAATATCGTACATCAGAAGGTGGGAGCGAGATCATGATTCCCGTCTTGAAGGATAGCCTTGACTGGCCATCATTTGTTGTTGTTGGTGCTGTTGGTTGATTGCCATGCCGTAGGGATTCATGTGAGGATTTCCATAGCTGCCTTCAACGATCTGTTGGATGGTACCATTGCCCATGGCTTGTCCGTGGGCAATTGGACAATCCTTGTGGGCGAGGAGAATGGTTTTCAAGTTAACCAACTCGTCTCGTAATTGTTGGACGGTGGCGTTGAGACTGTCATTCTCAACGGAATACATCTCTACCTTCTGCTGAAGGTTTGCAAGCCATTGTTTCTTGCGTTGTCTGCACTTAAGAGCAGCGACCCTACGGAAGTTAGAAGATATATCAACAACAATTACGAGTTACTAACCTGTTTCGCTCAAGGAAGTTCTTTCGCTTCTCCTCATCAGTCATCTTCTTTCCATTGGCATGAAATTCATCCTTGGACATGTCTGGTTCCTCTTCCTCGGAAGGTTGGTCCATGCTCATGCTCATGCCGTTGTTGCCTTTAGCCTTCTTGTTGGCAGGTGCTTTTGGTTGGTCATTTGCTTTGCGTCGACCATTGGTTTGACCATCCTGGGTTGAGCTTCTCTTACCCTTACCTCGGGTGTTTGGTCTTGATTGGTCTTCTTCAGAGCCTACGCTGTTTCCGCGACCAGAAGTGGTACTAATAGAACCACCATTACGGTGGCCCATATGAGGAGACGTTTCTTGTGATTGGCCACCCATTTGCATGTTCTGAGCGTGAACGATAGACTGAGGGGCAATAGCGTAGTGGTTTGTTTGCTGTTGGCCGTTATGTGCGTTTGCCAGAAGGAAGAGGCCGTTGGCAGCGTCGTTAGTTTCGTTCTCTTGCTGTCTAAACTGTGGTGGCTTGACATCTAATCCATTCATCGTGATATCCTGCGGCTGTGATGTGATCTTCGCGAGATGAGCAGCTTCGCCAGCCTTTCTGGCATTGATATTCATAGCAGTGCGATGGAAGTCCAATGTACCTGGAGTTGCGCCGCCGTTCGCGAGAGAAGTGAAAATTGATGAACCTCCAGGACTTGGTTCAGGGAACATAGATCCACCTCCGCCAGGTGTCAAACCAGTTCGTTCACTCGGGGTCATACCACTCCTAACATCAGATTCACGTTGCGTTGGTTGTGGTCCGCCTCTATGCAGGTATGAGTCGCCAAAGTAATCGTCTTCAACACCCTTTGCTGGACCCGTGAGCATAGCGGGACTCAAGGGACCAGAGCGTAGACCTGTGCCGGATCCCCAGAAATTCAGAGCCGGTGAAGTCAAAGCAGCAACGGACGGAAGCTTTGTACCGCCAGGTGTTACAAGTCCACCGGTCAATGGACCTGCGCCACCTGCGAAAGAGTATTCGAAGGGATTCGATTCGGTGCTCAGAATCTGGTGTTTTGACGAGAAGTAATCTGGGCCTTCTGAAGGTCGTGGAGGAGGAGGAGCAAGTGGCTCCGCATTCGCAGATTCCTTCTTTAATTGTTCTTCTTGCTTTGAACTAGGGTCTGTCGATGAATATATTAGTTATGATATTCTGTTCAGAATTGTCGCAAGGGATATTGTTGTATAGAGTGACGGTGGTCGCATAGCAGAGGGCAGATGTATCATCAAGATACAACTTACCATTGGTCTTGGGAGCATCAGCTTTAGATTGAACAGGCGACGTCGAGGTCGACTTCTTTGCAGTTTCCCTCGGAGGCGACATGATTGAGTTTCCAGTGGAGGCGCGGGGGGGGTAGCGTAGTGTAGGAGGGACGAGTATCACGGTCAAGTTTCAAGTATGACGCTTTGGATCTGCGCCCGCAGACAGCTAGGGCTGAACTGGATTGTTGTTCCTGGGCGGGAGACTGGATAGAGTTGTGAGGGGAAGTGAGCGGTTGTGGACTGTGAGGTCGAGGGTGAAGCTTCGAGGACGATGACGTTGGAAGGTTATGACGCAGGGCAGGCCTGGAAACTCGTTAATAATGGACGGGAGAGCCAGAGCCAAACCAGCCACACAATATGCGACCGCAACAATACAAACATACCACTTTGACAACCTTCCACAATCTAACTCGAGCTACAAGCCGCAGTGCAACGATTTATTGTCGTGATTATGTATGGCGGTGAGATAGATGCGCGATGCAGGAGCGACAGTAAATTAATTCGCGATGGATTCGAGCCGTTCGTGTGGGCGGTGGGTGGTTAGTGAGGGAGGGAGTGGCAACGCGACAGTCGAAGCAGCAGCCCCTGACAAGAATCTTCTCCTCCTCTGCTTCACGATGGACGGGACAGCGGCTACGAGGTCGACGGCTAGGTCAATCAGATAGCAGATGGGGATGGTATGCAGGGGTCGATGATGCAAATGACGTTCGAGGACTTCCGATTCTATTGTGCAGTGATTCGATCCCTCGAAGTGTGGTTTGCTTTGTCTTCGAGAATGGATGGATGGGATGGGATGCGATTTTGGTGACGTATTCGCTTTTTTTCCTTCTTGCGACCGTACAAAGAGCGCGGTGGTCCCCTCCTACAATGCAGGAGTCCAGCTCTCCTTCTCTGGTAGCGAAAGACCCGGACTAGATCTACCTCTATGTCCGTTGGGATAGTATGAGATGCGATGCGGCTCTGCCTTTGTCGTGGGTGGTTCTTGATCTGTGGTGGTATGGTGAGTGAGTGAGTGAGGTACAGGCGTAGAATTCTCAGAATGACGCAGAGAATGTCGTCACAGGAACTGCGAAGTGGGAGCGGCTGCACTTTAAAGCCCAAGAGACACAATCGAGCTTAGCGGCAAATGACCAAAGGAGAGATTGTCCGTGCTCGGTGGCAGCTGGCCAATCATGATCGAGTATTAGAATATTAGTATGACGCCATTCCCAGACAGGACTCGAGCTTCTTGCTCGATTAGAAATGCAACTCAACTCACTTCGCCTCATCTTCCCCCTCCATTCCTCTTGTCTCCTTCCTTTCTGGCACCGATATGACAGACAGTGACTGACCGTGTATTGATTGTTGATACTCAGTCAAATCAAGTAGAAATAGATAGGTACAAGTGGTCCTGAAGTGAATCAAATTGAATTTTATAACTACCGAACAGTCCCGTACACGCAATCGTCAGCCCATTTTTCAGATAGGGGTTACTTCCGAAAGGAAGTCATCCACAAATCTCCACTCGGCTCCACCCCACTGATTCGCTTCCGCCTTTTGTTTTCGAAGTCGCGTGAGATGGCGTGAGACCGCGCTCTCCTTTGTTAATTTAGACTCGCTCAAAAACTTTCCATAGAGAGCGGTTCTAGTTATGATTTTAGCTTCTGGAGAGGTTCTAATTCCGCCCATTTAGGCCATGGAAGAAGGTATCGAAAGCTCTTCAATCAGCCAGTGCAGCCATGTGTCTTGGAGCTATATAATAGTCAATGTCGGTACTCTTCTGTGACCATGAGGGCACTCATGTGAGCGATTGCCTAAAGAGGGGAATCGACTATTAAGCTCGGGTCCTTTGTTTGCATACTCGCTTAGAGGATGGTCATTTTTTACTCCACGTCCAGTAAATGGATATCACAACGAATCGAAAGCGCTTATTAAAACATTAACAATGAGGTCCACGAATTTGTTCAAAATTTTGTTCATGGAGTATAAATCTCAATCGCCACTAACAAGTATATGGCAGTTTCCCTTCCCCCCCCCCGGTGCCATCCTCTCGTCACTCGGGTGTTTCTTGGTACCTTGAAGGGATACCAAGTCGCTTGTGAACATTTACCTGCTATTTCTCTATATCAGGGATCAACATCGGATGAGAAACAAGTACTCAATTCATTGGAAACGGGAGAGTTTCACCTTGGCGAAAGTCACAATATTGAGCGGGCGTACTCGCTGTTGTAATCACATTAGACATAATTGAAATCTTTCTCTTGACTATGGACACGTACTCACTGCTGTATTTACACTGTAGACATACTCGAAACTCCTCTCCTTCCAGCTTCATCAGTCGTAACCTCGTAAGACCTCTCCCCCGCCCGCCCCAAACCACCCTCACAGCTTCCCCCCATCAACCCTCCTAACCCTAAACCCATGCCTCGGCGCATGAACCCTCACCCCCTCCACCTCCCCACCACCCGTCTCAAGCACAACCTCCCTCCCACTCAACCCAACCAGCCGCCCCCGATCCCTATGTCCACTCCCCGAATCCGTTGGCCAAACCTCAACCCACTCCCCAAGTTTCAACGCACTCGGATCCCCTTCATCCACCCCGAGACTCTGCTCCTCAGCATACCCAGCTTTCCGCATGATAGCCACTGCTTCATCACCTTTGACAGTCTTTGGCTTTCCGGCTTTCTTGGCTGCGGCACGGATAGCGGCGTCGAAGCGTGAGATCCAGGAGAAGACTTTGGGGAACTGGGTTGGTGAGATGAGATGGAGAGGGAGGGCGCCTTTAAGAGTGGTGAGCCAGTGGAATGGCCAGATAGCTGTAGTGAAATGTCAGCCTTGCTTGATCCAAGTCTTCGAAAACTTCAAGGGCACGAAACTGCCTCCAGAAAGCGAGAAAACAGAAGGATAAGGAGGCTAGAACCGACCTTCAATGTCCGCCATCCCCGGCCCATCACCTCCAAGAACCCAATCCCTCCCATCCGCCAAGAAAGTGCTTTCCAAAAGTTCAAAAGCATTCCTAACCTCCAGCACCGCCTCCCCCCACGCCCTCTTCCTAACCCCCTCCTCATAAGCTCCCTTCACCCCCATATAATCCTCCCTATCCCTCCTAAACCTCTCATCCCTCATCAACGGCGTGTCCCCAGGAATCAAACTCGCCGCCCGCGCAAACAGCCCATGCACAGTCCAGATCTCTAGCAGTTTTTCGATGCCGGCGTTGAATGGGCTGTCTGGGGACGAGGAGAGGGACGGGTGTGAGGGCGAGGGCGGGTAGAGGGTGGAGAGTTTGAGGAGAATGAGGCGCGTGTCGAGGTAGATGTCTTTGCCGATTGAGAGGATGGGTATTCGGCGGTAGGAGGTCCCGATGGCTTTTGTGGTGGGACGCGGGAGGATGGGGGGTTGGATCTGGGGAGGGAGGTGTTAGATGGTTGGGGAGATGGAAGGGGAGGGGAGATGGGGGGAGAGGGAAAGAGGACGTACGCATTGTGTGTAGGGGATGTTGCGGAGGTTGAGATACCATACTACGCTATTGATGGTCAGCTTCGTTTCATAGAGGAGAAAAAGAAAACTCCAGAAGAAATTGTATGGGAAAGTAAAGCCATCTACTTGCCGTCTGGCATAGGGCGAGAACGTGTAATGGTACAAAATGATCTCTTCAGATGGCGGCATTTTGGGCGAGCTATAATTATTCAATTATCTCCTTATACTTAGAGTTCGAATAAGAAAAATCTACGAGAAAATACAATAAGAATACGGAGAGTGAGTAAAGTTGATGTTGATGTCTGAATTGAGTTCACGCCCTGCGGTCGATAAATCCTGGGGTCGCCAGCTTCCCCACTGCCGAGGTCCTGCAACATACCTGCAAGCGCCTGCTCTCAAGCTGCGAGCTGCTTAGATAGAACGTCACTTTGTATCAGCACCTGGGATGTAATTATTATCATTTGATATTTGGGAGACATGTCGGGTTGATGGACTCTAAGTAATGTAATGCATTCTCGCATCCTTTATGTCAGCGACCGAAAGTATTTTCACTCATTTAGTAGTCCTTCTGAAGACAGCCCTTCTTGTATCAGCACCAAAGTCATCTCTTATTAATTCCATGGCGAAGCAAAGCTTAGGAGAGGTCGGACTAGATCCGATTTGTCCTTGTCAAAGGGAGGTTATAGTTTCTGTAACTTAGTCTAATGTCGCCAAGGTAGAACAGCAGGTTTAGAAGGTCGAGACATTATGTTTATTAACCAAGAGTTGCAATGAGGACTGCCTCAGATCTGCACAATTTATCGAAGTTGTGGGATCCCGAGCCTTCTTTGGTTCCAGATGTTGTTATTCAAATCAGCGGTAGCTCTCGGGTAATTGAATCTCAATTCATCGAGTTCTGTCTCATAAACAAATTGACTTTCATCATGCCCCCGTCATATTTCAATTCTTAAGTTAAGCAGAGAAATAGCTTGAGGTCAAGTGAGATAGTGCATATCAGATCATTGCTTCATCCGCTGGGAACTTGTGGAGAGGCTAAAATGATCTTTAGTCTGAGCTGTGGATACTGGATCGCGAAATTTTTCTAGACCGGAAGGACACTCTCAAGGTGTTCGAAGAGTGACACGCTATAACGAGCAGAATCTCACGCTTCTGCTCTAGAGTTTTATAAGATATCTCGCTTTGTGGAGCCGAAATTAGCATACCTCGTCATCAAGGCGCAGCAAAAGGTTTTTGGTCAGAGTCTTGAGATGATCGCATGCATCTAAAATCTACCTAAAGATCCTGGTGCACAGCGATATTGGCAATAATGCGATTGCAATGTAGTAGAGGCTTGCGATATGCAACACAGTATCTCTGGAAGGACTATTATTTCATCGCTGACGGTATGGCAAGCTGTGGAGGATCTTTCACCATGTGCGGTGGGGAGACTAGTAAAATAGTACCACGAGACTTGCAATTGGCTGTTGTGAAATGCATCAAAGTATACTGGGCGAGAGGAGATCAAGTCCTGCCACGAGTGTCGATGGACTACGGAGAAATTTTCATCGCTGCGTGAGTCTGAATTGGTGGACAGACAGGACGCGACTCGTGTTGTAGCCAAAACTCAGGGTTTGATTACACGAGCTTCAGTAATGCGATATTGAACTTGTGACTCGCGGTCATCGCTATTTTGACCTTGTCATACATCAGCTTTTCCCTCTCACTTGAGCGTTCTATTATTGCCGTGAAAAGTGGAAGAAAGACGTCAGATAGATCAGACTATCGCCTCAACAGATTCCGAAATAAGCTTCTGAAGCTACTTCGAATTCAGTTTCATACCTCAGGTCGATTTGTGTCCTCAAAATGCATGTATGGTACATTTAGATGAAATGCCGAGTTTTTAGCCCCATCTCGCTTAAAACTTTGAAATGCAGGATAATGTCAACAAATCCAAAACCCGCCAAATTGTCAACATCTGAGACACAGAGTTTTACATGAAACACTTGCACGTTTAAGTATCATGCAATAATGAGACATCAAAAAGTACCTGAGACTCAATGAATGCAATGCATCGCGTTGTAGGTCAGGAAAACACTTAAGTCGAGCAAGTGGCCTTCATACAATGTCTATTTATCATTGAATGGGGAGTTAATCCCGCAAATTTAAGGAGGCCAGGAATAAACCGTCGAAACACATCAAGCGCACCAGTTGAACTGGAGAAATTTAGAAATCATGTTCCTTTGGAACGTAAATTGGTAATAATACAAAATGCGAAAAGTACGCGACGAGGAGAGATGCCCGGGAATGATGAGATTGGTTTATCTGGTGCAGCCTTTCCACACGCCGTACCACGGCAACGCCCCGTTGAACACGGTTGTAAACATAACCGATCTGAACAAGTCCATATCCAAGCCCTTAGTGAATGAAGCCACTCGGGAAGCATTGATGGATTCTCTGCAGGGATAGTCGATATCTACAAGGATGCTGATGGAGTGACAATTATCCGCCGCTCACGCAGATTTAGCAGTGTTCTGTATGACAAGGGAGCAACTGCAATCATGGAATCGGCGCATGCACCGCTCCCGCGAAATCGAGTGAAATTTGACAGTGCAGAAAAGGTAGCGGGGGAAGGCAAGCAAAAATACCACAAGAAGGGTTCACGAGTCCGTTGAATCCATCTTCCTGCCAATAATGTAAGCATTTTGAGGAAAGGGGATGCTGTGAAGTTTTCGTAGAAGATCATACTGACTGACGTGTACATGTAGATGGAATGGATGGATGTATGCCGACGACGTATTTACCTCTACATTCCAACTAACAACACCACAACAGGATTTTGTTCTCAGGCACCTCTATGATAGGGCGACTAGGGGGGAAAGGATTTCAGGGCAGTCCAACGACTATGTGAACACCAGAGGCTTCTCATGGCAGAGCTGGCACGAATTCCTGAGGGGCAGCTCGCGAGCCCGCTTCATGAAACCGACATGTCTGGTATTTCCATCCTATCTATAGGCGCGGGGAATCGTGAGCTAAGTAATCGTTCTCGAAGAAACAAGACAAAGAATCCAGAAATGGATATCTCGGAGAAAGGTGAAACGAAATCCATGGGGCAGTCATCCAAGAAAGACACCACCAAGTCTGAACGAAAATTGAAACCTGCCACTTCAGGAAGCTCTGATGTTCTAGCACTATACGTAAGTTTTCTCGACGTGAGGATAGGTTTGCATGAATGTTAAACGAGTTCTAGATGCCGTACTTGACTTTCGGCATCTCACAGAAGACGAATGCAATTAAGATCGGTTCTCACAAGCAAATGAGCCTAGGCTTTCCCTGGTTCCCAAAAATGAATCTTAACCAAGGTTATTCGATACTTACAAGGGGAGGCTAGATAGGCCCTGCAGGGGTTTATTATCGGCCACTTTAAAATATCTCCAGATTTCAGAAGACATGTCTTATCATTCCCCAAAACATTGTAGGTGTGGCAATTGCTAAATTCCTCGTTTTCTACAGTTCATGGTTCACGAACTTTAGATGAATTCTTCTATAATTCCATGTTTGATGGAGATCCCGAGGTAGCTAATTTGACTTTACGGAATAAAGACCAGGTGACATCAAAGAGAATTTCCGCTGTCGACAAGAACGGTGCATGCAAAATAATCAGAATCGAGTAACTGCGGCTCTGGGTCATCGACAGTAGTGAGTAATACACAAGACGCTCAATGAAGAGTACTGGAGATTTGATGATTTCTTTCTAGGCACGATTCTAAGCTCCTCTACTCATCGCTTAGACGACGAGAATGACCCACCCCTCTAAGAGCTTTGGAAGTATATGAATTCTCAAGAGGTTCGAGATGGGAGGGTAGCATTGCCGTCTTCTCCATTCGAGATGGCCAAGTTCATCACTGACTTCTGCATTAACTTCCAAGACCACTCTACCTGTTCTGTTGGTCAGATGCAAGAATCTATGCACGGGATATATAAGAACGTAATCAATAAAATTGTATCTTTGACGAGTCACCTAGAATAAGTGTCATGTTTCTCACTTCTTGTTAGGCTACAGATGAGGCGCAATTATTCGACAAGTTCAAGAAGAAGATTGATATGAACATCTTGAACGTTCAATCGACCCTAGTTACTGACAAAGACAAAGCTGAGAATGGGAATGACGGTGATGTGGAAAAAAAGGCTAAGCAGCAAGGGAAACAGAACTTCGAATCCATCGAGGAAGTATCTAAGCGTCTCAAAGACATCAAAGACATCCGTGACGGGCTCAACATGCTCAAAGCCGTTCTCACGCAACAAAAGAGTGTCCAGAATGAGCTGTACGGCATCACTACCGAGACAGGCGACTTGACTGACCCTGCATATGCTATCAACAACATTCTTGAGATGGACAGTCATGCTGGTAGATTCCAGGACGCAGTGAGCATTGCTACTCTGCCTCTAATTCTCTTTTATGCCGTGCTGATATGCACAAGTACTCTCCGTCCTCGGCCTGGAGCAAAATGAAGCGTCGATGCAAGAGGCCATGTCATCGAGAGAGCAGGCACAAGAGTCCATACGACAAGGGAGAACTCTCATAGTCTTCACGATAGTGACAATATTTTTCGTAAGACTTTCACTGCCACAGTTGCATCCACAGACTCAAACAATTAACGTACCCATTTGGTTACCAGCATCATTCCTCGCTTCGCTCTTTTGAGTTGGATATTGCTATTTTTCCTTACGCAGGAGACAGCCTTGCATGGCCAAACTGAGCTTTCGGGGTCATCTGTAAGTCAAGACCTAGTTTGGTGACTGTGGTCTGTCAAAACTCAAAGAACAAGAAGATTGATGATTCCTTGTTGTTTAGTTGGTCTCACACTACCGTTGTCGGCTCTGATTATTGCGCTCGCTTTCTGAGTCGACCGCCTCAAGCGATTCTTCGTTCGCCTTCTCAGCTATGGCACAAAACCGCTCAAAGGAGAGGAATACAGACAGAGCCACAACCAGCAGCTGTAAATGGCATTACAGGAAATGTTAAAACACTGGGCAATAGCCATACAGAGACGATATATTCTTCATCTGGACAGATAAGATATGCCTCCAGCGATTCTGTGAATCGGATATCATACACGAGTCACAGTAGTTTCAAAACCAGGAGAGGGAAAGGCAAGAACAATACGAGCCCAATACTGCCGAAGTGAAGAAAGATATGTTCTTCAAACCAGGAAATATAAAATACAGGGAGCTTAGCATAGCTGTGGTGTTTGAAGTTGAACGGCCAAAGAGTAAAGCCTGTACATACTCTCGACATGTCTTTGCATCAAGCTTCAAGAGATAGATGGACTCTCATACCGCAATTTCCGGTGGCTCGACTGGTCCCGTACTTGGAGATCGTGGAGTAGTTCGCATTTGCCAGAATCTCCCCGGGCAGACCCAAATTCGTGGGCTTATCATGACTATCTAAGACTGAAGCTCATAATATGGGTTATAATTATTTGGAAGCAATCGAAATCTACCACTATCCGTATCAATACTTACGGCCCTCCTTACAAGACCTGTATGGCTGAAGGTACGAATGGAGAAAATTGCCGTTGCTCCTGTTATGCCCTCCCCCGTATCCACTCGGAATCGTCAACATGCATCCGGCGTCCATGCAATGCAAAGAGTGCATACAGGATGATTGGCCTTTTTGGTTGGTGATAGGTACTATGTGTAGGTTCCATAGAACTGGGGAAGCTGCCGTAAGTCTGGTGACGTGTCGTGAAAACTGCTGTTTTGGGAAGTGCCGACAGTGCGGTATGCTGCAAAATGCACGCACAATAAACATAGCATAGCTACATGATGTGTTATGAACTGAAATTTGTTGTTTTGAACTATGCCCGACTCGAATATACTCATGACCGCGAACATATGTCTCATCCCGAATGCGATGTTGTTGATTTGTCCCTTCCCCAGAATTACCCTTCGCTTGCGGCCTAGCGTGCTCGGAGACTGAGCAGCATCCCTGTCGGAGCAAGTGCCTCCCAAGGCTTTCATCATTCAGCCTCCGCTCAAAATTCCCAGACCTAAACCAGACCAAACAAAATCTCCCTCATCCCTTCTACTTCTCCCTCCTCAACTTTGCTCAACGGCGTGCAGGTATTGCCCCAGACTGCTCATCATCTCTCTGCACGCACGAAAAGATTGTAGCCAGCACCTTTTATTGCCGCGGGCGGTACATATCCACCGTATCGTTCAGAACCGCCACTACTGCATGATCTGTCACCTAACATTGCCCATCCCATCCATTGCCCACGCCCGCCCGACAACCCGTCGCATCTCGAACGACAGCCCGCACACTTCCTAATCATGGGTCACCGACAGAGGAAGGACTTAGCTGCAAGTCGACGACGGGTTGAGGACGAGGGCGATGACGAGGGAGGACCTGATGCCGGCTTCGACGACGACGAGTCCAGTGAGGGGTCGATACTTAGTGATGAGGATGACGCACACGAAGGGGACGAGGTCAGCACAGCTGGAGTAGCTCCCGCTGACTCTCCAGAGCTGCCGAAGATTAATGGAAATGGCCAGAGACTGCCAAAAGATGGAAAGGGAAGCTCGAGTAACGGCACTGCGGAGAGCTCCAAGAAGTCGCTTACAAACGGTACTAGTGATATGGATATGATGCTAAACGGCCTCAAGATATCTGATCACAACGGGCCCACGGAGGGAGTGCAGTATGAGGATCTTCGGGATGATGAAGAGATGCAAATACCTTCACCGGCTGTGGTCAACTCCAATGCCCAGATGGATCGTCCACAGGAGCTCCCGCACGAACGTCGACGACGGGAACATGAGGAGTACAAGAAGAAGAGAGACGCGGATCCAGCATTTGTACCAAACAGGGGAGCTTTTTTCATGCATGATCATCGTCATTCAGGGCCTGCAGCAAATGGATTCCGGCCTTTCGGGAGAGGCAGAGGTAGAGGCCGCCCGGGTATTGGGGGTCCATTTGCGCCATCAAAGTAAGCCATCAGTCACTCCATGTATCCGGCTGTTAGATACTAACGTTGAGAAGCCAAATGCAGCAACCCTACGAACCTACCGATGCACCTTGGACTCATGATATGCATGAAGTCATCACTCAACCATCTCCTCGAAACCTTCAGCCAAATTATGGACCTCACAGCATGCCCTCGCGCGTTCCAATTAGTGCCTCGAAGGCCGCACCTCCGAATCGAGCATTGTCTGTAACGAAACATATTGGAAATGTTCAAATACGTGTATATCTATCACACATGGACAAGCCTCACGTTTTTCCAGGCATTGCGGTAAAGCAGTACACTCGTCTCCCAGATCATCGTCCTCCACTTCGACGGGACAAACCAGTCCGAATCTCCCTTCCCGATCATCCGCCGCGCTACATATTCCCAGCCGTTGACAGGTCTTTTATCTTCATACCTCGTGCTATGAGACCAAATCAACAAGGGTTTGGTGGACGCGGCAGGGGGAGGTCTGCTATGGGATCTATCGGTGGGTACTCGAGACGGACGAGTGTTTTTGGTGGCAGCCTGTTCGGTAGTGCATACTCTCCAAGTATTGCTATGAGCCGTCGCTCTTCGTTGGCCCGGGAAGTCAATAGAGACGGTTTGGCATCACCAACTGGGTCGACTGCGTCACGACACCATATACCCATGGATTCGTCAAGACCGGTCCCTGTCGTCAAGCTGCCACCAGCAAGCCAGACAGTCCAACCTCAGCATCTCCCGACAACCAACGATCCATCCCAGAATGATTCCCCGCAAGCATCCGCTTCTATCGATGATCTCCCCCGCCCACAAACATATCCACTTCCCCAAAAGCCTACTTTCCGTGAAAATCGTCCAAACCCGATACCCATGCATCAACCTCGACCCCAGAAAGCCGTATCAGTTGCTGATATTGAGTCCCCGGCAACTCTGTCCTTCAATCCTCCACAGCAACACCAACAGCCTTTCCACCAGCAGGTTCCAGTGCAAGTCAACGGAAACAACTATAAGCATGATAATATGCTTCATTCGCGAAATCCATCGTATCCTAGTCAGGCATCCACAGGAACACCTCTATCACAGATCCCAGAACGCGCTATCCACGCTCAACCATTCCAGCCAAATCCATACCAACAACAAGCTCCAAACTTTTACTCTCCAGCACCTTACATGCCCGCACCTCAAGGTTACTTTTATCCACCAAGCTATAATCAACCAGGAGCTGCACCGCAATTTGGCCCACCACAACCGCAGCAGCAACAACCGCCTCCTTTCTCTCAACCTAATCAACAACCTGATACCACCAACCTGGTGGCTCAAGAAGTCAACGGAATGGTATACTACTACGATGCTGCACAAATCCCGGCTGTTACAACGTTCCCCGCCTACCAAGCTCCTCCCTCATATCCGATGCAGCAGGTTGGCGGAGTGGTCGGAATGGGTGGCATGATGACCCCTAGCCCCGATGGATTCTATTACCCCCAGGCTCCACAGCAAGGTGTCGTCTACTACCCACAGTAGGGCGACATGTACTGGTGTGCAGCAACATTTGTTTTATTCTTTCTAATGCTTTCAGCGATCTTGTCAGAGTCATGATGGGGTTTCATTGTGCGTTTTTGGAAGCGTCTTGTTATTATTTTCTCCATTCATTGCAGTATTATTCGCGCGTGAAAAGATATGGCTGTTCGGTTTATCGTTGCAAGAAGGTTCTAGGACAGTCTCTCGGCGTCCCATGGCAGATGTCACATTTGGGATGGGAGGATCGTTCGGGAGATGGCAACTGGTACCGCCTCCAGCTACCCGCTTTCCAGCTGGCTGCCTTTCAGTATTTGGTTGGTTGCATGATGGCCTCTTTCATCATGGTTGTTTAAGAAAGATCCCCTCGAAGGCGTTCCCCGACCGTATTACCTTTGGGAGCATTGGTCCAGTAGAGTAGTGATAGTAGTAGTAGATAAATAGGACACTCAGTGGATGGCATTGATATACCGATGGAGTGACATTGAATAGTGACTGAGCATGTCTTTGCTCAATATCATATCATCTTTCAACTTGTCAACTAATAGGACAGTGTTGCCTCCGTAAGCATATCACATATCACAAAATTTTCAGGTCCAGAAGAGAAATCACTCCCTGTCCATGCAGTATCCCGATACCAAGCTGTCCGAATATCGGGAGGCTGCCTTCATTACTGACGCAAGGCTGTCTGCCTTGGAGAATCAAGCGGTCAGTCGGTTTTAGGAGGTGGCGGGATTTTTGCTTTCGGGCTGTCCATCTGCTGTGCATGAGGAAGCGTCTCTTTTCCGCAATCGTGGTAGGATACCGATTAGTGGTCACAAGTACTACAGAGCCTGAGCTTGAAACCAGCTCTCTCAGCTTTAGCCACCTGAACCGTACCACTGTTGTACTCGATTGTGATTGGTTGCCTGCTGACGGAGTACCAAGTACCATGATAAATGTCGTGGCAGCCTAGGCAGGAGGCCGGTAGGCTTCGGTGTTGAGTGGGTAGCTCTTTTTGGGTTGCCCACGATTTGAGTGTGGTTTGGACAGTTTTAATGATCAATTGGAAATGGAGTCAAGGTGACTTTTATGTTTGAGACCGACATCTCAGGCCAGGTTCGGAGAGGAACCTTTGTCTCGGCTGTGCATGTTTCGGACTTCATTCTATCCGTTTGATCCATCTTATCCGGCGTAACTTTCAGAACGCCTGTAGATGGCGAACGGCCGACTCTATTTACTTGACTCGGGTATATCGAGGTGAGTGCAGGATTGTTTGGTGGTGGAAGAGATGTCATAGGAAAGAAAATTACAGCTTCAACTTCTCATTCATTCATCAATCCTCTAAAAAGAATATAATTCGACGCTGCGGTGATTGAATGAGGAAGTCTCACTCCATTGACGAAGGCCCGCCCGTGCCTCGATTCAATTCGCCGCCCGCCTTGCCTCGTCTTTGCTTTGCCTTGCCGATGACCTGGAGCTTTATCAAGCCGACGATCACGACGACTCCGCAGCCTGCTTTCCTTCTTCATTAATATCCACTACCACCAATATCGACATCTTCTTCCACCTCCACTTCATTCACAAGTGCAGAATTTCTTTACCAACCAGGTAACTTACATCAGAGCCTCTTGATTACTTTCGCCGCCTTCGAACTAGTGCTAGAAATCGCCTTCACCTTGTAGTCGTAATACCGCGCAGCAGCCTACCGGAATCAATCAATCAAGCAAGCGAGCGGCGCTAACAGCTTACCTTATCGACCGACGTGAGCTCGGGCTCCTCCCAAGGCAACACCTGCACCTCCTCATATCCATCCCATCCCCTCCCCTCACCCACCTCCGCCCGACCTCCATCCCTCTTCCTCAATCATCCAACCTCAAAGCTACTCTCGACTTACAAGAATACCATACTGGTTACTTCTTGCACTGCCACTTCGATAACTTCGAAGACTCCGACAGCTGCGAGCATTACAGTTCGTCTTCCCCACCTGATACGCTTGTTGCACGTCACCGCTTGACCTCGTAGCTGACACAGTACAGCCTCAACCCACCACAGTCATGGCGTCGACTACTCCTACGACTGCAGATACTCTGGTCACCTTGAAGATCAATATCGAGGGTACCAACCGTCGATTCAAGCTTCCTCTTCGTGATCTCGTCCCCAGCACTCTTCCGGATAAGGTATGTCGTGGTTCCACAAGCATCCCAGCCTGGCCTGATGGCAACCCTTCTTCACGATGCTTGATCGTTGTACGTTTCTAATGGATGCTGACATAATTGTTTGCTCGCTCATAGCTCCGATTCCTCCTCGCAATTCCTCCTTCCTCAGAGGCCATCTTCGAACGTTATTCCGACAGCGCCGCCGCCTTCATTGTCCTCGACCCAAACAACACTTCGGTCTACAAGCAACTCTACCGTGCTGCAAAGGCAAAGCTAAAGCTTCGTCTCAAGGTCACTATCAAGGAAAAGGAGCCGGTCACACCCAAGCCTGCTACTGTCGAGGACGAGGAGCCTAGCCCAGTCAGCCCAGTTGAGGAGCAGCCTTCCCCGGTCGAGCCAACACCCGAGGTAATTCCTGCTCCAGCTGCAGAGTCAACTGTCAGCTATCCCGAGAAGACTGTTTATCCAGGAAGCGTTGCCGAGATCCAGAGAGGATTCGAGGAGCTCTTGATCAACAGTAACCAACGTTCGACCCCCACCTTCACGCCATTCGCTCAGCCATCAAGCAGCTCTACCTGCTGCAGCCAGTTGAACAGAGATATTCCCAACATATTCCACCACAAGGAGGTCCCAAGAATGAACACATGCTCGAACAGTGAGATCCCGGTCACCCGTGGAGCTGCCGCTCGTGACAAGTGGTTCGCTGAGCTTGCCGGCTTGTCCACTTTGGCCAGCGACCGCACAGCTGGTTCTTGCCTCCCTATCGTACCGGCTTCCCCGACTCCAGAGACCATCAGTATCTACTCGGTCTACTGCAACAACTGCCAGGTTACAACATCCAATGCACACTATCATTGCAGCACTTGTGATGATGGTGACTTCGATCTCTGCCAAGCCTGCGTGGATAATGGTGTTACCTGCGGTGGCGATGATCACTGGATGATCAAGCGCTTCGTCAAGGACGGAAGAGTTATCAACAGCACCACCGAGACGATTGCACCAAAGTCTAGTCTTGGAGAGAAGAAGGAGACTTGTGTTGTTTCCGAAGACCCGGTTGCTACCCGTACTTGCAACTCTTGCATCTCTGGTACGATTTTATATCCTGTTTTCAGTTGTGTCACAGCGCTAATTCATTTCTGCAGAACTTTCAGAAGAAAATTTCGTTACTTGCACTTCATGCCCCGACTACGACTTGTGCATTCCCTGCCATGTCAGCTTGGAGCATGGACACCACCCCAAGCATGCATTTGAGCCAGCCGTCGAGGATACTACTCTTGACTTGGTTGCTAATGCACTTCTTGCTCCGGGCCGAAACACTGGTCACAACGCTATCTGTGATGGTTGTGACAAGTACATCTACGGTGTCCGCCACAAGTGTCTTGATTGCCCAGATTGGGACTTCTGCTCTGCATGCCACCCCAACGCTAGCTTCATCCACCCCGGCCACCGATTCGTCCCCATCTACGAGCCTCTCAACGATATCTCGGCTATGTCAAGATCATTTGCTACTCGTGCCCGCCACCATGGTATCTACTGTGATGGCCCGCTCTGCAACTCCGGCAACGGACAATCTTTCATAAAGGGCGACCGATACAAGTGCGCCGTCTGCCACGATACCGACTTCTGTGCCAGCTGCGAAGCCAGCCCATCCAACCGCCACAACCGAACACACCCTCTCATCAAGTTCAAGACCCCGGTCCGAAACGTTAGTGTCACAACTCTTGGTGATCATGAGGATGGGCAGCGTATGCCAGTCATGGGCGATCGCCGTGGCCGTTCGAGCACATCGAAGTCCACTGAGACCACACCTGCTCAATCATCAAATGCTGCCACTCAGGTTCAGACCGTTGCTGAACTCAAGCCCACTGAACCAATAAAGGCTGAGGCCCCACTTGAAGCTGAGAAGGCTCCAGAGGTCAAGAAGGAGGAGGCAAAGGAGCTTCCGGCAGCTGTTGTGAAGGAGGACCTTGTAGCTCACTTCGTTCGTGATGTTATTGCCGATGGTACCATCATGGCACCAAACACCGTCTTCGAGCAGACCTGGTATCTCCGCAACGGCGGCAACACCTCCTGGCCCGCCGGATGCACTGTCAAGTTCGTTGGAGGCGACAATATGTGTGCTGTTGATCCCGAGCACCCAGCCAGTGTTCATGAGCTTGTGTCTGCTGCCGAGAGCACCACTTGCTACACTGAGGTTGCCCCAGGCCAAGAGGCAGGTTTCACTGTTTTGATGAGAACCCCAAGCCGTGCTGGAAACTCTATCTCATACTGGCGCCTTACTGGCCCAGATGGAGATAAGTTCGGTCACAGACTGTGGTGTGATGTCAACGTTCAGATCCCAGAGCCAGTCATCAAGGAAGAACCCAAGGCCGTGGATACCAAGGTTGAAACCGAGGGTAGCCAGATGATCTTCCCCAAGTTGGAGAAGGAATCCCCAGCATCCAGTATCCACGAGCCTGCACCAGTTGCCACCACTGCACCTATTGCTGCTCAAGATGAGCTGGACGAATTCGAGGATTTCGTCGATGAGTCCATTGATGACGATGAGACCGACGATGGTTTCCTAACCGATGAAGAGTACGATATTTTGGATGCGAGCGACGAAGAGATGATCGCTGAGCAAGTCAAGCTTCTCAAGAAGTAAATGACCTTCTTGAGTAGCACGGGAGAATGTACGGCGGGATATGGTACGAAGGCGCAAGATTGACACAAACAGCTCTGGATAGCGGATTTGGGTGGAGCAAAGGGGTTTTTCGGATGATCATTTTCGCGCTGGTTTTTCTTTCTTTCACACTTTGCTTTCCAGGTCTTTCCCTCGCATGTATGTTACTTGGACGGGTACGCGCTCTCTTTTGTTTCGGCCATTTGGTCTCTTGCCATGGATAGATGGAGACTTGCACTTTTCGGCTCTTTAGTGGGATGGTGGCTCATTCCACCGACCTCCTTTCTTGCGAAGGAAAAGGAGTCGAGAGTAAGAAAGCCAGGTTCTCGCATCATTCGGTGTGCCCGCATACATGCAATCAATCAATCAATCATACCAATATCAATACCAACAAACAACGAAACGAACGAACAGAACACAAACAACATAACAATACGTCTTCCTCGTGATGGACGGATGAATGAAATCTCTCTTCTCCACTCTTGTGGTCACGCGCGTGCATATGTGCTCTTTTCTGCTGCGGGGCTTGTTTCTTAGTCTGCTTCGTCCCAGGTTTGCTTTGTTTTGCGTTGGTGAGGTACGCAAATATGGTGGAGAGGGGGGCAATGAAAGGTGTGGCAATGAGTGAGCATGCAAGTAAGCAGACTGCTATGAAATATGAATCTCTATATGAAAGTTTGATTCGCCCAGAGTTGTGAGGTATGAAGAAGTGTGAAGTATGATGCATGATGTGAGATCGGTACTGTTAGATCTGAAGAGGTGATGTGACATTGACATGACGCTCTACCTGTTGTGAGTTAACACCTGGATCCGGGAGCTTTGCGCTGGTGCTCTGACCGGCTCAATCGTTTCACTCTGTCGAGGCTACACTTACTGCTCTACGAAGTGCTATGTTTTGGAAAGATGTCAACTTACCAATGTACATTTTACGTCGACAAGCTGGACTCGTAGCGAGGAGCATGATTGAAAGCAAGGTATAAGGAACGAAATGTATGCATGGATAGTAATGTGCTGAGATGATATTAGGCAATCAGCCCGGAGTGGCCCATGGAGGTTGAAAGTAGCGCTTAGATGTCTCAAAGGCTCAGGACATTATCAACACTGATTGTACATTAATCAAGTCAAATGAACCAGGTGTTTCGATTGCTTTCATTTAAAGGCTATTCTCACACCTCGCAAAGAGCCATCTTGAGTCTCTCATCTCATCGAGTGCACAAAAAAATCAACTCATAGTCTCTCCTTCCCTACCATCAAGACGGTATCTCAATACCATACTTCTCATAATCAAACCCCTCCAAACTTTCCAAACTTTCGGCCCATCCATCTCCAACTTCACCCACCTGCCCCTCATCACCATCAACAATCCTCACCATCCCCGTCCTCCCCGCCAAAATCTGCTCCCACATGCCTCGATACTCATCCACCAAATCCACATGCGGCACCCAAACGACCCTCATCCCCGCTCTCCGCCCAGCCTCAACACCCACAATGCTATCTTCGAAGACTAAACACTCGTTAGGCATGATAGGCTTTCTTTCCTGCTTCTCCTCCTCTTCCTTCTCAGTACTCGGACCACTGGTAGCAGAAAGAGAGTCGTTAATAGCTCCCAAAGCAGCCAGATAAACATCCGGCGCCGGCTTCCCCCTCCCCTTCTTCACCCTCCCATCATCCCCCAAAACCCTCCTCTCCTCCCCAAACGCACCAAGCAACCCCCTAATCTCCTCCCTCTGCGTCTTCAACTCAAAAGTCGCCCTCTTAGTACTAGACGCAAGCGCCAGCTCGATCATCTCACCTGTCGAGACGCTGCGTGCGAGACCGAGGTTCTGGAGGAGGGCTGCGGCGCCGGGCATGGGTTTGCAGGTTGGGAAAGTGCGGTAAGTCTCGGTGGATTGCTCGAGGGCATATTGGGATCTGGGGATGGGGAGCTGTGCCCAGGCGTGGAATGTGTCGCCGTTTGTTGAGTTGGGGATTCCGGTTAGTTGGGCGCGGACGGAGGGGGTGAGGGGTGGCCGGTTGTATTTTTGTAGGATCAGGTTGGTGGAGGTGGTTATAATGTCTTCCTATTCAAAGGAACGGCTTCAGCATGTAGTGTATATGAAGAGCATTGCGGTTGGAACGGGCGTCGAACACTTACCGTGTTGATCAGGAGTCCGTCCATGTCGAATATGCAGGCCCGAATTGCGGGGAAGCTGGGATGGGTGTTAGCTTTGTGAACGAGGAGATTCAGATGTTGAGCAGGGTAAGTTTATGTTTTATGTATGTTTATCTTTCAGTGGGCTACGTCCTGGTAGATTCAGCCACTTACTCGGTCTTTGGTAAAGCCATGACCTCAAAAGCGAAGCAACAATGTTAATAGCTTCGTCCCTACTCTGAGAAGGCAATGGCACTACGACGGGAGAAGAACGGCGACAGGTGGACTCTGAGTTAGATGTAAAGTACCATGATACATGTCCTATGATGTTGATTGTGATGCTGAAACGAGTGTGAGTTGAAGTTGCATTTCATTGAGATGCCAAGCGTTATTCCTGCCCATGGCCGCTAAGCCTGATCAAGAAGTTTATTTACATCCTTATCTGAACAAGTCTTTGCAACCGAGGAGGATGAAAGTCTATTAGAATCTAGTTCTTTGACTTGAATTTGAAAAGAGCTTTTTATATTGACTTCTAACTAGGTTTTGTTTCTACTCGATTATAGCTAGGCTCACGCCTTTATCTCACCTTGTCGGTTCAATACCGAATATAAGCCAAGAATCAAACGTAAATATATCATATATGCATATCAAGCTTGATAGTGTGGAAATCTCTTCTTCTCTTTCTAAGAGGGGGTGGGAGATGCCAGAATATATACTGCCTCCCGAAACGCCACCGAATCGCCTCCGTAAGTGGCCCTACCCCCTATTCTAGCTGAGACATGCCTTATCTGGGCCTGTGGACCAACACTCTTATTATATGGAGATTAACGTCTTCCCCTTCATAATATCAACCTAGTTTCTTTTCTTTCTTGATAATAAACAATTATTAATCTCTACTATAAGTTTAGATTCGCTTCGCAGATTCTATATAGATAAATACAGTCTATATCCCTTATTTCTAAAGTTTAGCGATCTGCGAAGTTGATTTAATACCTCTACGCCTTTAGCGTTAAGCTATGCTTCGTTTCTGTGACATCTCTATAACTTCTCCTCTACAGCTTACCTCCACAACTAATCTCAAATTCCGTCAAAGCCATAGGCGTTGATTAAGATTCTAATTTTCAGTAGTAGAGAAGCCTCGAGCTTGTGCAGTGCATCAAAACTACAATAAAACAGAAGCACCTGCCGAATAACATGGAATGCCCACCTCAAACGTACTGTGGAAACATCAGCTCCTCATTTAAAGTTAGCCACGCTTCCAGCTATTCAAACTCCTGCCCAGAAAAACTTCCAAGCTGCAGCGACCTCCCTCTTCAAGTCGATCCAGCTCCTTAGCTTCCTCAGGCTACTGGTCTCAAGTACATCATCCCAATTAAGGAACTGGAACTCACGACAATTACTACAAAATACAGCATAGATCCAGGAGGAAATGAAATGATCCGGATTGGAATCGTCTCACGATTTAAAATTCAACCAATCCTCCTTGCCCCATGCTTTCGTCCACAAGAATTTCTGAGCTCCCTTAAACATGAGCCTCAGATCATTCATGTCTCAAACAGCCGGACCGGATATTTTTTGTTCCGCCAACTAGGTGTCCTATCGATCGTTCAGCAATAACAGTAACAACAATGCCAATCTTTATCCGCTGTAGCTTGTACGACGTCAGTTCGTCCCTTCGCATATTTCGATCTGTGACTCGGCTAGTCTCGGCAAGGTGCTGGGTATTGGGTACTCGGTATGTGACCCATGGCGCTTAAGGAGTTCATGCTATTGGTGCCCGCGACTGGCTTTGAAGACCCTTACCGTAAGCACAGATCCCTATCCTTCTTGCACGGCTTGACTCGAGGACTCGAGAACTCGCCAAAGTTATACATAGAAAAGTCTCAATTTGTCCCTCCTTACCATGGATCCCTTGAGTATTGGCGCCTCGGTGTTGACTGTAATCGCAGCTACGATTACAACGATGAAGACGCTCAATGAGACCGTGGGACGATACAGAGGTCGCGATAAAACGTTGGCCAGACTGCAAGGCGGACTCTGTGATCTTATCAGCGTTCTCAAATCGTTGGAAGAGGTCGCTGCTTTTGAGACCCCCATTCTGGCACTTCTGAAAGGTCCTGTTAGTCGGTGCGCCCAGGTGTCTCGCGAGTTTGAAGACGCCATGAAGAAATTCGATGTCAAGTCCAAACCAGGTTTGAAAGATTGGACAAAGATGGAGTTCATGAGAGGGGACATCAATGAATTCATTGATACCTTAGCGGACTACAAGTCGACGATCACAATTGGACTAGGAACTATCAACATGTGAGCATCTTTTGATTACTACTCATGCTTAAGGGATTTTGCTAAATAGTCTCCCAGGCACACTTCCAGACTTACACAGCAAGTCGTTGGGGAGTACAGTGAGATGGTCAAAGATACAGCCTACAACCTTGAGGTGCGCCTCCAACGGATTGATGAAAAAATGGCAACCCTTACTTCATATAATTCGACTCTACTGGGGGATTCAAGCATCGATCTCCAGGACGAGAAAGCCGTAACGATACAGTGCCTTCGGATTTGTGAACGCGCAACCTCTTACATCCAGTCGTTACAAAATGAGCAACCTACACTAAAGGGAGAAGCACTTGAGCAATCTGCTGGAGATATATTACGCCAGTTTGAAGCACAGCTTTTGACCCAAAAAACGCTGAACGAAACCCGAGATAAGCTAGTGGAGACAATCGGCCGTCTACGGGAACGTCTTGACTCTGTGACACTCAATCGAAGTGACGACTGTGAAAGCGATGCTTTACGGTTGAGAGAAGAGATTGAGTTCTCAAAGCAATGTCTGGAAGTGTGCAGAGCGGCCACCAACCAAGTGTCCACCCAGAAAATACACGTCATCGGGGAAGTCATTGCGGATGGTGATTGTGATCAAGTTGTGGTGACAGCTCTTGCGGATCTCTTCCATGTCGGAGCCGTAAAAGCGAAGGGCAGGTCGATGCAAATGGTTGGCTCAATGCCGGCTGACACAATCCGGGGAATGTCCAAAGATCGTTATGGCAGCCGCTTTGGTTCTCTCGATGGGAAGCTCGCGGTTGCGCAATCTGACACCGTTACCGTGTCACCATCTCCTCTTGTAACAACAAAGACAGACTCGCCTGCTATAAAGCTCAGTCAAACTAATGAAGAAGGAAGTTTGGCATCTACAGAATCGATGTACAATAAGCCATCCTCCAACGAAGTCAGGAAACGAAAGGCTGAGAGTGAAGGTGGGACGAAGTAGACTATGGCATTCTAATGATGCGAGGAAAACCCCTTTCCAAGTCCAAGACCTGCAAGGGGAACTACTTCAAAAATATCACCTCGAAATCTCCTGTAGGTTAAGATAAAGAAACCATCTCACTAAACTTCCGACAATCTCACATAACTTTGATTCTTGGGTACGCATCCAGATCGCCTCTCAATATCAAGGCTGTCGCAGGTGAGACTCCATCTCCAGAGGAGCCAGACTGAAAGCAGCGCTCTCCATTTGCAGTGATGCCATCTTGTTTCCGCAACTTCAATTTTAATTGAAAACCTTTCTATTAAATATAATTATTTAATCTTATCTTAGCTATCTTAAGGACTAGCGCTATAATTACTCGATATTTTACTTATTATTAGCGCTATTTTCTTATAGTTTTCGCAAAGGACTAAATAAAACAATATTTATCTCAGATAGTAAGTAGTAAGGTAATAATTTATGAAAAGGTAAATTAATGTAACGGTCAGGTATTTACTCGGCGTAGACACAGAAGGCTGCGGTTGATCTCTGATGATCAAGAAGTAGGTGTATCACGTACGCGATTAGAGACAGTTACTAGTATAGTTGAGGATACTATTTGAGTTGAGCACGAGCTCCTATCTAATAGCAGATGTGCCAGTCTTATATAGAACCTTCGTCCGTCGAGGATCTCCTGGGATCTCTGGATCTTCAGGATCCATAGAGATCCTGAGATCCATCACGTGACACGACCACAGAAGTCTGCAGCCTAATCACCGTGTTCCTGATCACTATTGAATTCCATAACCAGGTGATAAATGTTCCTGGGACCTAATTGGCTCTTAAGAACTCTACTCCTAGGAGCCGCTTGGTTCCTAGGCGTACGCCCGTTCCTAGGATATTTCCTCCTGGGGTTCTACGAGCCCGCAGGACCTGTCTGTAACATGGATATGCCTTTTATGCCCAATTTTGACACGGTCATAGTAGGAATCAACGCCGAGTGATTTTCAGTTGACTTAAGCAAGCGGTTTGGGTCATCACTATTATTACACTGTGATTTTTTGAGCCACATAAGGCTTCAATTGGACAATAAGGTTTTGACCTTCATTTATTTTTCGTTTGTCTCTTTATCAGGTGTAGGGGTCTATAAATGTCTTTGAGATCACATAAAATGCTCAAACAATAGGTTTTGGCTTTGTAATACTGAGTCCCGTACGGCGAGTTAAACAGTCGATCTGCAAGAGAAGCCGTACATGATATTCATTACTCGGTCTCTTAAAAAAGCATCCCCAAGCTCAGAACTTAACTTTCTGACCCTTACTCTCCACGATACCACCCGTTAAGCGAGGAGCGTAAGGTTGACGATACTCGACAGCCTTAGCAACAACGGGACCCGACTTGACCCCCTCCACTGAAGCCTCAGAAGCACCCGGTGCACTTCCAGCAGCTCGCTGTTTCGTGCCATCCTTGCCATATCTCTTCTTGTACCGTACTTGAGCATCCTCGGCGAATTCCATACGTAGAGGTCTACCCTTAATCCTGTTGACCCACCACTTCCTTAACTTGGTCTTCTTCGGCTTCGGTTTTCTTTCACTGTCTGAATCAGACCCATCGTCACTCTCCGACTCTGATGCTTGCGAATCTTCCTCCTCGATTCTCACAAAACCCCGGACTGCGCTCTCTGCCGACTCTAACTCTTCAAAAACAATCCAAGCATAGCCCTTGCACTTCCCAGTGTCCTCGAATGTTGCAACCTTGACGCTGGCAATTGCTCCGCACTTCTCAAAATGCTCCTTGAGGGACTCCTCCGTGGTGTCGAAGCTCAAGTTGCCTAGGAAGACTCTTGTACTAGGTGGCTTACCATCCTTTCTTGTCTCCTCCTTTGTCTTCTCAGGCCGACCCTCAAATGACTTGTTATCCTTGATGAGAACCCTTCGACCAGACAGAAGCTGCTCAGACAATTCAACCGCATGCTTCACACCTTCTGCTGTAGAGAAATCGACATATGCGAACCCCTTGTTATGAACCGTCTTCCCATACTTCTTCTCCTCGACCTTGTTGGCTGACTTCTTGTCATTCGGTCCCGGCATGTGAATTCTGGTGATATCCTCCTCGGTCAAATCAGATTGCTCAACCAAGAATGTCCGCAAGTCGTCCTTGGACACAAAGAATGGCATATTGCCTATCCATACACCATGCTCAGATCTCTTTTCCACCTCAACCTTGGGCTTCTTTGCTTCTGGCTCAGAAGGAGGTTCTATTTTTGATGCCGGAATAGGCTTGCCCTTCTTCAAACGACGAAGTTCCTTCTTAGATGGTGGTTGAGGAGCGGTGATATCGACCTCAATCTCGTCGGCATCTTCGTTGACTTTGCGCTTCTTAGCTGGTGATTGTTCGTGCCTATCGTCGGTGGCTTCTGGTACAGGCGAATCTTCGTTCAATTCAGCGTTTGCAGGCTCTGAAGGTGAAGGAGAGTGTGGTGGTATGGCCTCTGCGAGAGCTTCGGCTTTTCTCTTTTTGCTGGATTTTTCTTTCTTTGATTTTGAGGAATGTACTTTTGCCACTTTCGTGGAGACTTTGTCGGCCGAAGGCATTGCTGTGAGATGGTAGTGTATCTGGGCGGAAAGAGAGTCAAATTCCCCGCGATGGAGGTATTGAATGAAGATCTTGGAATTGATTGTCCCAATGAGACTCGAACGACTTGTTCAATTCACCAAAAGTCTTCTTCCCTGCTGCCTCGTAGTTCAAAATCTAGTAAGTGTTGTCCCAGAACGTGAGATTTGGTGTATGGATCGTTGCTGGTCAACCTCGATTCCAGCCTTCAACTCGAAATTATTTCTGCGATAACTCGATAAAGGTCTGCGGCCCGTCATGGTTTCCGGCTCTAACCGTCTCAGGTATGGACTGATTTGCCTTGGTTATTGCTGCCATAACGAGTCCCAAGAAACCTTAAAGCAGCAACATTGAGTTGGAATGGCTTCATGACGGAGTTTCGCGACAAGGGCCACCTGCCTATTCGACTCCCACCATGTTAACCATCTATCACTAGCGTATCCTACCCGACGCTTGCGAATTTCTACCATGAATTTTCCCAACTTTCTTTCAACATAAGACAACACAAACACCATGGACACCAACCAAGACGAGACAATGGTTGTCGACCAGGACACGGCCATGGGCAATGATGGAACTGCTGCGGACCAGAATCCAGCAGATACGAAGCCTACATACAAATCTTTCAAGTACGCACATGTTCCTACGAGAGCTGGTCGTTGGCGCATCGCAGCTACCACAACCCGCTCTCTGAGCAAGAGGTCTTCCAGATACTGAGCCTTGGCTAACATGCTTTACGTGCCCTAGGAAGAAGTTCCGTAAGATGAAGATCAAGTTTGATGAAGCAATGCGCCAGAGCAACGATCTATACCTCGAGGAGCAGCGTGCCATCAAGACAGCGAAACGTCTTGCACAGGAGAACGAGTAAAGCTTCACATTTATGTCTCGGGTTGGGGAACAGCTATCTAATGCGTGACAGTCAAATCATGGACCTCCTCCTCGACGTCAACAACTCTGCCCAGATCCCAGTCGACAAACGCATCGACCTTACACCAGAAGAAGACATCCTCTCCGAAATCCCACCATTGATCACAGAGGAAGAGCTCGAGAGCGCTGCCGGACTACAAACACCAGAAGGTATAGCACTCTACAACGAGATCCAAGCCCTCGTCAAAGAGCAAGACGCAAACCTAAACAACGCCTCCAAGCCCCCCAAGTCCCTCGCAACCCTCATGAAGACCGTACCACACATGAAGCTCGGCCACCCAGGAATCTCAGAAGAGTCTCTGGCGCTGCTGAACCCTATTGAGGGACAGCAAGCACCACTCGGATACCTTACGGCAGACCAACTCGATGACTACATCTACGACATCGACGCCCAACTCGGCACCGTGCCCACTCTCCCACCTCCCTCCCCGTCAGCCTCCCACCAAGACCTCGCCTTCGGCAACTACCACAGCCCATACAACTGGCTCCGTCGCAACCAACCACACATCTTCCTGCAAGACGGCGAAGGCAGCGAGAAATCCAACGGCAAGCCTGGCGCTCTCCGCGGAGCAGGAAAGCGCGCTAGCATCCCCGCACCCAGCAAACCCGACTCTCTTGAAATCGTAGAGGAAGACGGCCAAGGCTACGACTTTGCTCTAGGCGGAGGAACTACGAGTAAAGGCAAGCGGAAGCGTGACGATGATGATAATTCTGGTGGATATCATCCTTCGAAGGCGGTCAAAGCTACTGAGGATGGCGTGAGAAAGAAGAGACCATATAATAGGAAGCCGAAACCTGTTGATGGGGAAGCTCCTCCGCCGCCTGCGAAGAAGGGAAAGGGACGAGCGAAGCCGAAGCTGCCGACTCCGGATCCGAATGCCCATCCTTTTGGTCCTATCTGAGCTGGTGTCATGTATTATGAATTGGCGTTTGGGATGGGAAGCAATGGGATTTTGCAAGGCGCCTGGACCCAACGGTATGGCATGGCTGTCTGGTAGGCCGTCATGAATCGTGCTTGGATGGACTTGCTTTGTATCATTAGTGGGAAAGAGGTGCACTGGCGAGCGTTGCTCAGGAGGGAGACCAGTCCTTGTACAATATGCGAGCATTTCAACGAGTTAATCACAAGAGCAAGATTCGATTCAAGAATTGATTGTCTCTCAATGAAATCCAATGATCTTCGATGCAAGTGTTCTATGTACAATGCAGCTGATATATTCTTATGCACCTCTTTCTGTCCATGTCCATGCAAGATGCTCGTTTAAACAAGTCTTTCTCATCTTGTCTTCTCCCAAGTCGGTCTGAGCAAACACCAGCACCAGCACCAAATCCAGACCCGTTCTCAAATGCTAGGCTGAGCTAAGAGATCTTCGCAAGCAAACAAGCAAGTCTTTCTCATCTCATCTCATCCCATCCTTCCATCCCCTCTCCTTGCCAAGTAAACCAACCAGAAGCAGACACACCATCTACAGCTTCTGCTTCAAAAGACTCTTCATCCTCCTCTCAACAGCATTCATATACTCCGTCGTCGTAACATAATCCTCCCTGCCCGTCTTGCCACACGCCAACGCCAAATCCTTCGTCATAATGCCATCAATATCAACCGTATCAACACATGCCTTCTCCAAACTCTCCGCGAATGCCACGACCTCAGGCGTTTCGTCCAGAGTTCCACGCTGCACGAGACCGCGTGTCCAGGCGAAGATCGAGGCGATCGGGTTGGTGGATGTCTCGTTGCCCTTTTGGTGCTCGCGATAGTGGCGGGTGACGGTGCCGTGCGCGGCTTCGGATTCGAAGGTTTTGCCGTCGGGGGTGATGAGGACGCTGGTCATGAGGCCCAGGGAGCCGAAGCCCTGGGCGACAATGTCGGATTGGACATCGCCGTCGTAATCTGTTGGTTGTCAGTGGTGCTCGGTATGTAGAGGAGGCTTGCTCGGAACAGGAGTGGATTTGAGGGAAGTAAACAGGGAAGCGAGAACAAAGTAACATACTCTTCAAAGCCATAATGTATCCTCCAGAGCTCTTCATCATCTGCGCAACCATATCATCGATAAGTCTATGCTCATACCAAATCTTCTTGTCCTCAAACTCCTTCTTGTATGTCGACTCGTAAATCTTCTCGAAGACATCCTTGAATCTGCCATCGTACTTCTTCAGGATGGTATTCTTGGTGCTCATATACAGAGGCAAGCTCTTCGCGAGAGCAAGCTTGAAACTGGCGTGTGCGAAACCCTCAATGCTCTCATCGGTGTTATATTGCGTCTGCGCAACTCCGCCACCATTCTTGAACTGGTAGACTTCGACTTCCTCGGGCTTGCCTCCCTCTGGCGTGAAGACCATCTTGAGGGTTCCATTGCCTTTGACGACGAGGTCCTTGGCGCGATATTGGTCGCCGAAGGCGTGGCGACCGATGATGATGGGTTTCTTCCAACCGGGCACCAGGCGGGGGATGCGGGGGATTACGATGGGTTCTCTGAAAACTGTTCCACCCAGCGCATTGCGGATTGTGCCATTAGGAGAAAGCCACACTATTGTTATGCCTCGCATTAGTCTTGCTTGTCTTCATTTTTGCCATGAATCTGCTCTTTCGTTCCATATGCATCATCTGGCATCCAAGCACACGGGACGGACGGGGGAAAGCCTACTCTGCTTAAGGTTGAACTCCTTGACTCTGGCCTCATCGGGCGTGATAGTTGCGCACTTGACACCGACAGAGTACTTCTTGATCGCCTCCGCCGAATCAATCGTAACCTGATCATTCGTCTCATCTCTGTATTCCAAGCCCAGATCGTAGTACTTCAAGTCGATATCCAGGTACGGATGAATGAACTTGTCCTTGATGTCCTTCCAGATGATCCTGGTCATCTCGTCACCGTCCAGCTCCACCACTGGGTTCTTGACCTTGATCTTCTTGAAGCTGGCCATGCTGCGCGCTTGCACGAAGGCGGATCCAAAGCGTGCGGGGGATGCTGTCGCTGCGGAGAAGTGAGTGTTTCGTGAGGAGCGAGAGATGCTGCAGAGGCTGCGCGACAGGGAGGTCCTTGAGGCGTTCATGATGGAAGGGGGAGGGAGGAAAGATTCGGGGGGCGGTCTGCGGTTACTCGGTCGGTCGTGCTTTAGTTAGCTAGTGTTGTGGATGTAGGTTCAGATTTGTGATAGGAAGTCGGTTTGCCGTCCGTCAAGTCAAAGATTGGCGTTTGCGCTGTGCTTCCCGAGGATGAAGTGTGGGGGAGGGACAGCCGGGGATAAGTATTCAAGAGGAAGGCAGATGGGGTGGGTGACTTTAGCCGGCAGTCAATGGCGGCAACCAAAGTGAGGTGAAGTGAAGTGTAGTCTTGGAATTGAGCCAGATGTCGGAATAGTACAGGAATGTTTTGAAATCCCAACAGGTTGAGCTCAAGAGGAAAAATTTGTTCTACAATCACAGCTCACTTTTCATTCCAAGCTCTGAAGCTACCCCCGATAAACGGAGCTCTCTCCACACTGTCATGGCCGCAAGTAGCCGCTGCAGATCCACTGTCTTGATGCGGCGCAGTCACGTGGGAGGTGTTGTTTATTTGCCTTTGATGTGGAGTGCAGGATGGAATTAATTGCAAGCGGGCTCCCTTTCTGGAACATGAAGCTTTGGTTGTTTTACTCTGTTGTCAGTGTTTCAAGTCACAATGTGATGTCAAGATTTAGCGACACCATTCAAAACAATAACTAGGCGAGGAGCCGAAAGGGGTGGCAGGATATCATCGGATTGATAAACACTGCACTAGAAGAAAGACATAGCTGAACTAATCCTACTCTTCTCCCACCAGCCTATCCCATCCATAAATAAGAAACAAGAAACTTCATGATCGAGAAAAAGTGCAACCAGCTTTACCCAACGCCTGACGACGTTCTGTGTTTCCATCATCGTGAAATGCCCGAGTTATGTATGCTCCCATGCATGCCATGCCATCCTACCCCGATCCCAACAACCCAGCCAACCAGCTAGATAAAAACCATGAACGACAGAACCTTGTTGTAACGTAAACGACCGGACTCCTCAACACGCCGTAAAGAACGCCTGAATAAAAGAAGAAAAGGCGGAAGTTGAACTGATACAAATGGAAGGGAAAATCCGAGAAGCAACGCCAAATAACAACGACAAGTCAGCAGAAAGAGGACGAAAAGTAACGCTCGAAACAGTCCTCCCATTTTTCCACCTTATCCAATGTCCTTCCAGTGATAGTGTATCCCATCCCATTGAGTTCCTGGAACAATCCAGATGCCAGAATGCATACGCCGTAAAGTACACATTGACGAAGGACGACAGAAACAAGACGTCAGCATCGTGAATGTCAAGAAAGAGGGAGACACAGCAAGCAGCCCTCCACCCACCACCTGTATACCCTAAACTCCCCAAAATCGATCCGCCTCCCTACTCCAACTCCGAGATAAAAAGTTTAGCCACTCCCATGCATCGGTCATTCCCCCAGATAACCTCTCCTCCAAGATGGAAGTAAACAATCAGTAATTCCCAGTCTGACTTGAATCCAATCACTGGAAAGTGCGCGCCCCGACTTTCAGTTCTTCATAGTTGCAGTACGGACAAGGATCCCACTCCCCATACCCATTATCCACCCACGCAGTTCCTGAGCACGTCTGGCACAGCAAATATCCCTGTTGTTGTTTATGGTATGGCTGCGGCTCCTCTCTCACCATCCCTGCAACACTATTCAACTCGGCGGGTGCCTCCTCACCCAGCAACGGCGACAACTTCATTCTCATCTCTATCCTCTCCTGTTCACATTGCTGATTGCACTCCCGACAGTGCCACCCATGCTCCGCAACGTTCATCCTTACAACACACTTCGCACAGGTCCACTGAGTCGGCGAGATCTTACGTGATGCAATCCACTTCTCCTGCTCCTTCTGCCACTGCCTCTTCTCCTCCTTGGTGCGGGCATTCTTTTCACCCTTGGCGGCCCCAATGTCTTCCTGGTGGAAATCGCGTACATGATCGCGGAGGTGGTCTTTGCGCGTGAAAGAGTTCTTTTTGAGGTGGCGGTCGTTGAGGCACGGATTGTAGGGGCAACAAAATTTGTCGCGGCGCTCGAGTGGGCCATGGACGTTCTTTAGGTGGCGCTCGAGGTCGGCGGGGCGGCTGAAGGGCTCGCCTTGTCGGCTACATTTGCCAGGCCAGTGGCAATGGGCTTCGCCTTTTTGAGACGGTCTGGAGAAGAGCCGAGTTAGATTGTTTTTGTGCTTTGTGTTATCGGCTAGGGATTTTGAAGATATTGAAACAAGCACTACTTACGAGATAGGCTCGAGGTAGACTCGCAGAGGAGTTTTCCATGTCTCATCCTCCGGCTTGATAAGCTCTAAGAAGTGCTTGTTTTTGTTCAGGATGAGATTGTACTTCTCGACGAGATCAGTTCCGGGTGCCCACCCTAGACTGCTTGGCGTATGTTCCTGCGCGTAATCGTTCTGACTGTTCCATTGTTGGGAGTACAGTGTTTGATTGTAATCCTCACCACCGAATTGAGCCCCGGTAGGAAACTCCATTGGCGTTTCGAAGCCGCACCCGTCTTCGGTTTTGAATATTGGAACCCAATCCGGATCGTTATCAAAGCCCCAGTCTTGTGAGGAGAGCGGCGTGCTTATCGTTGAAGACGCGGTGAAGTTAGAAAAATTTGAGGCCCTCGAATCCGTCGTGACGTTGCTTTGACTGCTCAGAGCGAGATCCCGGTTCATAGCACTGCCTCCGCGTTGCGCTTGTTGTGCTTGGAATGGTTCATTGCCTGACAAATCCTTCTTCTCTAGTGAGCCTTGCTGGAAATAAGGATCGTGGAACAAGGAGTTGGCCTGTTGTGCCATCTTGAGCTTGAGCTGAGCGGTACTGTTGATCCGGCTCGAGGAGGTAAGATGTAGTCAGGGGAGGCCAGCTCACTCTGTGGCAAGAATATCAGGCTCAGATACTGGAATGGAAATGAGAATATGACTTAGGGACTTTTAGACTTACTTTAAAATGACAAGAGGGAGGATAAGGTTGAGAAATCAGATCCGAGAAAATAATGATTGCCGCCGCCTATAAGTAAAGAGAAAGAACCAATCCAAGAACCTTTAATGAACTGCTTCTGGAATCGTTCTCGAGGAAGGGGCGCCTCCCGTTCTTAATACAAAGACCTGGCTAAGGTTCGTATCTTGACCGTCTCCATCTACACCTTGTGTACCACGTGCGATTCAAGGGGTAGTAACAAGGTCTGAGTCCCTCATGTCCAACGATAATACAAGGCGAACTGCTACGAATCGGGGAAGAGGGATATGAACGAGGATTAGAACACCCACATAGTCAAGACATGATTGAACTGTATGCAAAGCCACACTGCAGCCCTGCATCGTCCAGTGTCGAGCAACGAGCGTACATGTCAAGCTCCAACTCTGCAGCAGCCGGGAGGCTATGCCAAACTCATTCACCGAAAAGAACCAATGACACATAGCAAGAGAGAACTTCAATGACCTCTAACTCGCCAAATTCGTTGGTACGCAGGAAAAAGGGCATCCGGAGCGGGGGAGCCCTCACAGTGGGCTAAAGACTTTGGCTCAGAGCCTTGCGTCTTTGAGCCGCGTCCTGAGAGAGTAAGCGTGCCGACAGACTGGCCGGCTGACAACAGCCTTGCTGAGGCGTGGCCATTTTCTTGAAATTGACCAAAGGGATCGTGCCCCAAATTTCGCTTGTAATAAGGCAGAATAAAAGGCAGATTCCCATCAAGACGATGGGTTGGCTGGACTGCTGCTGCGTGTGGTTTGGATGAGGGCACTGGCAGTCGGTGAGGAATGGACAGTCACGACAACACATTGCCGGGCGACCTATTCTCCACTGCTTCTCTCGTCGTTCGCCAGGACTCTGGCGCAAATCGCCCGAGCAAGAGGCGGCCGAGATGCTTCGTAGGAAAAAGTGAAGCTTGATGAGCCAGTTCAAGGAGGTAGTGACTCCTATATCTCGCCCAAGCTGGGCCCTAGCCGACGGCCATTAGCCCGCCGTGTGTTTTGACGATGGATGATACCATGCAGCAGCCCATGCAAGATGCGCTGTACTCCCGGGGATCATTGGAATGAGACTCGAGGCTGGCTGGCAGTGCGCCATTTAATTGCCATTTTTCTGAGGGTGGGTGGTGACGATGTTAGGCAACCCGCTAGGATTGTCACGTCGTTCGCCCTCTTTTTGCCTTGCCGCTTCATTGAGCTCAGCATCACCATAGCAGCAATTTGCTTTTGTGCCTCTGATCATGGGACCGAGGTTAATCGTGTGAGAGATGCTGGTGCCCCTTTCGCCGTGCAACGCCCCGTTGCCATCTGCAGGAGATACAGGAAGGTGTCTGAGTCGCTCAATGCTGCATCCAATGCTACAATGGGTTGTGACAGTGAGAAGGCTGGACAATATCGGAGGTCATCCCCGGTGGGTGAGGCAACTGATGGTGTGGCAGCATGCTTCTGGCTTCACCGTGAAGTGAGATGAGGTCTCAGAGAGAAGCAACTTCCTGCCAGAACGTTAGCATCTATCCCATCGCATGAAGTATTCGAAGTAAAGAAAGCTTCGTCGCCAAAATGTATTGTTTTGAGAAGTGTTGGAGAGACGGCCATGATGAAGTCGCGACTGGCCAATTGACAAGCGGCCCGCTTGGAAAGTGATCCGCAGCGGTTGGGTCGCATCTTGGGGTAAGACCCGACCCTCTCTGACCCTACCGAGACCGAGAGCAGCAGCGGACTTTCGAGGGCATGTGTGGGCGAGGAGAAGGTGTGCGTACAACAAGATGGTGTCCGGCTGGCTGGTTGTCGATGTTCCTGGGAAAAGAAAACAAAGATTCAAGGAACACTGTTTCGTATTTAATTGAGGCAACCAAAACATGTCTGCTTAAAGGGACAAGATCTGCTGCCCAAAAATCGGTGAGCATGGGAAGCAGATTCTCTCTTATACATAAGTCCGCCTTGCCCCCTCTGCTGATGCTAATGCGATGCGAACCACCGGCAGCTTTCTCACCAGAAGTTCGCAGCTTGGGGGAAGCAAGCTTCTGCGTTGCTGCCCAACGCTTTCCTGTGGTCCTGCATATTTCTACAACCCCAGGCTGCTCCCCCCGAGTTCTGCATGCACTTACAGACAAACAGCAAACAAACCTCCAGTTCTGTCGCCTCAAAAACGCAAGCGAGCTGGTGGAGCTTGATTCATTTGTCGTGGATTGAAGTCCTCTCTTCCGCCCTCGATTCTCCTTACCAATGAATTCGACACCGAGTTGAATTGGGGGTCGAATTGACACAATTGCATGCCCCAGACAGCGACTTTCCGTTCAACGAGCTGCGAGCAGCCAATCGGTGGAAATGATCACATATCACTCGGGAATCTTTCAACGGTACGTGGGGCAGGAAAGGACAACCAACAGCTGCTTGTTTGTCCTCTGTTCATTGGGCCAAAGGAGAATCATACAAGTATCAGTATCACAACGATTGAGTCCCACAGCTCAATTCGAGGAATGACAGGAACAGGATGGGTGAGTGAGGACACCAAAAATGTCTTGTGCCAGATGAGCACACTGTTTGCTAATTAGGATGGCAAACTTCGCATGTCCCAGCCAGACCAACCGCAGCCAGGGCAAAATCCATGCGCCTTCCATTCCGGCAGAGATCCTTCTGACGCCACTTCATATAACTCATACATCGTCTTCCAAAAATTTGTAAGCAAATTTGAAGTCTGCTTTCCTGCGATTCATCCTAGAAAAGGCGCCAGACTTAGCAAAATATACAATACAAGAGGAGAAAGGATGGTGGGATTGATCTGATCAGAGGCGAATCTATTGGCACCAGTGGAGATACTACTGGGTCGCTTTTGGACTCTGCAGGATCCCCAAAGGAATGCAGGATGGTTGGAAGAACAGCTTTCGCAATGGAGAAATTGACAAGAAGGATAACTTACCACGTGCTCTCATAGTCAAAGAAACGATATGTCCCCTGCTCAAACTCCTCTGTGATTGTCTTTGGCTCTTCATGCCTCTGGAACCAAGTTTGATACTGCTTATGGAAGCGCCAACTTTGATCCTTCAGTGCTTTGGCGGCGAGATATTGTTGATATGTCTCTTGCTTGTAGTAGAAGACGTAGAACAGCGTATCTGGATCGATACGAGAATACAAGCGAGCATCATCGAAGCATGAATTCAGCTCTTGAGGGTAATACGATGGCGTTCTGATTGGATTCTTTGGCTTGTAATTTCGCGGAGGCAACCCATCCATTGTTTCTGGGAAGTTGTTGAGAGACGCTGAGAGCATTCTTTGAGATGACTGTGAAGGTGGGAGAGTAGACCGACGTGCATTCCCCTCGAATGACTGTAACAGATCTTCCAGTCCTGATGGCAAATGAAAAATTGACTCGTCCTGTTCCTCAATAGGAGCATTCTTGGCTCCGTTTGTGATACCGTTGGTTTGTCGAGGTGCAGCTTGGGACATCAGCTTGGGAGAATGATTTAGATTAAGTTCATGCTTACCTTTTGAGCTCGATTCCGGTACAATTGGAGCTTTTCCAGAAGAGCCTCGTGATGCTCCAGGCCTACTGTCCTGTTGCTCCAAAATTGGCCGTGAAGTTGCCGGGATACTCGACGCACTCAATGCTGGTGACTTTGCACTCGTTGGTGTATCCGATACCTGGGAAGTGGCTGGGACGCTGGGCTTCGTCACGGGTGTTTGATGGACACTGGTAGGTTGAGAGAACACTGCTGTCGGAGATGGCGTAACACTAGGTCTTCGATGTGAGGGCAGAGGCGGATTATTCGACGACGTACTTGGTGCAGGCAGGGCTTCGGGAGGCGGAGGTAGGGGAGCAATTCCCATCTTATCACTCGCCGCCGCTGCTGCCGCTGCTGAGGCATATTTTAATGTCTCTCCAGGTGCTCTCGTTGGAACGGCTGCAGGCTTCATGTGACTGTTCGTGCCATTAGAGATTGTCGAAGGCGTATGTAATGTTGCCAGTGCTGGTAGAGGACTCTTGATCTGTGTTGACGGTCTCCGTGCTGCAGCAACAGCAGGCTCTGGTACAGATTTGGACTTCCCACTCGATATATTTGCCCTAGTCTCAGGCTCCGGCGTCTCATCCTGTATCGACTGCGTGTCTTGTGACGATACACGGTCATTGTCATTATTCATGCCGTAGTTCTCCTCGTCCTCTTGCAGATTCAGGTCATCGTACATTGTCTCATCGTCCATGTAATCGTCGGTCATGCCGTCAGTGAGATAGTATTTTATACTGTCCTCCAGATCGTTGACTTCCTTGGTTTCCACCCCGCCGTTTTCTAACGACCGCTTTATCAATTCTAGCCTCCCCTGATGCCATTTATGTTTTTCTGTGATCGCCTCGATAGTGGCAATTCTTTCCGCCTTTGAGGAATGGCCTTTGCCTTTCTTCAGTGTGGCCTGTATCGATTCCGCCTCTGCTTCGAGCGTCTCTATTTGGCGCTCCAGTTCGTCCACGGCCTGGCTCAAGAAATCGCAAGCTTCGGACTTCGCCAGCTCTTTGGGATCTAACTTCGCTGCCGCAGATAACCCCTCTTTCGAATATGCCTTGGTCTTCATCGCTTTCTCCACGGCCTTAAAGTTCTCCATCTTCTGTGTTGGGGGTCAGCCGGCTCTACCTAATAGCTACAGCATAGCTAAATACGTACGGTCTCGATCAATTTCCGCTTATCCAGCAGAGGAGCCTTGTCCTTGATCTCATTCCCTGCGGCCCATGTCTTGATCTGGTCTCGAAGCCTCTGCAGCTTCTTGATCTCTCGTTTGAGGTTGTCCTCCAGCTTGTCTTTCTGGGCGGCATTTCCTGATTGCTCGATCTTCTCGTAGATCGCATCGAATTCTGCCACGCCTTCGTCGACCTTCTTAAAGCACTTGTCAATCTCCTGCTGGAGCTTTCGTGCCGCCATCTTGTGTCAGACAGGGGCGCAAATCGTGGTGTTGGTGTAGTTGGGTTGGGCAGGTGCAGTGCCGTCTTAGGATCAAGCTTCAGACTATTAGACCCCATGCACAAATTGAGAAGTGGTGTGGAGCGCGCCTCGTGAGGTGGGAGTGAGTGTGAGAGTATCGCGGAGACTCGAAACGGAGTCGCGGTGATTAGTAAATTGGATGTGTCGGGCGGCTTCTGCGTGATGGAGGTTGAAGATGTTGGTCGTTCATGGCATGGATCTATCGCATCGAATTGGCCTGTTCGCCTACAGTAAGGCGCGCTAGGCTAGGGCGACCAAAACCTGCAGCTTAATCTGGGGGAAGCATAAGGCAGGAAACGACACCCCCATGTTAGTTCTGTAATGATTTGATTTCTATGGATGAGACTCCAAATCAACACTGTGTTTTCAATTGGCTCAATGTAACTCATAATACACTCCTTTAAAAACTGCCTTTTTCAAGTGTCAAAGTTGTCACGCTTTATTCAAGAGCTCCACCAGCTCTCAGAAACTTTGCTTCTCCCTCCTAGCTGAGCATATGATATCCCGCACTTTGATTCCGGCGCAGGTGGCTTGCTTTTCTTTCCGCTTTAAAGACAGAAGCTAGAGCTTGAAGAAGGTACTTTCTCGAGCTTCGAAGCATATTTTATCGACATATGGTCTCTCAGGATTCCATCTCCAGCATTTCGTCATCATGAAAGGCATTGGCCCCCATTATTTTCACTGTACCATCAGGGCGCTAACTATTGAACAGCTATCCTACAACGCGTGCTTTCAGCCTCTGTTACGGTTGATAAACAGCTTATCTCCTCCATTGAAAAAGGGATTTTGGTCTTTGCGGCTGTCGCTCCTGGCGATACAGAGAAAGATGCGGAAAGTCTGGCTGCTAAGGTTTTGAAGCTACGCATGTGGGATGATGAAGCTGGTGGAAGAGTATGAAACCGATGCTGCATTTTCTAGAGCCAAATCTGACTACTTTAGTGGAAGTATAATGTACAGGATGTCAATGGGGAGGTTCTCTGTGGTTTGTCACCTCGATGTCCGATAGTAAGACTTTGAAGCTCACCCCTTCCAGTCTCACAGTTCACGCTCTTGGCATCAACCAAGAAGGGATCAAAACCAGACTTCCATGGAGCATTAGGGGGAGAGCAAGCTAAAGAGCTGTATCAAGTATTTTTCTCCAAGGTTCAGCAGGGGTATAAGGCAGAGAGGGTCAAGGATGGAGTCTTCCAAGCGATGATGGTATGCCACCCAGCTCCTGTAATCAGCTTCTTACTAATATGAGGTAGGAAGTTGCATTGGTAAATGATGGCCCGGTAAGATTATTCTTCATTGCCCACAGCAGGCTATGGCATTGAGAAATTACAGGTGACCTTAGAGATGTCAGTTGGACCTAGCGGACCAAAATGAATGAACATTTTCCGTTCTAAAGCCGCGATGACCACCCTCATGTATCGAAACCTGAGTGGGATCTCCATGGATATCGAGTGCCGGGGACATCTTGCCTGGTTAAGTTACTGGATTACAAGCCTATGATACTTGCAGCATTCTAGATCAACAGCTTCTGAGAACATCTTTAGACGTAGGGGGGGGGGGGGGGGGGGGGTAGCTTCGCCGAAAGAGGAAATGTTCCACGTGATACTACAATCGTATAAAAATCACTCGTTCTTTCAGGCCATAGCAAACCACGATTGCCAAGCATTTGATTCTGGTCTTTATTGATACCTCGAAATCCATCCTTTTTCTTTGAAGATGCTTCCAACTTTCGTCAAGATAAATTCACTGCTTGATTCACGTGCCTGAAATCCACCCAGCTTGGCTGTGATCATCCAATAGAACCCTTGTTCAGCTAGCCCTGAGCTCCCCTCACCGTCCCGCCTTTTCGAAGTTACTAGAACGAGGCTGAGGATTTCGCTCGACGTTGTACCTCAAACTCAATTCCAATCCCAAACCAACACACTCTTTCCAAACTTGCACTACCTCCATACACTCTCTCAGTCATCTCTCACTACCATTAAACAACTAAATCACCAAACCACTCAACATGGCCGACACCAAGCCAACCAATCGCAGCCGTGTCTATTTCAACATCAACATCGGCAACAAGCCCGAAGGCCGTGTAACTTTTGAACTTTATAACGACATTGTCCCCAAGACCGCCGAGAACTTTCGCGCTCTTTGCACCGGCGAGAAGGGCATAGGCAAAGCTGGCAAGCCGCTCTCGTACAAGGGTTCGACCTTTCATCGCGTAATCAAGCAGTTCATGATCCAGGGAGGAGACTTCACGGCTGGCAACGGAACAGGTGGAGAATCGATCTATGGCACTAAGTTCGAGGATGAGAACTTTGAGTTGAAGCATGAGAAGCCGTTCTTGTTGTCTATGGCTAATGCTGGACCTGGTATGTAATCTTCTTTTTTCCCTCCAGCTCAATTCATATACCCCTCAATCCCATAGCCTCAAACCAAGCTCAACACAAGCTCCAAAGCAAGCTCGGAAAAGCAAATAACTAACAGAATCCCTCACCCCAGGTACCAATGGCTCCCAATTCTTCGTCACCACCGTCCCAACCCCCCACCTCGACGGCAAGCACGTCGTATTCGGCGAAGTCCTAAACGGCAAATCCATCATCCGCAAGATCGAGAACCTCCCAACCCAACCCGGCGACAAGCCCACTAAGGAAGTAACCATCGTCTCCTGCGGCGAGCTCACAGGCGCCGAAGCCGAAGCAGCAGACACCAAAGCCCCCGACTCCACCGGCGACCCCTACGAAGACTTCCCCGAAGACCAAGCCGGCGAGAAGTCCGCTGCCTACATCCTCGAAGCCGCTACCGCTCTCAAGGGCTTCGGAAACACGGCCTTCAAGAACGGAAACCTGAGTGTGGGCCTTGATAAGTACCAGAAGGGTCTGCGATATTTGAACGAGGATCCCGATCTCGAGAAGGAACCCCCCGAGACGAAAGCTGCGTTGGACGCTCTCCGCTTTACTCTGAACTCCAACTCGGCCCTCCTATCAAACAAGACCAAGGACTACGCTGAGGGATTGAGATCCGCGTCGGCTGCGTTGGACGTCGCTGGTATTTCGGACACGGACAAGGCGAAGGCTCTATACCGTCGTGCTGTTGCGGAGATTGGGCTCAAGGACGAGGAGGCTGCGTTGAAAGATCTGACTGAGGCGAACACGCTTGTCCCTGGTGATGCCGCGATTGCGAAAGAGTTGGCGGCCGTGAAGAAGGCGGCTGCCGAGCGCGCAAAGAAGGAGAAGGCTGCGTATAGCAAGTTCTTCTCATGAGCTTCTTGCAGCTGAATCTGTTTCCTCCTCTCTCCAGCACACCAGCACAACACACGTTCGGTCATCATGGCCATCTGGGCGTGCGTGGTGATCTGGTGCGGACTGGATGCAGGGTTCGCATGATCTACGACTGAAATGACTGACTGATCGATGGGGTTGGATTGATGATGCATGCATGCATGCATGAATGAATGGCTAGACGAATGAACGATGGATGGATTGGCGGGAATTTTATTTGATTCGATGTGAAACAATTAAAGAACTGAAGCATTTCCCTCGGCGCTCGCGGAAAAGGCACAAGAGAAAAGCTTGCGGAGGAGCAGAGGCGTTTTCGTTTCCTTCCCTCACGGGATTCTCGTTTCTTGCTTGCTTCACTTGACTGTACTTTGCTGCTAGTCGATGGTAGTGCTTCCTTGCAGCTTACTAGATAATGCCATTCCATTCCATCTCACCCACTACCAAGTCAGACTTGTCGTTCAATACTATAACTTCCATGTGATCATTGTGAAGAAATCTAAACGGGTGTGTATTCATGTCATGTTTCCCTTTCAATGCCCTGCTACCCGCTACCTATGTTTCTCATTGATATATACCAACCAACCAACAACCAACCACCCTGCCGTACCATGCACGCTGAATCGCAAACACACTGTAAGTAAAGAATGAACAAGAACCAAAAGCTTCGTGGTATACCCTCCCCTCTCCTTCTCCATGCTTCCGCCCCTCTAATCATCATCCAAATCCATAAGCAGTGCTCGCTAACTATGTATGTATGTAGGTATGAATGTATATGCCCGCTTCCAATTCCGTGTTCCGAAACAAAACATAACTACCAGAAATGCATGAACACTGCCTCCCCTCACCATGTCATTTATCCACTTACTCCATTCATTCGAGTCGAAGGTCGTCTTGGTGGCAAAGGTAGCAACTCTCAAATCAACCCCCCATCCTTCCACTCCCTCCCGAAACTAGACGTACTCTCCACCGACCCCACGAGCTGCGTATTTTCATTTCCATTTCCATTTCCATTTGCACTCCCAGCCGTGCCCCCCGCAGTGGTATTGTTACTCTCACCCTTCCCCTTCCTCCTCAACCCACTCAGAAAATGCCTTGAGGGCTTCCCGCTCCCACTGCCACCAATACTCCCTCCCGCGCCGGAGCCGGGACCAGCATTACCATTCCTACTCTGTCCTCTGCTAGGCGGACTAGCTTGACTGACTTCGAGCGTTGGATCGTGATATTTCCCATGTTTGGCTTGTTGATGATGGTGATGTTGATGTTCCTTACCGAACGTCGCATCCCAGAAACTCTGCCGGTCTTTCTTCTCCCTGCTTCCCGCTTCGCTTCCTGCTGATCCGGGAGGGAGACGTTGGGCCGGAGTACGATTTTGGGAGTGACTGTAATTGGGGGCGTGACTGTGGCTTTGGCTTGGGGTGTGACTATGCTGGCTGCCTGTTGGGCCAGTTCCGCCTGTTATGGACGTTGAGTATTCACTCCAGAGAGGACTATGATTCGTGCTTGATGAGCCCGTTCTAGTTCCTGAAACTGGGTCTGTATCGTGCGCTTGCACCGCACGGGGATACGCGACGTCGTTGATGGTGGAGCTATGGAGTGTTTCGACGATGTCTTCCCACTGGAGGGAAAGCTGGTCGGCACTGCGGTCTGCTTGCTCTGCTTTGAGGAGACAGTCGTCAGTGCGGCGTTGGAGGCTGATACATAGCTCGTGAAATTCGAGGAGGTCGCCTTCAAGGCCGTGGGGGGGGGTGTAGTGTGTCATTGCATCGAGCCAGAGCTTGACTAAGGAGGCGAAGTTGCGGGCATGGTCAATGAGGTATGGCAGCGAGGGAAAGCCTTCTCTTGATGTGGGTGGTAAGCGTGCAAGGATGGTAATGGGCGTTGAGTATGATGCTGGGAGGGCATAACTGTTCCGTTCTGCGGGAATGTCACAGACGGCATCGAGAAAGTCTTTGACTCCCTGTCGATGCCTGGCAAGAAATTGGTTCATAGGCTCCATCCAGCTCTCTTTTTGACCAAAATGCGAGAGATTGGCGAGTGCTTGCAGACTCTTGGCGATCAGTGTCAGCGTCCGCTGAGCTTTTGGCTGAGGGTGATCTCGTAGCAGTCCAAACAGCTTGGGATTCAGAAGTGCTGGACAAAAGAACCTCAGGAACAGGAATCCTGAAACGCTGGTATACGAAACAGTGCGGAGGAAGTCACCGTATCGGTCCTCGGTGACCGCTCGAACGTATTTTAGAACCTGTCGAATTTCTGGTGGACACCGCTTAGCCGAGCTAGCAATGCTTTCCCAAACATCGGTTGTCAAGCTTGTCAACAGCTTCCAATTCTTATCTAGATCATCACCATTCGATATCCGCGATGGATCGACCTCGCAGTCCGGATTCATGGTATTAATCTCCATGATCTTTCCGGACAGCACATCTTCTAGATACTCTTTCCCAAGTCTTCTCATGTGGAAGTCCAGTGCTTGAGTGAGAAGCGAGTTTCCACGAAAGAGGAGGTTGGCCTCTCCTTGTAACGACTTGCCCATGTCTCTTACTGTCTCTGCTCTGTCGCTCACAGACCCATAAGACTCGTTTGACCCAATTCTTCTGCTCCATCTGAGACGTCGATTAGGTGGTTCTTTGCCAAGACCGTCAATTTCATCCTCGACCAGAGCTGAGAGCCATTCCGCAGAATGTCCTGAGACTTGGAAGATGTTCATCAATATCTCAGCAAGCGTTCTTAGACTCGTAGGCACGACCTGTGCGATCTGCACCGTCAAGCCGCTACCAAAATTGTGAAGAAGTTCAGATATTGGTTGGTAATCTTTGGCGAGCAGGACAACAAGTTCATCATGTCGTACTCGCAAGAATATCTCTCCAACGGGTTCTTGCTGATCGTCAAGTATCGGCCACCAAGCCTCGTTGTCCTTCCCTCTATCCAACTTATCAATTTGTATGTCCACAGTTCCGCATACTACATCCACAGCTGGACCTGGTACATGCACGCTCGACGATGAGAGAAATCCATGCGTTGCGCTCATCGCATGCTCTAATTGCTTCAACACAACCGAGAGGGTTGGGAGATGTGCAGGAAGATCCAAGAACTCACAATCTTCTCTCCAAAATGGGTTCCTGGTGTCGTTTCTGGTCTTTGTACGGGCACGAACTTCCCCGTCTAGGATGACTTCCACGAAGTAGTCTCCGAAGGAAGGATCGTCCACGGCTTTGACAGACTTGCCCAACGAGTGATTATCTGACTTCGATACCGGTCTGCGAATCTTCGCTTCTATGATGCGAAGACTAATAGACTTCTCCATTCTGAACATGTCATTCGTGGAGGGAAGTAATGGATCCATTCCTAGCTCGTCGTCGTCCTCTGCATTAGCGGTCTGAGGGCCATAGATCTCGGGAATGGTAAATGCTCGTAGTAAGCAGAACCATACTTCATGTGTCAATCGTGACTCCAAGGCAATGTAAACAGGCCGGAATATGGATAACTGAGTGGATCCTGGCGTATACTGGGGGAATATCGCAATACAGTATTCTTCATCAAGAACAGATCTATCCAGCCGTTGAATCGCACACCGTGAAAGCTGTGAGAGTTGTATCACTGATAACAGAGTGATATCGTTCTCAGTTAGAAGTTTGAACTCTCCATTATCTTGAAGTATGCAAGAGACTTTTCGCCAGCACGACCGACTTGATGACCGTAAGTCACGAGTCGAGGGACGGCGCACGATGGCAGTGGGAGACGAAGGAGCGCCTTTATCCCACAAAAGAAGTTTCGCTACTTTGATGATGTTCCCGCCTCTTTGACTTGTACTGAAAGTCGAGTCTCGTCTTGGAGCGACTGATGGTCTTCTCTCCGCAATAGAAGGTGCGGAAGACCTCGGTGGACTAGCAGGCAGTGTCGTCGTCCGAATCTGCTGCCAGCAGAGTAGAGCAGCTAGCCATAGATCGAATTCTGTCTTGACCATCGGCATGAGATGAATTTCTATACCTGAGGCTCTATTCGACAGCTCGAGACATCTCATCGGTCTGTCTGGCGAGTGTATGGGCTTTACTCGACACCCTCGGAGATCTGATATCACGGCCAGATGGAAAGGGCCCCTATCGTCCCCTTCGTACATCAAGGACCCCTTGGTCTCGTCAATGTAGCAGATTCCTGAATACCACGGCCCATTCTCAGCGGCTTGATATTCCACCTCTCCCCTCATACGCCCACACAGAGTCTTCATTAACATGAGGATCTTGTTGGCGTCTCCAGTGGTTATGGGGAAAGGTAAAGAGTCGACTGAAGGCACATCGCCCATATTTGAAAGTGGTGAAGTTGGCCGTGATGATTTCTTCATAAGCCGCCGACCACCTTTGACTGAATTCGTTTTCTGTAATTGTGTAGGCCGCGTCAAAATGGAAGGGAACCCAAGCGAGTTGGAAACATCGGGTTGAGGTGGGACATCGTGGAACGACGAGGACGCTGTTGAATGCACAGAGCCGATACGATGCCGGCTCCTTGATACAGTATTGGAGCCAGACCTTTGATGGGGAGGCTCGTTTATCGTTCTATTGCGAGGCCGAGAATGGAAACTGACTGGCGGCCCAGAGCGACCACCCCCTCCAGTCCCTTCCAGGGAATCCGTACTGTACGAGTCTTGAAAAACAAGTCCCTGCCTCCGCTTCTCTCCTCCAGGTATTGACCGCGGCGACGTTTGAACTGAGCCAACCGACACAGAAGCTCCATCATCGCCATCATGTCGGTCTGGTGTCACCGGCCGTATAGTATGGACGGCAGACCGCACTCTCTGTGTTGTGTTCGGCTCACTTGGTCTGTCCAAGCTCCTAGCCAATGTCTCCGTAGCATTTCGCTGCCAGTCCTGCAGAGCTCCATCTTTCCCATGCGGTGCATTGTATGGTCTACCGTCCATCCCTGGCGGAAGGATACTCATCGGACGATTGCTTCGCATCTATGCACTCTCATGCCACGCCCTTCCCACCCAACCTTCAAGGAGGGTAGAATCCGGGCAAGCCACGTCCGGCTATGTATGTTGATTTTCAAGTATGTGCTGTGCTTCGAATGGGAACAGTGGCATCTGATGATGAGGCAACTTCGGATGTATCGGGTCAGCCAGAGTTCCTGGTAAGTATTGCAAATTGCCCAGTCGTCGGCGCAAGTTGAAGCTTTCAACGCGGGGTCGATGGGATATCAGTTCCCTCTGCAGCCACCGAGTCAGTCCTTTGCGCCACAAGTCTTCCCAGTACCAGTTTCCCTTTTCGACTCTTCTTCATCATAGCTGGCCATGTACCAGTTAAATTCAGTTTCGCGGCCGATCGTCCTGGTCGTTGTCGAGTGAGCAAACTGGTAGGGTAGGTTGGCAGTTAAGCTTCCAGAAAGTCTGTAACGGGACGGGTTTCCTTTCCCTTCCAGGCAAGACTTCCGCAGACCAGACGTATTAGCCACCAGCAATGCAGTAATAGCTGAGCAATAGCTGAGCAATAACTGAAGTCGGTCAGTGTCGAACAATACCAAGCACTTGACGAGTGAGAGAGAAAGGGTTAAGAGCTGGCGAAGGCAAGTGTCACGGCTGGTTCAGCTTGGTTGATGCGCCTGAACTTGAACCTAACTTAACCTAACCTTCTTTTTCAAGCGTGCCCGTCCCCTTTCCCGACCCATCCATCCCAAGCCGAGCCGGGCCATGCCCTGGATCAGACGAAGTCGGCTGGAGCGGGTCTCACTTTCAAAAAATCCACCGTCACCAGGTCTAAAAGTACGCTCAGACATCTATATCAACGCCACTATTATTCCGTGCCTCTCAATGACAGTAGCTAGCTGGCCTAAAGAAATGTACAGATAATTAAAGATGTTTCGTTTCTTTCGTTTCGTCTGTTCCAAGATCCCTATTGCCATGGGTACTTTTCCATGTCATGCATCCCGCATAGTGAGAGCTTATAGAAGAGGACGAGATCGGGAATACGCTATTCCACACAGAAATTTAAATCCTTAGTTTGTCCAAGTGTTTCCTGGGTCTGATTTGATGGCTTGATCGACGCCAATAGTCAATTAAGTATTTGCAACGGCACGGGATGGTACATGGTACCATGAAAGTCTAACCAAGGAGCGGCTCAAGAACCGAAATCATGACAACGAGGCTTCACTTCAGCCTCCATCTCAAATGCAAACTCAAACCAAACATAGTAATATGTCTTCCACAAGCGAAGCCTATCACTACCAAGCAAATACTCCACAACTCTAATTTGCTGATCGATCCACTGTCCTCCCCAAATCTCATCTCACAAATTTGCTGGTATGGAAGTATCATTTCCGATCCTCCCCCACAACGTAACATCAATATCCCCAGCCTGGATATTCGTATTGGCTGAGAGGAGATTTGCAGGGCACGATATGGATCCTGTAAGTCATGTTCATCTGAAGATCCTTATCGTGGCACCTTTTGTTTTTGACTTGGTTTGATTTCGTTATCTGGTTGCATGGCATGGGTTTCTGTGCCGCAGAAAATGCCCCCAATCAATACTTGATGACACTCAGAATCTTGATTGTAGAAATGGTGGCTGGATGACTGAGATCAAATGTAACCTCAAGAAGCAGCTCCTTGTATCTCCATGCTTTGGGCAAACACCATTGAAACGGAAATGACAAAGGCAAGGCCGTGAAATTGGAAAAGCCCTAGACCAACCCAGTGTATAAAGTTGTGACGCTGGGTATATGCTTCCGGTAACCACCGTGTTTAAATTTTGTTGACCATCGGGATATATTGAAGCAGAAGCATGAAGTGAAAAGTAAAATCAAACAAAGCCTGACCCCCAAATACACCTGTAGCAATAGTTCAGAAAGCCAGCAATCCAAACAGATCATCCTTCCCAACCCATTCCTGTTCCCATTCCAAGTACTAGGTAAGTCAAGTCTAGCTAAATCCCAAAAAGCACAGTGGATATATTGCATCCCAAGAATAGAAACACCTTGAAAACCAACAAGTAACCGTCCCACCCCATACATTAGCCCTACTATGCTCGATTACTTAAAAGATCTGTCGGATAGACCGTCTGGACTCGATGGACTCAGAGGCTGACTTCGCACGCCACTTAGGTCTCCGCTCCCTGTCCGTCTCAAGGCCTGGGTCATGGTCTCTATCGTCAATTCCCCACCTGTCAGAGGAGGATGTGTGGAGATCGGACTGCCTAAAGGTCTTCCTTTTGGTGACATGTCGACGCCTTTTATGGATGCTGATTTGCTCGTAGGGGGAGAGGCGCTGAAGCCTTGCGATGAGACTGGAGACCGGATTGGAGATGGAGATCGGTTGTGACCTGATGACAAGGAGCTCAACCCCGCCACGTAGATCGAATCTCTGCTGCCTGCGTGCTCTGCGTGTTCTGACTGTACGATATCGGAGAAGGAGATGAAGGACAGTCTTCGGACGTCTGTGCTATCCAAAGCTCCATAGTTGGAGGCTGCATCGTCCTTGTCTGGGTGAGCAACTAGATCGTCCGCCCATGTTCCATTTCCTCCTACTGGCTCGAGAGATCCCATACCAGTCACGTTCATAGCTGCTGGCTGGTGGGATGAATGCATTACTATTTCAACCGTATCTGGATCGATTGTACTGTTCGTGATAGCCTCCGAGGATGCGTCCAAAACCGGTGGAATGTGATTCTCCGTCTGAATATGTGAGGGGATCGCGGGGGAATTGGGCACAGGAAGAGTGCTCTCCTGGACATCGCGCTCGAATATCTGTGACCCCGCAGGCGAAACGACCCGCGGAGAGGAGGAGAAGATGTTCCGATGAGGAGAAGCCGGTAATTGATAAGGATGGTTAGGATTGGATCGTGGGGGAGATGCGTTTTGAACTGGAGGTCTCCTTGCAACGGGTTGTATAATATTTGTTGTCGCATTGCTGGTGACCGCAGATGTTGCTGACTCTCCCTTGTTCTTCCCTTTGGTCTGCTCATCCCCCTTCTTCTTCCCAAACCCAAACAATCGTCGTTTTCCAGTCTTCGCTCCTTCACCCGTTGTCTCTACGGCCTCCTGCTCCGCATCACTGCTGTCTGCAGTCTTCGAGACCGCATCTCTTGGAGTTTCCTGGAAGCCCTCACCAAGTACAGGTACTTTCGGCGCATTCGTTGGAGTTTCAATTGCAGGAATCGGGGTATTGGGCTGTAAGGTGCTGGACTCAGAAGCGCTCATTTTGGAGGTTATGTGCGACGAAGCAAGTTTGCCTTCGTGGTGGCAGACCGCTCAAGTATAAATAGCTAGAATTCCGGTCAGTTAAGGCTGCGTCGATATAGTATATGCAGGCTTGCAGCATTCATGCATGTCAATCTCGAACCTTCTCCCCTACCCGCTCGCTCGCTCGCTCAGTGATTGAACTTACGCGTTCAGCTGACGTTTTCTTCTGAGGATAGTGGCATGAAGCTCTGTCTCATAGAGTGGAAGAGCTTAAATACATAGCTTGCGGCTGTTGATTGCGGCTGCTGGCAGGAGAAAGGGAGGGAGGAGCTGGCGACTTTGTGAGCTGAGCTGAGCTGTCCTGTCCTGTCCTGTTAACAGTGGCAGGATCTCAAGGCATTCCTGAGTTTCCTTCCCGTTCCCTGCTGTACCAGGAGGATCTCATGACTTGAACAGCCACTGACGGCCAGCGTCGGCGTCGGTTTCTCTTCCGCCGACAAACCCCTGAAGAAACCTTAGTCATCAGCCATGCTCGAGCAGTTCCAAAAAATAGACTTGAGGCCATTGACGAACGATTCGACTGCAGGTACATACTTCAATCCAGGGCTGCGTATCTCACAACACTACAACGACAATGGATTCGCGGCTAGTCAGGAGGCCAGTCTTCGACCTTCTCTCCGGCAGAAGCCAATGTCTGGTATCCCTCAATGTCTCCTCACGGCGCCAGCAGTCTTCATATCGACGGTCGAAGCAGCGCCTCAACATCAAGCCAGACTCATCCTTCCTCTCGCACGACAGCACAAAACAAGACCACATAATATTCAATCCGCCCTCCTCGGCCCCCTCGGTCCTGCACACGCCGCTGAAATTCCTCCCAAAAGAAGACAAGCGGAGACAGCTACTTGCAGCTACGGCATCTCGATTCCAGTCCTCTTCATCAACACTCCCACCACCCGTGTACAAGACGCAGAAATTTCCGCATCATCATTTGACCGACAAGGATATTGCCGAGATTCTACGATTGAAGAGGCAGGATCCCGAGGAGTGGACGAACAACAAGCTGTCGCGGAAGTTCAATTGTTCGCATCATTTCATAAGTATTTGCTTGGATGGGTGTGGCGCGGCTGGTGATGCGGAGAGGAAGAAGGCTATGGCGGATCAGCTGGAGGCAGTGAAGTCGCAATGGGGTCCACGGAGGAGGAAGGCGAGGGAAGACCGTGCTAAGAGAATGGAGCTTGCTCTGAAGGGAGAGTAAGGCTCATGAATGAAGGGCATCTAGGATGCAAAATTCTTGTGTAGTAGGGAAATGGAGAGGCATATCTAGGCGGTTGGAACGGAAAAGTCTTGACTCCGCAACTCGACCGATGAGGGTTGCATAAGACTCCAGCTTACGGATTGGATTGTACGAATACCTTGAAACTCGAGGCATTTCATTGTGTAAAGAAGGCATAAGCGGGCGAGGCGTTAGAGTAAAGTGTAGGAATATGTACAAAATGTCTCCAGTAGACAATTTTCAACACAGGCGCCCGATCCCGGCATCAGCCATACCAACAGTTCATGAAGTGAATGCCCAGAATGACTTCAAAAATCATGCTATCTTCGTGAATATGTGTAGCAAATTCCATCGCTACTGTCGTTCCTTTTTTTCCCCCGTCTATGTCGCCTGAGTTGCTTTCAGTTGATCAACTAACTGGGAACAAGTAAATATATTGGCGAGACATGCAGCCGACAGGTGCATTGTCCTCTGGTGTGATGTTGTTTTAATCAGGCCTAACTTGTGATAGATTGGAAGAATAGGCGCTTCTACGATGCCGGGCGATCTAGATGGAATAGTTCACGTCCACAAAGATCAAGGGATATTTATCTCAGGAAAGATAATCAATCATGTCTCCCTGTTTTAATCGAGCCTCTCACTTAACGAAGTAAACTTCATTGCCTCCCAGTTCCCTCAATCATCTGCTACCGCTCAACAGCAGCGCTCTCTCCCCCTCCTCACTCTCCTTCTTCCCTTCCATCCCCTTAAACTTTCCCCCATCAACCTTCCCCACAACCCAGCTCCCCTCCTCCCTCGCACTATCAAAAAACTCCTGATTCTCCTCAAAACTCCTCCCCCCACTCTCAGGCGTATACCTCCAAGTCCACCACCCCGCAAACGCATTCGTCCCCGCAAACACCAAGAACAACCAATACTTCAGATTGTTGAATCCAATAGGCGTCAACAACGTGATAGCAAAGTTGGCTAGTCCCCATATTATCACAGAGATTGCTGAGCCCTGCGCGCGTGCTGTGCTCGGGTAGATCTCAGTTGGAATCAGCCAGACTGTAGCGAGCCAGCCGATGCCGAAGATGGCTGTTGCGGCGAAGAGTGTTATACTTCCGGGGATTTCAACGGCCAGATCCGGGAGTGAGGTTTCTGCTAGGCCGCCGAAGACAGTGAGGATGAGGAAGGAGATGGAGAGGCCGACCGACCCCCAGACCATGAGTTTTCTCCTTCCGTAGACGTCGATTGTGAGCCAGGCGAAGGTCATCATTAGGAAGTATGAGATGTAGTTTCCGAGAGTGAGGAACTCGGCTTTGGTCGTGGAGAAGCCGAGCAGTTCGAAGATTTGCGGACCGTAAACTGAGACTGCACCATAGCCTGTCAGGGCTTGATTGATTTGGCCCATGACTGTCACCATGCTAGGGTGGAATTGAGAACCCCCTGGTAGTAACATGTCTTTATAGCCGACTTTCTCATCGCCTTCGTTCTCATTCGCTTCTTGCATTTCTTCGAGTTTGGATTTGGCATGTTCCTTGCTGTATATACTTTGCAGTGCCTTCTTCGCATCATCCGTTCGCTCTTCAGATACGAACCAGCGAGGTGATTCTGGCAGCCGACTGATGAAGGACATAAGCAGAATCGGGAAGATCTGCATAGCTACGATGGGGATACGCCATGCCCATTGATTATCCTTGCCGAGTCCGTAAGTCACGGCCATGTTAATCCCATACGCCATAAGTAACCCAAAGATATTCATCTGGAATTCTTGCGCCAGAGCCCTTCCTCTCGCGCCGTCCGAGGAGAGTTCGCTGCTGTAGACCGGTATCACGGCATCGATTCCTCCAACTCCCAAACCCATGATTACACGTCCGGCGAGCATGCAAGCTATTGCTCCGCCGTTCCAAGGAGAGGGTCCGTGAAATGAGAAGCCAGATATGAACATGAGAATGTTACCGAGTGCGGTGGTTGCGAGACAAGTGAAGATTGAGGGCTTGCGACCTTTTTTGTCCCCAAGCCAGGAGGCAATGATGGCTCCTAGCGTGCAACCTAGATAGTAGACTGATACAATGATGCCGACTATGGGGGATTCCTCTGAAATCTGCATAGTTTTGAGGTAGGAGCGGTTGGTGTTGATCAGGGACATCATGCCTGTAGGAGATTAGAACTAGATGCTCAGGGCAATGGAAGGGGTCTCCGCGCCTTGATCATAGCCGTATAAAGCAATTGCTGTGCTGGAGAAAATAACCACTTCATGCTTCTTCGTGAAAATTGGGAAGACTGAAGAGCCTCTTTCCACCCTCGAAGGAGGATTCGGCATCTTGGGCACGTGATAGGAAGAGTAACACTTCGTTCTCCTTCTTGGGGAATTGGCTCTGTACCAAAGGCTGCAAAGAAGAGTGCGGAAAGAGAATTGGGCAATATAAAACGAGACAAGAAAAGGGCTAAATTAAAGCACACAGGAAATCAACATTGCTTGAAGTTTCCCCCACCAGCCCCCTCTAGCCGAAGCAAATATTTTGGAGGGGGATCGTCATGCATGGCGCCAGACGTCATGCCGCTCTGGGTGGGCATCGAGACTCCTCGATCATGGAAAATACTATTCCTGTGGATTTAGCACGCCCATCGAGAACTGACTCGGGAAACCCCACATGTTGTATGCTTACGTGTGATGATATCGTATGCTGATGTTTGTTGTTGATGTTGAGTGAAGCGAGTGGAAGAGTGAAAGAAAGGGATGGAGTGAGCTGTTAAGAGCTCCGCTTTGCGATCCCTGTCAACTACCTTACCCACTCGTCCATCTTCATCTTCAGCCTCGCGACATGAAGCTCCCATAATGCCGCCTCCACCTGTGGCAAGTCTACTGTCCACATTCTCTTGACTACCTATATTCTGACTTTCAAATACTAGACGCCCTCGCCACATCGATTCGTGATCAAGAAAGAACGCCCACCCGTCCGCAGTACCCCGCTGGCGCAAGAAAACACCCCGCGTCCAAGCACCCAATTCAACTCAACACCACGCTTTACCTTCTCCTCCACTCCTCGGCCTACAGCATCACAGACTCTTCCTCCTCCTCGATTTACTCCGTCAACAGCGCGATTTTTAACGCCTGCGAGCAGAATCCTAAAAACACACGATGCGATCGAACTCTCGTCCGATGATGGACTCCAGGATATCCACGACTCCATTGAGACGGAGGAAAAGGACTTAGATCAAGAGGGGGTACCAGTCTGCGGATCTGGAAAATGACTATAAACTAGAGGAACCTAGTCCAAAGCGTCGACGTCTGTCTACGTCGTCGCAGACTGGGCCGGAAGAGCAGGATGAGGACCCAGAAGAGATGCTGTTGGACGAGAAGGACAACAACGAAGATACCTCCTCATCTCTCCCGATACTGTCCTCACCACCCGCTCCGCGCCGTCCAATATCGACTACAGCTCCTCGCTTCCTCCTCTCGACCCCAGCACCACAATCCACACCCCGAGACTCGAACTCTCTATCCACACAAAACCACATCCCCACACCCTTCCTCAAACCCCCTCGTTTCCGCCCGCCAGACCCCTCCTCAGCCACTCAAACGCAATCCGACCCCCTACCCGACCAGTTCTCTCCACATAGAAAGGGTCAGAAATACGTTCCGGGGGGTCTAGCTGCCGAAGTCAGGGACTGGCTGATGAATCTCGACGGCGCAATTCCGGACACGAGAGGGAAGAGGAGAGACGAAGAGTGGTTGATTAGGATCGTAGTTGATGAGGTTAGTGGGGGGTCGAAGGAGGGCATGACTTTGGTTAGGGGAAGGCAGATACATGCTGTTGATGTTTTTGGAGAGATGGGGGAGATGGCGGATGGGGTGGGTGGGTTGAGGATTATACTTGCTGGTGAAGGAGCGGGAACTGGACTTCAGAAAGGAAGTGCGGTTGAGCTTGGCAAGACAGTAGGTATCAAGGGGCCGGTTTGGGAGGTGGTTGTGGAAGGGGTGAAATGGGGTGTTGGTGTTGATTGGAAGGTCTTGACTTGATGAGAATGATGATTTGAGATACCCGGATCTAGAGAGCTAATTGCTATAGTACCTAGCTGCTTCTATACTTTTGCAATATGAGAAAATTTTAAGAAGATGGTCATGAACATACTGGAATTCCATTGAAGCCTTAACCTATGAGTGCAGTTCTGGGCTCGGATTCCATTGAGCACTCATCCCGACTCTCTACCAGTAGAGTCTATTCGGCACAAGTCGTTTGTTTATTTCGATAATCATTAGCCGAAGCACCTTCCGCATAAAATTCGTATACAAGTAGCTTGACAGCAAAATTGTGCATTTTCCGGGCAATGAGTCATGCGGCGGCAGCATCTCTTTCAGATCCTGAATGCCGCCAAGCCACCACCACAAAATCGTTACTAAATGTACTCAGCTGAAAGTGTTCGGCTAATACCAGACCTCCTTTCACGATCGAATTGTTAAATGAACGGAGATATAAAAGGATAGTGATTGCTCTTTCTTCATTTTCTGACATTTTCGCTCATTCCGAAAACCTTGATCATCTTCTCCGCATTGTGGAAGTCCACGTTCATATCTCAATACCATCACAACCAGTTATCCTTGAAACCAAACTCACTTCATTTTACTTCACATCACTTATTTCTCTTCAAGAACCACCAGAATATTTCCCGCAATGTCGTCTCCCCCATACATAACCATCCGCCTCGCAACCACACCCCAGCACTACACACAAGTCTCCCGCCTCGAGAACCACGTCTTCTACAACGACCCTTTCACGATAGTAGCATTCGGTCCCGAACGTGACTCGGTTGCCAACATTGAGATGAGAGCGAAAGGCTTAGCGAAGGAGCCTGAGAGGGAGGAGGAGAGAACGGAGGTTGTCATGGCCGTAATAGACAAAGAAGGTGGTGAGATGGGTTGTGAGGATGGGGAAGTTGTTGGAGCTGCGCAGTGGAGGTTTGTTACTGGGAGAGAACGGGAAGCGAAGGGGGGTGGTGGGCAGGATGGTTCTGGAGGAGGAGGAAAGAAGAGAGACGAGGATGAGAAAGGAGAAGAGGAGAAAGATACTGGGAGTGGGTGGGGTATCGGTGCCAATGTCAAGTTTTGCGAAGACGTGTTTCTTGTCGCGGATGAGCATATGATTCGAAGTACTAAAGGAAAAGACTACGCCAGTAAGTTCCCGTCTTCATACTCACTCCATACTCCTTCCCCTTACACAAACTTCCCATTCCAGACCCTGTCTTTCTCGACCCTTCCTCAATGCTCGGTCCACCTAACTTTCTACCATCAAAGAACTGTGTACTTTAATCGTCTCCCCCTCACACCAACGCCGCGGTATAGGCCAACAGATCCTCTCTCACGGCTTGAAAGAAGTCGACAGACTGAATTTGCAATGCGTGTTAGCTGCTTCGAAAGAAGGACTGGGGCTGTATAAGAGGTTTGGGTTTGTGGAGTTTGAGAGGATGGAGTTGAGGTTGTGGGAGTATGATGGGGGTGAGGGGTTTGGGCTGGAGGATCATGTTGTTATGTGGAGACCGCCAGCAAATGGCTTCGAAATATGAGAGGTGAGGCAGGTGAGGTGGACGAGGTGGTGAGTGAAACGAAAAGTGGACATCATCATTCTGTCTTGTGCCAGTCTAGGTGACATACATAGAGTCCGGGAAGTGATGCTAGCAGAAGAAGGCTTTGCGCACCCATCTCACACAAACTCGACTTGAAATGAACTCGGTCATAGAAGACTTCGCCGGAGCGCCTTTCATAAATGGTATAATGCCAGAACCATGCTGGTAACCATCCTGGGAACTTACAATTTCAATTTTATACTGCCAACCCAGCCCAACCCAAAGACCCACTGGGGAAACAAGCCCAGCTGAACTCCTCAAACTCCTTGCGAGGTGGTTAGGTGACTAAAAGGCTCATATGCGAATTTTTCAACTGCTCAACCCAATTCCAGCTGCTCTTCACTCCAGCAGCCTGATGCTCCCACATTCTCTTCACAACCTTGAGCGCCAGATCAATATTGCCCAAAGCGCTCCATTTCTTAAGGGTAGCAAAATGTGCCATGATCAAATTTTTGTCTTCATTCTTGATAGCAGCTGAGCCGGCGACGAAGAGCGGGAACAGCATACACGCCATCACACCATCGTCTTCGCGGATCCCACACATTCCCTTCACGATGCGCGTGACACTGATCTGGACTTTATGATGATCGCGGTGGTCCGGATTCAGAATCGAAAATAACCAGATGTAGAGAGCCATCTGGTAGAAACTTGCTACGAGTCGCTCGGATCTGGACGACGTTGCCTGTGGTTGCCAGGCCTCCAGTTCCGCGAAGATCTTCAAAGCTGTCTCGGTCGTAGTTCCGTCGAGTTCTCCATTGTTGCTGTCCACAGTGCTGCGGAGAGCAGAAATTAGAGCGACAAAATCGATCAGACCATCTTGAACGCCAACGAGATATCTGGCTTGTCCGGTGAGATCAGTGATCTGATCGTACTGAGGCACGACAATGGGCGCGGATGGTACTGTCACTGAGGCTAGAAAGACATGATAATAGTAGAATTCCAGCAAGAATGGGTGGATTCTCGCCCTCAGATGGTAACGCAGTGGTAGTGGTCCGATTGCATCTCGAGGTGGTGTCGAGGTAAGTGTGATAATTCTACCTGCCCTCGATAAATTGTCGTTGCCGGAACCATCCCCACTCCCTTCGCAAATCTCATACAGACAGAGTAGGAGATACGTAGCGAATACTACTTCCAGATCCCGATCCTTGTACTTGTAAGGATGTTCTGGGTATTGTTCTTCCAGAAGCCGGGCTCGTTCCAACTGTTCTCTTCGCGCTTCCTGATGCAGACGACTCGTTTCCTGCTCCAATTCTGGCTGCTCTGACCCGGCTGGGTATCGTTTCAACAGCTGCGAACCTGCAAGACTGAGAAGCAATTTCATCATAGTTTCGTCACGAATAGCTAGAGGTAGCACGATTGAATTGAACGGGTTTGCCATTCCATTGGAGGTTGTGAGCACACGCGAGGTTTCGCCACGGAAATGATGGAAAAGCCTTTTCTGCAGTGGTGTGTTTACACCGATGACGATGTGGGAGAGTTCGAATGGTAGTGAGGAATGTGGTTCCATTTCAATGAAATGCGATGCGTCTTCTGGGATTGTGAAATCTTGCCCAAACTGATGATAAAAGTAGTCTGTATGAACATAGTTGCTGTCACCGTTGAGCATCATCCCATTGGCGAAAGACAAAACCTCCTCTGTCGGCGGGGTTGAGTGAACGAAATATTCGAAATCGACATCCTCTTGAGAAAGCTCTTGAACATTTCCTTCGGGCAAGGTGTTACTGGTCAAATTTGACGCAGTTTGATCCGGAGGCCGCTGCCTTGTTGACCTCCTCCGCTGCCGTCCTCCGTTCCAGTCGGTTCTTGCAGGGTAGCCGGTACATTTTAGGTTTCCCTTTTTACAATTATTGCCTTGAGAAATGTCAGGAATTATTCATACGAAATGTTGGTAAGTAAAAGGAGAGGATTCATTTGGTTTGAGTCGCTCCCAGGTATGCTCACATTCAGTCCCAGGGGCCTCATCGCATTTTTTCTTTCGAAGTCTGCAAGTTCCGCACCCAGTCCGGGAACGACTGATAGCTCTTCTCGGTGTGAGAACTTGGGGCACGGGCGGCGCAAATCTCATTCCCATCTGCGGCTCCATTTGTAGCTTTGGGATGCAAACAAATTGTAATGAGAGACACGCTGCGCAAGTAGCTGTTCGAATGATCGCGAGAAAACAGAAACTAACAGAGCGCACGAAAATCAAATGCCGAACATCAAACGCCGAAAATCAAATATCCTCCCAGAAACAGCATAGAAGAGGACAGCGAGGGAAAAGGGGAAAGAAAAGCAAACACACATTAAAGGAAGCACATTGAGAGGGTCTCGTCTATATATCCTCGATTGGGATGAAGATGAGGGGTCTTATGTTGGTCCAGGCCTCGCTGGTCAAATAAGACGGCGCCGATAGCTGTGTACCCAAGAAGCACGCGCATGTCCGCCAAAGATCGATCACAATTGGGTGCTGCTACTGTAAGCTGTCTCTTATCACAAATGACCAAGAGCGCTGTTCCGCGTTTTTGTTGGTGACGGCCGGGCCGAACCACACTTGGCGGGAGCGAACACAGGGATCTTTGACAAATGAAAAGGTGTCTGACAAAAGCCCGCCATGAATAAAGTTAAAGTTCATGAACTACATGCTTCGACGGAAATATTTGATTCTATGGGAATTGATGAAAATGGATGCAAGTTGAAGCCGCAACGGGAGCTTGGAGAACTAACTTTCCATACACGTGACGAGAGTCAGGGATGTTTGAGACTAAGTCTATTCTGGGATGCTAAGCGATCATTCCTTCCGCCAAAACATAAACAATGGCTGCCTGGCTAGACAGTCCTTTCCTTCAGCCCCAACGAGATTGCTACTGCATGAAATTTCTTGATACATGATTAAATAAGCACAGATCCTTACACTTGCTCCTCTTCATTATTTGAACTCTTCAATACTTGAAACATAGTTTCCAAGCACCTCATCACACCACTTCTCGAAAGTTTCGTGCCAGACGTGTCTTGCTTTGTACTTGGCCATTTCAGCTGGCCACGCGTTGATTGCTGAGCGCAGCGAATACAGGCTATCCAAGTCTTTCGCAAGTTCGGTCATTGGCTCCATATATGTTCGCACCAGGAACATTACAGCTCCTGTGCGAGGGAGCCTTCGCAGTGTCTGCCGTTCATATCTGATTCGAAGCTCTTCGATTCTGGGGGGGCTTTCGATGGAATCCGCAAATGGTTCTTGCTGAAACATGGTACCGTTTGTTTGTACGAAGTAATTGTTTCGCTGTACTGGGTTCATGACTGTTATGCCCAGGAAAAATCTATCAGTGTCAGATATGACTCCAACGACAGGGTATGAGGATCACTTTTCCATTGCTTTTCTCAATCTCTGGTCCCAAAATGGCACTGGTTTGTGTATCTTCCATAATGGCCAGCCTATGCGTTGTTGTATGTACCACCCTGCTGGGGCAAACGAGTAGCTTGCTTGTCTGGATTTGTCGTCAGCATTGTAATTCTCCGTTATGCACCATTGTAAATACATACAGAAAATGTTCGTTCACAGCATCTCCAGTACCCTGCATGAGTAGATTGATGTCTTCCATTGCTAGCTGTGCAGCTATGGCGAGCGGATGTTGGTCGTATGGCTCGATGAACCTGAAAGTCTTGGATGTTATTGCATTGTGAACATAGCCAGGTTTACTTTTGGGGATCCAGAATTGCAACGGGTACCGCTGTATCAGGAAGTTGACTATGCTCTCGAGTGCTTCTTTGCAGGCATCTGTTGCTGAAGGCAGACATTGAAGTACGCCTTCATAGTTGGTTTGGAGGAGATGAAGTCTCACCTCCTGCTCCTTCTTATATAGGTTATCGATGACACTGTTCCACCTTCAGTCAGCATTCTTCCTAGACGCTCCCCGAAGCTTGGAAGTTCAGCCTTTTCCTGCTTGCAATACATACAGCCAATCTTCTTCCGGCATCTTGCGAATTCCCATCGTCATGTTATACTTTCCTGCTTTCCACGGTCTATATGCACGCGGAGTAGTCTTCGACATGTCGAAATCGTTCAGGGCCGGCACAGCACGGAAGTCCAGCTTGGGTCCCGCCTTCTTTGTCCAAATCCAGTGCGTCCAAATTTTCTTAACAATGAAACATTGGAAATAGACAACCAGTAGCATGGATATGCCAAACACTATCATTACTGAGATGTTAGACAAATGATTGCAGTAAGGAAGAGTCGACAGCATCTTGCTGGCCTCGGGGATCTGCCAGTAATGTGATTTTGTGCTTGGGCAAAAGAGCACAACGGCAAACTTGATTCGGAGAGACTTTTCGAGCCTGCCGAAAGGGGTGACTTGAGTATATATTCAACAAAGAGTCTCACGTTGATCTAGATGTCAAAATGTTGACCAAAACGATACTTTTTCCTCGCACTAGAACCGCCTCCCACCAATAATATCTAGCCGACCAGAAATTTTCCACAAGCAGATAACATACACAATAGATATCGACCACCTTACCACTCAAGAACTCAGTACCTGCGACCACTGTATTGCGTAGAACGCGCAGTTGTTCACAATGTGCATGAGTGGGCCCACCGTTTGCGGTGACAGCGGTCCGAGAAGAGCGCCTGAGCCGCCAGCCACAATCCTAATATCAGCTCCAGAATAGGGGTCACCTTCATCCACCTGCGTCAATAAGAATGTACGATGCGACTTGAATAGTTTATGCGCAACAAGTGTATGCATGGCCACGTAAGGAGCCACCCTATCAACTTGAGGCTGCATATAGTGCATTCACCTATCCCATAACATTGGACGGTACTAAGGAATTCTTTCCTCAGCCTTCGTGACGCCAAGTTTCTTTCGAACAAAATTCGATCTCGCCGTGTGCCGATGTCCTGGTTCTGGGTATGTATATGAGATCGGCTTAGTGCCACAAAGTGTTCAAACCTCATGAACTTGTAAGATTTGAATATATTTCAGCTTGGGCAAGAGTTATCGTTCCTGTATCAAGCTGAGAACCAGAACCTTTATCGGTCAATCTCAACGGAACGGCAGCTGCATGTGTCTTTAACGGCTGGGTTGCGACTGATAACAATAACCAATCTCATGCTGAAATCAAAATTGAAGATGACACATCCGCGCTTCAGGTATGTGTGCAGGCTTGGCTTGCGGTATCAGGGATTGCTCTACCATTAGATTTGAAGGAAAGGAATCGTGGCCTCCTGCGGCCGCACCATTTGAGATGACTCTGCGAAGTAGCACAAAGTTATGCACCAGGCTCACTGAGGCATGACCAGGATACCAGAAAACCAGCCCCTTTCAGCGCCGCCCAAATTGACAAGGTTCGCGCCCGATCTTGAAGATTACGTTGAGTCGGCGAGACATTGGGGACATCGTGTTGCAAAGAATGGATCACAGGTCGATCACTGGCCCGAAAGTGCGAATGACACCTGAATCCATGCACCTCGTGAAAGCTCGTCACTTCACGTATCGGCATCGATTGGTTACATCTCGTTCATTCCCTCAGCCCAATACTGGTGACACATCCTAGAAGCCAGAGACGATTCTATCTGGGACGCCTACAGCGGTACCGACGAGCACCTGGGTTCCGGTATATGGAGTTGGCACGATCGAGCATGGATCGCCATGGCCATGTAAGCGACAGCAAACCCTTCAGAAACAACGACAGAATCTGCCACTAGCGTCTCGAGGATGGGCCGTTTGTGCTTCATTCCATAGGACGGTGTGCGAATAATGTAAAGTAAGCAATCATCTCAAGTAAGACGAAGTTCGCTCCCAGGTGTATAATATACGGCTATCACTGTGTATGAGCTCTGATAATAAATCGTCTAAGCTAAGCGTCTTCCATACACGACGACGTCCAAGTTACATCTTTCTGTACGTGTATATCCTGGGTCGAGCTAATCCCCAGTTCTTCATCACTCCCGTGTCTCTTCATGCTCCCCGGTCCAGTCACATTTGTCGTCAATTCCATCTGATCATCGTCCCTTACCTTGACAGTGCCCTGAAGCAAGCTCCAGTCCCTCTTATTCCCGCTCTTTCTATGTCCGGTATCATTTTCCTTCGTGCCTGGAATGGGTTCTGAAGTGTTTGGATCGGAGGAAGGTTTGTTCGAAGATCCGCCACTCTTCGTCACGATCGTTACCCACCATCGACGGAAGAAGGGAGCAAGTGTTGGTAAACATGCGCAGACTATGCCGATGTAGGGTTCGCAGCAAGACCAGATAAACAATTGACCCATAGCCCAGGTAAGATCATCTGATGTTATGACGACGTGAATTGTAGTTATTCGGATGATCGATGCGATGCAGACGCTGGAAAATTCTTCGTTAGCAATGAGGTCGGCGTTTCGTGTTGCTTGGAGGGGTACTCACAAACTACCGAGTAACAAGATAAGCATCACAGCCACCTTCTGGCTCCGTGGCATTCGCAGCTTCAGGACTACAACACTAGTTAGCGGATGAGGAGAATAAGGATCTGCAGAGTAATGTACTTACTGACGGGTACTGGGACGATCAAAATACACACATCAACCAACATGGCCTAGAAACTAAGTTAGCATTCTCACGTTTGTATCGTGTGTATTCTCGCATACCCAAATGCCGTTAGCAAAGAAGAACAGGGGAACATTGATGCAACGGCCTGTCGCGCCTGGTGTCGTGTATTGAGTCTGTTAAATCCAGTCAGATGAGTGTCCCAATACTAACACCTAAGACAAACCCAAAAGTACTCGAGTGGCTGACATGAGACCAAGATAGTAACGATGACAGTCACACAGTAGGCTACAACCAGGAAGGAGCAGATCCAGAGCCCCCAGTTCATCTCAAATATTCGGCGATAGAAGAGGATGATAGACAGTTTCGTAAAGCTAACTGCGACAGCATAGATCATGACGTACGCAAATAGGATCTGGCTAAGGGTTAGAGAGGGATGGTGAGACATTCAAACGATTAGATACCTTCCAAATCACTGTAAATTGAGTCGCGTCTATCGCCCATAAATGTTTTCCCCCACCATACGGAAGACCTGGAATGTTTAAGTACTTTCCATTGAGACAGTGTTCCAGAATCCACTCATTTTGAGAAGCTACTTACTGACAAGACAACATATGGCTGTTCCATGGGCAAAGAGCTTAATAATATTAGCAAGATCACAAGTCAAAAACCCATAAAGCTATACATACAAGTCCCACGGCTATACAGTAGTCATCGACAGCTAAAGTAATGCCTTTTTGCATGGTTCTAGCGACAACACGGAGAATGACAAAGATCGTGGCAATGACCATAAGGCTGATGACTGCACTTGATATAGCCGCATTCTGGTTCTTAGAGAGGTCGACACCGTCTGGAGTAGGACCAAAGACTCCGCTATTCGACATTTTGGCTGCTGACTTGATTGAGGATAGATGCGAGAGGAAGCAAAGAGAAAGTTGTCAACCGATTCTGGCATATTGAACTTTGCAGCGGCGTCACAGGAAAAAGACCTTTATACCACAACTCTCGAAGCAGTCTTGCATTTCTTCCTTACCCAACCTTCTCCTGAATCAACATGGCCTTCATGCCAGAATTTTACTTGGGCAAGGGTCAAGTGTAGATCAATGCCATTTCCAACATGATATCGAAACACCGACATAGTAGGATCCTCGGGAAATGAATATTACTCATGATTAGACGGACCAAGATCCAACATGCTTTGACCCTTCGTCAATCAATTCTGCTCTACAAGTTTGTTTTTCAATCCAGGCTGCTTCCGAATACTGAGAAAGCAAGCATCTACGAGTGTTTCTGACCTGCCTTCCTGCAGAACAATGGGGACCCCAGGGATTCAGGCAGCCAATTGGAACATATCGCCAATCCCCCGTAGCAATGTCGTCCCCACGGATAGGTTCTGGCGAATCAAATATTCGGAGATTTATTTGGAAACATGATTGGTCTCCGCTTTTCACCAACAATTGGCGTCTCGGGGAATAGATGAGACCTTCCGCTGGCACCAATGCTGCAAGTTTTATAATCCTACAGAGATGATCGGGACTTTCTCTGGAGTCTGTAATGATTTTGTGAATCCCTCCCCGCTACAAACTTTGGAGCTTTTGTGGGCGTACAAGCAATCATTTTCACATGTAGGTTGACTAAGTACACCAATGGCACAAGTCAAGCGTGAGAGAACCCTCCGAAGTGAAGTCGTGCTATCATGCCGGATCTTTGCTTTTCTCTGACCAAGAGGGTAAAAGCAACTTTTATTCGGCGGCTCCACATGCCACCCTTGTACCGCACGGATGCAGGCTTCGGTTCGGCACGCAAGCATACATGCAGGGGTATAACGATACAGAAGACTTGACGAGACTGATCAGATAGTCAGAGACCGCTTGATAGTGAGCATTCCCCATAGGTAGTCACACTTCTTCGACATTTGATTCTTGAAAGTTACTGAGCATCGTTGGCCATTGAAAAAGAGAGATCCACTGTGAAAATGTAAACTTCTTAATGCAGCGACAGCGTTCGCTTGAGCCATCCACCTGGTTCACGACAACCTGGTAGGTTTTGTTGGTAAACTGCACCTGGTCCTGCAGGAGCGATCTGCCACATCCGCTCATTAGGAGGCAAAAGTCCGAAGAAATGGCACGAGGGAGGATTCTAGACTCCAAGATAGGTCAGGGAGCTCCACCCACCTGTTTTCTTCAGCAGCGTTGTCTGATCCTACCCGCTTTCCCGAGCACCAACTGCTAGGATCCATTTTCACAAGACCAATAGCAGTCAATGAGACGGTGGGTCACCAACAGTCAAAGCAATATAGAGATAACAGAGCTAGCCCTCCTTGACTCTGAGGCAAAAAGGTCAGTCTAACACTCATGTCTCTTCTCCCTTCTTACTTCTGCTGTGTGACTTACCTGCCATTCCTTGTCCATCCCAGGCACTAAATTTGACGCAAAAGATCCGACTAATCTGACAATGGGTAATGACGGGAAAGCTATTCCAAATGGAAAGAGCCGCCCAAGCTGGCTCTCGGAGCAGCCCATCTTGACACGCAGGAAGCTGAGGATGGTATGTATTGGGGCCGGGTACTCTGGATTGACCCTTGCGCACAAGGTTCAACATGAACAGAAGTTGGAGGAAGTCATCGATTTCACAATCTATGAGAAGAACCCTGACGTCGGTGGTACATGGTAAGCTTGATCCCCAACACGATCAGTTGTTGTCTAGACACAGCTTTTAAACCCCCTCAGTATTTGACTCGTGTCCATCTTGAACGGAAAACGCCAATGAATACTGACTTTGGAAATTCCGCAATAGGTACGAGAACAAGTATCCAGGAGCAGCATGTGACATTCCATCCAGTGAGTGTCCAAATGAATACCTGTGAACAATCGTTCTCACCGCCGCAAAGATGCATACACGTTCTTGTTCGAGCCCAACCCAGACTGGTCCATGTTCTACTCTCCAGCACAAGAGATTCACGCGTACATCAAACGAACTGCGGAGAAATACAACTTGACGAAGAATGTACAATTCAACTCCAAGGTGCTCGAAACAGTCTGGGATCAGGAAGCGGGAAAGTGGAGAATCATGATCGAGAAAGAAGGCAAAGTCATTGAAGATGAAGCAGATATACTTGTTAATGGAGCTGGCTTCCTGAAGTCAGCCCCTACTTTCCTCCTTAGTTCGATTTTATGCTGACCAAAGGTCCCAGTAAGTGGAAATGGCCCAGAATCCCAGGCCTTGATAGATTCAAAGGAAAATTATTGCACAGTGCCAGTTGGTAAGCAATATGTAGCCAAATTTTCTTGATGTCTCAAATCACTAACATTTGATAGGGACAACACGTACGAGTGGGAAGACAAAAGAGTTGCAGTCATCGGTAACGGCTCATCTGGTCTTCAGATTGTTCCAGCAATGCAACCCAAAGTTTCGAAAATGGTCAACTACTGTCGTGGCCCCACCTGGATATCTGTCAACTTCTGTGCGGACAAGGCTAGGGACGGGAAGAACTTCAAGTATTCCGAGGAAGAGAAGAAGGCATTTAGAGAAGATCCTAAAGCTTTGTTTGCACTTCGTAAAGAGCTTGAGGTATCGTAAGTATCACAGGACTTTTAATCTTCTGATCCTCACTCTCAATTTTGACAAGTGTCCGACTAATAGTTGATGTAGCGTGAATGCGTTTTTCTTCGGAATGTACGTTGGCCACCCCTTTCAACAAGGACTAGAGACTGCATGTAAGGAGCAGACGCTCGAGATTCTCAAAAACCAACCCGAGTTAGCATCGAAGATGATTCCGGAATTCCACCCTGGATGCCGCCGTTTGTCGCCAGCTGATGGTTATCTCGAGGCCGTGCAGCAAGAAAATACTTCAGTTGTGTGGTCGCCCATCGAAGCCATCACCAAGAGAGGCATTCTCACAAAAGATGGCAAGGAGGAAGGATTCGACCTGATCGTCTGTGCAACTGGCTTCGATACGTCTTTCATCCCTCCCTGGAAATTGGTGGGATTGGAGGGAGCCACACTCGACAAGCGATGGGAAGTCAACCCCGATGCATTCTTTTCAGTCCAGGTCGACTCAATGCCCAATTATTTCATGTACAATGGACCCAATGCGGTCATCTCGCATGGCTCGGTTCTCACTCAGATATCTTGGACAAGCGACTACATCCTCCGATGGGCCAAGAAGATCGCCGAGCAAGATCTCGAGTCCGTCACACCGAAAGCCAAATCTGTCGCCGATTTCAATGCTTACTCACAAGAATTTCTCAAGCGAACTGTTTGGGGTGATCGATGCAGATCCTGGTACAAGAATGGCAAGGAGAGTGGCATTGTGACGGGCACTTATGCGGGCACAATTCTACATTTCAAAGATCTTTTGAATAACATTGGGCATGAACATTTTGACATCGTGTCGAGAAGCAGTAACTCGTTCAGATGGCTTGGAAATGGACAGAGTTTGCACGATCAGGATGGCTTTGGAGATTTGGCATACTATATGAATGAGGATGAGATGTTATCTTCAGCAACCAATGCTCAGAGTTAGCTTCAAAATATGTACATCTGACACTTATTACTAGTGAATTGTCTGTCTTCCTTGACACTGACTTGAAATTCTACTGTAAAGTGTTCAGATCGCCGGCCGACTTCTCTAATGGTGACCGATATCTAGGGATAAAATGGACTTGGGTACGCTCATGATTTTAGCCCCAGAGTTGCCCATTCTTAGCACTAGGTGTCAACGTCCAACAGCGGGTTCTTCGACGAGTTTAATGCACAGTTGGGGTTTCCTCCGTCAATTCCACCACCTTCCCGCATTCGGAAAGGTTCCTTTAAGCTCCACACTTTCATGTTCACCTAGGTTTCAGAAGTTCCCACGGCACTATTTCTTAGACGATGAAAGAACCTTGGATAAAAATATTGGTGGTGCAGATGGATATATGAGCTGTTATAGCTGGGCTTGGCCGAATTTTCAGCTTTGGAGTTCGAGCTTTGAGGGTGAAACGGTGGACTCGGAACTGGCTGCGGAAATGACCAAAGTGCGTCAAGATTTTTCTAGGTACCATACATGACCGAATGTAGTATTGGCTAGCCGCTCATCAAAGCTTTCCATCAGTACTCGTGAGATAGGGGCATTTTGAATATCTTGAAGACTGAGACAAGAAAATGCTTCTGACAGGCTGATGAGAAAGGATTAGCCAGAGAATTTTATATTCTACATTAGTCTTTTACTTTTCTGTATCGTTGTATCATCTGAACGTCTATATATGTATAAACAAACCTGATTCGATCTTGTTTTTGCACAAGCCCTACCCGCCTAAGTGGGAGCCCCTGTATGTATATGCTTGTATCCCAACACCCCAACACCCAAAACACCCATTCCAAATCATCTCCAAATCCAATAGATAGAGTACATTTCCAACCATTACTTCCCAACGCGTAGAATTATTTTGCTCAATCCCTTTCTACCAAGTAAAAGTCATCAACGCAGGATTCAATGCAATCGGCAACAAAAAATGACTAACGACCACCGAACACAGCGGGAATATCGGCACGAAATCCCTAATCTGCCACTGCCACGGCACATAATTGGCACAGACAATCATACCAATCGCACTTCCAAAACAGAATATGAACGTGATTTTGAAGCGCTTGAAGAGTCGTGGCAGTTCTTCGAAGAAGACTACGGTTTCAACTTCTTTTGCAGTTGCGCCCCATGTCATGTCGATTTCGAAGAAGTGCGAGAGGAGGGACTGGGAGACGTGTAGGGAGATTCCGCCGAGGAAGATGGTCATTAGGAGGAGCCATTTGAAGTTTTCGAAGACTAGGAGGGGAGAACGAGATGTTAGTCGAGTGGTGTTGTGAGGAGTGTGAGGAAGGGCTTGGGAGGGGAATGAAACTTACGACCCCCAATGAGATCTCCTCTCCCGAGTCTGTAGCGTAGGATGGCGAGGGATACATTGCCCAGTGCGCTGAAGACGAGGATGAGTGAGAAGAAGACTCTGAATGAGTCCAGGTAGTATTTGTCCAGATGTCCGTTGAACCAACCAATGAGGAAATAATTCGCTACTGTGAGAATCCAAGACGCGCCGATGGCATAGTAGGTTCCGATGTACGACAGAATGGTAATCTTTGACGTGAACCGAATATTCGACGTGATAAACTTCAGGAAAAGTGGTGTTAATGGCCCACGGGTGAGCCAGAGTCGAAAAGGATGGAATAATAACTCGTTGCATCCGTAGGCGTATTTCTCCCAGCGATTCAGTTCGTCGTAGACTGTAAGTGAGACTCCTTCTTTGAAACCATCGCCCGTGTATGCTCCGAGACGGATGATGTAGCCTTCAACTTGCAAGCGGAGAGACATATCAAAGTCTTCTGAGACATGTGATTCGGACCAAAATTTCTCGTAGCCGTCCTCGTCTTTGTATACTACTTGCTGTAGTGCAGACCAACGGAGAATTGCATTGTGGCCGACAAAAGGTGCCACGTCGCCGTTGGCAACGGTGAAGCAGATTGCGGTATAGATGAGATTAGTAAAGAATGTGATACTGAAATGATCGTGTCAGTCATGAGGTGGCATGTAAATGCAGAAACATAAAGTAAATTGTTGAAACAAGGGCGGTAGTACGTACCCGTTCTCGAAGAAACTGTCGGTTACTTGCATGACCCCTGAGGAGTACTGCAAAATCCCGACCTCAGGCGATTGCTCCATCTCAGTTGCTGCATCAAGCAAGCAGTCTTGTGGTACCCGAGTATCTGAGTCGATCAACAAGATGTAGTCACCCACGCGGATGTTACCTTCCGCCCAGGCACGTCCCTCTTCCTCGGCCAGAACCTCCGTGAGACATACGCCGTAGGCTTCCTGTTCTTCTTCCGGAGCCCAACTTTGGTGACGTCCAATCTTGAGCAGCTTCTCTTCGATTTTGTTGCTGATCATCAGAGCGTAATTCATATTTGATGCTTTCTTGAACTTTCCCTTTCGAACGAATCTCTTCTGGCCATTATCTTTTTCGCCTTTTTCCGGGTTGGGGTTGTGAGGCGGTCGAGCTACCCAACCGATGTTGTGCTCCTGATAAAAATTACGTCGAGCCTGGGCCTCTGACTCGGGAAGAAGTTGCATGCCGTCATCGTTAACGAAAATGTTTGAGGAACCACCCTGCATCTCGTAGGTCGCCATCGCAGCTTTGAGAGACAAGACAGTGGGCATGATGACCCCGATTAGACCTTCTTTGTAGACAGGCATCTGAATAGTGACGTGAGGAAGGGTGTCGTCGTGTTCGACCCGGGGAGGTGCCTTGCCGGAATAGAATTTGGAGTTCTTCTTCAGCTGATTGACTGGGCCGATAATCTGAGCAATGTTGGTGATGACAATCTGCATAAAGAAGAGAGAAACAAAGATCTGAGCTGGAAGGACGACGAGGAGTGTAAGGCGTCGGTAATCTCCATCGACTGCGATCTCCTGTGCCAAACCTCTAGCACCCAGCCCCATTGCACTAAAGAGAAGTGTCAAGGTGAGACCCACGATTATGGGGTTGATCAGAAGTGTTTTCCGTTTGGTTTCCATCATGGCAGCTTCGATCTCGGCAGGAGAAAGCGTTCCTTCAGACACTCCGAGCGCTTGAGCGGCTAAGTTCCACTCTTTCTTCAGCCACCCATCCACTGGCCCCCAAATATTGAGTACAATCTTGGCCTCGATGTCGAACCCCCGCGTGAACAATTCGTTTGGATCATCACCCCAAAGTACTAAGAGCTTCTCATCCATGACGAAGGCGGCAAGTTGGTTCTTCTTGCACTCGTGCAGGTATTCGAGAGAAGGAATGAGTTGCACACGATGACCTCCACCGAGTGGGACGAAGTCGTTACTGATTGCCTTATCAATCATGGTCTCCAATATGTATTGAATGAAGAACGTGTTGTAAGTTATGGCACACTGGATGATCATATTAGCAGGCACTTTCGAAAATTCCCATAGGATAGCTTACTTTCACATTCATCCTCGTCATCTGTCTGAAGAACATCGATTCATCCAACCCCTCAGGCGCGAACGTGTAATTCTCCCTATCTCTTTTGTACACAGCCCCTTCAAATGGCTGCTCCTCAGTCAAATTCTTCATACATAGGTTGTGGTAGAGCCAACTGGCTGTGACGCTGCCATTTATTTCAATGAGAGTCTCCCTGGACTCATTTCGAAAGTCCCCGTGAAAAAAGTAATTTCGCCATTTTTCTTTCGTAAGGTGGACTTTTCGGCCTTTTCCTGTGAGAGTAGATCCTTGAGGAATCGTACCATCTCCTTTCGTCGGGAAGAAATACCCAAAAACCCTCTGCATCATAATTTCGTTTTTTGCTCGGACATGGAATAGGTTGGAAGGAATGTCAGTCGAGCTTATCGTACGAACAAGAGGCTTGCAGAAACGAAAAGGGAAAAGAGAAGAAAACGAAGGAATGCTGAGAAAGAGACGGCAGGACAGGTGCTCCCAAAGTTATATGAGATACGTCGACAGCAAGAAAATTCGGTCTCCCGCATCGTAGCTGAAGACTGATATCAATAGAATGGAGACGGGCAGCGAGAAAACCCCACTCACCATCCACTTGGCAGGGGCAGACCACTGCACTGCTTGAGAAGTGCAATAGACAAAGTTGCATGCATATGCCGGGAAAGTGGTGCCGTGCTGGGCTGCCATAGTTGAAATGTAGCACCGCATTGAGACTTGAAGCAGTTTAGAGGCTCCCCAGTTCTCTGCTGGTGTGTTGACCCGCACATGTGCTGTCAATTTTGCCTGCGTGTATGAGCCCGGTTTCGTGGCCGCAATGCTTGAACCTAGCGTCATGACCATGTAGAACCAGTCAACACATCTCACCAAGACTTGTAGGCAATAGCCTGTGAGACTCCCATAGTCTCTGAAGGACGTGTAGGGGACTAGTTAAGTCATAACGCCGGCTGGGTAAGCGAGGTGCGTGGCGCCGATGCTAGTTCCCGCCTGCGACCATGTAGTCCTTGTGGAGAAATATACTAAGTAATTATGGACACATCTAAAGGACCAATATGACGGCTTGGCACTTCTGGATTATGCTAGATTAGTCCTCCCCACCCCCGATCGAGCCGCCTTGATCTTTCCAGCATGCTCGCAGCCTCGGGACTATGAGGTCTCAACAGATGCTCTGTAGGGCGATTTCCAGAAGATTGAAGCTTGACGTGAAGAAAAATAAGCCCATTTTATTTGTACTAATGATGATGAGTACAAGTTCGACTCGACATTGGACTTATCTTGCTGCGGCGGATGGCAGACTTCGGTTGACCCGCTGTAGCATTTCGCCCTCTTTGGTGGCCTTACTCCACTCAACCAAAAGTTTGCAGTCCGTCAAAGCTTGAACAGTGTCAATGATGAGTAGTGATCACCGAGATGTGGCGCGCACAAAATTGCAGCCACGGTTTGCGGAAGGGTGGTATCTTCTCGGCTGGAGTGTTCCACGAACTGCAGTTGCCTCGATTAATATAATGTAGCCAAGTATCGGAAATCGATAGCAGTCCGTTCGTAGTCGAGGTGTTGATTTCCAGCCGCCCCGAGTCCATCGTGCTAAGTGTATCCTGCCCGTTTGCCATCATTGATGCAGAGGCGAGATTTGAGGCTGCGGGAACGGCATGTGGAAATTGATAAGGAGCTGAGAATCTCTTGGTGGGAAAAATGTCCGCTGTTTCACGACATAATGGACTAGATGGATTGCATCCAAGATTCGAAGATTCGATGTGTCATTTCCGACCCCACTGGGCAGGAATGCTTCCAAAAGCCATACCAGATATTCCAGTGATGTATCATCATCATGTCGAGGAGGGCCGAAATAGATCTTACTATTCCATTTCCACCCTTGAATGCTGACATATAAGACGACGGAGATTTGCCTCTGGATAGCGGCGAAAGGTCTGGGGCTTCAGCGGACTTTGGACCTAATGAGACGCCAAGACCAACGAGTAGTTTTCCTGAGGTCGAGAAAGTGCACCCTCTTTGGCACAGACGTTTCCAGGTACTATAACGACGAAGCTCGCCAGTTAATGGCCAAGCCAGCAGATGTGTCAGCCCCTTGGTCTTAACAGCCTCAAGCCTAGGGGTTTTGGGAGAAATGCTCCTAGTGGCGAGTGTCGGGATAACGCACGCGAGCCAAATTCTTCTCAAGTCTCGCTCACTCTCCTAGCCCGAGAGTTGAAGCTGTAGCATATATTTGCGGCTCATCACTATAGTGGGGGAGTTGCGATTGGGTGCCAAAGCTCGACGGCGCTGCTGATAGGCAATGGACATGGCAACGCTAGATTTTTTTCATCGGGAGCAAGCGTGCCATGCATTCACAAGTACCGGGTACCTGCAGTGCAACGAGTAAGGGGGAAACTTGTTCCCGGTTTGAGGTTGAAGTGGATGAGTTGACGTTGAACTTGAGTTTCGTTTTCGCGTCGGGACAATGGAGTGGCTTCAGCGCTTGCAGGGGATCTCAACTCCCCTCGCCTCGGTTGTTGTATCCATGCTCAAAATATGAGATTCTGACCTGGTGCTCTTGAAAGCAAAGAGATTGAAATGTAAACATGTATATTTGTTCCTTTCATAGACTAAGGTTACCCACTTTGGACAAATGATATAATCCCAAGTCCTGAGTTAATTAATTTTTACATCCTGTCCGAATTTGTGCAGCCCAGCCTTGGTGTCCTTCAGTAGGTACTGCCAATGTCAATAAAGAACTCAATGCAGACTTCCTCTGTTTCTTATGTCCACTGCAGGTAGAAAGAAAAACTCACATCTGCACTGCAGAGATCCTTCATGAATCCGGTCAATTACATCGGGATATTGAAAGTCGCTTGCTCTCAGCAGGCAGACCTGGGACACTGTCGTCTCACCAGAGAGAGATCTCGTTTTGACTGAGCTTTAGGCTATAAATGAAGTTCTCATTTGAACGAGACATCTTTTCCTTCTCTATGGTACTTCTCTTTGGTAAAAAGCAACTGAGCCTAAAACTCTCCCAGCTTCCACCGTAGCAGTCTGCCAATCCATAACACGTACTGTACATGGATGCGGCTAGGAACAAATCAATTTTTCAGCATCAATTGCAGCTATTACTCTCTCTGAACAACCAGGAAAGGCATTATGCGGCTTGGTAGAACATTCTCTGCAACAAAATTATGGTCCAAAGACCCCTCATGATCCTCAAGGAAAGAGCTTCGGGTTACGGGAATAAATCATTCATCAATGGGTGACCATGATGCTGCCTGCTTGCCTATTTAGGGAGCTTTGACAGGGCTAGCACTCATCACGCCTTCTAAACAGCTTTTCAATCGTAACTCTGCTTTTCGCTCAGATGTACTTACATACTGCCATTCAATCGGATCGAAGTAATATATAGAGGAAACCCGTTCGTCAATTGTTGGTTCCAAGGAAAATTCGGGACTGGTGGCGTTTATACAGTAGTGGCGAGCTGAGTGGCAGATTTTTCTCCAAGAAGAACGAGTTTTCATGAGGCTCGGTCTCTCGATATCATCCCGGTCATTGATCTGCTTTAAGTCTAATGAGCTTATTGACGGACTGAGATGAGTGCATGAAGCCTCGTCGTTCCTGAAGTCTGACAGCAAAGTTCATGACTAGATCCTGTTTCAACGGTAGTTCCGAAACTGCGACAGCTGGACATTCCGCAAATTTATACTTTCGAAGGCACGAAGAACTCGCAAAGAACATCATTGACCGTTCCATCGCCACCGCTAGATTTTCTTGCTTCTCGGTCTAGACCAAACCTGAATCCGGAATTGGTTTGGTATTCTCTTCCAACGGACAACAAATACTTGGTGACATCGAGTTGGAGAGCATCCCGCTCGAAAAAGTGCTTTCAAGCAACATCCCACGCGAGGTTCCAACAATTCGCTTCGCAAGCCTTCTAAGATGCGAGTGATCGACCAAGAATGTAAAGAGGCGTCGACTCTTTTATTAGTGTAACCCCGCGGGACTCCGAGTGTGTTCCATTTGCTGCCCCTCAGGTCCGGATCATCCGACTAGCTCCCAGGTCCGCCGTTCGTTGGTGTGATCATTATGCGAGTATTCTTGAACCATGGATCGAAGAGATCTGTCTCCTTCTATCATGTATTTGTCGAATCGCGATGGGGAAGGTCGGATGCGGGCTGGCAGCGGTGAAGACATCTCGGGATCCCTAACATCGGCCGCAGATGCAGAGGGCAGATCTCTCATTCCGCTTCTTGCTTCCTGCGGTCGACGCTTGCTGTATCGTGTGATCGGTTTGGAGCTGACTGATAGCTGATGACTCGGGACATGCTAGTGGGGGAATCCATCTCTTCCTCCCAGTGTGTCAAGATGGCCGGAAGGGAAGCCGACCCCTCAGAAATAGCCAGAAGCCAGGCCATGCCAGGACCCCCAACTCGCCAACAACGGAGGCTTATGCAGCTTTATGCACGCGACTGATCAAATTGACCTTGGCATGCAAAGTCCCACGGCTGACTTCGTCCATTATTGGCTGGCCGTGGTTCCCCTGGACAGCGTCCGACGTCGTGGAGGCACTGAGGTGTGGCCGCTAAAAGCTTAGGGGACGCAGCGGTCTGAAAAACTAAACGTTAACAAATTTAGCTGGCATCGTGAACGAAATTTCATTACCGAGAGATGCAGGCATTGGATGCTTCTAGTAGACACAAAGGCATTCCAGTATCCAAAAGATCTTTCTTTGCTGCTGCGACGGACTGAAGCCTCACTCTTCTTTACTTCCGAGGTTTATTTGTTTGAGCCTCTTTAAGTTCTGTGCCCTTACGTGGTATTTTGTTCCAGTACTACGCTACTACGATACCCCACCAAGATTGCTCTTATCGAAGAGTCCAACAGCGTCACCACGCTCCACTGTCATCTTAGCGCCCCGATAAAGACCAATTTCTCGGCCGGCGACTTTCGAGAGCTATCTATCTTCTCTTCCTCTACTTTACGAAACCACCGACCTACCTACAAACCTCTGAGGAAAATCAACCAGGTGAAGCTTCAATCCTTCGCTCGCAGAATCAGATCTTCCTTCGACGCCTTGTCTTTCTTTCCTTTTATTGAACGTTCTTGTGCCAGCTTGCTGCGAGCATTCCCATTTCCAACCTCATCCCTTTCATCATCGGTCGCGGCTGTTCGACCTGACCGCCCCACGACCCCTCAAATTACGAACTCAATCTTCAAACACCTATACCTGCATGACAACAGCAAGCAAGATGTCGTCTCCCGTAAAGGCACGAGCTGCCAATAATACTGCTGCGACCGCGGTCGAGAAAGAAATTGATGTATACTCTGCGTCGCACATCTATTACGGCCCAGACGCCCACCACAAACAGCACAACCACTTCCGCACACGCACCTACTCTACAGTAAGTCCAATTTCTCGTGTCCCACGGTGGTATTCTGACATGGTGTAGAACCAGAGCCCTACTAAGGCAATTGATCGAGCAACTCTGAAGCTGCCAATCCGACGGGGAAGCCACGGTAAGAAGGAAAGGTCAGAACCAAAAAGGCAAATTACTCATGGGATTTTAGATGAGACTACTCTGCTACCTAACAGATTCCACCTCCACGTTGAACGAACAATCAAAAACCTAGAAGAGCAAGAGGCTACGAATGGCAACTTCCAGATCACAATCGAGGACAATGGACCAAAGGTGAGCCTTTTGGACTTTGAATCCACGACCATGGGCTGATCTCTTCGCATTAGGTCATTTCTTTGGGAACAGCAGCCTCGAATGGGTACAAGATGAGAGAGGTTAGAGGAAATTATGTCTTATCGAACCTCCTTCAAGAGCTATACCTTGCCAAGGAGAATGGCCAGACATACATCTTCCTCGATGAATCTCGCATCAACGAAAATCCAGTAAATCGACTTTCCCGACTGATTACCAACGAGTTTTGGGATAATTTGACACGAGTTATTGACGGATCGGTCATCGAGAAGGCCGGAAGAGACCCCAAGGACTGGACAGACGACCCCCGACCAAGAATTTATGTACCACATGGAGCTCCTGAGCAGTACGAATATTACTGCCAGGTCGCAAAGGAGAGACCTGAGATTCGTCTGGATGTCTGCTCTCTGCCCGAAAAGATCACCCCAGAATACGTTCGAGACCTCAACGACAAGCCTGGGCTTCTGGCAGTTGCCATGGAGCCGGAATTCGACGAGAAGTCTGGCAAGACTGTCTTGAAGGGTGTTCCATTCGTTGTTCCTGGTGGTCGATTCAACGAATTCTACGGTTGGGATTCATATATGGAATCTTTAGGCCTCATTGCGAGTGAGAAGGTCCATCTTGCCAAGAGTATGGTTAAAAACTTTGTCTTCTGCATCAAGCACTACGGAAAGATTCTGAACGCCACTCGATCATACTATTTGTGCCGATCGCAGCCACCATTCCTCACTGACATGGCCCTCCGTGTCTTTGACAAGATTAAACATGAAGACGGTGCTCTTGACTTTCTCAAGACTGCTATTCTTGCGGCGACCAAGGAATATGAGTCGGTCTGGGTTGCAGCTCCGCGTTTGGACAAGCGAACTGGCTTATCTCGTTATCGACCAGAAGGACTGGGCGTTCCGCCAGAGACCGAAGCCTCCCACTTTACCCACATCCTCGAGCCTTATGCAAAGAAGAATAACGTATCCATTGAGGAATTTGTTAAGGGATATAACAGCGGTTCTATCAAGGAGCCAGATTTGGATCGTTACTTCATGCACGACCGTGCTGTTCGAGAATCCGGCCATGACACATCGTACCGGTTGGAGAAGGTCTGCGCTAATTTGGCCACGATTGACTTGAACTGCCTCCTTTACAAATACGAGAAGGACATCTCGCAGACGATTCGTCTTCATTTCAATGACGCTCTGGAGGTCCCCGCGGAATTTGCACATGGAAGCATCAAGCCAGGATTTATCATGACATCCTCATTCTGGGAGAGACGCGCTCGAATGCGTAAGGTTGCTATGGATAAGTACCTCTGGAACGAGGAGAAAGGAATGTTCTTCGACTACGATACCGTCAAGAAACAGCAATGTACCTATGAGAGTGCTACCACACTTTGGTCTCTTTGGTCCGGAGTTGCTTCTCCCGCTCAGGCTGCTAGACTTGTAAACGGTGCTCTTCCGCTACTTGAGGAGGCTGGCGGATTAGCCTCAGGTACGGAGAAGTCGCGTGGAACCATCAGTTTGGATCGTCCTAATAGACAATGGGATTATCCTTATGGATGGGCCCCTCAGCAAATGCTTGCATGGGGTGGTCTAATACGTTATGGATATGAGGAGGACGCTCAGCGCCTGGCATACAAGTGGTTGCTCATGATGACTACGGCTTTCGTCAACTATAACGGTGTTGTAGTAGAGAAGTACGATGTCACCAGAGTTACCGATCCGCATAGAGTTGATGCCGAGTATGGTAACCAAGGACTGGACTTCAAAGGTGTTGCAAAGGAGGGGTAAGTTACTTTCATCTGTTCCAACACGCATCCACACGTAACGGACTAACAAATGCAGCTTCGGATGGGTGAATGCTTCATACGTGTATGGTCTGCAACTTATCACCGCTCATGCTCGTCGCGCCCTGGGCACTCTTACCCCTTTCGAGACCTACCAACGTGCTACTGCCCAGATTGCTGAGTCTGTCGAGGCTTCGTCTGACCACGAGGATAACTCGGAGGCCTTGGAATAATTGCAATTCCGACTCCGCACATAAGTCCTCTTGCATCTTGCATCAACTGGTCGGCAGAACGGATGAAACTGTACAGACGATACATAAACATTCACGTCGTAACGAGTCTCCTAGTTCTCATGTGCATGGCATAGCATTGCAACGGCGGGCAGGCAGCCAAGTCTATTTTCCTGGGTTCTTCACGACGGCCAAAAGCACGGACAGACATACAGAGATGGTTACGTGCAGATGATCAATGACTTTGCGGCGCTAGATACCCACTAGATGATCATTTCCCTTTTGCTTTGGTCTCTTGCTTTGCAATACTTTACTTTTCACGACAGTCCTCCTCCTCCTACATCCCCTTGAAATCTGGTCCTCAAGGATTCACTCGTTGGCTGCCTTCGGGCGACTTGGATGATCAAGGAAAGGATGGACGGGTGGAATGACGCATGGTATGGGGCGTTATACAGTGGTTCTTGGGATGTTATGGAATGCGAAACTTCGAGTCTGCTTTGGGGCGCCCTTGCTTGCTTTGTTTGATGACAGATGTACAGTATCGTCCTCGCGGGCACAGAAAACATACACAGGCTTTCTTTGTCGGTTGTACATAGCGAACTAATAATAGACCGGGCGATTGATCTGTGATTCGGGCTACGGCGCATTTTCTTTGTAGTGCTGTATTGAGATGAAGTGTGCCAAATAAGCCAGTCTTTTATCAGTGTCTTCATTTCAACGAAACGCGGGATAGAACGGCTCGGTAACATAGCCAGGCATATTACGCCGCATCGATGAATTCGAAAAATATTTGAGGCTCAGACTTGGGGCACCGATACGGTATGAAATGCTCACCAAATTCGAATCGTCCAATCCCACTCTGATTCTGCCACTTGGTAGCTAGTTCAAGACACCCGCAAGCTCCTTGCCTCGACAATACTAAAATACAGTTCTCCCTCATGCGTGAGTCGGGTCCTGGTACTTGTACATCGAAATGATGCTCCCAGCTTGGTAATGAAGAATAGTGGATCGGACATATCATATTCGCGGTCAACTTTCTGCTTTTAAAGGTGGTAGGCTTTTGATTTTGAGTCTTGGGTTTGAATTTTGAAGGAAAAAGGGGTTTCGTTTGGGTCTGTACTAGGAGCATGTGTAAGCTAGTACGTGAGGTTCTTGGTTTAATTCTATTGGCGAGCTGTGGTGTTGGTTGCTGAGATTTGTTGCTGGACGAGGAGAGGAAAGGGTTTGCCTCTACTAGGTAGAGGAGGGGAATGGTCTTTTGATTGGAGGTAGGGGATTTTTTGGGGGGAGGAGAAGGGGGGGAAGGGGGGTCGCGCGCTTGAGAGGGTGCGAGATTGGATCCTGAGCGGGGTGGATTCTTTGTACAAGTAAGGATAAAGGTTTTGCTGGATCGATTTCCAGATTCATGGGTGAGATTGACTCGAGGCCGGCGAATTTCGTGACTGGTGAAGCGAGCTTTGTCTAAGACACACAGAAACGAATTTGCTGAAACAATAATCTTATGAAATTGGCTAAAAATTCCTGGAAAGCATCGCAGTCATTGAAAATTGAGTTTGCGCACTTTCTGCGGGGATTTTATGTTTTGTAAAAGCTACCAAAGAGCTGGATCTTCAAGTCTCGCTTCACCAGTCACGAAATTCGCCGGCCGCGACTATAGGTGGCAACTTTTCGGGTCCCCCGAGATGGCGGTGGTTCTGATGCTTGTACAGCATAGGCGAGAACTACTTGAGATGATTGACAGGATGATTTAATATTAGCTAGACTAGCTAAGATATGGGGGGATAATTCCAGACCTAGGGGAATTTCAGTTAGAGAAATTAGATTGTTAGCAGTGAGTTTTCAAAGAGACTGTCACTGTACAGAATAGGGGTCTCGCTCATGGAAGTGAGCCTTCATATCTCCAGCTACTCTCAAAGCTTCATATACAGAATCAGACGATTTTACCACCACTTCTTGGGCCTTATTCGGCTGCGCCTGTGCCTGCACGACAATTCTTAATTTGTTGTTGTTATGCGGACAGGGGCGAGGGCTATCGTTTTGGTGTAACAAACCAAGTCTCACTTGCGAGGCAGGGTATTGTAGCCGCTTGCTTGTGATATACAAATTATTCATGTTCCATGGATTAATGAAAGTCTCGATACATTAGAAAATCTGTGTTTATTGACCAATTCAGATGTAAAATCTGCGGATCCAAGGGCGTCAGAATTGGTGAATAACTCGTACCATGTCTGAGCATGGCCCTTAAGGCCTATCCCGCGTTGAAAAAAGTGGCCGATGAAGGCACAGGGCGTCCCCGCGATGACTCTGCAACTTGTTCCACGATTACCTTAGAAACTTGCCTACGCTGGAATACGGCCCCAATGAAATATGGTTTGGATTGGCTGACTAAGCGATTACTCCCTATTTATCTGGCACTCCCATGGACTTAATCCTACATCTCTGATTCTATCACCCAAGAAAGCCTCGCGTGGCTTAGCGTGGATCGCAATCGTGAAACATGCTCCACATAGCTCTGCATCTGCACATCACGATCACATTGTAGCTTGTGGGTTGGCGGGTATCAAAACTTACAACATTGTGTCGAGAGATGCTGGGGTGAATCGAATATCGAGAGTACCTTCTGTTGCTGCCATTTGTTTCGCATTGGCACCGGGTTGGGACTCGCGTGTCAGGCTGTCAATTCCACGGGCAAAGCTTTTGCAGCTCATTTTAACGATTCGTGACGACTCCAGATATCACTACTCTTCAGAACTGAGCACAGCAAGCGACGGTGTAAGATACCCAGCGTCTTCAAAATGTGTAACGAAATAGTTACCTTCGATCCAGATGGAGATCTCTCTCTTCGCCTTTCCTATCCCCCAGACGAATCTCAATCCAGCACCAGCATCAGCGACGATGGCGAGACTGACCTGGGACCACTTGATTCCGAACCTCAGGAAACCCCTGTAGTAGTTACACCACCGGAGACTTTGCGAGGGTTAGGTGATCTTGACCAGGATACGATTTCCAATGGAGGCAGCAAAGCTCGTGAACAAGTGGATATGCTGGTCTCGTCCAAGCATCTGATGCTGTCCAGTCCGGTGTTCAAAGCTATGTTACAACCTGGAAGCTTTGCTGAAGGCTCGAAACTACAGGCTGGTGGCAAGGTAATAATCACCCTACCTGAGGACAACCCAGAAGCCTTCACGATTTTACTCAACATTGTCCATGGGAAAGTCCGGCAATTACCTGCAGAAGTACCTATCAATATTATGACTGGACTGTCTGTCTTGATTGATAAGTACCAAATGCATGAGGCTGGGGAGCTGTGTCTGCGATTGTGGATGCCAGAGCTCAAGAAGTCATTGCCGACCAAGCTCGACGAAACAATGCTGTCCTGGCTTAGCATTTCATGGGTGTTCAAGTTGCCAGACGTATTCAAGAAGATTACCAGGATTGCGGAGAATGAGACTTGTGATCATCTAGCTAAGGCCGGAGCCGAGGCTCTGCCAATTCCAAGTACAGTTCTCGGTAGGCCCATGAGGTATAAAGTACGTGGATTGTGATCATGATGCTAACAGATTTAATAGACAAGATCGATCAGCACCGAAAAGAGGGTATAACTGTCATGCTGTCTTATGTCACTAAGGCTCACGATACCTTCCGCAAGAAAGAAGGATATTGCAAAAGCCTTAAAGATGAGGATGTGTTCTCTTGCGGCGGCATGATGTTAGGCACTTTGTTGAAAAGCGCACTAGACGTTGGCCTGTTACCCTTACCCGAAGTCCCTTATACCAGTAGATCCATCAATCAGACAGCAGATGATATCAAGAAGCTTAGGATCATGAGTTTGTGCGGCCCCCAACCTTCCTTGTTGGCAGTAAACTTACGTCCTGGTCACGGATGGCCGCACTGGCTCAACGAAAATGTTTCAAAGGTTGAGAAGAAGTACGAAGGTCTTGATCTTGCTGATTTTGCCTAAGAACCGCGATCAGGGCCCTTAGTCTTCCAATTCTCACAGTCCGGCATTGAACATTACCCCGTCAGGGGATTGTGGATGTGGTGTTGCAGCGTATTTTTTGAACTTTGGACGTAGATACTCGGGTGGTCACTTGGATGGTTTGGTTCGGACAATGTCAATAAATGACATCTTCCTTCTCGGAAAACTCTCCAACTTAATGACTGTGATTCAATATGACGTAAAGTGTTATTGAAAACATCTTCAAAAATTTGAACCTGCCTCAAGCCAGGAACTCTTTCCACTTCTCACATTACTACTTTCGCTCTCAACATGACCGCAATCATGTTCGACATCATTTCTTTGGGAAACGGTTCAGTCTATTAAGCGTAAATCTTGGCAAGCCGAAACGAGAATCAAAACAAACGAGTCACATTAGGAAAATTATTTCCAGCATATAGAAAACTGACTTCCAAGGATACAGAAATAGAGGGATGACTGAAAGAAGTATTCCAAGGAAGAGACGGACTTATCGAAGACAATAATTAAAAACTGCTACAAGGTTCAATTCGGGCAACATTTTAATTCATTTTTTCCGCTGCCACCAGAGTTAGTCACCTAGACGCATCGGAGAAAGGACGTGAGAAATTCGAACTCGGTGTTTGATTCCAACAAATCTCTAGCTTTTACTTAATGATGGTACGAAGTAGTAAGCAGGAATGAGCAGTGATTATCTTGCCGGACTCCAAAGTTGTGTTGTCCTAAGCTAGAGATGTATTCACCTCTCGTCAACTAGGCTATCCTCTTGAGGCAGGAGTTCAATTCACTTTCGCACCTTTGACCGAAATCATTAATCCTCAACCCCGCGATAAATATGCAGGAACGTCCAAGACTTTCAAATTTTCTCAGCAACACCAACTTGCGTCTTTTCAAGTTAGAGTCAACACACAACAGCGGAGATAAAAACACGCAGATGGCGATCGAGTACCTCACATTCGATGCAGATGGAGACCTTCTCCTGCTCCTTGGACAGCCAATTAAGCCAGAGATCGATGATAATGAGGTCGCAGGAATCATCGATCCTGAATTCGCCATGAGTGTGTATGAGAAGGCTCTCGATGTCCCGATGGACTTCATTGAAATTTCCGACTCCGAATCTGGAAGCACTACGATGGACCTTGCTGGGGAGGAGGTGATTGATTCTGAACCTGAATCCGAGCCTCCACTTCAAGAAATGCACATGCTCGTCAGCTCCAAGACACTCATGATTGCATCATCAGTGTTCAAGGCAATGTTGCAGAAGGGCCACTTCAAGGAAGGAAGCAAACTCGAGTCTGGCAAAACCGAGATCTCGCTGGATGATGACCCCGCCGCTTTCAAAATCCTCATGGATATCTTGCACTTCAATGCTCGGAAGGTGCCACGCACAGTCGACCTCAAGACGTTGACCAATCTGGCAGTACTCGTTGACAAATATTCTGTGCTGGAACCAGTCGAAGTGTTTGCAGAGCGCTGGATTGCTCAACTTCGTGAAACGATGCCAACAACGTTGACCAAAGATCTGCTTCCTTGGATCTGCATTGCCTGGGTCTTCCAGTCCCCCGAAGTCCTTGTGACTGCTGTTAAAGTTGCTTTAAAGTGGAGTGATGGAATGATCGAAGCAAGTGTTACCCAGGACTTGCCAATTCCGGAAAGTTTGTTGAGTAAGTCACACCCCATTTAGCCAAGGCTTTGCGACTCTCGAACTTGCTGACAGTGATAGATGCCATCGAAGACAGCCGACAACATCTCCTGGCAGAAATGCTGCGGCCATGGCAAGATCTAATTGACAAGTACTTGAAACCAGCAAGAAAGAATACCATATGCAGAGAGGCTTACCCGGAGTCGACGAAAGAGAGAAAGAAGAGAAGAGACAAATGCGATAAACTCATGGCTGGCTCGATCGTTCGTTCAGGATTAGACAATGAGCTGTATCCACCTCCAAATGCCCCATACCATGGCATTTCTCTCCGAGGAATGATGAGTAGCATGAGCTTGTTGTCCTTCATGGCTGAATGTGACGACCCATCAATCGAATGGCCGGCCGGAAAGAAGCCGTTGTGGAGTGGTCATGGCCATACGCGAAAGATCAGAGAACGCATGTCCAGATTGCAACGCAGTATTTCACAAGTCACTTTGGAGGACCTCGTGGGAGAAGACTGGCAAGATCTTCGAGAGACGTCATAAGCGGACCCGTCAAGCTGCTTTACTTGGATCACTGCGACTGTAGACGGTCGAAATTCCATTCCAGGTTGCTCATTGACCGGCTTAGATCGAAGGTGGCAGCAGCTGCCTATGTAATGAGAACCGTTTCGGAACTCATTCCTCATATTTGACGAGGCCTGCTAAAAATCAAGGCCAGGCTTTCAGCAGTTAGCAAAATCTGAACCTCAATAAGAAACACAAATATCCCAGGTGCAGGGTTCTCAGGTGTCCTTGTTTACATATCTCAGGAGTCCCACAAGATGGATTTTTAAAGCTCTGGATCATTCAGACGTGACTCGGAATACATGTTTGAGAGTGATTCGAGTTTTTCAAGGCGTGAAACGGAGACGCTAGTCGTTCTCCTCTTAAACCCCTTCCATGGAGAATCGCGTCATACGGCTGTTGGATCTCAGGATTGCTGGTTTTGTCTGTGAGCTTACCAGACACGTTAACTTTTGAAATCCACGAATTTCGACAGACCTAATTCTAGGAACTTGTATTCGCTCTTGGTAAGCAATTGATGACTAGTGTAGATTTTCGAATTTGAAAAGCTGTTGCACAAATAACGAGGTGTAAACAAGGCTAAGGCTGCTCCGGAGGAGCGCTAGGCCACGCTAAGCGAGTTTTGCAGACCCCGGCTCAGCATTCTTTCAACCTCGACCTCGCCAGCTCAGCTTTCCCTCCAACAAGAAAGTGCTGAGCCCCAGTCGATGTGCAAAATCTGGCTTAAAGGATAAAGCCAATGAATTTCTAAATACGTCCTAATACAAATATCTCAACAATCGAAAGTGGATCACGGCAATCATCTTTCTCAGGAATACTGTCCGCAACTACCTTGTAGCAAGCATACAACCACAACTCAGGAAGCCGCGTTGCTGCGCATGAGGCGTTGCCCCAGACCTCGCACTGGTAGCCAAATCCACAAAGTGAAGAAAAGATATCGAGCATCTGCGTTTGGTACCAGACCCTTCTGCGAGTCTTCTGAGCTTCCAAGCATGGCGGCCGCCGCGCTCCTCACGTACGATCCCGATGGCGACCTCCTCCTCCGATTACCGTATCCCGCCGAGAAAGCTGAAGGAAGAGAGTACAATGATGGCGCAGCCGAGACGGAAACGCTGGTGGATGATGCGTCCGTAGATCGTATGGACGGGGCGGTGACACCTGAAGGGCTCGATGAAACGATGGAGGAAGCTGGTACAAGTACTGCCGGAGAGATACATATGGTGGTCAGCAGTAAACATCTAATGCTAGCGTCGCGCGTATTTCGAGCAATGCTTCAACATAGTAACTTCAAAGAGGGCGATGAATTGCGGAAGAATGGCAGAGTCGAGGTGACGTTACCGGATGACAACTATATTGCATTTGGAATCATGATGGATATCATCCATGGACGAGTATCGAAGATCCCACGTCAGGTCAGCTTAGAGATTTTGACAGATATTTCGATTTTAGTCGACAAATACGAGACTTTGGAAAGTTTTGGTTTGATTTTGGACGTCTGGATGACCTCATTGTTACCAACGGTCTGCGATCAGGGCGTACTTTCTTGGCTTAGTATTGCCTGGGTCTTTCGACTTCCAGATTGTTTCCAAAAGATGACCCGATTACTACAGTATGCGGCCGATGACACCGCAAAGCAAGGAGTTTGGGACCACTTACCTATCCCGGATCGAGTTTTTGGTAGGTTTGACTACAAGTAGCGCAATCAACCAGTCAGTGAACACGCTGAAGCTGATTCTCAACCAGAGGAAATTGAGAGCCGACGTCAGAGAGCAATTAAAGATGCCCTAGGCCACCTCGAAGCGTTTATCGATAGCTGCCGAAGTCCGCTCGGTCTTTGCACCCAGGCTCAAGGCTCACAGCTAAGTCTTGTATGTAACGGCATGTTACTGGGAACTTTTCTTCGCAGTGCATCATTAAACGGGATTTGGCCAACTCCAGCATATCCCTATAATGGCTTAAAAGTGCTCGAAGTGACGAAGCGAATACGCTCTCTGGACATTAAGTCAATATGTGACAATGACTTTGGAGACTATACTGATTGGTGCCCTTCTCAACCCCCTGTCATGAAAGGTTCACATGGGTGGAAGGACAAAGTGGCCAAGCAGATGAAAGTGATTGAGAAGGGTCTGTCAGGTTTGGAATTGGATTTGTTCCTGCCTCCTCCGTCCCAGCAGAAGTGTCGTGACCAGTAATTTTTACACGATGCGGTAGCGATAGGCTTGCGCACGAGTCCAGATCTTCAGATCCATTGGGCAGACTGTTAAGAGATCCCTCACCTTTGTCATCATAACATTGCCGAAAATGAAGCAGATTAAGGGAGCCCGGCATCAATATCACAGGCGTTCCTATGAGATGTGGTCTGCCGAATATCCTCGTCTTTTGAGGAAAACCTGCTTTAGGATCTGATCCGGATTGCGCATCATCAATGCCATGCAGGCATCTCCTCAACCACAACATGTCGTATAGGACAGTGCTTAGTGGCCAAGCTGAGATTGGGAAGCAGGCTCAGTACATTGGATGCAGGTTAGTGACTTTGAGGCCATTTACGACTGTCCGAATCCAGGCTAGCTGCTACCTGACGTGAGTCAGCTGGTGCTTTGCAGCATTCTCTAAATTGCCATCTTCGAGCCAGCGTATACTCAAAATATCCGGAAAGTGGTATTTATCGGCCAGCATGGAAACTTTCTGTCACTTCTTGAGATACAAATACTACAGGGATGAGTCTCGAAAGGCCATGGATGATATTGAGCTGTATTCCATGCGTTTCAGGGTTGTTCTTGGGCAATTGCACTGCTACTCTACCTGCGCTTTGTAGCTCTAATCCTTCATGCATGTTACTTTGCAGCACTGCTTGTAAGACTAGACTAGCGAGTATCAAATGTCGACTCGAGACAGGCATTTCCAACTCTCTCCGTGGTATTGTATGTGATCCTGTACTTGATCCTCACCAGGGATCACATCTGATATTACATCTGACATTTTGTTTGAATCCTGCCCAGCAAGAGAGCTGCCTGAGTTGGCCCGTGGCTTAAAACTACTAGGCGAGCTAGGAGGTAATATGTTATTCACCAAGGTAATTACGAGTGTATCCGCAAAAATTCTTGACAGTGTACTTGCCCATGCCATGGTTTGTTGGCTGTCGAGCGGAAAAAGAGTTGGCGATCTGGAGCGAAAGGTGATCCGTGCCATTATTTTTTTTGAGACACTATCGCAGTCGCTCTTTTCCACGCAAGATATGTCATTTGTTGTCGTACAAGTACAATGCTCAGTTGTGTTGTCAACTGATAGTCTCGGCGTATCTAGGCTTTCGCAGACTTGTCGCACACTGACAAATATTCTCCCAATTTCCCTTGGGATTCATTAGCTGACAATAAAGGACGTTTGAGCCTACGTTTCTGTTATACTCTGAGATATGGGTTCAGAATGATCTCACCTTCCGGAGAATTTATGGAAGCCATGAGATCAGAGAGGGCTTTCTTGTGATCGGACTTAGTCGCGGTCGTTTGGTTCTAAACTCGCTTAGCGCAGTCGGGACCATGTCTAAATGTTTACCCTGACCAGATTCGCTTGATCCTGACTTCTGATCTTGGTCAAATACCTTACTAAGATGCTTCCTGAAGCTGGTACCGATCACTCTGTTCTTCTTTATATTCCAGATTAACCGCTGTTGTAGTATTGCAACCGCCCACAAAGACTTGACACCGAACCACGCATCTTCCAGATATGTCATACTTTATTTGTGGGACTTCTCTTACCATATACATATCCAAGTCTCATCAAATCATTCCGTTGTCCCTTTAAACAAGAAGACTTCCGCAGTGTCTTCCGAACCTTACTAAACTCTCCATGCTGATGAATCGCAAGTCTATGACGCACGTGAGACGCATGGTTGGTAATCAGCATCATCTTCATGATGATGCCTTCAAAGCAAGCCACTCTTTGACTTTTGATTATGATTTTGTATGATTTGTATTATCTTGAGACGTTCGAATAATACGAAAATAATCGCCAGACGTTGGCTTTCTCACTTGGAACAAAATGACCAGACAACCCACCACCACCAACCAAAAACGACGCGGCCGTCCCCTTAAAGACCCGTCCGATGCTTCTACAGACGTAAGTACCATTCCATCTCACCTAATCCCATCTCCCCGAAACCCCATCAGTGCAAACACCCTATCTAATTCATCACAGCTCCAACGCGCACGTGTTCGCCGTGCCCAAAAAGCTTTCCGTACTCGGAAAGAGCAACATGTCGCGAATCTAGAAGAGAAATGTAAAACTCTAGAAAGTGTAGTGGAGGCGATGACGAATGAGTTTATTCGGTTTAGTGATGGATTGTTGGGGGTTGGTGAGATGGGAAGTGGAGATGTCGATGCTTATGTGAAGCGGGAATTGAGGGGGACCATGGAAAGGTTTTTGGAGCTGGGGAGGAGGGCTGGTAGGGAACCTGGTGAGGAAGAGGGAGATGCAGGTGGGGATGAGCAGCAGCAGCAGGAGATTTTGTCGGCAGCAAAAGAGGATGTGAATACAGGTATCAACGAGGTGGCGAGGACTTACAGGTCTGACTTTGACCTTTCAAAACCAAGTGGAGGTAGAGAACAAGAGTCCAACTTTTTCAGCGATTCTTCAATCTCAATCCTACCACCGTCAAACTCAGCAGCAGGTTTCTACTCACAGACCACCGCCATCTCCTTCCCAGCAGCATCCTTCCACGCCCCTCAACAAAACGCAAACCCGTACCTAAACAATATCTGGACTATCCCTCCAGCCTCTCCATCAGACTCCTCCGCGATTCCCTACATCCTCGCAGGCCGCGACTCCTTCGCCGCCCGTCTCTACTTCAGCATGATCTCCTCTGCTGTCCATTCCCTCCGCGGCAACCAGCCCCCCACCCTCGCACAATCCTTCTTCCGCTACAAATGCCATTACGTCTCACCCATTCGAATCCAAAAGGTGGTCGACGGCGTGCTAAATATGCTCCTCCACGGAACGAGCCAAGTGAGGGCGCCGACTGGAGGAGTGCTGAGTTTTGGACTTGGAGAAGAGGAGTTTAGTGGTGATGATGACGAGATGAGAGTCAAGCGAGCTATTTTGAGCGAGGTTGAGCAGAGGGGTGAAAAAGAGGATGAGTTTCTGGCGACGTGGGGTGTGGAGAGGTATTTGAGGACGAAGTGGAGGTTGGCGGTTGATTCGAACACGGTGAGAGTTAAGCCTAGAGCGGTAGTTTCCGAAGAATGCGTGAATATTGTGAGTGACTTTGGGCACATGGGTGCTGTGGGGTGGGAAGTGTTGGAGAGCGGCGGTGGCGTGGTGATGGGTGCTCCGACGATAATTCCGGGTTTTGAACATATTTCGCAGAAGATTTGGGACGCGGGGACTTTGGTGGAGAGGTTATTGGATGTGGCTGTTACGATTGGCGAGGGGCCGAGATGGCATTATAAACAAATCGATTCGGTCGTCGAAGCTTTTCTGGTCGAAAATGGGTCGAGGAACTGATTGAATAGTAAAACTTCCCCACAAAACATCACCGACATCAACAACAAAAAAAAAGGCAAAGAAGAGCTAGAGGTTATTGAAAAGAAAACTAGAGGGCCTATTATGGTCAGCCTGCCAACCAGAACATAAGCCGAAATGTATATGTCTTCATTGGAGGCTGAATGGAAAGCAACGAGAGATCTTCCACCGTTTCAACATCTTCTACAATAGTCAATCGAAAGAGCTGATATGAATCGAATGATCGAATGAATCGGACTCCAGCAGAATAGGCTCGTTATTTTGAAGTATGTCCTTTGCTTCGTATAGAATATAGCAGACCTTGTTGTCTTTTGAAAAAAAAAATATATATTAATGGACGTGAGAACACAAAAATCAATCGAATAGCAAATGATGAACGATTAGAAAAACTTTGGACTATATAAATTGGCGACAAATGCAATGCCATGAGAAATTTTGATGGCTTTGAATTGGTACCAGGATTTGGACATGGTAGACAAAGAACCCAGGAACTCGGTGTCGCAGGTTCCAGCATGCGGCGCGGAAAACAGATAAAAGAGGCCAGCTCGAACCATGAGAATTTTCCAGGAAGAATGATATCTGTAGGCGGACCGCAGCCTTTATTTTGGGCTAAAGATTATAGACAATATTGGCAATGGTGAGAAGAAGCCGAAGATCGTGTATAAACCCAAATATTGATGGAGAAATTGCCCCAGAACATATTCTCGAGCCTGCAAGCGTTACTAAACCAGCTAGATAATCGACGAAAGAATAGTGAAGGAGATACCAATTGATAGCAACATAAAAACCTCAGGGACGCGAAGGCCTGGACCTGCAGTTCCACAGGAACCAGAGTACCACCTTGTTGTCACCTCTCACAGAGCTGCTTCTTCCCTATGCTGTGACGAGTGGTGCATCGCACAGTACCCCTCACTGAGATTCGATCAAAGATGGGATGAATGGCTGTGTGTAGCTTTCGGGATGGGCACGTATCCACGTCTGTAAACTCCTTAGTGAGGGGTATTCGGCAGGATGACCCCGCTCTGTAGTGCTCTGATCGAGAACGTTAGACCGAGTTCTGTACGGCCGGCCATAAAGACAAGAGTTTGCCAATATTCTTACCTGAGATTCTCGAGCGCCAGCTTGAGATCTTTGATGAAAAGTCTCAATGTTTCGATAGAATGGTGATCTGTTTCTAGAAAAGTCTTGAGTGTGGCGATTGAGCTATCAAACAAGATCGAAGTGCGAAACTACCCCAGAATAAGTCAATAACCCGGGACGTCGCACAGGCATCACTTGGTGAGCTTGGAGTGCTTTACCATGGTTTTGGAAGTCGATGAGACAATCGACGATGAGAATCGAGAAGACAAGAGTTTTGGCAGAAGGAGACAAAGCGTTGAATAACAAATTAGCGAATCAGTTGACAGAGAGTCCAAACTTGAAAATTTCCCAAATACTATACGTAGGTTGCCAGCAGCAAGATCGGACCTGTGTTGAATCGATAACGAAGTTGGAAAGAAGAAGACAAGAAAGGAATCCCTTAATATCTGAATATGGCAGAATTGAGTTCCAAAGCTTCTAAAATGCTCAAGGTTGCCTAGCCATTCCGTATCTCGCCGCATCTTTGTACCTGGATTATCCACGCCGGCATCTTATCCGTCTGTTGTGAGGCTTCAGGTACATGAAGGATCCCCCAGACAAAGGGACATCGCTATCCTAACCGGGACGAGCCGGCATCCCCACAGCATCGCAATCTAGAAATGGGCATTGATTAGCTGCATCCAGGGCCGTGAGAGGCTTAACAAAACCATAACTCGTCTTGGGCCATTTCTTTTGAAGCTGGTCCAGCTGAAAATATACTGGGTCTTGCGGCGTAGAAGACGGGCATTTATTCGAGAAGTGGACACACGCCAGAGAAATTCCGGGTAAAGCTGAACTGCACCGCACACTTCCTTTGCGCATATGGAAGGTAGAATTGCCCAAGAAATCGGTGGTTTGGTGCTTCGTCCGCGAGTCTCACAATACTTCGGCCAAGATACCACAGCGGGCCAGTCTCCATTTGTGGCCAGGTCCACTGAGAGGAGGGGCATCAGCTTATGGCCAGGATAAGCCTTCACATGTTATTACTCCACCAGGCGATTGATGATGCCCTCTTTCTGGAATTCATATCTTCAAGTCAAGTCGCCACAAACAGAGAGCTATGTGACCAGAGAGAAGAGGGGGGATCGATAATTCTCACCGCTGACTGGCTCACGGGTCCAATATCAGCCGTGTGAGCACGAGTCGAGATCCAGTGGTTGCGTGCCTTTTCCCCTCGCACCAAGTCTAGCCCTTGTAACGACGACACCAGCAGCCGCTGCCCTTGCCGTTAGCCCGCCAAGTACTCCACACCCAGCCAAGACGCTGGGCCGCCGTAGATATCTACTCAGCCTTGTTTCAACGCCATCATATTTCGCGCATACACTTACATCAACAACCTTCTTCGCTCTTTTGTCTTTTGGTTTATTTTTCATACTTGACGTAGAGATACTTCATCTGAGGGAACAGCAGGCCGAAGAGAGTGTCGTCGTCGCGAGAGCCGGTTGTCGTTCGCTTCTATCCTGTCCCGCCTCTGACTGGTTGCTGCGCCACCATACCTAGAACCTAGACGTCGAAGTCGCACCAAGACGCGACTTGCGAATTCGAGGATATTCGATTCTTCCATGATGGCTTCGAACATGCACGTTTTCGATCCGGCTGGAGATATGACCTTCATTTTGCAAAGTATGGTGGTGAAAGAGCCCAGGAAGAGTAGTTCGTTATTGTATGTGAATCGGTGGTCGTGTGACTATCCCTCGGGGTAAATGTCGAGTGTAAACGTTGACGATCTCCAGATCATATAGAAGTTCGACAAGAAAACTTACCAAGATTTACATGCGTGTTTCCAGCAAGCGATTGATGATAGCCAGCCCAGTCTTCAGAGCGATGCTCAAGCACTGCTTCGTGGAGGGAATGACTCTTCGTGCCACCGGAAAGGTTGAGATTCCACTACCAGACGACGATCCAATAGCTTTCGCCTTGTTGATGGATGTTATTCATGGGACGAAAGGAAGAGCGCCTCCTCACATGGATACTCTGTTCTTGACCACTCTTGCAATCTTAATCGATAAATACCGGCTCCAGCAGTATTTTGCGACGTCATCAGACGTATGGGTCGATTCGTTGCGGGATGAGATCCCTAAAACACTGACACCGGATTTGCTTCACTGGCTATGTATATCCTGGGTGTTTCGCAGGCCAATAGAATTCAACATGGTGACGCGAATTGCTGAGAGGGAGAGTCTTGGGCAGGACCTAGACACCTATTCCCAAGCTCTGAATGCGAACCTTCCTATCCCACAGAGAGTAATAGGTATGTAACAAGTTTGACTTAGCCGTGCAATGGTTAGCTGATATGGGTCCAGAGACCATTCTGTCAAGGAGAATAAAAGCTATTCGGAATTGTTTTGATATCATCGGACGGTATATCGATATGCTGCAGCTTTCAGCCCCACGATGTACCTCGAGTCGAAATGAATCGCACAGGTATACTTGCAACAATGTCCTTCTTGGCTCACTCCTGGAGAGCTCGACAAGTTTGGGCCTGTGGCCACCACCAGACGTACCATATCGAGACCTGAACTTCAAATTTGTCGCCCATGAAGTGATGCAGATTAAAGTTGTATCGTTCTGCAGTAAGATGGGATTCACCAACCAACCTTCCGGATCCCATGGAGTAAAGGCAGAGATTGGAGCGGCTATAGGCAAGGTGAAGACGAGATTTTCTGGGCTTCATCTCAAAGATTTCGATTAGCACCACGAGAGGGAGATGTACAGTTGTCACAGTCCCTGAAGCGATAATTGTCGCACAATATGGCATGAATGGCATTGTAAATATGCATGGAGGCGGAAGCGAGCTACTGAAGATCAGCCACTTGCCATCGGCGTTGAGGAGAACTAGAAGGAGAAGGACGCAAAGCTGATCCGGCTAATTGAAGTTGAACTCACAAAAGATGAGATCTTCAACGTGGAGAAAGCTGGACGCGAAGAGCCTTGCGGCGTTAGGACGTAACACAGAAGAAATAGCTCTCTAAAATGAGAAATTTCCATCCTCACTTCCCTTCCATAAACACCGAATGTCTCAATTATTCTCGCCAGGTACTACATTCTTTTGGTAATCCTCTAGATTCAGCCCCCTTATATCCGCAATAATTTCACGAAAAGGCGGTCTTCTGATGCTATGGCTTTTAAATCTGCAATCAGAAACTTGCCGAGCCGCACAAGGAGAATATTTTTAGGGAACCAATTTGTCTCTTCAGGCTGTAAATGGAGAAGGTATACGGTGCTCCAGGATTTGGCCACGCTGATAGACGAGTGGAGACGCTTTGTATCATGCTGCCTAGTACCATGGCATCACATTGGCGGTTCTTCTTGGCGTCGTTACTGGACTGGCAGATTGCTGATTTGCCGTACTTGATGGGAGATGTGTACATCTGAATTTGCTCTTCCACATGCGAATAGAGTTTGGTAATGATCTCTTCTTGGATACTTCGTATCGTGTCTAGAAACATCAGTCGATATGTCCCGTCCCGACTCACGGGTTGGGCCCATACCCAGAACAGAAATTGGCAGGGGAAGAACCTGATCTGTGCCAGGAACCCTGGTCTCGACCTCGGATTCGCACGATATTTTATTCTTGATCAAGTTCTTGGTGGCAGTTTTGAATTTGACAGGGTTTCGGAAAACCCAGGATATGGTGAGCCACATAAGCTGGATGCTGAGATCTGATGCTTCGTCAAATGCCGTCATGAAGTCGTCGAACTCATCCTTGAAAGAGTCGATCCAGATATCAGAATAAACTTCGGATACTTCTTGAAGCAAATATTTGTCAACTGCAATCGCAAGGAGTGCAAGCAGCGTCATCGATACTTCACGAGGCACACGTCGGCTCCTCCCATGAATGATATCTAGGAGGATCGTCATGTCAGCTGAATCATCACCAGGCAGTGGTATCTCCACCTTGCCATGCGCTCGGAGCGCTTCACCTTCTGCGAATCCGTGAGCTATCATGGCTTTAAAGACTGGACTTGCCATTGCCAGATGCTTGCTGGACACTTGCATGCGAATATTTGGACTTTCTGAGGCTGTCTGCCTAAGAAATAGGTCAGATGTTTGCCCAAAGGTGAAAAGGGGCTTTCGAATCTTACCCGTGTGACACGCTCAACTTGGCCCTCTTTCGAGCAGGTTCTTCATTCTTAGTTGTCCCTATAGTTTCTGCCTGGGATTTTGGAAGGATCAAGATCAGATCACCGTCTGGGTCGAAGATCAAGGTATCAGACGCCATTGAGGCCATTGGACCTGGACTCAAACTCTGATGAGGTCAATGTAGCCAGAGAGGCCTGACTCTCCAGTGGTGGAGACTTGCTTGTTCAAGTTTAGATGTTCAGGACAGAAGGGAAGGTGGCTTGCAAGAGAAAAGGGCGTGAATGAGGCACTCGGCACTAGTCCCGATGTGGTAGATTGACAAAGGCTTCTAATCGAGGGAAAAACCAAATGAGATAGGAAAGCGCGCTTCACCACGGGTGAGTAACATGCAGAAATCCTAATATTGTATACGAGAGAATTGCAACAAATCACAGTCTGTTCATCAAGAACGGGAATGCATCTAAGCAATTTCAAGTCCTGTATCTGTGAGCGGAGGGAAGAGATTGGTCTCGGCAATGTTGCATTGTTTACATCGCCTAGTCTACCCATCATCTGTTTGGGAATCTCACCAAGCGAACATTCTTGCTAAGTTTAACCAGAATTTCTCTTTATCTCAGAGTCCATACTGTTCTTCAGAGCAAGTTGTGGAATCCTGAATCAACCTCTAAGCTCGCCAGGGAGGCCGCTGAACATCCGCAATGGCAATATTCTCTTCAGACAAGTCCAGTATGCGATTTAGAACTCGATAAGAAAGTGGTCATAATTAGCAGTTGATACAGTGTGAAAACCTTCAAGAGAGATGAAGACATCAAATGTATCAGATGTCAACGGTTCTCCATGTGGATTCGCGAGGGCTGAAACTCGCTTACACGAAAACAAAACAATGAAATTTCCAGAACTTGAGGAATACATCAAGCCGAAGAAAAAGATAATCTACGATGATAAGACCCTACGTATTATCAATTGCGCTGTTATGGTCACTTTCCGAAGCTGCACGGCCTCAGCTCGAGTCGTTGCCTAGGTAGGGAATTCCTTGAGCACGCCATTCAGAATGCTTGGTTCCTGCAAAAGCATTCATTTTTGCGGCTCGTAATTGTTCAACAGTAATCTATCGTTGATGCGGATCTATCGGGGATTCGTACAAGCAAACAAAAAATATTCCTTCTCGAGATGGACTAGGAGGATTCAGAATTTGTTTATCAGATGGAGTCACGTGCAGACCGGCAGCTGGCGCTAGCCACCTCAAGCTTAGCCTAGCCTTGTGAAGGGACTTTTTTTTCGATGCGAACAACGTTTTGAAGCTTCGTTTCTACAGCCTGCCTGTGGTCCATTGTACGGCATCACACGACTGCAAAATGTCGCATCCAGTTCAGAAGCTTCAACCTTCGAAGTTCCCCACTGGACCGTCGCCAATTACACCCGACCAACGGTACTGGAAGAGCTTTAAGCATTCGCAAAGCCTGCCATGCCAGTCGCCAGTCACTCATATTTCCTTTCCACCGCCCTCCCGGAATCCTTTGCAGCCATCGAACAATGATTCCTTTGTGGTCACTGCAGGCACAAGAGTGCAGATTTATTCGATACAGACTCGAAAACTGATCAAGACAATCACCCGCTTTTCGGATATCGCGCACAGCGCAGAAATCAGAAGGGATGGCCGTGTTATGGTTGCTGGAGACGATTCTGGCAGGATACAAGTATTTGATATGAAGGAAAGAGCTATTCTGAAGACATGGGATGAGCACAAGCAACCTGTCTGGGCAACGAAGTTCTCGCCGACCGAGATGACAACGTTGATGAGCGCAAGTGACGATCGCACAGTCAGATTGTGGGATCTCCCGAGCCAAGAGAGCACGGTAAAGTTTATTGGACATTCAGACTATGTCAGAAGTGGATGTTTCTTGCCAGGTACAATGTCAAATACGTTGGTGACGGGAAGTTACGATGCGACAGTCCGGCTTTGGGATCCTAGGATAGCAACAAAAGCTGCCATGACCTTCAAGCATGCCGCACCAATTGAAGCAGTCCTTCCAATGCCCTCTGGAACAACAATCCTGGCCGCAGCCGACAATCAGATCTCCGTTCTGGACCTCGTTGCTGGAAAGCCCTTGCAGCTACTCAAGAACCACCAAAAGACAGTGACTTCTCTCTGCCTAGCTTCGAATGGGACAAGACTTGTTAGTGGGGGACTCGACGGACATGTCAAGATCTTTGAAACTTCACAGTGGAATATTGTTGCTGGGTCCAAATACAATTCACCGGTTCTTTCTGTCAACGTCATTGCATCCGGAGCCAGCCAGGAAGATAGACTTCTTGCAGTCGGAATGCAGTCTGGAGAGCTCTCAGTAAAGACCCGCTTGAGGGGAAAGGAGCAAGCAGAGGAGCGACACAAGAAGAAGGAAATGGAAGCACTTCTTGAAGGAACCCTAGATGCTTATGATGCGAAGAACAAGAAGAGGAAGAGGGCGGAGGCGATGACGAAGTTGAATAAGGAGGCGCAGAAAACGGGACCAACGACAGACTCGGCGATACAAAAGATCAACGTCGATGTTGCGAGGAGAGCAGCCCCGGAAACCGTTTGGGAGCGAGACTTACGCCAAGGAAGATATGCGCATGCTCTAGACGCCGTGTTGGACCAACGAAAGCAAACTTCCGCAAAGGTGTTTGATGTTTTGCAAGAGTTGAGATACCGGAATGCGCTGAAAATCGCGCTCGAAGACAGGGATGAGACGACGGTGGTGCCGATTTTCAAATGGGTCAGCAAGTATCTTGCATATCCACAATACTCTAGGGTCATCCACGAAGTAGCGGATTTGCTCATTGATCTCTATCGGGAAAGAGTCCTCGAGTCGGAAGCAATTGAGAAGAGCTTCAAGGCACTGCACAGGAGCGTCAATAACGAGGCGGAGACTATCCAGCAGATGATTCAAACGCAAGGCATGCTGAAGCTATTGCTAACTCCCAGGCCGTAAGATAAGGTATCTGTGGATTTTTGTATGTTGCATAGCATTGGCGTTTAGGAGAGGCGTTGTGAAGGTTCAAAAATGGCACAGGGCTAATTTGGAGTGAAATCATATACCCCACGATTTACCCCACATGTCGTTGTCGGCTCTCAAAATCTGGCGTGCCAGTGACTTCAAAACATCAATTTCCAACTAGAACTCGTTCCCTATCAAGCACGTTGCTTCACAATGGCGGACACGGAAGCTCCTCCTATCCCCCGCAAGATGCACGCTATGACAGATCAAGTCGTTCTCCGGACAGGAACTGTTTACTCGAACGACGGCTGCGATCTACGCAGACCAGCGCGTGAGATTGACCACCGTTGTCCCTGGTCTCATTGATACGCCATTGGTACGAGTGCTAGCAGACAAATATGCAGGACCTGATTATAAAGGATACCGCAAAGTTCGTGATGCGCAAGTCCCAGCAGGTAAAATGGGTAGTGCGTGGTACATCGCGCTTGCGGTCTGGTTCCTAGCTCGTGCGGAAGCGAATTATACCACAGGGACGGAAACCGTTGTCGATGGTGGGTGCTGTCCGGACTTGAACACATTTCAATGTGAAATAGAAATGATTTTCAGCCCTTGTTCACTTCCCTGTCTTGAACTCACGAGACAACCTAGACCGTTCCAAAAGCAGAATCATCAGACTTATGTATTCCACTTTCTCGATTTCTGTGTGATGTTGGAACCCCTATGTGGGAAAGCGAAGCTTACTTGCACCGGATGCATATCTTATCACCAAAAGATCAGCATTGAAAATCCCATTATCTTAGTGGTCGCGAAGAGTTGGAAATAAATAAATGCTTCGCTTAAGGTACCTGATGAAGAACCGTCCCCACCAGTTTTCCTTACTCTCAATCATGATTAAAAAAAAAAAAAAAAAGAAACAAAGCTTCAAGTTTCACATATTGACTCATCTCACATAAAGTAATGTAAACCCCACACCAGAATTATCTTCACTGACAACGTTCAATTTCTCAGGAGACAATTTCTAAGCTATTGTCGAATTGAAGCTGGACCGGAACTTGTCTGTGTCAAGTTGTCGAGCGGAAATCTAAAAGCACATCTATCAAGATAATTTTAATGTGTGAGATTTCAGAAACTCCCAGTGAATCTTCTGACCTAACTCATTTGAATAAAGGAATCGAGGACTCTTCTAGTATCACCTCGCGTCACATCCTCTGTTCTAGTGTTGATTGGCTTCATTCACACTGTGGTACCCTTTAATCCACCCAGGTTGGTGAAATTAGCTTGCCTCTCAAGCCCAGAGGCACGGAGACCGCCCAGAGCCACCGCCCAAACGCTCGTTTATGTTTCCGAGGACCCAAGTACTTGACTTATACTACTGAAGATCTCTTCGTCTCTGTTCGGGAATGAAGTCATTGATATCCAGCCCGCAGAGCGACTTTTTTATGTTGACCATTGAATCGGAGAGTGATCTATCTACGTCGTGTGTGTCCAAAATGTCGGTGACACAGGTCTGAGCACAGAGAGTATCGATGTAGATATTTCGAATGGGGGTGGCAAGAGCTTCGAAACTGAAGTCATAGAGCGACTGCTTTGGCCTTGGCCAAATGTTTGCTTGTCTAGCTCCTCTTACAAGGCAACCCAATACTAACGCATCACAGGTGCTGCGATGCGTGTCACTCACCGCCTTACCTCCCTTCGGGTTGGTCGAAGAACTACACTGAATATCGTCACCGCTGTAGTCATCGATCAGCTTGTAGATGGCGTCGATGGCCTTGGTGATCGCAGCACTTCGGTGGGCGCGAATGGCATCTATCTAGCTTCAACCTCTTGATCCATAAAAAGCTACGGATTACATACCTAAAACCACCGGTGGGATCGGTAGACCTTCCGCGTACTCCTGACGTAAGTCGGACTCAGATGGATGGCCATCCGCGACATATTCTGGGTCATCTTCTCCTTTGAGCATCATAAGCTGTGTCATGCTCTTGAATAGCGACGCGTCTTGGAATACCCAGCTTATCCACAGCCATCGTAGCGCACTCGAGTGCCAGTATTTGTTCTGCAAATTCTCCCCTCGGGTAGAATCTCGTAACCAGGTGTCAGAAAAGAGCTCAGTGACCTCGTGCAATTGATAATAATCTATCAGCTTTGCAAGCTCAGAGGGCAAATCGCTTTCGAAGTCTATTTTGCGAGGTACCTGCCGAGTTCGTCCATAGATGATGTTCAGTAGGATGACCATCGCATCTGGATCATCATCTAGGAGAGGTATAGCCACGGATTGTGCCGTCCTAAGACTTGTCCCCTCTTGGAAGTCCGGACCAAAACATTCTGCGAAAGACAGGCGAAGCTGAGGATAAAATCTTCGAGCTAGCACGCATTTGTACGTCCGTAACGACATGCAGTCTGCTGGTCGAGGGAGAGCGAATTCGATCGTCCTCTGTTGCTCTGATGTAGCCTGGTAGTTCGGTATTGATGTCGACTTCCATGTGCTCGACAGGTTCAGGGATAATCATGTCGGCGTATGAGGAGATTGTCAGCTCGGTGTTCCCAAGTTCGATATCGTCTTCTTTTGCGGTTTCGTTCTTCAAAGTCGAGCGCGTCAAAATGAATAAGACATCGCCTTCGACGTCAAAGACGTGCAGCTCAGCGGCAGGAGGTGGCCAAGAGGTAGGCCAGTTCGAAGCCATCGCTGCAGATGCAGAGGAAGCTCAATTCTGGATCACTGACCGGAGATGAGGAAGATCTGGAAGGGGTTCGATAATTTGGTAGGATCTGTGGCAATATAACTTTCTCGCTTGATCTTCGAATTCAACTTCACGCGAGCGATTATGTTGACACTTTAAGGTGAATACTTGCTGGAACGACAGTAAAGTTTGAAGCCGCAAAAGTCAACATCAAATTTGTTTACAATGAAGAGGGAGAGTAAAATACAGGGGCGACTAGCGAGCGGCGCTAGTCCCGCAAAATCCTAGTTTGATATCGAAGTTATTTAGTTTCTTTACTGTCTTTATTTCTCTAGTTAGATTCTCTATTGGTACATATGAATTCCAAGCGAAGTCAACGTGCGAGTTCCCAAGGCTCTTTTCAATATCTTCTGTCCCATTTCCATGTTCCGCGACCTTTATTTCTCAGTGGCTCCCTCATCTGATCCCAGCTTTCCCCACCAGCAAGGTACTCAAGCGGCGAAGCGAGGTGATGCTGACAGGAGGCTGACTTCGACTTCGACGTCTTGCTATATCCGAGTCCGACTTCCCTCGCACCTAGTTACTCAAAAAACCGAACCCCGTCATCAACTTCATCAGCCCAACTCTGAACAATACTCAATTGAGAACCCTGGGCAGCTTCACAATGACAGAACCAACCCCCTTCAAGATATCCGTCTCCGACGACCTCCTCTCCTTCATAACCCAACGCGTATCCACAGCTCGTCTCCCCCCAGGAATCAACCTCTCCGCTTCCGAAGAATGGTCACACGGCGTCCCAACACCCATAATGTCTCAATTACAACAATACTGGGTGAAGAAATACGACTGGCGAGCCGTCGAAGCCAGAATCAATTCTCATCTTAAGATGTTCACTCTCCCCATTAATCATGAGGGCGAAGATCTCACGATACATTTTGTGCATCATCGATCGTCACGTGAAGGCGCTATTCCTCTGCTGTTCCAGCATGGCTGGCCGGGGAACTTCTTGGAGGTTGAGAAGATTATCGATGAGCTGGTGGAGCCGAAGGAGGAAGGGAGGCAGGCGTATCATGTTGTTGCACCGAGCTTGCCGGGATTCGTGTTCTCGGATATGTCGAAGAGAGCGGATTTTGGGCTGAGTGATATTGCTCATATCGATCATAAGTTGATGACTGCTCTGGGATATGAGACATATATGGTATGCACAACTTCAATGCTCTGTAATCCTGAATGGTGTTGGTGGCATTGGGCTAATTGTGTCTACAATCTTCTCAATGTTTGCTGTACTGACTCAGAAACAGGGACAGGGCGGAGACTGGGGCTCATTCGTAGTCCGTATTATGGGAATATTATACCCAGAGCACTGTGTAGCCGTGCACATCAACATGGTGATCTCCGGCCCGCCTTCATGGAAAAGTCCTCTCACACTTATACGGTTCATCGCCTGGGCCATATGGCAGGATAAGTCGAAAGATGGAAGTCTGCTGGGAAGAATGATGTGGTGGCAGAAGGATGAACAGGGTAAGTGATCCTAAATCTAATGTTCTTTTTGACTATCAAGAGAATTGAAACCGTCCACGCCTGATTTGCGTCCTGGTGAGATGCTTTATTGAGGGATTGATACTTATGTGACACAATCCAGGGTACCTCGAAATCCAAGGCACAAAAGCTCAAACGCTCGCCTACGCCCTGGTCGACTCCCCAATGGGTATGCTCGCCTGGATCAGAGACAAAGTCGAGCACTTAGTCGACGATGACTTCACCTGGGAAGAAGAAGAGATCATCACTTGGGCAATGGTACTAACCCTCTCTCTTCACCTTCTCACACTCTCAATGCATCGTAGCACATCTCCTATTTCTGCTTCCTTTCCATTTCTATCCAAATACAAGTAAGACCCGAGCTAACTCCCCCATTCCCAACACAGCTCTACCTCATCCCCGGCACAGCCGGCCATTCCTCAATCTACAAAAATGCCAAAGAACCACTCCTCACCGCCCAAAAACCATACATGACAGCCCTCCTCCCAAAAAGCGTCGATTTCGGCGCTTCGATATTCCCAAAAGGTACATTCCTTCCCCTTTCCTACTCATCCCTCTCCCTTCCAACCACCCCTCCAACCACCCTTCCAACCTCCCCTCCCCTCCCCTCCCCTCCCCTCTCCCTCCCCATTCCCCTACACACCCACCCTCCAAACTAACAACCCCTCCCCACCCCCTCAGACGTCCTCAACATCCCCCACTTCTGGGCCTCATCCACCGTCTCCCCCAACATAATCTTCTGGCGCACCCACGATAAAGGCGGCCATTTCCCCAGTATCGAGAAACCGACAGAGCTTATTAGTGATATCCGAGATTTCACGGCTGTGGTGGATTTAGATAGGAGGGTGAGGTTGTTTAGGGCGGGGAGGGGGGTGGAGATGTGAAGGGGATTGTTCGAGGGCGTTTCTCGATTTACTTGTTACAATTTTGCAGGAGTTAGTGATGATGAAATGTACGTGACAGTCGAAACTTTTGATCTTGTTTCCTATGATGCATATTATGGTTCTGAGACGTACTACTGTCGTTGCTGTACTCCCTGTTTTCAATATTCGCTTAGATCTCATGCAGACCTCCTTTCCCATCAAATCATTCTCCCAACCCATATCACCAGCCCATTCCGAACGCCATTCTCTCCCATCCTATTCCACAACATCCTTAGCACCAGGCACAACCCTCCAACACCAACCACACCAGCTCCTCGCTCGCCCATCCTGCTCCCTAACCAGATACCTGCCCGCATCCTTCTCATCCCCCCACTCAGGCACACACGCCCCAACCTTCACCATCCGAACCAACTTCTTCTTCACCACACCCCCAATCCCCTCAATCTCATGCCGCGCATACCCCGGGCCCATCTGTCCGCTCCTCTCACTATGAATACTACCATTCGCACTCCCAGGACTCGAAGCAGGCGATTCAGCGCGGCTGTTACTGTCAATCTCACGTGCGTCTTCGGCATCACAGTCAATTTCTGATTCGACTTCCCGAGCAGCGATGCACTCTCCTCCACGGCCGCACGGGACGCCACGATTACCCTCGCCGATCCCGACGCCGAGACCACCGAGGGAGGGGAGGTAGCGAGTACGCCATTTCCAGATACTTTCGTATTCGTTGTCGGCGCTGCGGAGGCTGCGGCCGCATGATTGGCAGAGCCAGACGCCTTCCGTGGGACAGGCGCAGATTTTCTGCTTGAGCGTTTCGGTAGCCAGGGTTGATGATGCGCAAGGCGGCTCTTGTGCTGGGGTGGGCGTGTTAAGGCCTGAGATGAGGGAGGAAAGTGGAGCTTTAGAGCATGCTTTGCAGATGCGGCGGTGCCGATGACGGAGGAGGATTGGTGCCGGGGGCTTGATCGTGCAATTCTGTAACTTGTTAGTCTTCGATCCTCGCACCATTCTTACCTCGGATACTTGTTGATTCTTTGGGAGATGACGGAGAGAAGGGAAGAAACATACTCTGCAAACAATCTTTGAACACCTCCTACATTCCCCCACCATATCCCTAGCGCAATCCCCGAACTTTCCAGCTCCAGAACCGATTGAGCCACCTTCAACAAAATACCAATCCGCAGCTCTGGCTCGATAGCGAAAGGTGTGTTCAGGGTCGAGCTCTACGTCCTCATTATCGCAGTGTAGAGTAGATGATATGAGTTTGGTGCGGAACTGGAGCAGGTTGGCGCGAACTTGACGGCAGGTAGAGGATAGGGCATCGAGAGTGTTAAGATCGATATGTGATGCAATGGACATTATGATTCTGTGTAAGTAGAACATTAGCATTGTTCCATTGTCCGATTTAAAGTTGTGACACTAAGCTACTAACAGACTTATTCAAGGAAATAAGAATGGCGATAACTCACGGATAACAACCCAAAGCCTCAGTAATGGGCAGATTCTTATTCGGATTCTCCCTCTCTTGTGGCTCCCCTTGACCTCCAGATCCCACACTCCGATTCCCATTTCCCCTCCCAGACTCCATCACCGACCCAGAATTAACATCCAAACGCCTCAAAACGCCCGCATATCCATTATCATGATGTGCCATCCAATGCGCCGCGTTCCCAGTTCCCAACTCCGGAGGCTCAGCTTCATCTTCGAGATCTAGGAAGACGACCATGTTGTTGGTGAGACGGTGACAGCTGAGATAGTGGCGGAATGACGGCTGCTGAAAGATACGGAGTCGAAGAACAAACCAGAAGAGGAAATGAGGAACGAGAGGACTGGATTGGAGGGCCCATTGAAGCTGCAAGCAGCATGGATTCAATGGAAAAGTTAAGAAATGAAAATGAAGAGAAGAAGAGAGAGGGGAGACAAGAGAGGAGGAGTATTGACGTCGCGATGTTAAGGTTAGGTTAGGAAGGTGATGCGGGAACCGAAGCGTGCAGGTGGCTGGATCCACTTTTGCGGGGTCTGCTGATAGCTGAGGGGTTCGAGGGCGGGACTGTTTTGGTGTGTTACATAACACGACGCGCACGTTATGAAGGTGAGGATGGGGTGATTGTGATATTGAGTGTACGATAGGTAAATACCTCACGCTTGTAGCGGAATTCGTTTAGTTGTGGATCCTTGTGAGAGGTATTCCTGGTTTATTTGTAGCAGGATCACTTTTGGTGGATACCTCCAGTCTTGGCTCGATGGAACAACCTTCACTAGGGCAATCTGATAACGAGGAATGGGCCCCGGGAATAGCTAAGGGTTTAAAACAAGACTATGTGCTCCTTGACTCATGACCCTTGGAGAGTGTGGTGTTGTAAAGACTAGTTGGAAAAAAGAAGGATCAAGATATCGTTATCGAAAGCTGAATGGCGTACATTAGAATGTTGATAAAGTGTGTTCTCGACCTTGGCCAGTTGTAAGCACTAACTTACTACTTATTGGCCCTAAGTCACGACTTACTCTGGGGATGTGTAATACGGAGATTTGGCTTGAGTGTGCTTGCAACGCTTGTATCAGGGCTTAGTCGTGGAGTTTGAAGCTCAAGGCAGCTAATCGAGGGCACTTCTTCGTGTCATTCGAACCATTTGAATTTGAGTTCGAGCGCTAGGTCTCCACCAGCAGCTGTTCCTCCTCTTCCTCAATAGTCGTAGATTGTCTGTTCCTCCTCGATCGTCTATCCCCCTGCCTGACCCGCCGACTCTCCCATTCGACCCATAATTTCGGAGCCTGATTGAAGGAGTGGCATAACATGCCAGCAATAAATCCAACACCATCATTCTTGAAAGCCAAAAGAAATCCAACCGTCATAAACATGACTGTCCATCTTTCCTTTCTCTCTTCATCTGAGAGCGCCCGTTGATGTTTCAGCCCCTCTCGTTCAGAATCTTCGCCATGCGCATCTGAAGCTTCCCATAGATCTCTTGCGCCGTAATTCAGACTCTCTCCAACTTTGGCCAGTTCCAGGCCAGCAGCCAAAACCATGATACCCAATAGACTCTTCGGATATTCTCGCAAAAGTCCGATAAGGCTCTCGCCAAACAAGAGTCCTAATACAATTTTGAAAGATCCAAGCAGAATAATGCTCGCACCACTTCGAGCACCAAATCGATACTGTGCTGCCAGCCCACCGGATCCGTGACAGACTGGCATGGCACCGAACCAACCACCAATAAGATTCATCACAGCGACGCTGATACCAATCTCAGTAACTCCAGGAGTAGGGATATTAGGTAGGAGATCGGCGGAAAGATAGGTGACAGCAATGACCGAGTTCAAAGTCGTGAGAGGAATTTGGCCAAGACCTGCATCCAAAGCACCTGTCTTGAATGATGTCCAAGACGGCACGAATGTTGTTGGATGCCAAACCGTGAACGACGGAAAGTTTGGTGCTCCAGTGGTGAAGAGTGAGAGTACCAGGCCAAGAATGAAAATTATGAGAGCATATGGCACCTTGTGCATTTTCTGTGTGGTAAGTAGAGCAATGAAAGCGAAAAATGCCCAAATTAGATTATCTTCGGCATTCGGTGTTGTCCATCCAAGTGGTTGAAGAAGACTGCTACCAGCAGATAATACGAGCGAGAGACCAGCTCCAACTTGAATGCCTTTGACAACAGGGGTAGGTATTACTCGCGTAAACCATCTGAGTAGGCCAGTGACACTGAATAGAAAGACAAAGCCGGAAGTAGTGAATCCTGCAGAGATTGTTTCCTCAACGGAAAATTTCCTGGCGAGAGCAACTGCAGCTATTGCCTGTTTCTATATCAGTCCCTCTGATCACTTGATGTGAGCATCATGAAGACCAAATTACCTTCATAGGCTGCACTGGTAGTGGTATGCCAAAAGCAACACCAGTAAAGATATTCCACAGACCTGAGAATACCAGGGTCGTAGAGAGCGATATCGAATTGTTGACAGCTAGGGCTATCATGAGTGGGAGGAGTGTTCCAAGATCTCCTAAAGACCCGGAAATTTCGGAAAGAGGAGACTTGCGAAATGTAGCAACATTATTGACGTGCAAACGATGAATATTTGTGAAGGTCATTTTCTTTGGAAGTTATTTCGACGTATTTAGGCCGTGAGCAAACCACGCAGAGGCATCAGGCATGAGGGCAGAAGTGGGAGGAGTCGAGTGGATATGAGATAAATTTTGACAATCACGATGACGTCGATGGATGATTCCAGTCTCTGTAAGGAGAAATCAATATAGGGAAGAGAAGAGAGGGAGAAAACCACATAGAAAGGCAGAAGGGAAGATTGCGCCCAAATAGGACTTTATAGGATTATTCAGAGTGATGACTGGGCATCGACGGTCATGGGAACCGGAGATATTCATGACACTTGACTCGGGCCCGAGAAGCTTGAAGTGGGGACAGCGGCGGATCGACCCGCAAATCAGTCGCGTCGCGTTCGACGCGCTCTGAGTGCCAGCAAAAGTATCCAAGCTCCACATCCACATCTTCCAGCTTACACTTCCACGTCCAATTGAGCTTTTCAACCTCGTTCCTCCTCATCCTTCATAATTCTCCTTCAATCATGAACACATTCTCCATATGAGTATTTGATATTTCTTCTAGAGAGTCTACATCACTTCACAGCATACATTCTACGACGTAATATCAACCATACTTGCAATGGCTTCGACCAGAGAATCCTCGCCAGCCAGCGAGTCTGGGGCCATGTCACCAACTCAATTGACACCGAATTCAAAAGTCAAGGCTATGCTGGCTGCTTTCGACAAAGAGTCCGACGATGAGAGTGTATCGGGATCTGCTAGACCACAATTAACAATGTCACTGCCCAAAACAACACCCTCGACATCGACGAACCACGAAACAATCGAGAAAGAACAATCGAATAAGGATACGGCGATGGACAGTGCTTCGGACGACGACGACGACGAGGATGATATCTTTCGACCCAAGGGTCGAGTGGCTGCTATGATGCAAGCAAATGAGGACAGCTCCGAAGAAGATCAACCATCTGCAGAGACCGCAAGGGAACGCGTCAAGAAGATGCTCATGGCCAAGCGGAAGTCGCCCGAACCGGCCCCGAATACAGAGAAAGCGGACGGAAGTGACGAGAATGATACACCAGTTGTGTCACGGAAACGGAAACTACGCGTTGCGCGTCAAGACACTCCCAAGTCGAGCCCACCTCGACGTTCCGCATCGCCTAGCCTGTTCGTGTCACCCGCAAAATCTTCTCGAAGTGCAGATGCTGCATCCGATTCTGATGTGGAGCTGCCGGATGCTGGAAATTCCCGGTTTATGGCTCTGGTTGAGAAGAAGAGACAGGAGCGTCTGGCCAGAGAAGATGAGGCTGCGAAGGAGAAGGCGAAAAAAGCCGAAGAGAAGAAGCGTTATGCCCAAGCACTCGACGACGAAGACGATGTTGAAGACAGTGAAGGAGAGAGACGACTTACACAATCGTCACGCCCAAGCCGCAAAGCCAGCAAAAAGGCTCTTGAAGAGATGCACCGAGAGACACAGCGCTTAAGTCGAAATCAGCAATTGGCACATTACGCTACGACCAAGAAGAAGTTTACTAAGGCCGACTTTTTCGCGAAGTTCACCAAAAAGCCAAAACTAGAACAGACTCCAGAGCCTGCTCGACCTACCAGCTCGAGCTCGGCCGCTCCCCATTCGGACTTTGAGACCAAGGACACGCCGCCGACGTCCCCAGCATCGCCCGCAGCTGATACCGAGAAGGCACCTCTGCCATCAACTCCCCGAGCCCTTGCACCTGCCACTGGCAATGATGAAAATGAATTGCCCGCTCTTGAGGAGGCTCTAGTCAAGATGCAATCATCGCCACCAATTAAACTCGATAAGGGCAACGGAAAGGCTACCGAGGAGCCGATTTCAGAAATTGAAGTGCTGCAAAAGCCATTGTCCAAGCAGCGGACAATTCGAGTGCGAGCACCAAAGCTGACTGATCACAAGGCTTCTCCATTAGATGATTCGGACAGCGACCTCGAGATTATCGCGGTGAAGCCAAGTAGCAGGAAAGAGAGAATGGACTCTATCTTTGATCGTGTGCCAGCGAAACTTGCGAAAGAGTCTCACTCATTGCATGCTCTACGAATGTTGGCACAGGTGACTTCTCCTGGCAAGCAAAATTCTGGACGAAACTTTGGTCGGGATAAGAAACCATCAATGACTACATCTGAGATGCAGATGTCTCTTCAACAACGCGCCAGACAGCAGGCTGCTCGCGAGAGAGAGGAACGTTTGCAGGCTTTGCGGGACAAAGGTGTTATCATTCAGACTGCCGAGGAGAGGGAGCGTGAGGCAGCCGAGGTCGACGATATGGTCGCTAGGGCGCGACTGGAGGGTGAGGAGATTGCGAAGCGAGAGAAAGCGGCAGCCAAGAGGGAACGAAAAGCCAATGGTGAGGCTGATCCTCTCGGAGAGGATAGCAGTGACGACGAAGACTGGCAAGAGTCAAAAGAGATCCCAGAGGATGACGAGGTTTCTCTCTCTGGTTCAGAAGAAGAGGTTGACGACGAGGAGGAGGAGGAGCTGGTAGAGAGCGGTGAGGATGGAGATGGGATGGAGCTGGATGGCGAAGAGCTGGACACCAAACCCGTGAACCCAATGTTTGACAATGAGGCTGATGAGACTGATGAAGATGAGGCAGAGGCCGAAGCAAATCTGTCCATCGATGAAGACATGGCTGATGATGGTGATGTGGAGGACGAGGATGGAGATCTTTCTCTAACTCTGAATCGCAAAGCCCGAAGGTCCAGGCATGCCAAAATTATTTCTGACGACGAGGATGAACTTGAGGAAGACCAAGTTCACCAAACTCCCGTCGCCCCGCAAATCGAGTCTCCGCCCCAGTTGAGTACAAAGTCGCCGCTGGCACCAAATTCAGTTCTGCGATCTGCTACCAAAACTTTCATTCCGGGCCTCACGGTCGCTGGACCAGCTGGTCTAGGTCTGACACAGATCTTCGCAGGCACGATGGACGATAGCCAGGCTTTTGGACCTTCGCCGACTGCACTGGACGCCGAATCGCAGCAAGTCGAATCTAATCAGGACTCACTTGCTTTCCTGAGACGTCTTCGAGCTCCAGATCTGCCACCTTTCGTCCCAACTCTGGAAGCAGATACCCAGGATGCTGACATGGTCAACCAATCTCAAGTCAGCCACATTCCGGAATCGCAGCCAGCGGAAGAAACCCAAAGTCAAAATATCCAGCTTCATTTCTCCCAGTCTCAGGTCCACGAATTTGATAGTTTAGTGCACGATACCCAGCTCTCACAGATGTTCGAGGCTACCCAGGATGTTGGATTCCAGCATATGACTCCGGTCAAGGGACGCTTCTTGGAAGCACCACCTTCCACCGTCGACACTGTTATTCTTGAGCCGACGGCTCTCCCCGAGACTATGGCTGAGACCCCTGTCGTAAAGAAGAAAGGGAAGCTTCGCCAAAGAGCTCACATTGCCACTTTCTCTGACGAGGAAGATGCTGGAGAAGAAGAAGCCGTCGAGGAGGACGATTTTGAACTGACTGCAAACGCTTTCGATGTGATGCGAAAGAGTTTCAAGAAAAAGGCGGATAAGAAGGTCGAAGAGGAGTTCGACAAGAAGAAAAGCAAGGCAAAGGAAATGGTCAACGAGCAAGCTGAGGAATCAGAGGATGAATATGCTGGATTGGGAGGCGCAAGTGATGATGAGAGTGGTGCCGAAGACGATGCGCTTGTGAAGGAGATGATAAACGATGCTGGTGGAGAGCACTTTGATGCTGGCAAACTTGCTGCCATTCATGCGTAAGTTGCCATGAAATCTACCATTTTAGATTCCCAACTAACCCTTTGTAGTGATCGTGAGAGAGTTAACGATGAGAAACAAATCGAAAAGCTCTACAAGGACATCACCAACGGAATGCTTCGTCGCAAGCGCGGAGCTGACTACGATCTCTCCGACTCTGACGATGGAGGCGAAGCCCGACAACGCAGAAAGCGCAAGGAATTTGCCAAGATGCGTAAAGCTCTTCTTGCTGACGAAAGAATTGGCAAGATCGCCGAAAATCCAAAGAGGCAAGCGTTCTTGCGAGCAATTGAAGACCGTGGTAGTGAAGATGAGATGGATTTCCTGGAAGATTTCCCCGAGCAGGAGGAAGGACTCGATTCTCAGTCTCAATCTCAAGGAGAAGATGCACCACAAGTCGTTCCTGACAGCCAACCCACATCTATGGGTCCTCCCAAACGCAAGTACCCCGCCGACGCATCCTACATTCAGAACAGAGCACCACCCCATCTCCGACGCACCAAACCCAACAAAAAACCATCAAACCTCTCCGAAATCCGCGAATCCCTCTCCTCCCTTATCGAGGAACCCAACGCCGTCCTAGGACCTGGAGATTCCGATTCCGATTCGGAAGACGAGCTCGAAATCGAAGGCGGCGAAGATATCGACCTCGGGCCCAGCAAGGAAAAGAACAAAGAGAACCGCGATCCATTCGCCCTTCGACGCACAAATGTCCCCATCGTCGACCGTATCTCACTCAAACGTGCCTCATCGAGCTCCGTCTCTAACAGTGCTAAACTCGCCTTCGCGGTTTCGTCCTCTACTCCGGGCTTTAAAGTCCCGCCTTTGCTCCGACGGGCCACAACTAATAACAGTATTGCTTCATCTACCAGCTCGAGCGTGAGCGGTGGTATGTCGGGTACTGAGCGCATGGCTGGTGGAAGTGGTAACGACGGAGTGAAGAGAGGTGGGGGGAAGAATAGCGGAGTCAATTATTTTGCGAGGGAGAGTGAGAGGAGGGCTGCTGTTGTGAAGACGGAGAAGAGGAGGGAGATGAAGATGGTGAAGGGGGCGAAGGATAGGAGGAAGGTTGTTGGTGGGTTGTTTGGAGCTGGAAAATTTGAGTGACTTAGTTTTATTGTGCTTTGTTTGTGGCGTATATGGGCACGGCTTGGATGGTTCGGTGTTCTGGCTGGGAATTGATTTGGTTGGATGGGGCGCATGGTGTGGTCTGGGGGCTTGTATGGAACTTGTGGGGTTCGAGGAAGCAGTGGAAAATAAATTGTCGATGCGAAGCCCAAATCATTCCTGTTTTGATGTGAAGCGAGATCGTTCGAAGATAAAGGGGTAGCGAGATTTCCGCCTGGCAACAATCCACCTTGTTTACGCGAAAGTCAGGTATTTCTTCATTTTAACAGAGGCACGTGCAGTGTATAAATTAAGTTGCGAGATACGTGCTATCGTACAAGACATAGACCGAGAAAATCTTATCGCTCATCTACCCCTCAACAACTTCTGAAAGACATCCTCCAACCTCTCCTCGTAAGCACTCGGTGGCCTTCTCACCCTCCAAGCCACAATGCCATCAGGCCTAACCAGTAACGCACCCGTACTCGATATTCCCGCCGCTGTCTCGAACGCTGCCTTGGTTTCTACAGGCAAGTAATCATCAGCGCCACTACCTCCTATCACGTACGTCTTGATCTCAAGAGCTGGAGCCAGCGAATCAGAAGCGACAACATTCTCAGCGGCTTTCACCCAAGCACGACCCTCCGAGCCAGTGAGTAGTGCAAAATTCCGTCCGCAGAGATCGAGCGTTGAAATCTTTCCTTCTTCTCCATCCCCTTGCTTATCTGCAAGTGAAACTGGCTTCCGCAACCAAACATGAGGCACCCTCCTCCCCGGTCTTCCATCAAGACCCATCACCATCCCCGCAAACGTCCAAGTCTTCCAACTCATGCCGCCAAGCAAACCGGGGTCTTCAGGTACGATGCCCACGCCCTGCCCTTCATACGTGACGCTCACGCCGGGAACGAGGAACGCTCGCCTCACCAAACTGCCCGCGGTCCTGAGATCTTTCTTCAGATACAGAAGACCCTTCTCATTTGCCGATGCGCCGGATACTTCAGCGGCGTAGGTGTCGACGGGTAGGCGTTCAGCCTCGTATGTATCCAGGAGATGGGGAAATGAAGAGGGAGACTTGGAGTGCAGGGTCGCAGCTAGTTTCCAAGCAAGGTTATGTACGTCCGCTATCCCTGAATTGGCGCCCTGGCCAGCGTATGGAGGCATTTGATGTGCCGAGTCGCCGGCGAGGAAGATACGATCTTCTCGCATGCGTGAGGCCACTCGGACGCTGGCTTGCCATGGTAAAACGGATATGATCTTCACTTCCACATCCCGTTCAGACTCTTCGGGGCTTTCATCCATACCAAGAGCAGTTCTCACAATCTCCTCGCATCTCTCATTTGGGAAATCCTCTGCTTTCTCGCCCTTAGAAGGGTCGTAGCAGAGATGGAAGACCCAGCGTTCAGCATTATTGATGCTCGTCAAGCCTCCATCGATAGGTCTAGGCGTCTCGCCGGACTTGGCCGGCTTGCCAGGGTTGTGGATGATGATGATTGAGTACTCTCTGCCGCGGACGAAGGAGCCAAGGTCTGCGTTGAAGAGGATGTTGAGGAGGTGGCCTGCATTTTGATTCTGTCCGTACCTCTTGATGCCGAGTTGTTCACGAATGGGAGAGCTCGCGCCGTCGGCGGCGATGCAGTAATCGGCTGTGATCTCGTACTCTTCACCACTCTCTCGTCTCTTCAGACGGGCGGTCACTTTCTCGCCGTCTTGCGTGACGCTAAGACATTCGGTAGAGAATCGGGCGTCTACGTCTCGTTCACATGCTGCGTTCAGGAGGACTGGTTCGAGGAGCTCCAGGGAGATGAAGAGGCCTTCTTCTGGACTCATGGTTGAGAGGATGGATTTGAGGGCAGTTGGTCGAAAAGTGCGTTTACCTGGGGCGCTTCTGGGGATGGGAGAGATGGCCGAGTAGAATGTCGGAGCAGATTTCATGCCGCCTGTTGGGGACATGGATTTGCCGGCTTCTTTGATGGCAGTGGTTATGCTTAGTTCGCGGTAGAATTCCTGTCAAAGGTGTCAACATGCTTTCTTCTTAAGATTTTGTTGGTTTGGAGTTTTTTGAGAGAGAGCGTAGACACCATTGTTCTAGTATTGACTCCTCGAGATCGTGGATGAATCGAGGTTCCGCTGTGTTTCTCAACAAGGATGGTGCGGATTCCATGGTAATTGAGGAAGAGTGAGGCACTTAGTCCAACGACTCCACCTCCTACTATGAGAACCGGGATGTGTATTGAGTGTGCATTTGAAGCCATCGCTGGAGGTTATCAAAGCTTATGGATATTTGACTCCAGGCACGTTGTTGACGTTGTGGTCACTGGATGCAGATGACGTGGGGTCGATGCTATGAAGCGAGAATAGAGAAAGGGATAATGCCCAGGCGGGCCAAGACTGGCTGCCCTATATACTTACTTCCTACCCGAGAACTACTAGGCAGCAGGCGGTCTTGAGAGGCACAGCCCACCATTCATCAGGCGACCTAGATGCAAATGCCTGAAAATTGTAATCGAAGACGTAGATTATATGTATTATTTGGCCGACTCGCTTGTTTCAATTGGTCGTTGGCTGAGTTCGGAAACTTAGATTTTCCCGACCTTTTGGTCCTGTACATTAAGGACTAGCAAGCGATGATTGCATACAAAGGTAGCTAGTAGATACACGGATATGCATCTAATACTGCCTTTCACCTTGTTTGACTCTATTTAACATAGGCCGGAGAAGTTTGGCTTATCGGTTCAGTGATAATTGAAACATAGTTGAAAATCCGGGTCGGTATGCCGGCTTTGAGTTCTAATTACATACGGAAGCGTTCCTGGGCACCCGAGGGACCGATACAAGTCAAAAATCCTTATGTCAGAAGAAATCTTTAGAACTTTCAATAACAGGCTAATAGTACATACTGGAATGATACATTCGCATTATCCACCGACTAAATCAAACAACACTTCCCGGTTCCAGAGCTGGCTCATGCATCTTCTTCCCAATCTTCTCCACCAATCCCTCCTCCCCACCATTAACAACATCCATCTCGCGCCCATGTCTCCTCTTGACCTTCTCCAAAATCCAAAAATTATACAACCCAAACAGCACCCCCGTAACAGCCATACTCGACCCCGTCGTAATAGCCGTAACCTTCGCCGTAACACTCCACGCCCCATCCTGTTGCGTATACACATTGATCAACGAGGAGATCAAACCCGCAAGACTGTTCAGACAACCAGGCAAAAAGATGCGGTTGAGTAGCCAGACGTAGTTCGAGCGCCATTTGTACCAGAGCCAGACCATGCCGAGCGCGCCGATGCCGCAGCAGGAACCGGCTATTACGAGCAAGGGGATGTTTTTGACGGTCTTGAGGATTGCGGATGCTGCTTCTGAGGAGGACACTTCGGGCTTGTCTTCGAGTTTTCCAAGCGATGTGAAGGTTCCTGGGAGTACGACGAATCCTGCAAGGAGGATCCAGGTGAAGAATGCGGCGAAGATGTTGTGCATCCTGACAGACCCATTAGTGCCTAACTTATACTTGTTTCAATCCCTTTATAATTAAATAATTTACCTTGGGATAGTGTCCATTGCGAGTAGCATATTCATGTACCGCGTCTGTACACTATTCTGGCGGTTGAGTCCACCGGTAGGGCGCGCCGGCGCACTGGTTTGGGGTGGTGTGTGGTGGTCATTGTGAGCTGTGAAGGGGATATGGACGTGTGGGAGATGAAGGTGGTGTTTTGATGATGGGGTTGAGTCTTCGAAGGTCGTTGTTGCGCTTCTGGTACTGGGTTTTACCCGGCCTTTCTCTTCGTCGTGAGATCGACTTATTGGGAGCGTATTGGAGCGGCCCATTGTGGCAATGGTTTGGAGTCAAAATTCTATGGGTCTGCGTGGCAACGAAACTTCGTTAGGACTTTGATTGAAATAGCCACAGAGATGGTCAGGTTGATGAATAGTCACAAAAAGGTGTAAAACTGAATCTCAGAGTAATTATTATTCAAAGATATGGGGAAGAGAGGAATCACATCACATCTACTCCATCTCCCTCCATGCCATGCCATGCCATGCCAGCCAGGCGTTTCTTGATGCGCTAGAACCTGTTCCATCCCCTGTAACCGATAACAAGGCCTCGACCGGCCCGCCGTCTCTCATTGAGTCTCTTTTGCCCACTTGTCGGCGCAACGGTCCTGAAGGGTGTCGTGAGGCGTTGATCTGCCCCCAGACCCAATCATTTGTTTGTTTCGGGATGAGGGTGAAGCTGGGGTTGACCTCTCGCTTGGTGGTGGTTGGCCCAGCCAGCTTTTTGACCCCTGGCGCCTCGCCTGTACGATGACGACCGTGAGAGCAAGGGTGTGTGTGGCTGTAAGCACCAAATGAATGGGTTGTGCTCCAAGATCTGATATCGATGGCAGCGGTCGTGAACAGCGCTTAGAACTCCTTGAGATTGTGTGCTTGTGGCGATCTCCAAGGGACTGGTACACTGGCTTGACTGGAATTGAGAGACACTCGCAAGTTGAAGGCACAGATCACGCTAAAATACATATCTTGACTATCGCGAGACAGATGTGGAAAAATCATCGGTTGAGGCACATGCAATTAATTATTGAGATTCTGCAAGTAGTACACAGGCAGCTATTGGCTTCCACCACTGACAAACATTGCCTTGAAATCCGCATTGCTCTTTGGCTTCTTACTCTCCTCCGCTCCGCCAGGTCCATGACCATTAACCTGAGCAGCATCTGCAGCGCTCGCAGGCTTCGGCGCAGAATATCCCAGACCTCTCTTCTGTCCCAATCCTCCACGACCACCAGCTCCCGGTCTCCTAATAGGAGCACTGGTTTGTTGCATGAAACCAGCAGCTGGCTTTTTCCCTACCCCAACCTGAATTCGATCGGTCCTAATTTCATCCTTTTCTGCGAAGAGATCTTTCAATCCTCCAGTACGCAGTCTCCGTCCAGGAACAATCTCATGATTCTCTAATGCCAATGCAGCCTTGCCAGCAGATGCAGCATCGGCATACTCGACAATCGCACCTTGATGATCAGGCCGCAAGACAACCTTGACCAGTTCACCATATGGTTCTACAATCGCATTGACTCGAGCAACATTGACCGTGTCTGGTATGTTCATAAGAGTTATGGTGCGATTGGCCGTTTCAGACCGACCAGGCGCATGTTGAGCATGAGTGTTGTTCTGAGCGTCGGGAGCTTGGGGTGGCGACATAAGTGAGCACCCATCTGGGACAGGAGATGCGGAGGACCCCTTGACTATCGTTGCTGTTGGCTTGAAGTTCTTGCCTGTAGAGAGCTCAACCGTTAGGACTCTGGACTTGAGTTTCGTCTTGTCCAATTCGAGAGCGGCATTTGCGCCTTCTTTCTTTTCAAAAGCCACGAATGCCGCACCCTTGCTCTCTCCGGTCATCGTCGTCAGTATTCGAGCCTTTTCAACCTTTCCATATTTCGAGAACACCTCCTCCAGCCCTTCCTCAGATATACTTGGATCGAGACCGGTAATGTGAATCTCACGACCCTCTGCCATGGCACCTTCACGATCCTTCTTATTGGCCGGGTCGGAATATTTCGCGCTCAGCTTATATTTACCTCCCAGAAACTGACCGTCAAGTTTCGTAGCAGCGGCGGCCCCCTCTGCAGTCCGAAATGATATGTAGCAGAATCGTCGATGCGTATTATGCTTGAGACTCGGCCAGCGAATGCTGAATATTTCGCCACAATCTTTGAACAGATGCCGTAGGAAGGCATCATCCGCAGTCGGTGGGTAGTTGGTAACATACAAAGTCAGCCCCGTACCTGGTGTAACTTTGAGCTGTTTCTCGCCAAAATACTTCGAGTCTCGTAGAAGGGCAGATTGTGCTTCTTCAGGCGTTCGAAACTCGATCAAAGCTGTTGTAGATTGCTTGTCGGCCTCGGTCTTCAAAGTGACGTTATTCAAGTGTCCGTACTCCTTGAAGTATTGCCTGACTTTCGTCTGGGTAACCTCAGCAGGTAAGTTCGCGACAAGAATGGTCGTGTTCTCTCGATCACGCTTTGCATGTTGGGCTCGAACGGCATCTCGATCGACACCCTTCGCCTTCTTTTGGGCACTACCCTCTGGATCTTCCGATCCGGGTTCTCGCTTTCGTTTTGAGGCACCTGACGTAGAATCGTCCTCGTCCAGTGCTTCTGTTTGCACTGCTGGTTGCTGTTGAGCGTATGCCGCCGCAGCTTCTACAGCTTCCCGCTCTCGTCTGTTAGCAACTACTTTGGTAAGTCGATGCACAGTGCTCATAGCCTTGAGCAGAGCACCGACCTCCTCGTAGTTATTGCAGTGCCGAAGGTAAATCTCCATAATCTTCTCGGGCCAATCCAATGTCTTTCGACCAACAGCTTGGATGAGGACCTCAGTGGCATAACTTAGTGGTCCAGTGGGAGTTCTAACGGTCATTTCCCATAGATAGTACTGTTGCCAGAACTCGTAGCTATCAGCATGAGTCTGAACTAATCGCTTCCAGTACTCTCGAGCTTCATGAATGGCTCCCTTCTGAGTTAGATGCTGGATGAAAATTCTTTCGATACGGAACAAAGGGTCTCCCTTCCATTCCTTGCCGTGGCGTCGTTTGCCCCATTCCTGAACGTCTTCCAACGCAGTTGGCAATCCCATCTCTGCCACATCTATGTCATCGTCCGTTGCTCCTGCAATCATGGTGAGACGTTTCAAGTATCCACTCCAGGCAATGTAGAATTCGATGACGCTGCCCATCCCATCACGATCTAATTCTCTGGTGTTTGTAGCAGCATGTTTGATTTGCTCCATTGTGGAAAAGGGTAGAGATTCGGCTTCCGCAGATAAGATGTATCTTGCCCAAAGTGCTCCGGACCATGGGCAGTGGTTTGTGGCTCTCTGGATAACAGGAAGCACAGCGGGGAGTTGGCTCTCACGCGTATCGTCCTTGTGGTTGGTAAGAAAAACAATGTAGTCCTCCCAGATCGACGATTCCAAGCCCAGTGGAGTTGAAGAGAGAGCTCGCTCATACAATGCTACGCAAAGTATCAACGGGCTAGCAGCAGCTCCCTTTTTAGGTTTGTACAGTACTTGATTGGATTCCCAGGCCAGATAAGCCATCATTTCAGCCTTGATGGCCTCTCTATCTCCAGTGTCAGTAGCTCGTCGCAGTTTCAGCTCATGCGATTCGCGATTGCTGTATAGTTCTTTTGCAATCCTTCCGACCTTTGTTGCCTCGATCATTGTAGCCTCCCAAGCAGGCTCGTCAAATTTTGTGACAAATGTTGAGAGCATCTGCGAGGTCTCATCCCAGGTGGCATGAGGAATTCGAAGGCGGTCGAAGAATAGGTTTTTGGCGCGTTCAATCTTCTCTCGACTTGGAGCTTTCGAAAGTTGTTCCAACTCAATCGACATCCATCTGTTCCAAAGCTCGTGGCTGTCGTTCATTCGATATTGTGTCGCTTGTGCGCCTTCGTGCCAGACATCCAAAGCTACCCCCAAAGAGAAGAGTTCTTGCCCAACCTGTTGCTCCTCTTCTGGCCATCCTGCGTCGCCATTCTGGCAATCTGTGTACAAAGACCAGAACCATTCGCAGTATGCCAACCACAACTTGTTTGACCATGGTTCTGCCGCGATCGCACGCTTGTATTGCTCTACAACTCCTATTCTTTGCTCGAGATCGCCGGCAGTTCTGCTGGCTTCATCGACGAGAGCAAGCCATGCATCTTCGCCGACTGCAACTGGTTCGGCCATTGCGCCTGGCTGGGAACCTCGGGGTTGACAGGGTTAACAGGCTTTGCAGTGTCGTGTCAAAGGATCACTGTCCAGGAGAATCGTCAAGATGTTGGCTTAGCATTTCAAAGCTGGTCCTTGAAATGTAGTGAGGGCGATAAATGAGCGCGTGGTTGTAGGAGTTCGTTGATGGGGCTGTCTGTCTCTTCTGTATGGCTGTTTGGCGCTACTGAATTTATCGGCGACGGTCCAGATCTCAATCACGTGTTTTCGGATAAACGATTATCCTGTTTTCGCGTTCTGTTGTTGAAGCTTTGAAGATGGTGAGAGAGCATCATCAAAGACCATCATGAGTTTACATCTACCATCGCGGCGCGTGGTGAGGTCAGGTATGCATTTGAATTTACGATTGGACTCCACATTAGTTGACTGAATTATAGCCACAGCCCTTACGTCTCCGCAACAGCCACTCTCCTTCCTCACTCCAGTAATTCAACGTCGAACCGCATTTTCACTACGGCCCTGGACAAAAAACGACGATGTGACCGCGAAAGCGAAGCCGTCGAACCCATTGACCGAGGAGTATCTGCGTAAAAAGCCAAAGGCACCTGCCGGAGGCCCAAAACGAGGTGACCTGTCATCGTCATCCATCTTCGAGGATGAGGAAATTGTTGGCCCCAAGCCCGACGTTCCTCAGGGACAGGAGGGACAAAAATTGGAGCCGCGAAATCCGCATACAATGGCTGCTGCATTAGATCCGGATCCACAAGCAAGACAGCGATGGGAACGCAAGATGGTGATTCGGGATATCCACAAAAGGGGGCGATTGACAAAGACACAACAATTAAAGAGAGAGGAGAGGGTGTTGCTATCGAAAAGTCATGACTTCCAGACATCCGTCAAGAAGCTCGTGCCTCTAGCCAAGCAGATCGCTGGTAAGACTGTCGAGGAGGCAATTGTGCAGATGAGATTTTCGAAGAAAAAAGTCGCCAAGGATGTCAAGGAGCATCTTGAGCATGCCAGGAATGAAGCTATCATCCGGAGGGGAATGGGACTGGGATTGGGTACGGAGGGAGCTTTTCATCCAAGACAGATTCTCACCAAAGACGGAAAGCGAGTCCAGGTGGAGGATCCCACGACCTTGTATGTGGATGAGGCATGGTGCGGAAAGGGTCTTTATGGAAAGACACCAGATCACCGAGCACGAGGTCAAATCTACTTGATGAAGAATCGAACGACTTGTAGGTACTGCCTTCTCCTCGCTCTCGCAAGGTGTTAACAACTGCAGCATTATCGGTGGTATTGAAGGAAGAGAAGACCCGAATCCGTCTTCATGAAGAGCGTGAGAAGAAGGAGCAGAATCGCAAAGTCTGGGTACAATTGCCAAACAGGCCCATCACCGCCCAACGACAATATTATTCGTGGTAGTCGTGTAGGATCACTAAGTCATCTGTACATATAATGTGCCTGTATCATACAGAGAAATCTATCTATTCTCTACCCTGTGCCGACTTTTCTTGCTGCTACCTCGCAAGATCCTTCTCCAAACTATTGTCAAGGTACCGAATTGCAGAGCTGGCTTTAACTAATTTTCTCCAAAGCTTCTGATTCTAGATGAGGTTTCCCACCAGTTTTCAGATCAGCTACATTCCAGCCACATCAGGCGACGCTGCAGTCATCTCTGGACCCGCCAATCTGCTGTCATGCAAGCTAACTCACCGAGCCAATGCACGACGCAATTGGTCGCGCACTCTTTGGAACACCCACCACCTCAGCTGCACGTTGGTCTAAAGGTCTTCAGCATATCTCGCAACATTCATCTCAGAAATCACAAGTCACCCAACTACAAAACCCTTGACATGGCCTGAAATAGCTCATCACTGTTTCCTTCGACCTGGGATATTGTCACTCGGTGCTACTTGTATATCACCGGGTGGTGGTTACGATGTATGGCATACGCACCCCAGATCCAAGATACCAGGCACCAAACCAGGCTTTGCCGATTCGCCATAATTATCCTCCCGGAGGAAATCAACAGATACACAATGGCTACTCAGACGGCGAAAAGCCGTTCAATGCACCTGATGTTCCTGCAAGTGGAACGTACCTTGAGCCTTCAGGAAAAGTCGACCGACGTCCCCGTACAGGAATGCCTCGGGACCGACAAGCCGCAATGCGCCCTACATCACATACCCATACAGTCCCATCTCCTCCCCGGTCTCGTTCGAGACAACGGTCCCCAACTCCTGAAAGGCACTCACGTCGCTCTTCCTCGCGTCAACGAGTTCCATCTCCAGGTCGACTTCCACCAACCGCGACTCAGTATCAGCGAGACCTGTCTTCTCTTCCTCTAACGAACAAGCCTACCAAGAGCAGTCGTAGAAATGCACTGACTCCAGGAAGCCAGCCGCCTAGTTATCCCCCACCAGTTCGCCGCGGGCTTTCTCCAATAGATACGCTGAACAAATCTGGCCCCGGAAAGAACAATACAGAACCTGGACATCACACAGTTCCCTCGACACCAGGCCAGTATGGGGCCGCCTTAGTCCTCCCGAAGGCAGTATTGTCATCTGAATTCACTCGGCCAGATGGAGTCAAGCGCTCCTTCAGCGAGAGAGTGGCGAGCAGGAATGTATCAACCCCCGAGCCGCCGTTGAGGTCAGTAAAGGTTCCCTATCTGCCCTGGAATTTTGAGTTAGGCCTGTGAATTATCTCGATATCTTTGAGTTTGCCACAAAGACTTTACATTCTATAAAAGTTTGGAACGGCGACTGATCATGACCCTCTGGAATATAGATCGCTACCATCTTCCGCTAAAAGACCAGCATCTTTGGCCCTCTCCAGTTCTTTCAGATCATCGGTTATTTCTTCCCCTGGGATCCTCCGTGATCAAGGATACCAGTACAGGGAACTTAAAGATCTTGAGTTCAGGTTGGTCAGGATTTTTCCAGAGAGGAAGACGATGATTAAGTGCCAGATCATTCACGCTTCTTTAGAGGGGCCCCCCACTTATGTTGCGATATCTTACGCCTGGGGAGACGCCGGAAATACTCGAAAGATTGAGCTCGAAGGATCTCTTGTCCCAATAAGCGTCAGTCTATATGGTGCTCTTGATGCCGTCCGGAAGAAACTGGAATCCGTCTTGGTGTGGGTAGATGCTTTATGTATCGATCAGTCAAACAGGGATGAGAGAACGCAACAGGTGCAGCTGATGACCAGTATTTACTCTACAGCGGATTCAGTAGCGATATGGCTCGGCCCGGAAGAGGATGACAGCAAAATGGCCGCTGATCTGTTGCGTGAGGTTGCCGATCAAGCCTTATACCCCGAAAAGGTCTCCCGCTTACTATCATCTCGAGTTGGGCAACGTGATTTGGCAGGTGTAGTTTCCTTGTTTGAAAGGGATTACTGGAAACGCCTCTGGGTAGTCCAAGAGATATTCAATGCGAGATCCATAACAGTGTACTGCGGGTCGTCGAAGCTTCCATGGAGCGTATACCAAAAAGCATCAGAGACATTCAGCCGACACAGGACAGAATTGGATGTCTATTTCCCAGGAGGGCAAAGAAACGGGAGACGTACCACAATTGCCCCGACACAGTTCAGCTACTCTCAGGTTTTGGTTTACCAAGGTCCAGGCAGTCTCCCCAATCTCAAGTCATATATGGGGCTTGGACAAGATTCCCTGCTCGAAGTGCTTCGTGCCTGCCGAAGGAAACTCGCCTCAGATCCAAAAGATAAGCTGTTCGCAGTTCTTGGTGCTCTTCCAGAAGAGACCCGCATGGAATTCCGAGCCGATTACAGTCTGTCTGTTAAAGATGTCTACACAGAGGTTGTTGATTATCTACTCAAGACAACAGAATCCTTGGATGTCATCTGCGATGCTATACATTTCCCAGTGCATACCGGGTCAGCCAATCTCCCATCTTACGTACCAGACTGGTCACACATTCCTCAAACAGCGGCTATGGGTCACAAGTACAACTTCACAGCATCGGCGGACATGAAGGCAGACTGCAGGTTCCTGGACGAGCGTCTCAACAAGCTTGAGTTATATGCAATATATCTGGATAAGATCAGCTTCCATGGCATGGCTGTTGGCACCCTTTGCACATTAGGTGACTACCTCATGGCGTTCTTACATTGGAGAGCACTCCTTCTTGGCACTCTCGAAAGCGAGTCTGAGGAAGCCAGCCTCATGATCCAAGATGACTTTTGTAAGACTTTAAGTCTTGGCCAGGTGCCTCCACCTTGGAATAAGGAGAATCAATGGAGAACCGTCTGCTACTACGTCTTTGCATCACTCCTACGAGAACGACTGCCCCACATGTCTCTTGACCGGATGCTTGCTAGCTGTGCCAATGCGAAGCTAGATGTCGTGATTGACAATCGGAGGCAGTTTCTGCAGAAGCATTTCGGCGATCAGATGATGGGCCGCTGTTTTTGTCGTACCGGCGAGGGGCGGCTTGGAATGGGTTCAGGCTTCATGCTGCCTGGCGATATTGTTGTCGTACCTATGGGATGCTCGACACCAGTACTTTTGAGGCAGGAAGGTGCCCGCGGGGAATATCGTTTTGTGGGAGACGTATACATACATGGATTTATGCATGGCAGAGCAGTAGATGAGTTCAGGAATGGGAACAGAAAGCTAGTTAAGTACGTGCTGCATTGAAAAGGGGAACTTATATTGAAGTTCCGGGACAGATGGCCCCAAAAAGACTCAAGGTTTTCTATAAGGTCTGCCTCGGTTTGCCTCCCTGCGCAGTTGATGTGCATGTTAGCATGCCATTGGGGCAAACAGGTCACCTGATCCCCAGCTGCATTTAAGCCCCGAGAGTTGCTCCACTTCAGCCTCAGCCTGAATCTTCACGAATTTTGATCGGACATTTACCAGGCTCTCGCCATTCTACTGCTTTCGTGAATTCACGATTACGTAGCGTAATCAAGAATTATATAGTGAACTTGTTACGATGAGCTCTTCCGAAGCAAATTCCCCACTCTACACCTATCAGAGCCTCACTGCACCCAACACAATCAGGCTTATCAACATTCTACCTTCTAAAGTCTCGAATATCGACCGAAACCTGGTATGTACATTCTCTGTCGTCTCACTCGCAGACAAGCCGGATTTTGTTGCCCTCTCATATACATGGGGCGACAATGCGTTCACGGAGACTCTTGTATGTAGGGAAGGCATTCTTCGAATTACGAAAAACCTCCATGCCGCACTCGTCCAGTTCAGACCATCAGACAGACCTTTGATTGTATGGGCTGATGCAGTCTGCATAAACCAATCCGACGATGCAGAAAAGTCACTCCAGATTCCCCTCATGGCTGATATCTACTCGCAAGCAACAGAAGTTATTATCTGGCTTGGCGAGGAGACGGAGGGCAGTAGGGATGCCATGCTGTATCTCAAGAGAATCGGCCAAAAGTTTCTCGATCGAGGAGAAGAGACTCTCAAGCCCCGAGACGAGCGAAGTCCAGAGAATGATGCTCTCTGGAAGGACTTGGTTGAAGATCCCAACGTGGCAAAGACGGACTTGATCTGGACAAGGCCATGGTTTTCGCGAGTCTGGATCATTCAAGAGTTGTCTCTCGCAACCAGAGCTACGGCTCATTGTGGAGATGTAAGTATGGATTGGGACGTCCTATTCGCAGCTTGTAAAGCTATCGGTCGGGCTGCCAGTGACGGTGGTCTTTTCTGGGACCAGGCCTTGAAACGACCTCGCAGCTTCAGAGCCACGACGTCGTTGAATGTTTGGAAGCTTGATGATATGAGAGACTCCATACGCCGTCAGGGCATAGTGTCGAACGACCAAATTCTGGGATTTCTGGATTCTGCGAGGAGTTTCCATTGCCGGGACGCAAAAGACAAGATAGTGGGCCTATCGAGTATCTTCAATCGAGGGAAGGAAGTGCCCTTTAATATCCAGTATGAAAAGCATGAAGCAGAGATATTCATAGATTTCGCCCGATGGAATTTAAGCCATAGTGACATCGTGGACATTTTGTCATTTGCTGGACTTGCAAACCATTCTCTGATCCCGGACAGCCTAAGCTTGCCCTCCTGGGTCCCAGACTGGCGACTGCCTTATCGCTTGCCGACCGATACTCTGGGAGGCTTCACTGCTGGTCACAAACTTTCTTCGATGGTCGAGGTCGACGACTCGTCACGACAACTTTTGGTGAAGGGCATGCTTGTGGATAAAGTTATCGCTCTTGTTCTTGAAAGTGATGCTTTCAAGGAGATAGGCCAGCATCACGTATCTTCATACCTGGACCCGGCACACCTCCCTAAGTGGTATATTCAGATTGAACTTGTAGTCAATCAAGTCATGAAGACGCAGTGGGGAAGTGATGAAGAATACATTGGCGGGGGCAAACTCTGGGACGCATTAGCTCGGACCCTTATCATCGATCGCAACGACCCCGTCTTTAACTACATTCAAGATCGTCCTCAAGCTGTTTCTCCTGATGATCATGTCGCGCCGCCACATAGCTACTTTACTCGATTTCGGGCACATATGCTGAGCTCTCTCAAGCCTCCAGCGCAGCAAGAGTCGGGATCCTTTCCGCCACTGACAATCATGCCCTATGAATCAATGGAGTATCATTCTCGAGTTGCTGCAATCACATCTGATCGGTGCTTTTTCATTACGAGTCTCGGATATATAGGTCTTGGTCCTAAGGGCCTCAGGCCCAGCGACGTAATCTGTGTTCCTACTGGTGCCAGCGTGCCTTATATCCTTCGGCCGCTGAATCCTGCCTTCAATCTCTACTGGCAGGGTGCCGAACCAGCGAGGAATGCTTATGTACAACTTCCAAATGGAGAGGGCTTGCTACCTTATATACTGCGGAAAGAAGAGGAAACTTATTCTTTGATCGGGGAGTGCTATGCTCACGGGTTGATGAGAGGGGAAGTTTGGCATGCGAGAGGTATTTTCTTTGAAGATTTTAGCATCGTATAAGGTTTGTCAAATTTCGGACCTTAAATCAACTTGAAAATAACTTGAGGCTTCCCGCTCAACCTGAATTTTCCGATTGGCAACGTCTCAGCATTTCGTTCTATACATGGGCTGATGATCCTTCAATGACTTCCAGACCGATCGAGCCATATATCATCTCCGCAGAGCAATGTAACAACCAGGTATCGCAACCAAAACGGCCAGAAGACCAACGCCTAGCTCAACTCCCAATGCTATTTTGTTGCTCGTCGAGAGAAATCCTCTTCCATTTCCACTGCTCACAACAATTGCAGTCGCCCCGGGACCACTCAGAGAGCTTGTCGTAGGAGCATCTGGAGGTGCTGTCGTGAGGAACAAATGACTACTCGCACTCTCTTGACTGCTATATGTGGAAATGCTGACTGATGAAGAAGAAGGCCTGAGAATGTTGTGTTAGCGTATGGGCACCTTTCCAGAACCATGAGCCAAAGAGAGGCTGGATGTACCCAACTAGACAGACATATCTCCGCAAGCCGTTGCCCCTTGACAGCAGCCATTGCATTTCCGATATTTGCATGGGATAAATACACAGTCACGTACACTGTAGGACCATTCACATTTCCACTCCCCGTGGGAGGCATAATCGTCGTCGGAGGTGCGGTCGTGATTGCTGCCGCTAAAAGTCCCTTTGAAGTACAGTATCAGTTATACAATCCGACTGCGCTGGCGACATCGATCGAGACATCCCCAACCGTGCAAGCCGACTTGATGCAAGAAGACAAATATGAATTGGCAGGGGCTTGATTATCTCCACGGCAGTAGCAGTCGTTTGGGGCTCCGATTTCTTACTTACAGTATGCGTAGTAGCATCCGAGCTCCGCTGCCAGCTTGTCGACTCCACATCCCGAAGAACGATATGCGATGCAACCAGTCGCGCATGGCTTCATCAACAGAAATTGATCTGCTAGGTAGAGAGTCTGCCTAGCGGTGTTTTGGGCAGTCGTGACAGCGAACAAGAGAGAATAGAGCCCGATTGTATACTATGGTCTGTGGAACATAGCAATCTGGGCTCTAACGGCGACGATTAGGCCCGCAAATATGTAGTTGCGTGGAAAAGCTTTCTGTGGTTTCTGAAGTGAACGAAATCAATACTGATGGGTGAGTTCCGCGGGGCGGGAGGTTCATAAATCAAAAGTTCAAGCGCTGAGCTGGGCGGAGCGCAAATTGCAATCAATAAGCGACGAAGCCACTCGCCAGATCAAGGCTGTCACTGCTGATTTTGAGAGTCTACAATGCTTTATGCGAATAAGGCATTTGAGCTTGATCTGCTCCGAGGAGCTCTCATTGCTTCCAATTGTGGCTCTGATTTGTATCAATAGTACATTCCTTCCTGAGATCAAGTCCACGCAGTATCTTGCTTGGTTGCAGCTGTTTATTTCGTGCTGTCGGGCTGAATAGATTTCTTATTACTAGTGGCTGATGGAACGTTGTGTTCGTTGGCTGCCACTGGAAGACGGTACTCACACAGCCATCTAGTGGCGCACGGTCAACAGATCGCAACGATACGAGTACCTTGAAGAAGCATTACACGCATCAACTTGTGCATAACAAAGAGCAATGAAGTCAAATTGAGGATATAAGATATGATCTTCATCAGAAGTTGTTGAAGTGTTGTCAAGGACTTGGGTAGGAAAATACAGTAAGCGAGATCTTCGGACATCTCTCAAACTCTCCCCAGGTTACCAGTTAGTTTGGATGAAAATTGTAGTGACTTGAATAACTATTTCATCTGTATTTCAACCCGAGTATCAAGCGCAGGATCATTGTGCCCGCATTGATTGGCTATGCGATGTAGTTTGATGCACATGGATGCTTCAGTTCTCTGCACTACATGTAACTTACTAAGGACCGTGAATGCAATGTCAAGGTGGCAAACTCACGCAAAATTCATCCAAATATGCAAGTGAAGTACGCAGTAAATCGGAAATCATCGATTTTATGCTATCGGCAAACATGGAGAGATGCCACAATTAGCTGCTTGCTGGATGAATTAACTTAACCATTGTTTTTTCCTCGCCATTACAGCACACACACCCTTGAGGTTATGAATAGCAGCCTCAAAGCGATATAACCTAAATGGAAGGGACGAACACGAGCTACGGCCAGGATGGTTTTTCACCATCTTCGGGGCCCCGCAAAAATCCATGAGCATCATCAGCATTGACCTCTCTGGCCTGATGGCTGTGACATAATCGTTGCCTGTGACGATCGGGACCCAACAAGATAGATTGATAAATGAAGTTGCTACTTACTCTAGGAAATCACACTCTTCGAACTCAAGCATAATATAATGAACCATCTTCCCTCTGGTCCCATCTCGAATCAAGATTAACATGGCGCAACATGGAGTAAGCATTCCACAGCATCTTCGCCTCTGCTTTCACCCACCCTTGATATCCTGCATTGTCCTCTGCCATTCCTCCAGCTTCAAGATCCTCCTCGTCTGATTCGTTAGAGCGCTCCGAGTCTACGATGTCCCAGCATGTATCTATGAGCTTCACGAAGGCAGACATCTTCGACCACTCCTTAGGATCGCCTTGGAATTGGACAGAATCCAAAGGATCAGCGTCGGCGTGGAGCAGGGATTGAAATGCCTCTTCATCGATGACATACATGCTTTGAGAAGCAGCAGTTCTGTGGTCTGCTTAGGTCGAACCTCGTCCCACTCCCAAAAGTTCTTCCGAATGATTTCGAATGATGCCCCCTCGAGCTTTTCCTTGTCTTGAAAAACCTTGTTCTTAAATTTCGTGACGATTATTTGATTAGGACCTGGATCGAGTGAATTATCGTGCCTCATATCAGCCGACGCGAAAGCTACGTAGCCTTTAATCCTAGCTATGATGGGATCCCAATTTTCGTCGGATTCAGGAGTGTAGATTGTGCGGAAAATGGGAAATCCCCACGTGTAATCCGGTTTCGCAAGAGAATTCCTCTGGATAAACCGCCGCGAGGATGTGTTTTTCTCCTTCTCGGAGAGCTCATCTGCTTCTGCCATCTCTGAGAGTACTGGAAATGTCAAACATGCCTATGGCGCTACATGAGGGCCTCACCTTCTGACGTTGATGCGAGATGAATGATAAAGCAGCAACTGAGCACCTTGGACTTGTCCCTCGGACGTGGACAAGTTTGACGTAGTGCTGTACCTTTGTTGTACAATGTAGGAGAATGAAATCGCCTTCAAATTCTCTGACGTCGTTTGAAAAATGATGAACGAAAGGCCAGGACGCGAAAGATCCTGAGGTTAAGCGCCAAATTTATCAGGTGTGCATGATCCACTGGCACTACAAACAGCCCTGGTCGGGTACGTGCTCTACTTTGAGAATCGAATCTCGGATTCAGTGATCATTCAGAATGGCCGTCAGTTGAGAATTGTAACAACGAATGTAAAACTTAAGAGATAGGTGCTCATACAGCAGAGTCTCGTCAATTCCTGAGCTCCGTGTGTGAAACGTTATGTTTCTACAATTGATGTGAAATGGCTTATATGTAGAACACAAAGATCAACGAGTGTGCGTTGATGAAACTTGCTCGGGCACTCTTCAGGAACAGCTGCTGTTTCTTTGATTCTATTCACGCCACCTTCAAAAAAAAGGCCATCGAAAATCTCAGCTGTTCTCAGGATTTAAGAATAGGCCCGCAATCTTGCTGGCCAAAAACGGATAATGATACTGTCCAATCCAAGTTAGGATTTCAAACATCCCAGAATATAAGTCTTGGTACGTTCTGTCTAGGTCTGCCGTCTTACGCAGGTAAACGCCAAGCCTCAGGTATCAGTTAGGAAGCTGATGTGCCAGCATCACCATAATACGGCCGTAGGTTAGATTCTGTGACTTGTAATTTGCACAGATTGGGGGATCTCGTATTCGCATGAACCTCAAATGTATTGACATGACTAAGATGCCCCTTTTCATGAGCTTGGCTGTATGTTTCTCATCCTCAGCTGGGTTTGTCAGCAAGAGCGTAGCGAGCTAGGCGATTGACCTAAGTGCTGACAGTAGCCGAGTTTGAATACCTGAAGCCAAATGCATCGCTTGGAGGATCTAGCGAGATGTGTTCTAACAAATCAGATGTCATAGGTACAAAATAACTGCCGACAAGATCAAATGAGATAGTCCAGGTCCCATGCATCGCCTGCTTCGCTCAACAAACTCAGCCATACATCGCCCCTCCGGATCTGACGATAGATTCCTTGAAAAGTGGCAGGAATGGTCATTCTGAAAGGTTTTGGTGACTCCAACCATGTCTCCACGGAGATTGTCTTCTCAGCAAGGACTTATTTTCAGTAGCATGGAAATGTATATAAAGATTGCGGAATCTAGTTGCATTCAAAATATTTAGAAACCAACATCCACTTCTACAGAGCCTCTCAACAGCCCACAACATTTCCAAGCTCAATAAAGAGAATCCTCTCTGTACCGAAATATGCGATCAGCATCCATCCTATTCACTTACGGAGCCATTATCGCCAATTCCCTCACCATGGCACTCCCTCACCCCTCAGAGCAAGGATCACTCGTCAACGAGACGACAATGGATGTCGAGGAAGCAGGTATACACATGTTCAATTCCATTCTTAATTCTCTTACATTTGGGTTAACTCAGTATCAGGATCTAATTTGCAGGGAAATGACCTCCGCAAGCGTGCCAGCTGGACGGTGGGCGTTCAAAACATCAAGAACTCCGCATCCCTCGGTCGTGACTTCGCAGCCTCAGCCAGAAGCGGTGGATCGCTCTATGTGACTTTCGCCAACCAGCCAAACGGCAAGTCGCAAGCGCAACCATGGAATATGCTTTGGCAGGAAGGGATCTCGGACTGGTCGCAGTATCCGCTCTCCATTGATGGCAGTAATAACCAAGTGGACGGAGGTGTAGCTTCCGTGGTCCGCTCCACAGACCGTATGGAATCCTTCTTTGGACGAGGAAATGAAATCTACAGCTACTACTTTGTTGCTCAGAATGGGATCGGAAACTGGTTTAGCTCAGGTGAGAAGAAGGCAAAAGCAGCGGCTGCAGGCACCAGGTATGTTGCTATTCTTCTATGCAGTGTTCCCACGGAGGACATGCCACTTCAAATCCATGTTCTTGCTTGAACGACCGCTAACACAACATCCAGTATCTCAGCAGTATCTCGTGACCCTCGATCCATGGAAATCTTCTACGTTGGAAATAATGGAGACCTCCGACACTCCTATTCGAACGACGACGGCCAGAAATGGGTCATCGATCAACACCTATGGAATGGCCCTATCAATCCAATCAGTCTCACTAGTATTCCTTCAACCAGACTCGCCCAACTCGCTGTTTTCTGGACTAGACCAGATGGAGCTATCTGGGTAGCTTGGCTCACCGGATCAGGCTGGCAAGGCAAGCAACTTCTCGGCCCCGGATCCGCTCACCCTTCATCTCGACTTACTGCCATCACTCGCTCCGAACTTCGCATCAACGTCTTCTATGTCGGAAATGATAAGAAAGTTCATCAAATCTACTGGAAGAGTGAGACTCCTGGCACCTGGAACACGCCATCTGAGCCTATCTCGAACCTTGCTGCAACTCCTGGATCGCTGGGTGCTGTATCGATGAACTCCAATCATCAAGAAGTCTTCTTCTTAGGGTCAGACTCGAAGTTGAAGCATGCATATTGGACTGAGGCTCAGAATGTGTGGAAGAGCGAGGCGCTGCCCGGGGCGAACTCTCCTTGCCAATCGAGTGGATCTTTGGAGGTGGTCTCGCGTAGAGATGGAACTATGGAAGGCTGGTGCAAAGCCACCAGCAACAAGGACCTCGTCCATTTCTATTTCTATGCATAAATATACTCAGAGAGGACGATATAAATTGACTGAGCTTCAGCGGTGACACGGGACTTTGGAAAAGCGAGAACACGATTTTGAAGGCGATGTTAGAGGTTTGGAGAACGGGGTTCGAGACAACAGGAAGTGGTAATTTACAAAGACGCTCATTTAACATGTTTTAATTCTATAGAAATATTGCTTTTATATATAAGCTTTTCAACGTCGACCCTGTGACAAGTGACATTCGCATTCCTAATCGAGTTGAAAAATAGGGCAGAGTAAATACACCTCATTATGCTTCTACTGGTCAAGAAGCGAGAATTATATTGTGAGTTCGGTGTAACTTTCACCCTCATTACTCGGCACATAAATGCATCGCGTCGACAATTAGTTGTGCCTTCTCCTACTCTCCATAAATATGCAAAAATTCCAACGGTCTTTGTTGCCCTACTTTCACCGCATCAACCCCACCATTCTTCAACCACCTCTGCAATTTCACAAACGCCATCAACGAAGTATCCGCAACGTCCCAATACTCTAACGCGATGTACGAACTCGTGGTCTTCAGCATACTCTTCAGAAACCTACCATGTGCGGTGTCCTGCGCTGCAGGAATAGCTGCTAGAATGATGAACAAGAAGATGCCAGGGATTTGTTTCCATCGGGAGAGTTTGACTTGCCACATATTGGCCCAGAGATGATTCAGATCAGAAAGCGTGCAGGATTTTGCTAGGTTGGTGCGAGATACTATCGCTTTGCAGTAAATAAGGGAGGCGAGCCGGAGGCTTTTGTAGATGTAATCTTGCGAGAGGTTGTCTCTTAGGTCGGATCCGTCTGGAAGAGAGGATATTCGATTTTGGATCCATATTGATGTAGCTTCTAATTTCCTCGTCTCCTTTTCTGAGGCTTCGTGGTCAATTTGATTCAGTATCGCGAGCATAAGAAACCGCATATCATCAACTATCATGGTTGTTTGTGCGCTGATCTGAAGGTCGAGCTCGCTTTGGGTGGAGTGGGTGGGAGGTGGGATAAATGGTATGCTCATGTGAGGATGATACTCTATCGGTACTTCGATATCGTGGGGAAACGTCGGGTCGCCATTGTAAGAGCAAGCGATATGATAATCCATCCTAGAAAACAATCAGCAAAATGCTCCAGACATGGGTCCAAGGGAACTCGCAGTAAGATCATCCTCCTGGGGAAATCACTCATTCCCAAATTGTCTAATCCTCCTCGAAGTCTGACCATTTCTTTTAACCCCTTCATATGTGCTTGTATATTCTCGTAGTTGCTCCAGTACCATTCGTGGACCGCAAGATACAGCACTGCAGCGATGGCCTCTGTTGAAGTAGATGTCCCTTTGTGTGAAAGCATCTCGTTGAGCAGGCTTATGACTTTGCATTTGTACCTGAGTACAATCGCTGACTGACTTGGCGATATCTTCAAAGCTTCTGCTTGATAGCATGCTGCAGTGAAAATGCCAAAGTATGCTAGCAGAGGTGATTTGACTGACCATGGAACCCAATGGTCATTATAGTAGTTTGGGGTAGCATGCCCATCAATTGACACAACGTATTTCGTGATCAACTTGAGAACTGCCAAGTGAAGCAATCAGCCTTAAATGCATCGTCGTAGTATCCATTAACCACTTACAGGCTTGCAACAGCTCGGAACTTTGAACCGTAGGAGTGATACCCAAGAAATGCAGTGGGTCAACTGAGCTTATATTCATATCATGAGGAGAAGGGACAAAGTCATGGTGAGGCGATCGCTGATCCGGTGTACCAGAAGCGGATCTCCGATACAGAGACAGTCGATCGTAGGAGATGGAGGGAAGTTCGGTCCTCGTTTTATTGGACGAGCCAAGGAACGCCGCAGTGGATTTCAAAGGCCCAGCCAAGACACTTGATGATATTTGTGAGACCATGGAGGTCAAGAGCTCCTGGTATGCCTTTGGGCCAAACTGGTCAAGTGTTTCCACAGACACAGACAGGTGTCGATTGGTCGCATTATTTTCATCTCGTAGCCAAGCTGGGTCCAGATCATCTGAATGGCTAGCCGTAGATATGGAAGCCTCAGTCTTAATGCTATACTTTCGCTGATCTAAAGTACTTGCGGCTATGATTCCCGCATGTGGCTCGTTCGGATCGTTTGAAATCCCTTTTGGCGCTGTGGAGGTGTCTCTGTGTCGAATTAAAGGCGATACATAGACCGCACTCGAAGCAGGCTTACTTGATGTTTCTATATATGCATTCTGGTTGGGGATAGCGTCGAGCACAATGCCTACATGGCTGTTTCTGGTCGCACTGTCGACAAGTCAGTCCACCTGGCGCTGAACCTGCGCCGGAGAATCCCCAGATTTCCTCGCAACCGAGATCTGGGCTTGTCCCGATCGAGACAGTTCCGCACCTTCTGCTTCCTTTTATGGCACTCTCCACACGAGGTGCTTAATTTTAATCGCCCTTCAGAGAGTTTGGATCCCTTGTACTCGCGTGTTCGTCGGGTCTGCATATTGTCGGACATACAAAAGATCACCACGGCCAGATCTGCGACCTCATGCAGAATAGAAGGAAAAGCAGACTTTTTAATCTGGGGTGCAACGGCCCACAAGGAGCAAGGCAGAAGGGAAAGGCTGAGTCCTACAAATGCAGTCCTTCGGAATTAAGGCCTTAGTGACTCCTGGCTTGACTGCATACTTTCTTGGGGGAAGCTGTCATTCCATTGAGAAACGAAGCGAACTGCGCTAAAAAGAAAGGACTTTGCTCAGCCCTGGCGGGGTGGTCTTAAAGCGGCGGTTGAGTTTGAGATACAATGACTTGGCGATGATTATCTCGATCTTGTGAAAATCACGGACATCGTGGTGAGGTCAGGAAATTCAGTTACAGTTCGGTTAAGTATTCATCGTTTGTGCAGTTCCAGATTGCTGGTCATCATTTTATAAGAGATTATTCCATTGTCGCGGAGATTTGTTAAGTCTTGACCATTGCAGAGCTGATTCTATCTCCCCTTCTCCTGTCTTTCTCCTCGCTTGCCTTGCACAAATCCCGTATGTTTGTAGAGAGGTAATAGTTGATCCCCTCCCTCTGTGAAGCTGCGGGTACTCTTGTAATATTAGCTCGAGCTGCACTGAGATATAAAAAGCCAAATTCGCTGACCTACCGCCAAACAGCATCTACATTTCTGTATTGGTGTTCCCAATTAGTACGATATGCAACTAAGTGGAGACTTACTCGAGAAGTCTGACTACAAATGCCGGTACTTCCCATTTCATGCAAGAAATCTTATTGGTACCCAGATTGACTACCGGATTGTTCCCAGCTAGATGGTTCTCCAAAGCCGGTTTTCAATCGTTAGAGCGGCCAGGAATGTGGCTTGTGGCTGCTTCCAGGAGTTTCAGCTGCGCCTACAAGCTGGAGCGCGACAGCTACCCCTCCTTGATGACCCCTCACTCCATATCGCTGAGACTGATCTTGGCATGAAATGAAAAGCGGTGATAGCGTTGTACTTGTACCATGCGAGATAAACTTTCTTTTTGGAGCTGGATTTCAAAGTGGCCAGTGGTGAGTTTTTAATGGCCGAGTAGACATAAAGGTCATGGAGAGGCCATGACCAGTTAACAGCGCATTGAAATACCAACCTTGCAACTCATTACCGGCTACGGGGCACTCTCAATTGGGCTCCTGGACTGCCTTGAACGTTACTCCGAACAAATTGAGAACAAATTGATGTGTATGCATCCCATCGTGAGAAATATTTGGATCGAGAAGAGTCATACATATCTGGATAGAAAGAAAATTCCAGATAGCCAGAACCCAGTTCAATAGCAAATGCATATCCGAAAGCGAAGCAGAGTTATCTACGTTACAGAAAGTACACAAGCATACTATTGTAAGATGAGGCTTGACTTGAGTTATCGGTTTTAAGCCCAACCCTCCGTAATAACCTCCTCGAGGCTGGTCGGTTTGATGTCCGGGAAGATATCATTCAGATAAGCTCCTCTAGACGTAGAGAGATCGAAGTCCCCACTCTCGAACCAAATACCGAACGAAGCTAACAAGCCTTGCAGAGCCGGCTTCGGAAAGAATGGATAAAAGTGCACATGGCTTGGAAGTTCAGTGATCTCGCCCTTCTGCAATTTCTCAACTGGGTCGTAGGAAGTCTGGAATTTGGATCCTAGAACAGTGTCAGGCATAAAAGTATCATGAGTATATGGATGAAGCATACCAGTAACTTTCTCAGCAATCGCCAGAACCTCATTCCACGTCTTCTTATCACCTATGATTGTGCTCTCCTCGCTCCACTTCTCCAATCCCAAACTCGCAACAACGAATTTTCCCACATCTCCTGTTGTCGTGAAAGCAGCTGGCGTGTTTCCCGATCCTGGGATCCCGGCGACTTTATGTCCAATATCAAGGACTGCGACGAAAGGCTTCAGATAGCTCTTGGCTTTCGGCAGGCCGAAGTAGTCGGCGAAGTAGCCGTTGCTGAATAGTGTGTACTCAAGGTTGGTCTTTTTGAGTTCGGCAAGGGCGGCTACTTTGAATGCTACAAGTGGAAGTGCTGCTACGTGTCTGCCGCAAACGAAACCAAATAAGTAGTGGATCTCGCTGACTTTATTTCAGGGCAGGCCAGGAGCAGAACTCACTTCTCTTGGTATGGAATGCCAAACTCACTCGGTGCGAATCTCTTCACGGTTGAAGATGCAGCAGCGGCGTGAATGAGCCCAATCTGAGCATCGGAGTGCTCTTGAGACTGTAAGCTCAAGGCTGAGAGCACAGTGTGAATCTTATTCTCCTCGAGTACTTTCTTGGCTGATTCGAGGTCGGTGTAGTTGACTCCAATGATTTTCACTCCAATCTCTGCTGAAAGTTCTGGATTGTCCTGTTGAGTCTAAGTAAAGGTGCTCATAAGGTTGGACGACATTTGCCTTGATACCTTTCGGCTGAGGATGATGTACTCATGTGTCGCCTGCTGCTTCAATACCTCGATGATGGCACGTCCAACACCACCACTACCACCTGCGACTGCTACTTTGACCATATTTTATTTCGGAATATTGCTGAATGTTCGAAAGGCAATTCGTGAGAATCGTGGCTTAGTGATATGGATAGATCTGCAGATACTGCAAGATATATGCATTTCAGGGACAATCACCTTGCAGTGTAGAACATGTGCGTGATATGCATTGCCAATTCACGGATGATAAATCAAGTACCGCATTTGTCATTCACATGGATTCTTAAAAGAAGTTGCTTTATACTTTTGACTCGCACCGACATGAATCCCGCAGGTTTCCCGCGTCCACCCCGCGATTTTGTCCCCACAAATCTCCGCACCCACTCGGAACGGATCGAGAAGCCTTCCGGGAGCCGTATGGGTAAGAATTATGCTGCATAAGCGAGCATAACTATATATTGGAACAGTTTCCAACTAAGAGAATGATGCAAAGGTATATAATCAGTCAGGAACGGACTTTATCACTTACCGGCGAAGTCCGAGCGAATTGGGGAGTTCTTGATTCAAGAATCTCTAATCTTCCGTCTCCAACGGCCTTCAGGCAATGTTGTACCACTTCTGTTTGTGAAGGAAAACAGGAGGGAGGACCAAACCGACAGAGCAAGTGATCTCGACTAGAGTATGCGAAGCGGCAAAACCATAAATAGCAAAATTTTTGTGGCACCGCACCAGCACTATACATTGAGATAGGCGCCGTCAAGTGTCTTACATGATTGAGAAGAGCAAGCCAGAAGTTCTTATTGCGCTTACCAACTGAAACATGGTTCGGCTGCGCTTGATCATCCAATCTCTTGATGGAGAGACTCTGGTCCTCACTATCCCGGTAGTTCGCAATGATAGGAATGACCAGCTAGCTACGGATTGCGCCGAAAGGTCCCTGGGGAATTCTATTACCGATGAGACCGGAATTTCGAGGTGTCTTCAGATCCAAGAGAAGCGAGGGGTTAAATCAAGATCAGTGAATGTGCTAGCTACTATGTCAACTTCTTCGAAAGCATCGGTCGGCACTCTTTGAGGTCAGGGTTGGGATCATCCGTTTCTCTAGTCCTGATTTGAGCCTTCTCCGGCAGTCTACAGCCCTTCTGGATGTTATTTTGTTAGACTGATGACCCCAGTTGCAAAATATGACGACACTTCACATTTGGCAAAATGGTAGTATTGCTGGCCCTTGCTCAAAAGCGGGCACAATGCAGGAGCGATTCTGCGAAGTCTCAACTTACTAACTTACTCCGACACAGTCTCAGCAAGTCCAAGATATGATTCAGTGCTGCTTGAACAGCGGTCTTTATCGTGATTATAAGTAATTCATCGACAAGGACGTGTCGAGTACTCATATATGGTCGGATTTCGTGGCTACTCCAAAATTTTCTGATGCTGTTCTTGGACAGGTGATTGGCAGTCTTCAAATCAAGAATTCTCCTAAGCACTGGCACAAAATCTCCTCTTCATCGAGATTCCGCCGTGACTAATTTATGACATTTCATGCTTTCTGTTGAGCTGATCTGTCAAAAAAAAAAAACTCTGGTGCCCCTGTCTGCAGTAGAATATCGCCTCGTAAATCTGGCAGCACAGACACTTATCGGTCTCGCAGTAGACTCGACACCGAGACGTAAGGAAATACTCATGATTGATTATTTTTGGAGGTATTCGTCGTGGTATCTCGATCGAAATTCGAGATGAGGTGGGTACGTTGAGAGGAAGGATTGGGAGCCACGCTTTCGGAACTTCACACTCGCCGAATGAACATATGAGACGCCAAGTCATGAGGCAGAAGCAGGTCATTTGCTGAGTTTCGGTCATACGTATTTGGGGTATATATGGATTATTGATATGAAAATTAGAGTGGGGTCAGGTGCAAATTCTATTTGCGATATTAATCGTGCGGCCTCAAGCTGTCAAGGCAGAGAAAGAACTTCACGTAATACGGGCATGAATTGCTTCCTGAGTTTGTACACTATGAGAAACGTGCATTACGTTCAGCGTCATCGCACGGAATATGGTAGCCACAAAAAGAAACTGTCAATCTACAATCGTCCTATGGCACGAAGGAAGTGCCTAATTTCAGAGTTTGTTGACATTAAAGCGAGGAAGGCTTCTTAGCCGAACGGTAAAGGGACTCAAGCGAGAAGCCATGTTTAGCGTGTTCAACTTGAAGGCATCAGTAACGTATCTCTAGTCCAATCAACGCTACACTCCTGCAGAGATCAACAACTGCATTTCTTTCTATCCTTAACTATTTCAATTGTATGTCGACGGTCACTCTTAACAGTCTTTATGATAGTCAAATCGAGGCCACAGGAAGTGTGCATTCAGGTGATAAATCACGTTTGAGGGATGACCCGTGACGGCTGAGGGGAGCTTGAGTACTTCAGAAGATGGTGTTGCACGTACTGGGAAGCCAATACTTGTGCCTCAACATAGAGACATCACGCTGGTATCGAAGGCGAAGTACCAGGAATTGCGACTGGAACTGCATGGAATTGCTCACAAAGGTGAGAAAGGTACTTGTACCACTCCATCTGACGCATCAACAAAGTGAATTCAAATCATACAGATGAACCCTGGGCCACATCTCGTGAGACTAGCTCAATCATCTCCCAACACTGTCGTCGACGAGTCTCATTCTACCGCAAGCAACGGCACGACTTACTCCGAAAGCTGTGTCTGAACCACGGAATGCTGCAACAGCGGAATAAAACAGTCTGATGATTTCGGAGTGTACCTATGTATCGAACTACGTCTGGTTTATTCTCTCGAATGAATGCATTTTTCTCGCATACCGCGATATTTGTCTCGAAGAAAAGGAGACGAAAGCGTTGATCTATATTGTTGTCAGAGCCCCCTGCTTGTTTCGCGCGAGTCGCAAAAACACTAGTCTCGGGCCCTCGGTCTTCAGGTCGCCGCCATGCAGAAAGTCAGAAAGTCAAAATCACCGGTCTACGGGGATTACATATTTCCATACCGCGCCGAAAAGAGAACGCCGTGGTGGATACTTCGGAGTTTTATTTTGTGGATCACGCGTTGTCCATTCTCTTGAAATAGTCTCATTGATAGTGACAGGGGGAGAAATTCCGTTATATAAATAATTATCTTTCGGCCTTCCACGCCTCGGTACGCCGTGTCGGTATTGAAGACCGAGCTCCGTCTCTACACTCAAATACAGTACGGTTCGATGATTACAGTGAAATAAATCAGTCCAATAAGTTGAGGTTGAATTAAAGACCCAGAGATCTGCAACCTCGGGCAAACAGTATTTTCAGCCGTCTCCAAGGATTCGCAAGCTGAACGCGGAACGCTGGAACGCGCGAAGAAGCGAGCAAGAAGTGGAGCGTACAGGAACTAGAAGTTATGCGTGGACCGTCCATTCATGCATTTGGAGTCGAGCTGAAAGGAATGACGTCGAATGCCAATTCCAACTTGTTGATTTATATTTGAATCTGTTTCTATTTCTTCCTCTATTATATGGTCCTCCCTCCCTTACTTGTAACAACACTATTACTATTCTAGCGATTTTTCTTTGAACCAACCATACTCCAGACCAACGATTGCATCGCCTTTTGTTGATTGTCGTAACCGTTGAGACTATGGGGCGCCTCCTGTGGACAGATCCTTTCTGGAATGGAAAACGAAAGCCCTTCGTTATCGGCGTGGTAATGTCATCGTTGTCCGTCATTACGATGTTTGTCATGGTCATGTCCTATTTGTATGGCTCTATTTGGAAGAGTACGCACCGAGCGAGTAACTTGAATATCTTGGCAGTCGACTACGATGGAGGGGTCATTGGGAAGTCACTATCAACTGGGTACTCTGCTTTGAAAGGAGAAAAGTTTCCAACCTTACATTTCCGGCCTTCAGATGACTTTGCCACGGTGGATGATATCCGGAATGCGGTGTGTAGAGGAGATTACTGGGCAGCGATATTTGCCCAGGATGGCGCATCGGATCGTTTGGCGGCTGCTCTTGGAGGCGGACTTGCTGCTGCTAGGTATAATTCGAGCAATACTCTGACATATGTGGTGAGTCACAAGCATCGAAGAACGTATTGGTAATGTTGTAGCTCATAAATCACTTCATAGTTCAACGAAGCTCGCTACCCAACTATCCAATCGGGCTACATATCGTCGAACATGCAGACACTCATTGGAGCTGCCAGCTCCATATATGGATCCCTTAATGGTACTTCGGCTGCCAGATTCCTCAATACCGACGATTCAAATGCCACACTAGCACTCCTGAACCCAATTTCTGCATCCGCGATCAACATCATGCCCACAAGTCAAGGAACCAAAGTCCTCTACAACACCATCACTCTGGTCCTGCCCATAATTCAGCAATTCTTCTTCCTCATGGCACTTAATGGTATCTCGAATTCCTTCGGCATTTACGGATATCTCTCCAGTCTCCACGTTGGACTCATCAGGATGATCGTCGCGATCAGTTACACTTTCCTCGCCTCATTGACGCTAGCGGGATATATATGGGCGTTCAAGGAGAACTGGGGTGTATCGAGCGGTCAGTTTGCACTGACATGGATGGCGATGTGGCTATACATGCATGTCAACTTCCTGGTCCTCGATGCGGCAACGGCGTTCGTGCCCTTAGCATTCCTGACCTTCATCGTCTTGCCATGGGTTATCATCAATGTAACTTCCACCATCTTTCCTTTCGAGCTAAACCCGGGCTTTTACAAACTCGGGTACGCCCTTCCAGGTCATCAGATTGTCAGCATACTTTTCCAAATATGGTCTGGAGGATGTAATAATCAGCTCGCACGGGCTCTTCCTGTTCTATTTGCATGGGAAATCTTTGGCTGGATTGCTAGTGGATGGGGAGTAGTGTATCGGAATAAAGCAGCACGTGCTGAAGTTCTGAAGGAGGCAGAGGCGAAGCAAGCTCCTCAAGCTGCCTTAACTACCGAGGCGCAGAAATCCCGGGAAAAGCCTGCTCCGGAGCTGGGTACGTTGCGGCGAAAAATAGAGCGAAGGAACACTGGACCTCCAGGATTACCGATGCCATTTCAGGGGGTGTATACCTTAGTGGAGGATGGAGAAGAACTGGGGCTTGAAAATGTGAAGGACAAGCGAACTTAATAATACTCGTGTTGTACTGGTTATCAGCAATGGAGCCTTTGGGAAGTTTGGATCACTATATGTAATACCAAGATGTGGTAACAGATTATTTTGATAGTATCATACAGATCAAGGGTAGTCGTTCGCATGATATCCCATCGTTTCATTTATGTTTTCGGTGTTAAAATCGTAGGTCTTTCCACAACACCATTTTCGGGATCAGACATATAAAAAGATAATTTAAGCTGTGTGGCTTGAGGCCCTGGACATTAATCGTTTCTTGAACGATCCTGGTGGCATCAAAACTCACACTGCCATGATGTTGGCTGTACACCATTTGGAAGTGATCTGGAGCGTCGTATCAAATGCATTACAGGAGGCTCCTTACACTGCAAACGGTTGCTTTGCAGTCGAAGACCCCACATCTCTTATCTACAGTTCGTGTAGTCTTGCAGACCCCGATCTGGAATTTTTCTGTCGGGAACGCACAATTTCACTTGTTCACCCTTGAGATTCCTGAATATCGCACTGTATTCTCGCTACCTCTTATTAGACAAGTGTTCCAGAATGGCGCAAAGCGCCCAAAATCGACATATGCAGAATGGCCGAAGCTGCAAACTCACCTGAGTCACGGAGATGAACTCCTTGTAGATGCCATCTCGCTTCATCTTATCACGGACGAAATTCCCGACACCATCAAGGACAGCAATTACAGTTGTGATCTTACTGTCCCATGAAACGAAAGAAGAAGTAGCCGTGCCATCAATGCGAGCAGACTCGCTACTTCCATATGGATCTGTCGCTGCACATCAACATGTTTTACTGCAGAGTGAGGGGTCTCCATTATCTTGGAGCTGTGCTTACTCTGCATTTTCTTTCCATCAGCCATATTCTTCCACCACGCCATTCCCACAGCTTTATCGAAAAACACTGTGGGAAAAACACCATATGGTGTGATCACGTCGAGTTCTTGGTCTGTCTGGTTGGAAATTGACGGAATGCCGGCTGCGGAAATATAGCCTATAATTTCGCCGGTGATGGGATCGGTGGAGTTATTTACTGAGGCATATAGGCCTGGGACCTTGGTTACAACGGAGTTGCAGGTCCGTACTCGTTCAGCATTATAAAAGAGTCGTCTGTTGAATGTCAGCTTCCATTCGAAAGTTTCGTGATGGAAAAGGAACATACCTGACCAAGTCGACGTCGGTATACGGCATTTCAAGGATCTTCCATTGTTCATGACTTGAGAACCAGAATCCTTGGAATTCGGATCAGCTTGCTTTCTGTCTGTTAGACCATGTCAGACATACCTTTCTGTACGGTTATTGGTCCTATCCCTCCCATATTGTACTCAACACTCACGAGTTGTGGCCTCTTGACTTGCCAGAGAAGATTCTTGTCTCGTTGAGACAAACCGCCAAAGAAATAAAGCCACCAGGTGAATAGTTCGCCTTCATACGGATCGTTCAGTACTCCAGATCCTTCGCAGCTGTAGTTCTGGTGTGGGTCATTGACGTGTAGGGACTGGTTCAGTGTGGCTACTGCGCAAACTCTTCCACCACCGTCATAGAAGACCTGCTCAAATCTCAGTAAGAATCAGGTATGTCACTCGTCAAGACTCTAACCTTAGTGGCTGTTGATTTGGTATAATCAAGCCATGCCTGCCAACTCTTTGCAAGTGCTAGGCGCCGTCTATCGTGGCTCGTCTCCAGGACCTGCACAAGTCCATAAACGGCCCAGAGTAGTTCACTGTTGCCTAATCAGTTCCTTCTTGCAGTTTTCGGTAATCGATACATACCCATTATCCAGCGCCGGAACCCTATCAACCCAATCGTCCGTCGGTCGAATTTCCTTCTCATCTCCCAAAAACCAGGGAATGAAACCCCCAAATCCAGGAAAGCTCTCGTTAAACTTCAAATAATTTTTCAACTTCAGAGACATGATTTCAAACGCAATGTCCGATGCATTTTTTGGGTCATCCGGGGACAAGAATCTCGCTGCATCCTTCGACCCAGCCAACGCATGCGTGTACAGCATGATCTGTAACGATTCTTTGCTTGCAGCGCTGAAGGGATGTTTCTCTGTTGCAAGGCCTGTGGTGGGATCGATGAGAGTGCCATCGTAGGACATCCCGTTGAGGGTGTTGTAGCTAATGTTATTGGCGTGGAATTTGCCTTCCCAGTACAGGAAGGAGGAGATGAATGGATCAGGGTTCTTGAGGATTGAAGATTGCGTGTAGAGAGGGGAGAAACGGCATTTTGGATGTTGGGCTTGAGGATTTGCGAGGATTGCCGTGAAAAGGAGAGTCGCCGCGAGGAAGAGAGGAAAGTTTCTCGAGAACTGCATTTTGGAATATCAACAATCGATGTTTGTTTACATCTCCAAGTATGTCCAGGGTTCAAGTACTTATCATGATATATCTGACTGCAATTGGCTCTAGAATTTCACTTCTGCTCAAAACCTAAGCCAGAGAACCTAACAAACCTTACTTATACCAATGCCAATCATAAAGCCCAAAAATCATTGGCACAGCAAGCTTTTCGCCATTAAGACGATCTTCAGATGACGGCTCGGCAAGTGCGGGGTGCTTTTGCAGTTGCGGGGTTGGCAATCATTCCCGCATTCAGCATTTGGCGGGGTAAAGAACGATGTCAACACAACGCTATTTCCCAGTTCCTGAGTTCGGATTGACCGGAATTGGCTCCGTCTAGGAAGGACCAGCCGACTGCGGGATACTTCTGGTACTGTTTGAGTGGATTTTGAGTTGCATTTGCGTCATGGCGTAGGAGTTGGGTTCCGCAAAAGGGCCGGTTAGAAAGTCTTGTAAGAGTTCTCAGTGCTTGTAAGGACTCAGATGAAAGACTGATGATCTGACGTCTGTAAAATCTTCGCTCGCAAGTATCAAAGACCAGCTTGACAATTCCTGTATTTCTCGTTCTGCAGTACTCACTTCTCATCTTACATCTACACATACTAATGTTCCATCGAAAATTTGAGTCTTAAGAGACCGTCCTAAACATTTCACGTTCAAAAAATGCTGCTGCCACCATTCTTACTACTGCTGGTTTTGAAGCTTGTTGTTTCTCAAAATGTAACTTCGAACACTTCGGCCTCTGTCCCAATCACTCCACCAACACCTACCATAACTTCAAATGGCACCGCAGTTTCAAACCCTGTAGCGTTCACATCGGTAATGACCGTCAATGTCGAAGACCTCTGGAACCTCTTCGTCGGCCCCGTCTCTACCGCAGCAGTCAACACAACTGTCTCAGCCACACCAATTCCAACCCACGAGCTAATTCCACCTCCAGGATTATACTACGATCCGTTCCCCTCCGGCCAACAAATTCCCATGACAGGCAAAAACGAAAGTTGGAAATTTCCCGCGGGGTTTTGGTGGGGTGTCGCAAGTGCTGCGTATCAGGTGGAAGGCGCTGCGAAGGATGAAGGACGAGGACCGTCGATTTGGGATGTTCTACTACACCGTGTTACGGGCTACTCGGTAGCGAATGAAACAGGTGATGTTGCGAATAACCAGTATTACTTGTATAAACAAGGTATTACTGTCTCCAAGCTTCAAGGACACATGTACTAATTTTGCGTCAGACATTGCTCGTATTGCAGCACTTGGTGTAAAAACCTACTCGTTTTCACTCAGCTGGTCTAGAATCCTCCCATTCGGAAATGGACCTGTCAATGACTTGGCTCTTGCTCACTATGACGATGTCATTAACACGTGCATCGAATATGGTATTGAACCGGCGGTCACGCTCTACCATTGGGATTTGCCCCTCAACCTGCAGAACAGTTATGGTGGCTGGCTCGGAGGGCAGATTGTAGACGATTTTGTGAACTACGCCCAGGTTGTCTTTGAGCGATACGGGAACAAGGTGCCCCGCTGGTTTACCGTGAATGAGCCAATTGTGTTCTGGTACTAGGCATCCAGAGTCCTCCAATTTTTGCACTGCTAACCTGTTCAGTAACAACTATCCGTTACCAGACAACTATTTCACGAATACCACAATTCCCAAGAAACAGCAACCATATTGGTGCGGTCACCATGTCCTACTTGCACAAAGCAAAGCTTATCGATTGGGGAAGTCTATGGGTTTGAACGGAACCATCTCATTCAAAACTAACGGCGGATACAAGATCCCGCTTACGAACTCTAGCGAAGACGCCATTGCTGTACAGAGAGCTTGGGATTTTAACGAAGGATGGTTCGCTAAACCCGTGTTCCTTGACGGAGATTACCCTCAGTATTTGAAAGATTATGTCTCCGGATTCTTGCCTGAATTCACGGATGAGGAGAAGGCCATGATTAATGGAACGTCTGATGTCTTTGCTCATGACGCCTATACTTCGCAGTTCTATATGGGTAATTGTTCCAGGTCTTTTGGAGGGACTTGACTGACTGTTAGACCAGCTCCCGATTCCGGCATCGATGCCTGCACAAGCAACAGCAGCCACCCCCTCTACCCAACCTGTGCAAACACAACATACACCTACGCCTCCTCCTCAGGCGGCTGGAACATCGGCCCAGCAGCTGATCCCCTCTCACCCTGGCTACACAAAGCCACAGACTGGGTGCCCGCCTTCCTTCACTACATCCAGGACACCTGGAAACCCGCTGGCGGAATCGCCGTTACTGAATTCGGCTTTGCTGAACCATTTGAGCTACTGAAAACTATCAAAGCTGATATTCTGTTTGACCCGATCAGGAGTAGTTACTATCGCGATTATATGCAGGCGATCCTAATGGCGATTAGTGAGGGTGTGAATGTGGTCGGGGCACTGGCTTGGAGTATTGTTGATAATCTGGAATGGACGGCAGGGTACCAGGATAAGTTTGGTATTCAGTACGTGTTGAATTTTCCTACACTAAAATTTTGCAAAAGTGCTAATTTATTTTTCAGGTATGTTAATCTGACAACTCAAGAACGCAGCTACAAAGCCAGTTTCTTTGAGTTCGTTCATGCTTTTGAGGTTTATGGCACGGATCCTGTTGTTCCTCATTATGTCTCTACCTAGAAACACGATCAGAAATGCAATTTTTGGAGTCAAGACGAATCAAGACGAAAATTCAAGCAGCTCTTCTCAGCTTCTATACCTCATTCAGTTTTGGATTCTGAAATGACTCACGTGCTTGCGTAGATCTTTCACCCATTGGCTGCGCTACCGGATTAGGTACCGAACTATAAACAGGCTCCCATCTCAACATCAACTTCATCGATGCCAAGTACGAACTCCCTTCTCACATTTCAAAAACCTCAATTTCAATCATACATACTCAAGATTGCAAGTCCCCTCTCCACATCACTTCCCCTCTCCACTCAATAACCACACCCTCGAAATGCCATCACGCCCCCTTCCCTCCAACTTCCCCACACCTATCATCCCCCCATCTCTCCTCCACCACGCCATCAGCCCCTCCAAATGGCACGCCAATCACCCGCGGCTCACTCGCCTCTGCGTCGGTGCCCTAATATTCCGTCTCAACCCCCTCACCCAAACCCCACAAATCCTCCTCATCCAACGCGCCTCCACAGATTTCTTCCCCAACCTATGGGAAATCCCAGGCGGTAGCGTCGAAGCTACAGATTCTACGCTCCTTGATGCTGTGGTGCGGGAAGTCTGGGAGGAGACTGGGCTGCTTCTAAAGGGGTTTAAAGCTCAGGCATGGGATTTCAAGGTTGGGGAGAAGAGGGTGGTACGAGAGCTTGGGAGGGATGGGAGTGGGAAGGAGGTGGAGAGAGAGGTGGTGGTTGGAGCGGAGGCTGGAGAGGGAGAGGTGGAGTTTTTGGGTGGGAAGGGGGAGGTTTGGTGTAAGTTGAATTTTGTGGTTGATATTGGGGATGTCGGAGATCAGAAGGTAGTGCTTGATGAAGAGGAACATCAGGACTGGGGGTGGTTTGGGCGGCAGGATATTTTCGGGAATGGCGAGGTGGGAACGAGGATGAGAAGGGAATTCGTCAGTGAGCAGGCTCTGAGAATCGTGGAGAGAGGGTTTGAGTTGTTCGAGAAGGGGAATTTGTAAACAAGTTGCTTGCTTATGATGAAACCACCATATCGTTTATTCCCGAACCCATTGCAAGATCCTCGTCCAAATCTTAAAACCATCATGATCTACCCCCGCTTTCTCCACCAATATCTTCTTCCTCTCCCCATCAATACCCATATACGCTGGTGCATGCGCCAGCAACGTCCTCGCCAAGTCCGCATTCAACTCTGGATGTCCCTGGAACGTCAAAATCGTATTCTCCTCACTCAAAAAAACCTGATTCCCCCCAGCAAGAGCAATGAAGCCTTTAGCAGGTGTTTTGATTTCTCTAGCATGGAATTCATGAATATCGAGAACACCTGCTGAGGCGAAAGGGAACATCTTTCTTCCCTCATCTGTCAGAGATATTTGAGTGACGCCGATTTCAGCGGCGCCTTCCATATTCCCGACGCTTCCTCCAAAAGAGACGCATGTTGTTTGGTGGCCCCAGCATATCCCGACAATTTTCTGTTTGGGAAAGTCTTGTACCGTGGTGCGTAGGTAGTTCTGTAGCTTTAAGACCCAGGGATCTGAACCCATAGGATCAGCTGTCCCTCCGCTCAGGACGATCAAATCATATTTTGGGGGATCTGGATGGATCTGGGCTATTATAGGATCGTAGAAATCGATTGCTGGAGGGATGACATCGGAGTTGAGACTTGATGCGGATGCGATTGCGGTCTCGAATGAGGCTTTGATTCCGGCTGTGTTTGGTGATGCTAGGCCGTTGAGTAGTACTGCGATTTTGAGAGGAATTGTCATGGTGGTAGATGTCCTTCAAGCTGAAGCTGCAGTCTTGGGGGGAGCTGAATATAATTCATACTCTTCAAAGATGGCAAAGGCTTTCACAAATGTTCACAGCATTCGAAACATTCAAAGGTGGCATAGATGCTATCGCGACATGTGGTGAGGAGTGGGCGGCTGGCCGGCCAAAAGTGGGATTCCGTTCGGGACGGCTTGCAGCCATTCAGCTCAGCACGCGAATGGTGCCGTAAACTCCTTTATCACGACGATACCGATCCCTTGTTCGGATTTGGGACCTGCATACACATTTTCTGGCCGCTGTCATGGTTGAAATGCAAAGCAGAGGAAATGCACTTCTTTAGATATACTTCTGACCTGCTCTATTGACCATCGCGATCCACAAGTCTCGCCGCCTAGCTTATCAAACAAGCCTCGAAGCGAAGCGAAGCCTTGCCCGAAGTGGATACCAAATCCCAAGACACTGCCAAGCGTCTTATCAGTTGGAATAACCTGGAGCTTGATCCATTCAAAGTTCCTGACAGGTCTTCGCCCTCACTTGGCAATCTTGTAGGATGGGGATTGTGGAGCTGCGACAAGTCAAGTATCTCGACGACAAGGGGAATTGCACTTTGAGGCCTGTTCGCCAAGCCGCTTCACATCCAAAGGGAGGGTTGGTGGTACCCATGGGCGAGATAAGGATCATTAAATTTGTCGGAGAAGGTGATTGTAATAGAAGGCAAAGCGTAGGTGGGATGGATATAAAGAGGATGGACTCCCTCGTGTTCTCCGGGTGGTCTGTGAGGTAGATCTCTCTCCATTTGTTCCGGAAATTTCAAGAAAACTGCAGGAACAGACGCACAAATGAGCGCAGTAAGTTCAACGATTCCGAAGACCTTGAATGTTTGTGTCTTCGTACTGACTGCGATCAGCCTTCCTTCAACTCGTCCGAGCCGAAGGGCGGAGACACCCTCCTCGTCGATGTCAACGCTCAATATGTCGGTTTCGAATACCACTACACTTATATCATGTTCTGCGGCTTCATCGTGTGGCTCATCATTCCCGGCATCGGCCTTCTCTATGGCGGTTTGGCCCGCCGCAAGTCCGCTCTGACACTGCTGTTCCAGAGTTTAATGGTGGCAGCCGTCACGACCTTCCAATGGATGTTCTGGGGATACTCGTTGGCATATTCCAGAACGGCGGGACCTTTCATCGGAGATCTCAAAAACTTTGGAATGAAGAATGTCATGGCTGCTCCGTCGCCTGGAAGTGCTGTGTTGCCTGAGATTGTCTTTTGCTTGTATCAACTTTTGTTCTGGTAAGTCTCTCTGGCGAGCGAAGGACAAATCAAATACTTACAGCTATATAGTGCCTGTACAGTCCAAATCGTAATCGGTGGCGCTTTTGAGCGAGGTCGTATCGTCCCCTCCCTCATTTTCGCCTTCTTCTGGGCAACAATCGTCTACTGCCCGATCGCCTGCTGGACCTGGAATGCCAACGGCTGGCTTTATAATCTCCCCGCTCTCGACTTCGCAGGAGGTGGGCCAGTCCATATTGCATCCGGCTGGTCAGCGCTCGCCTACGCTTTCGTTCTCGGCAAGCGAACTGTCGCGGGAGAAGGCAAGAGCCACAGTCGTCCTCACAACACCACACTGGTCTTCCTCGGCACTGTCTTGATTTGGTTTGGATGGTTTGGATTCAACGGTGGAAGTGCCCTCAACGCTTCGGTCCGTGCTATGCTCGCTGGCTTCAACACCAATACCGCTGCCAGTTTTGGTATTCTTGGATGGACACTCGTCGATTACTTCAAGAACGGGAAGAAGTTCAGCATTGTCGGTGCTTGCGAAGGTGCAATTGCTGGTCTCGTTGGAATCACGCCCGCTGCTGGCTACGTCGGTGTTTGGCTTGCTGCTGTAATCGGTTTCGTCACTGCTGTTGTCTGCGCTCTTCTCCAGGACCTGAACTCTTGGCTCCATGTCGATGAAGGACTCGATGTGTTCAAACTCCATGGCATTGGAGGCATGGTTGGCAGTTTCTTGACCGGCATTTTCGCTTCCGAGACCATTTCCATGCTGGACGGTGCGACATCTGCTCCAGGTGGTATTGATGGCAATGGAATGCAGGTCGGGCGTCAATTCGCTGAGATCACTGCCATCTCTGCTTACTCCTTCATTGTGTCCGCTATCCTTCTGTACATCTTGAAGTTTATCCCCGGCATGCACTTGCGCGTCTCGGAGGAAGCTGAGCTGAACGGACTGGATCTCGATCAATTTTTTGAGGAGCAGATTGGTGATTGGAGTGCATTTGAGCAGAATCGCTTGCAGTTTGACATCAGCTCCCCAACGACGCCTCCTGTTCAGGAAGTTCCGGAAGCAATCGATGGTGTGCAAAAGAAGGCCTAAATGAAAAAAGTGAAATAATTCGAGGGGGGAGTAGAGTATTTTCAGAGAAAAACTGACTGAAGTTGATCACGAACCTACCAGATATGAGAACAATGCTGGCTATGACTTGCCTGTGATGAGTAGAAAATGTTTGCCAAGCTCACTATGGAGCAGTGAACGTGGGGTCAATCTCCCAGAGAAGCCCCGACTTCAAGAAATTATTTTTGCATTACCGTCGTCCCTCCCATCTACAGCTCCGTATGTCCCTCCGCTGGCGGCACTTGACTTCCCATCGGCTGAACCTTCCCTTGCGCAATATCCATGACGAAGCTCTCCACAGCCTTTGGCGTGATCTCATCCTCCTGAAAAGGGAAGACCTGTCCATACATGGGATTGAAAACAGCCAAAGCTGGGTCCGAATCTGGAGCTAGTCCTAAAGCTGGAAGCATGTGTCCATATTCAGAAATGTCGACAGTAACAAAGTTGAGATATTCTCTGTAGGTTTTGGCGAGGGGTTTGAGTGCGGCAATGTAGGCAGAGCGGTCCTGATCTGAGGAGGTGAAGTAATAGACTAGAGATTTGCCAGCCTGTTGGAGATTCATATCATCAGTACGATAAATCCTGAGGGGCAGTGTATTGTTCTCGAGACACTCGTACCTTCATAAAATTCATCTCGTTTCTTCGTGTAAACTCTCCGATCATCGGCGCAGTCGCCATTTCTACAAATCTCTCTAAAGCATCCAGCCCGGCTTGTCCAGAAAATACTGATTGCTCTCCTTCTGCGTCTCTATGGCATACGATACTTGGAAATTGCACTTTCCCGCTATTTGCAATCTTTGGGTCTGCAGCGATTCCGAACGTGAACTTGTCGGTATGTCGTTTTGCGAGAGCTGTGAATGTTGTCTTCAGATGACCTTCTTCTAGTGGAATATAAGCGATGAAAACAGCTTCATCGCTCGATTTGAATGTTGTGATGTTTGAACTGTCAACGAGGGATACGATCGGGAGTGTGGCTCTATTCATGAATTGTAGGATCCTGTCCTAGATATCAGTTCTGGCTCTTGACAAGGGGAGGAAAGTATCCATGCTCATACGAAGAAGCTTTTCGCGGCCCTCGATATCTCCGTCTTGCGCCATGGTTCTGGAATAATCGTATCGTTGGGTAGGATATGATATCGTGTTCTTTACACAGCCCGCTCTCGATCGTACAGTCGATACTGATGAGGGAACTCCGAGCCTGAACTGTTGCAGAAAGCCATTCAGACTCTAAGTTTTTACTTGGTTCGCTAAAGCGTTCAGATTAGACATCAGTATGAATCTGGCGTGGAAGAAAAATTCTCACGTCCATGGCTTCAGGGAGCCAAGCAAGTCAGCCAGATACTTAGGTTCAGTTCTACAAGGGATGTGAACTTACTGCAACAACTAGAACTGTTAGTACAATTACCGGCATTGGGACTATATCAACAGCTTCTACTTACATGCCACTAATGATTCTTCATTTTTCGAAGTAATGGATTCGAATTGATCTCTGTCGATATGATTCCATCCATGCGCTTCCCTTACTAATAGAATTTCCAATGCACAAATGAGAATGATTCTTGGTAACATTCTGTCTGGATGTCAATATTTCTACTGGGAATAGAGTAAAATCTCATGGAAAGAAGTGTCGTGTCGAATTTTGGTAATTGTTGGATGGAGAAAGCCGAAGAAAAAAGTACCCCGCGAGAGAAGCATGACTGAAGCCATTTTTGCTCAGCGCACCACAGGGGGAGCTTTACCCCTGAGCTTGACATTGCCGGGATGTCAGACGCCCAAACGCGGGGAGCTACCCCCTGTCAGCATCAATCCTGGGACATGTTTTGCTTCACATCCATTTTCTTCGTTTCAGGACCAGACCATGATGAGTTTTGACGTGCCAGCAAATGAGCTCCGGTAATCTGATTGGAAGAGGTCAGCCTGGGAGCAGTCTGATCGGACAGTTTGGTTGCAGGGGTTTTCAAGCTTTTCTGGGTAGATTGGCCTCCTGGAAATAATCGATAAGATCTTGTCCATAGATTTCGTGCTTCAAAATAATTCCATCGTCAGAACAAATTGTTTCCAAAGATGCCGCGATTATCCTACATATTGTCAGCCGTCGTTACTCTTGTTCTAAGCAGTGTTCAAGCAAGCCAGAAACCCCTCTCTGCAAATGCGTGTACTCACCCGCCATACAAAGTGCACATATTTTCGAAGAATCCTTTGGTCATTTACATTCCCAACTTCCTAACCATCGAGGAGCGTGAGCATCTTCAAGAAATCACGTAAAATCAGCACTGCTCGTCTCTAAGAGCCAGACACTGACAGATACTTAGCAAAGGGACATTCACAAACTCGGCAGTCGCGGACGAGTCTGGAGAACAGGGCCTTCGCCAGACCCGAACATCACAGTCAACCAGCGTCATTCGTGACTCTATCGTCCGCTGTATCGAAACTCGAGCCCTCGAATTTCAAGGCTTCGACACACCTCGATCACATCTCGAACCGCTCCAACTTGTCCAATATGGCAATGGCGAGAACTATCACCTACATACCGATTGGTTCGAAGCATCATCTCGAATGACTCCTGAAGTTGGTGGAAATCGCCTCTCGTCATTCTTCGTATATGTTGCAGCGAGTAATCTCACAGGCGGTGGAACAAACTTTCCGATCCTAAATGCGCCCTATGACGAGCGGTGGTGTGAATTTGTGGATTGTGACGAGCCGTGGGAGAATGGAGTGACCTTCAGACCCGTTCCTGGGAATGCAGTGTTCTGGCAGAACCTGCATGAGGATGGCAGTGGAGATCCAGCAACTATTCATGCTGGTCTACCTGTGACGAGTGGGTCGAAATTGGGAATGAATATATGGACTCGTCAGGGACCATTAGACGAGAAGTTTAGAGGATTTGATGAGTATGATAATAATGAATAATAGGACGTGAAGGTTACTTAGCAGAGTAAAGATAATGCGACCAATCTTTGGCGGTACGGTACCCGAGTGAGCTGCTATTTCTCAATCGTGAAATACCTCCACAATCATTCAGTGGCATATACACCATGTTGAAAAGAAGAAGCTTAGGAGGGGCGATATCCCAAAGCAGACTAGTGCGGGGAATTCATCAACCCCACTATGTTCCCAACAGCCCACAAGAACCAACAGCACAACGACTCAAATGACAACAAAATTGGACTCGAGCTTAGAAGAAGGTGGTTGACAGAGAATGGCTCTCAGTCTGGGCGATCTACCTAATGAGATTTTGAGGAAGATCTTTCACAGGAATCGTCTCTCCAACAATGACATGTGTTCCGTGGCACGCACATGCAAGCACTTCAGCGAAGTCAGCAGCCCGCTCATCTACTCGAACGTCAAGGTCAGACGTTTCTTTAACGACGAGAGACCATTTGGCCTCGTCCAGACCCTCAAGGATAACCCAAGCCGAGCAGATTTGATTCTGAAGCTTAGTTTTTCATGGGCCGATAATGGGAGGACATTCCGTGAGGACCAAGAGAGTACTGTGCAGTTCCTACTTCGACGAGCAACTCGACTGCGCACTTTGAAAATGAAAGTTACTGCTTCAAAGAATTATCCCATGCCATTTCCGGTCGTCAGTGATGCTTTTCTAGACGTCAATCCTATGACAGACCTTTGGCGAGTCGAGATATCATGTGTCAATATCGCGGTGAGTAAATACCGAGAACATCTGAGCTGGGCTCCATAGAAGCTGCAACCGAGGTATCAAACAATACTGATCTATTGCAGTGGAGTACCATGGGCAGAATATTCCTTCTCCCAAAAATTAGTGCAGTCTTCTTTATGCCAATGGATGCAGACCCAAATAGAATCGAAGACCGGCTGCCACAGAGACCAGCAGGCAAGAATTCCAAGATCCGCTATCTTGCTCTCGAAGGTCATCCCAAATGTGTAGCCTCGGTACATGAGTTGCTGCAATGGAGCAGCAACTTGGGAGCCCTTCTCTTCGACTTTGGCGAATGGGACGATTCAGAACCTCATGTCCCAAAAACATTACAACAATTTCTTGCTCCGGTTGCTCACACGGTGTTCTATCTAGATCTACAAGGCCGTCATACCGATGACTTCCATTGTGCACTCGTCAACTTCCATGATTTCCCTGCTCTGAAGACTTTGGAGATCAGTCGAGCACTCCTCTTTCTGACCATATTTGAAGGGGGTGGGGTGCATGTTGTGGAGCCTTCCCGTCGCAATGGCCTCTACTTACGATTACCTCGGAAACTTGAAGAGCTGACGGTAAGTCTACTAGGCTCGTAGTCAATGAATTGCTCATCTGAATAGCCAACAGATTTTCTTCGACTTCGGATCAGCCATACTGGATCGCAAATACCATTCCGGAAGTCACAACTTCGTCGACGAAGAGTACGACTGGATCGAAGAGCTTGCGACGTACAAACCCGACTACTTGCCGAATCTTACGCGAGTAAAGTTAACGGAACATTCTGATGCAGATCCGGGATCGCACAATGTGCTGAAACTTCAGCCATGGGATCCTCCTCAAGCTTTGAAGAAGTTATTCCAAGAACGGGAGATCGAGCTCACGGTGTTAATCAGATCCTATTCTGTGTGGAGAAATGGGCAGATGGATGTCACTGGCGCTAGGAATATTGTGAATCCTAGCCCACGACGTTTGCTGGAAGTAGAGGAGCTAGATATTAGTATCACTTAAAACAGAGTTCGGCCCGGAAGTTTCTAGTCAACGAGGCATCAAAGTAGCTTCGAATGCGGATATTTACCTCAAGCCATATGGCATGACGGTAACGTAGACTTCATCCTCACTTGGTGGCCTTGTAGGATACGTACGCTGCGCCGCTTGACTGGTCAGTCACTGATTGGACAACGCCAGTTGCTTATGTATCAACATCTCAACACTTTCAAAATGACAACGACAGACAAGAATAATTCAACCCACCGGCCATATACTTACCACCATGCCATCTTCCAATACAGAAGGAACTGTCCCTTTCAAGGGGTTCCAGCAACTCAGCCGAACCATTTCCCTTCACCGCCCATCTAACCCCACCGGCAAAGCTGGCCCACCCGCTTCCTCATCCCCTGATCTCATCATTCTCACTCCATGGCTCTCAGCCTAAACTCGCCATATCGCCAAATACACAGATGCGTATCAATCTCTCTTTCCCAATGCATCAATCCTCGTCATCTGCACCACAGCCGCAGACATGGTCTACCGACCCTACAGTTCCCAACAAGACGACCTCAAGATGATCTTGCCTCTGTTACAAATTAACACGGCTGGCAGAGAGACAGATATTCTACTTCACATATTCAGCAACGCCGGCGCTCACAAGGCCTGTCAACTCGCAAGAACATATCGAGCCCAAACCCACAAAGCCTTCAAGTGCGGGGTAATGGTCTTTGACAGCACGCCTGGCGTTGCGACATATTCTCGTATTGTCGACGCCATGACTGTTGGCTTGCCAGCATTCCCAATATTTCGACAATTACTGGCTTGTATGGTGCAATTCCTGGTTGGGTTGACTTGGCTGCAGAGTTATTTTTCGGGAGGCGCGAATTTGGTTGAGAGGGCGAGGATGGATCTGAATGACCCGACTCTATTTAAGTCAAGGAGAGGGAGACTGTATTTGTATAGTACAGGAGATCGGATGGTTGGCTGGGAGGACGTTGAGAGGCATGCACTGGAAGCTGAGAAGAATGGAGAGTGTGTGAGGAGAGAGAGATGGATTGGGACTCCGCATGTGGGACACATGGCTACGGATGGAGAGAGGTATTGGGGAGCTGTGGGACGATTATGGGACGCAGTCTAGGTTGATCTATCGCTCAAACAGGTTCGCATACCAAACATTTTTGGAAGAACTTGTTATCACGTTTCAATCTTAGTACCTCGGAAGCATCTCACCATTTGTCAGCGCAATACCTCAGAGTTTATTGCAGTCGTATGAATAGGGCTTCTACAGCACCCGAGGATTGAACGAAGTACTATACCCTTCCAGCAAGCATCCTCGCCTCTTTTACCGCTACATGAGTGACCCGTCTTGATGGTGACATGAACCTTCAAATGAGGATAAATTTTATTCTCTGCAAGAAAAGATGGAAACCGAGTAGAAAAATATCCATCCAAAGAATCCGCAGTGTCTAAATCTTTCGCGATGTGGAGACAAGTACTGCGTTGGATGAGAAGATACTTGAATAGAGGTAATTATGTCTTTAAAGCTTAACGCGAAATGGATGTATACTTGACTGTGAGTACCATTCTTCTCTCTCCCATAAGGATGGTCCGGACTTGACAGTAGTGGCACAGGAATGGCCCGAAGATCTTGATAATTGTGGCGTCGATCTATTACAATATGGCAAAGCCGAAACTACTCATTAGAAAACAGGTCACTGGGGTCACGAATGCTCATGTACAGCAAGCAATCAGGTGGCGGACAACATGACTCAAGGTTTATGCCAGAAGCAGCATGTTTCATACTGGAATTTTCGTCTAGCTTTTCCGACGGATGTTCTTTCCCAAATCTACAGAAGAACGTTCACGGTCACGTTTACATACGGACCTCAGCCTGAAGATTGGATCTTGGCAATCTATACACCATGCAGAGCTCATTCAGGGAAATCTCGGAATATGGTCAATGGCGATCGACATGAAATGTCTTCCCTCTATGAACCGTCCGATGAGGACGATGAATGGACGGTTGACGAGCTGCCAGGGGATGAAATATTGGACGACGACTTCTCAGAGGGCAAGGAGGAAGAATTAGACAAGGAGCCAGCCGCGCGACCAGTTTCCGGATCGTGGAGTGAAGACTTTGAGTCTTGAAGGATTGTACTCGCTGAAGCCGCCCGCAGCACAAATGGAAAGCACCGATCAATCATTACCATTCTTATTCGTACCTAATAACACAATGGGTCAAAGTACATATTTATAAGAGCCAAGCACCTCCACCTGCTCAAGACGACATCTTCTCGGTCGACCCCGATGTCTCACCTTCCCTATCCTTAGCGATCTGCTGCTCCACAGCGGCTCTCGCTTCCGGGCTCTCTTCCAAAATTTCGTCGATAGTCCTCACAGGTCCGGTGAAGAAGGTCTTGCCACCATATTTCGGGAACCAAAAGTACACCACACAAAATACCAGCACGAACCCCAACACCGCGACGGCATAATTCATCTCCTGGGCATTAGGGCTAGGATAGATAGGGAACAGGAGCAAGATGAAGATGAAGGTCATCCAAGCGACAGAATATACAGCGGAGATGTACGAGATGGTATTGCCCATGTAGAACACGCCGGGGGTGAAGTGGCCGAAACAGAGTCGAGAAACCAGCGGCATGCAGTAAGCGAAGTACAGGCCCATGATGGCGAGATTGAAGATCGAGTTGATAGCGATGGTGTTGACGAGCATGAGGAGTCCTTCGAGGAGAGTACACACGGCGACGAAGCCAACGGCACGTGCAGGTGTTTTGTTTGCGGAGAGCTTGCGGAGGAATCCTGAGAAGGGGAGGCCGTGATCTGTTTTCTTTTAGTCTCGTTGCCTGGATCTGCGAATTGTATATTTTCTTACCTCTGGCAAATGCAAACGTCTCTCTTGAAGCAGCAACCATCAATATCGAGCAGTTACAAATAGAGCTGAACCACAAGAAGACTAGCAGCGCGATACTTCCATTCTTTCCGAGACTGTTGAATGCAATCTGCGCGAATGGCTGACCGAGAGGAGATTCGACGAGATCGATAACGCCAGTTCCCATGCAGAATGCGATTGTGATGATAACTGCCCAGCCAGTAACGGTTGCCACGACCAATGAGGAGATCATGGCGAATGGAACGGCCTTGGCAGCATTGCTTGCCTCCTCTGCGATAGTTGCACTACTCTCGAATCCAGAGACAACCCACACAGGTGTCAGGAAACTTAACATGAATGCCCTATTCGCAACAAGATTTCAGTAACTGCATAACTACAATCCGGATTTTCCAAGACGTACCATCCATTATTGGGCCAAAAACCCGTGTTCTCAAAATCAGCGAAGACGAAATGAGCACTGTTTTTGTACTCGCTTGGTGTTTTGGCTGCCAGAGCGATGATGAGCGAAAGCAACATCGCTAGTTGCACGAAGATGTAGAAAGCGTTGAGTTTTGAAAGGAGCGCGGATGACACGCAAGTCATGCAGAAAGTGAGGAGAGTCGTGGCGGCGAACATGCCATAATTGTGATATTTTGTCGCGAACCATGTCCCATCACTACCAATCGAGCATGTGGCTCCCAAGATCAGAGTTGCGGCGTAGATGGTTGAAGCGTAGATAGACATATATCCAAGGACGTTCATATATCCAGCCAACCAGCACATAAAGGCTCTTTGGCGTGGAGGAGTAAGTCGTGCAACCCACTACCAGACTTGATGTCAGCAACTGTTCTTCGCAATGTGCATGCTGGAAAATAAGTAAGTCTCACGTAATAGAGTCCACCAGATGTCGGCATAGAGCTCCCCAGTTCTCCCAAACTTGCAGCGACGGGTATCAAGAGCAGACAGCCGGCTAAATACGTCCAGACCATTCCCACACTTCCAGCACTACCCAAGGAGAAGATGATTGACTCTGCGATTGCTGGGGCAATTCCCATTGCTCCAAAACTTTGACCGAAGACCGTGAGGTAGGAGAACTCGCGCTTGAGTTCTGCTCTGTATCCCAAAGAGGCGAGAAGTTGGTCGTCTGCGGAGATCATTGCCGTGCTGCCTTCTTCCATTCCCAGAACAGCGTGCGCCTTCTTGACTTTATCTTCGCGTGTGATGGAGCCTTCTGGGCTGCCATCTTCGTAGCTGGGCTGTGGAGCCATTATTAGGATTTCGAATTCTGCCAAAGCTTGTCCTGAATTATCCGGAGACTTTCAGATATCTCAAATACAAGAAGCCGCTGCTAAGGAAGGACGTTCAATGGCAGGTCCAAGGCGTGGGGAAGCAGACATTCTTATTCCAGGACACGCCCTGTCTATCTACCATCACCCGCATTGATGGCTTGCTCGCTCCGATAAGCAAAGACAAATTGCAGACCAGGGTGCAACTTCTAGCATGTCATGACCTGTCTTCTCTGCATGAGTCTGCCGCTTAGGGTCCTCTTACTTGAGATGTCTAAATTGCTGCTCAGCCAACCAGCATACCCGGGCAGTCAGCCCATCAAATGATGATGCCGGGTCCTTGGTAATTGTTCGATGCCATGACAAAAATGCTGCAATAGGGCCAAGATAAGCGATTCTCGGGGAGCTTGGATGAAGCTTGTCACTGGACGGCTGGGCCCGATAAGAACTTGTTCAGGGGTACGAACGGGCTACCGACCGCTGATAACAAAAGTAATCTCCTGAAAAGTATAACCTAAGAGATCTGAATAACAACTTTCTAATACGAAACTCGAGAAGACGTAAGAAACAAATCAAAAGGCATTCGCTATGATATAACGTATTACTCTCCATCCCCTCAAAGAAGCATTGTAAGGCGGATACTGCGACGGGAAGACTCAATGCACGGAAGAAAAAAGCAAGCAACGTGGAGATTTGACGCGCTGGATCTGCCCTTGACAAGAAACTATTCTGTAAAAAATTGCACCTTGAGCTTCTGGTGCCACGCGGTGGCATGCAGCTGCGATTCGCCTGATAAGGTTGGCAAAGCCTTCATTCGACTCCTCGTGAGTTGGTGCTACCCGCGCTGCATGAGCGAATGCGAGAGTGCCGAGGAGCACTCAAAGCGTGACTCGGTCGACGCGACGGCGTCGGAAGGGTCTCCGAATCTTGGGGTGGGAGATGGTCATTGACTCCAAAGTCCAAAGACCCTGTGTCCTCATCTCGATCTCAACATATCGAATTTTGATACGCTTCCTATCGCCAAGTGGCCAGCAATGGGATTGTCTCGTTCGGAGAGTAACAAGACGCCGAGAACCATTGGCCATCGTTGGCATTGAGGGAATTCATCGTCCACCGGTTCTTGGTGGTAAGAATTCGGCAGCATGGCGCGGAGACCAATCAACTCAAACGCGAAGGCACGTTTCTCGACTACCGATCTGGAAATCTGAATTTGCACGAGAGAACAGAATTGAGGATAAATGTAAAAGGGGAACAAAAGAGACATGGTACAAAGAGGTGGGAATGCCAGGCTTTTAAAGCGGAAAGGGATCGGTAAGGCATTTTCTATGTGTCAACGAAATTGAGAAGCTAACTTCATGACGACTTGAACGATGGAAGGGTTGAATGTGGCTGCTTCATGACTTTATATACTGCTCGCAGAGAAATGCTTTCGGATATCAAGTTTCGGGAGGTATGCAAGTTGATTATTCCTCGTCAAAGGGAATCAAAACATTGGCTCTCATACTGCCGGTTTGGGAAGGTGTATCAAGTGTCACGTGAGAATGGCCGATGTAGATTTTCTTGTTGAGCAGTTTGCCTTCCCACTTTCTCCCAGCTCTTCTATTTGCTGGTATTATTTTTTTACTTCAGTTATAATACTGATATGCCTCCAAGCGACGATGATGATCTTCATCGTGCCACGTTTTGATGTTGCCATCGATTCCCTTTCTACATTGAGGTCGGTCAGTGGTCGCCAACATCTCTTCAAAGCTTTCATGGCATAGATCTTTACAATTTTACCTCTCGAAGCTTGGGTGAGGAACAGGATCTCAAAATCCGAAATGTTGTTCATTTAAATAGCAGGGGAAATGGAATGACTTGCTTCATTGGCTTAGGCGAGCCCGAGTCGGTATGCCTCACGACTCGCAATGCATTTAAACTTCATCCGATCTCCATCTGAAATAAAATCAATCTATCTGATCTTTTACGATTCGGAACTTTGAACGACATAGCGCTGAATTAAAGTTTGAAGGTCTTGGTACAAGACTCTACGCCTTCCGTGTTGACGCCGTGTCTCCTCTCCCGTTCTTGATCGCTGCTGTCTTCCGCCACAATAACATTGGCACAACATTTCGAATTGAAGATCATAAGTATGTTGCCCAAGACGAGATACGGAAGGGTGACAGATGGGGAGTCGGGTGCAATTTTGGAGAGCAAAAGTCAGATGCCCTTGGTGCAGTCACTATTCAGGATTCGGACGGCGTTCTTTGTTGTCTTGGCGGTGTACAGCATCACTGCTGTGGCATCGTTCAGCTATGAGAACAAGCCAGAATCTGGAAACACGCAGTCTGCTGTCGAATTCGCTGCTGGATTACCGCACGGTATTGTGAATACGTACCTTTTCATGTTGCAATGACTGACCATTGTAGTGCCGGTTGATCGAGCTGTTCTATTCGACGCCGATGCTTCCTACGCAGCTTATATGAACGGAATCGACGATCCGTGGACGAAGAAATTGTTACCACGTATATTTTACCCGAATTGTTCTCAGTACAAATGTCATAACTAAGTCACATTTGTAGCTGGGAGGGGCTTCATCAAAGTTCCCACCAAGGCCAGTCAGCCAGATGGAAGTACGAAAGTAGAAGCCAAGCCGTTCTGTATCTCCATGTTCCACCAGCTTCACTGCATTGTGAGCTCCCTGATCCGATAACCATTCCTAAGCCACCAAAATTCAGCAAGCTTACTAAACGATTCATCTAGGCTGGCTTGAAATGGATCTTCGAAAACGAGGACAACAGCGCAGTCAACAAATCATCGGAAGCGTACATCATGAAGAAAAGGCACATGGCACATTGCTTCGACTTCCTGCGGCAGGCCGTGATGTGCGCCGGAGATATGACATTAGAGCAGGTCGATGAAGAAGGAACAGATGGCTGGAATGTCACGCATACGTGCAGGGACTTCAAGACAATTTACGATTTTGCTGCGGAGAGGAGACTGACGAATCTGACTGGGATTCTGTAGAGAGTTGAGATTTTGTCTGCCGTAGTCGTGCAACTCGAGCATTTATCTTCCCTGGTTTTTGAACCATCCTTGTTTGTTCATTCTTGAATCTTTCCCGGCTAAGTAGAAAGCAAGCAGTTCCCAGTCTTCCTTCCCAAGACTGCGACAGCTCCCTCGTTGTACACCACACCGCCTCGACTTTGTTCCCGCAGCTCCTTCACCGAAAATTGGTTGTCTATATCATACTCATGTAACACGACATCTGAAGGGATGTTTCTGTCTGCATCGAAGAGCCATGTCCTTAGTATTCATCATCAATCTTGGGTACGAGGGGGAATTGCACGGGTCTTGGCACCCAGTCCCGTTTCCTAGCTCTGCGATCTTCATTCTTTCGGTGCTGGGAATTCCAGGATGCGGCATGTGTCCCAATGCATTCTCCAAAGCAAACGCCGAGCGTCCGATCTGCAAGTCGTCAGCTCAAAGATCGAGCCCTTCACTCCAGTCAGCTGCCATAACAAATTCAACACATCCCTTACCAGGATATAGGCATCTCCCTGTTTCTAAAAATCATTTTGATAGCAGTTAGAATTGCCATGCCGCCCCAAAGGAAAGCAAATGACGGACGGCGGCATCGACAAATTCAGACAAGCCAAACGCTGAGGGCCATATGAAAAGGAATTATTGCCTTGCCGACTCAAAGCGAACATTGGACGGCTCAAGATGCGCCATTTCAGCCCCCAACGCCATCTATGCGGAGATATCCCTATCAATCTTAACAAACCTATATGCCGTGTTGCTCGCACCATAAGGTGCGATCTCCTCAAGAGAGTGGCTTGTTCGCTATCTTGACCGCCATTCCAATATTTATCCAAGTGAGCATTCAACTGCGCGATTCTGAAGCAAGACATAAGACACGACATTGACATGACATTGCAGATCTCTGTATTATGGAACAACGCTAGTAAAAGTCACTGACCTCGCCAACGGTAATTGACGAACTGCGCGGTAACCCGTCCCGTCTCAACTTCCCAGACACTGGACACGGGAAGGAATCAGTACGATCTGAGTCCCGACATCGGATTACTTCCGACTCTGAGTCCGAAACATGCAGCCTGGGCACGATAGAGTTTAGACAGATCGCTCTCGCTTACACAGACATCGAGGAAGATGGGGACTTGATCCTGGAACCAGCAGATTTCATAAATAAAACAATTTCAGAAGGCATAATTAAGAAAGTCTATGAAGCGAATTGAAGTACTGTGACAAAAAAAACAAAATGTAGCGCTACAAGCAAAAACGAAAAACTCCAGTCACATGCGCTGTCATCTTCGTCCCAGGTGCGGGGTAATTGAATCCATACCATCAATGGTGGTGCGAGCTGACCGTCAACACCAATAACCTTACTTCCACGTCTAGTTCCTCATGCCTTGTGCACCACTACCGTGCCACTAATAGTGACACCTTTACGACGCTATCCAACCTTCTTTCCTAGAATGAAGACCATCCCATAATATAACCTTGTCTCCAGTCAGACTGCCTCCGACATCTTGCATATGTCGCTCCTTAAGGCTGCCTGCATCAGCGCCACGATCATCGACCTTCCCACCCAAAAACAAAAATAGATCAAAAAGAAAATCCCCGACTCGTCGAACCATCATAACGGAATCCCGATATCATCGCCTCGGCGGTGTGTGATCTTCTGGATCTGGCTCGACATAGTAGTAATCTGAGCCTGACCCTACAAAGGCAGTCGGATCCCCGTTTGTAGAAAGCCAGTCGCTACGCTGCTGGTCTGTCATCGGATAATATCCAGCCTGGCCCTGGGACGACCCCGCGACGTTGTAATTCGTTTGGTCGTGGTAGTAGCCACCGTCCACTGTGTAGCTACCCGATGTCGCGACATATTGAGTGTTCGCTGTTGAACCTTCGCCGTGATATTGCCGATAGTCGGCCCTGATTGTAGCAGCCGCATAGTAACCATGAGATGTGTAGTATCCGTCTGACGTTGAGGTTACGGGTGTATCGCTGACATTAGACTGGGGTGTTTGCATGTAAGCAGGGCCCGAGACAGCACTCCCGCTGCCTCGACCACTGTCCTGCTGTGAAACATGGTTATCCCGCATGTCGATGACACGGTCAGTGGGTGGTGGTGAGCTGTACATGCATCAGTTTATATTCGTCTGTCAGAATGTGTGTGTGCCGTGCCGTACCTGGAGCTCTCATATGTACAAATTACTGGCGGATATCTTCTCGCGCAGTTGTTACATGGCCGATCTTTGGCCTGGTTACACTTGAATCGGGTCAATCAGGCGCTCAACAAGTCTAGCGTCTAGTGCAGTCATACCCTCTGCTTTCTCCTGCGGCATTCAGTGCAGGACGTGAAAGTCCTCTGGCGGGGACGGAGTGAAGCGCTTGAGCTATGCATTATTGCCGCAGAACTGTCGGATTTTTGACGTGAAAAGAGAGTGCTTAAGTCATGGAACGGGCTCGATGGCGATGTTTCCCCAAATTTCTAGCCGGTTACCACATGGCTTAATAGAAAAGCTGGTGAGACCTGCAGCTGAAGGCATCTGTAGGGCTGGCGAATGGGAGGAGGCGTTTTGCGCCAAAACTTCCCACATGTGGAAGCTGAAGACTAAGTTTTGCACAACCACGAACCTTGCCAGTTGAATGTCCGCTTTAGTGATGTATTTTTGTCGGAGGATCTGGTCGTGATTGCGCCCCCACTGAAAGCCACCTGCCACCGTTTGAACGGCAAGCCTTCCGCTGTGTGATCCACCCATCACGACCGCAACTTCCTGCAGACAAGAACCCGTTTGGTCATGGTTGTCCAGCGCTCTTGCAGATTCTGGAGTGTTCAGTCACTCGCTTTTGAGAATCATTAACGCCACCAATTCCCAAAGGAGCTGCCAGTCTCCTTTCATTTACCCTCGCCAAGGCCTTGTCTCTTAAAGAGGTATCATCGACGCCCTGATCAGCTGAAGACAATACCCAACCTCAATCCTCCAAAAACTGTCTATATTCCCAAACTTTCATCTGACATTTCCATATTCGAGCAAAGCGTCGACCAGGCATTCAGTTCCCAGGAGGGAAACTCGCCGGGCCATTGCTTCCATTTCTGAAATTCAGTTGACCACTGGAACTGACAATGGGATGCTTCAATACTTCAGCTTTCCAGGGGATCTTGGCTGTGCTCATCGGACTGATTGTAACGTTGCAGGCCAGCGCCTCAGCACCCGTGAGTCTCAATGGCGTTGAGTACAGAGTCACTTCTACCATCAGCCGTGATATCTGTATTGTCGGAGGTGGGTCGAGCGGAACGTATGCGGGAATTCGTTTGTCGGACCTGGGAAAGAGTGTTGTGGTCATTGAACAGAAGGGTCGTTTGGGTGGCCATACAGAGACTTACACAGAGCCCATAAGTGGTCTGAAGTACGATATTGGAGTGGAAGTTGTAAGTCGCCACAGACGTCCAAGCCTTGCATCCTCCCTACGCAGCACAGGTATTCATGATTTCAAATCCCAAGTACACTTTGGAAGGCAGCTACTGACTCTGGACTGCATCAGTGGCATGATTTACCAATTGTCAAGAGCTACTTTTCGCGGCTGAACGTATCCCTGGTCAGACGCCAAACCTCCTCGTTTAACACAAAATACGTCGATTTTGAGACAGGCAACCTCGCTTCCAGCAATGTAGCTGCAAATCTAAGCGCCGGCCTCGCCGCGTATAGTGCTCAATGTGCAGAGTATCCGTATCTGGAGAAAGGGTTCGATCTTCCATACCATGTCCCGGCAGATCTGCTGATGCCTTAGGGACAATTTGTCAAGAAGTACAATTTAGGATCCATGGTTGGCTTTCACTACAGATTTTCTCAGGGAATGGGTGATACTCTGGCTCAGCCCATTCTCTACGTGATCAAGAACTTCGGTTCTGATATCTTGAGAAATATCCAAATCGGCTTCCCCACAACAGAACTTCATGACAACAGCTTGCTTTATGAGCATGCCAGCGAGACCTTGAACGGAAACATTTTGCTGAACAGCAGGATCATAAAGGTGGACCGCACGAGCGAAGAAAGAGCTCGGATCGTCGCATCAACACAGACTGGCCTGACGCTGGTCACATGCGACAAGCTGATTATGGCCATTCCACCAAAGCTGGAGAACCTTGCTGGATGGGATTTGGACTCAGATGAACTCGCACTATTCGGTCAATTCATTAACACTGGCTATTACACAGGCTTGCTGCGGAACACTGGCATTCCGAACAATGTTTCAATCGTCAACGTCAGCCCCAAGGCCGAATACAACCAGATGGTCATGCCAGGGATTTACAATCTTGAACAGACAAACATTCCCGGGCTGGTGGGGGTAACCTTTGGCAGCGCTCATGCTCTACCCAACCACGTAGTCAAGAAGCAAATCCTTTCAGATGTGCGGAGACTAAAATATCCGGGCAAAGGTCCAAGCAATCCACAGTTCGTTGTCTTTTCCAGACATGCACCATTTGAGCTAACAGTCTCCACTACGGTAATCGCCCAAGGTTTCTACAAGGCACTCAATGACCTTCAAGGCCAACGGCCCACTTGGTACACGGGAGCAGCCTTCCATACCCAAGACAGTGCATTGATTTGGGAGTTCACCGAAGCCTTGCTTGAGAATATCACCGCATTGTGAATCCGAGATACCCCCATCCGGTGAGGGAATGACCTGGAGTTCAAATGAATGTGCGCTTCATCCATGGTGTCCAATAATGAAGGGAAGAAAAACACAGATGTATGCATAACAACAACGCCAATCGAAGATATCGCTTGGAGTTTCCCTTAGAAACATGATTCACGATTGATTTGCTGGGGACTCGCCGATGGTCAGATCCTTATTCAGCTGCCTGGCGGTCCGCATCCTTCCAGGCTTATTGTTCGACATCGGGGCCTGGGGCTGAAGCAGGCTGTACAGCTTCGCAAGAAGCAAGGCAAAAATGCACTCATATAAATTTTTAAAATCGCAAAATCGCCCAATGAAACATCTCTTGCGACATCCCCATGCATTTCGATTCTCCACTCTCAAAAGTGATAACAACAAATATCGTGATTTCCGCCCGAGCTGACAGGCGAGGCTTAGCCCGCGGACAATAGACTTTCCACCATCAACTTTGGCAGCCTATAAATATCGGACTATTGAGCTGGGCTGACTGCGCGCTTTCCGAAAGGGCATCTGTGAGGTGCTTTCGATCGGTGTTGATAGAGGCTAAGATATGGGGCCGCTGTTCCGGAAGGATGATGAAAAGGAACTTCAGGATGCTTCGCGAGGCAGATTTGCTGACCTTCGCCTAGCAAAAAAGCGCCTAGACGAAAAAGGGGCTAAGCGTCACGTGCAACATCTAAGCGAGTAGGTCGTGCCGAGGCAATTTCTTTCCTCTCTCTTTTCCTTCCATATCCTGCCAAAATCAACACTCCATTAATGAGGATCAGCGCATTTATACTGCGTTCAAGCGTCTTGAGCTCTGCGACTTCATTTCTTCCTTTCTCATTCTCGATTTCTCTTTTCCCCCCTTCTGAATATCAAAGTTTCGGGCCCTGAAACAACTATCATCAAAGTGGAAACCTCCACATTCTCTGATCCCTGACATTCAAGAGTCAAGGAAAAACCTTTGATGAGTGAACAAAAGTATCTTTAATTGATTTCTTCCATTTTTGCATTGCAAGAAAGCTGCTGTCGATTGTCAAATTGCTCAGAGTATCAAACTCTGTCCTGCTGATCAAGTTATGGTCAAATGATTTGCCTCGAGATCAATGTTTTCCACTGCCTCCTCCTTCCATAATTCGTAGATTTCAGCCTTAAGAACCTCTTCAGACCCCTCAAAAGTATCGACGATCACGGCGAGAGGCTCTTGGGTACCAACATCCAAGCACGGAGGCCCTCCTCCGTGTCTCGATCCGTCCATCGCTAAAACTATAACCCCGATGCCCGCTGGGAACAGCCTGCTGGCAAGCCTTCCTTACTCGATGGATTCCTACTGCCATATTGCATCTTCAAACACATCATCTCGGCGTTCATCTAATGTTCTTGGGGAAGCGAACCACGTGAGATATGTAGGTTTGGTCATTTATTGTTCTTCAAATACCACCAATTTCCTCATTTACTTCAATATAGATCTCGCTGTCTTTTGTTTTGTTCTCATCTGTCTTGTGACATTCTTCTAAATTCTCAAACTTGGTATCTCGGCGTGGCTTTACATCCAACCTTCGCCATGAAGCTCCTCCAACTTCTGATACTCGGGTTTGTCTGTCTGACAAGTGCCACTCCAGTTCCAGAGATCGTCTCGGGATCAACTCAAAGCCTGCAAAGACGAGCTGCATATCCATTCGTATCAGGATTGAAGTTTGACATCGATGGTCAAGCGGCATATTTCGCGGGATCGAACTCGTACTGGATCAGTTTTCTCACCAACACTGCTGATGTCGACCTGGTTATGAGCCATCTGAAATCATCTGGGCTGAAGGTTCTCCGAATTTGGGGTAAGCCAAAAATGTCCTCAAACCTACGGATGCCATCGCCCAATTGATCAACGTAGGTTTTAACGATGTCACACAAACTTCCAGCGGGGTGTGGTTCCAAAGCTTCGTCTCTGACCAACAACCCGTGATCAATACAGGCGCCAATGGGCTCCAAAGACTTGACTATGTGGTCAAAAGTGCCGAAGTGCACGGCATCAAGCTCATCATCAACTTTGTCAACAACTGGGGTGATTACGGGGGTATGCCCGTGTACAACACCTATTTCAAAACTACCAAAACAACGTGGTACACCGATGGCAAAGTCCAAGCACAGTATCAAGCCTACATCAAAGCGGTGGTTAGTCGGTATATCACAAGTCCTGCGATCTTTGCGTGGGAGCTGGCGAACGAAGCGAGATGCAATGAGTGCCCGACTTCGATTGTGACAGACTGGGTGACGAAAACCAGTGCGTATATCAAGAGCCTGGATCCAAACCACATGATTACCATGGGAGATGAGGGCTGGTTAAACGGTGGTGGGGATGGAAGCTACCCATTTACGACTGCCGAAGGTGTTGATTTTGAGGCAAATTTGAGAGTTGCAGTAAGTTGAAGCCAAGTTACAAAAGCGTCTCTAATCTTTCTCAGAACATCAGCTTTGGAACTTTTCATCTCTACCCCACACAATGTAGGCATCCCCTCACTCTCTGTTCTCTCAATTCCCGAAGTTGACAAACGTCAGGGGGTCAATCCAACGCTTTAGCATTTGGCAATACCTGGATCAAAGAACACGGCAGCATCTGCGTCAAAGTCGGCAAACCCTGCATCTTCGAAGAATACGGCATGGAGTCCAACAAGCCAGCGACCCTGGGTCCTTGGCAGACAACTGCTCTCTCGACTCCTGGTATTGCTGCGGACATGTATTGGCAATATGGCGATACTCTTAGCACTGGACGGACGCATGATGATAAGTATACGATTTATTATGGGAGCAGTGATTTCAAAACGCTGATTACGGATCACGTTGCTGCAATTGACAAGAAAGAATCCGGGTCGACTGCATAGGATGGAAGCATTATGATTTTATTGCCAAACACTAGCACTCAGGGTATGTTGGGTGCTCAAACTTGGTGATTGGCATCTCAATTTGCAGAGAGGAGTAGAGAGATAGGAACGAATATGCGTGATCCTATGGACGATGAAATGTGAAACTGCCAGCCCGCTTTTGACATCATTGTAATGGGAAGTGGAGACATTTTAACCCGCGATCCGTATAAATGTAAAGGTCGCTTGATACACCTTAGCTTTTGAAAGAGCAGCAGATGTAAGGACATATGGATTTGGCGTTCGTACATTATGTCCAAGAGTTGCTATATTTAGAAGAGAACCCCCAAGAGTCTAAATTACACAAATTGACACATCCCTGCCTTCGGCATTTTCACCGCTTCCCCATACTCTAGCTATACCGTTTTACTTAGAGTTCCAATTTTTCGAACATTTTTCACAGATGTTTGTTGAAGAATGTCCGCATAATTCGATATCCACGCAGGTACTCTTCGAAATTATGCACATTCTCGAAATCAGCTCTACTTTTTGTCAGCACATACTTCTTTGACCCTTGCTGCCTCGAGCCCTAATAAAGTCAAGATGCAAAGAGTTATTTACCTAGAAGCCATCCATCCATGAACCTGATCCTCGAACGTCTCGCTGTAGCTCTGTGGAGAAGCTTTCATAAGTTCTTCGATCCACTCTTCCATAACCTAGTTTGTCAGTACACTGGTTTGCGAGGCTCATCCCTCATTTCCATATAGCCCTCCAGTCTCCCATCTCAGGGCATTTATCGAGAGTCGGCACGAAACCAAGAAGAAAACAGTAACATACCTCAGGCACCTCATCCTGACTCGGCAACACGCAATGTGGGATCCTCACCTCCCTCGCATCGCTACTATCCAACAAACTCGGATGAGCTTGAGCACTCGCTCTAAATACACTACCTTCCTGGCTCACAAGAGTCGCTACCTTGCCTCCCCAGCAGAAACCGAGAATAGCCCAGCTTTCGATGGAGGGGTTGGCGGCTTGTAGGGTTTCGATCATGGGGAGAATCAGTGGGATGGTGAGATCGGGCTAGATGGGTGGGAAGTGTGAGCTTGCATCATTTGTTGTTCTACATTTTGACATTGAGAGGGAAGTTAAAGGCAGTGGGAGAGACAGCGCTAGGGGAAGGTAATCACAACTACAAGAAAATTGACTCACATTTGCAGGGCCACTCATGAAATTCTTGATATACGTGAACTGAGCAGGTGTTTTGGGTGGATACATTGCTAAATCTGCTGGAGAATCACCGAACCAGACAGGCATGAAGACTTTGAAGTCTCCGGCTTGGTCGTCGATTGGTGGGTAGCCAGTGGCTAGGATATCTGCGCCACGGATGGTTTGGATGAACTCGCCAAAAATCTGTGTCGTGTTAGTCAATTTTAGCTTCAAGTGGTGTTTGGATGGGGTGGCAGAAAGGGTCACTTGCGTCGTAGATGAACAGGATACCGCGCTTGGCATTGACAGGACCGGTCTCATCTGTTCTTGGTCAGACTTGCTTTGTTAATGAATGCTATAGGAAAAGTGGATTTACGAACAAGTTCTGAGACCGTTATGAGTTGTGTATGACCCTTTGGGTGTGTAATTGTAGCCTCCCCGAAGGACGACCGGAGGTCGAGTGCAGCAGGCTTTGCTTTCCGTTTGCATGCTGCTTGCTTTTCAGGCGTTGATCTTAACTCGAGAGAAAATTTGATGATCCCTATCGAGAATGACTGTAGATGATATTCCGTCTCTTCCTCTGTATGTTGCCAGAGAAGTCTCCAGCTTTATACTGGATAGTCCTCTCCGTGACGCAAGACAGCAGTCTCCGACGAGCCCGGCAAAATCATACGAGAATTCATTCATATCCCGAAGTGCCACTGTCTGTAGCTCACAGTTTTAACAAAACACATTGCTTGGAGAAATCCAGGATCGAACCATAAGCTAGACCAGCGGACGGGTATTTGCCATAGGGCGGGAATCGGAGCGGGTATGATGATCAAAGGATGCAAGATAGCTTTTCCTACAACAGAATCGATCGAATAAGACCCCCTGTTTGCTGTCATCAAAGCTCTTCTTTCTCTTAACAGTAAATGCGGAGAGCAAACTAATCAAAGACGTGCTGCGGAGGAGGCGGGTGAGGGGAAGCTGAAATGGTGTGAAGAGTAATCATTGTTGCCCATGGGGTTTAAATCCCGACGATGACTACCATTCTTAGTATTACTACGGTATCGCCAACTCAGCATAATCACGCCCTGGGATTGACTTTGTTAACCCCGAGTCACCCTTGTCAGATCCCTCGACACGTCAGCATACCGCCCCCAAACCCCGACAAGATATGAGAGACACACTCCGAAATCATGCCTGGACATATTGAAGGAACATCTAGTCTGTCTATCTTGCAAACTCATCACAAATGCCCAATGTAGGAGCTACAATAGCTCAAAATCTTCATCTTCAGTACCCCGCCACGAAAATACCCCCTCACTTAGTAAGGGTCCCAATGATATGGGGAATGACATGACAAAAGAGCTCATCAGAAGGCTGTTTGAGATCAACTTTCTCCCAACTCCCAGCCTCTTTCAGCCACTTCCCAGAATCGCGCGTGATAGAGCATCCACCCAAAAAGTGAGGCCAAATAAGGTCGATTGTGGCTGTGAAGCTTGTCAACCATACGATGCTCCCGAGATATGTTTTTGATGGCACAGAAAAGTGGAAAGGGAACAATGAGGATTATGACGAACCTTGCCACCATTTCAGAAACCAACCTTGCCACGGGAAAACAACGACATGCTCATACAAGATCCAAGATCCGCCGTCTTTCAGATACACGTACAGTTCCCCAATCATCTTCTTCGGCTCGCTGACGCTGCAAAGGCACTGTTTCGCGTCAGTACCATACAATCTCTGATTCCATTCGTCACGTCGCCATGCGACCTCCTTCCCGACATGGTCCTTCGAGACAATTCCAGCAACGAAGCACCAGACCAAAGAAGCAATGAACAGAGAAGGCTAACAAACCTGAATCGTAACAATAGTATCCACCTCACCTCTCTTCACCCACTTCTCTCCCAAATCTTCCACTCCAACCGGCACAATCACATAGATATCCTCCAATCCCGCCTCCTTAACCCTCTCTCGTAGCTTAGGATGTTGATCCACATTCGGCTCAACACCATAGATCTTCGTCACCTTCTTCTTGTCGAAGCACCGCACCCACTCTCCGTAGCCAGCACCAACTATAAATGTCAGCAAGACTACTCATACTATCTATGTATTCCAATTTCCGCAACGAATTTAGGAATGCAGAGAAGAAGGGTATGCGTGTTTCCTAATTGACAAGAAAAACGAGAACTCACTATCCAAAACCACACCCTTAGCCTCAGCAATGAGGGGTCCCACACGAGGAAGTGCGTTCTCGCGAGACTGCGGTCCAACCTCACCCCAGAAACGCGCAAACCATGCATCCTTAAACCTAGCCGGCGAGGCGAACGCAGAAAATTGCTGCGTGCGGACGAGTGAAAAGATTGTAAGTGGCAGGTACGAGGCTGAGTACGCCAAAAACATTAGAGGATCAATGAGATGCCAGAAGATGTCGACGAGGGTCAGGGCGGCGGGCTCGGGCTCTGTGGGAGCCATTGTTGATGAGGGAATCTGGTGTGGTGTGAAGGTGGGATGTTGAGAAGCGAAGCGAGAAATGGAAGGGAGGTGCGGGAGTACGGTATTTATACTAACAAGTTGTACTAGCGCGGCGAGAGGTTCGTCCGAGCTAAAGAGTCATCTGCTTGACCTAAGTGAACTTTGCTGCTCGACCGTTTCTTCAAGCAATTTGTATCTTATATTTACAGCAATGCTCTTGTTCCAGTGAGATTTTGAACTAGTATTGATCAGCCCGCTGCAGTCTTATGTTGTTGCCCATACATTGCACGCAATGAGATGGTGCAGTCCTTGTGTTTTGATATATTTGTTCAAGGTTCAAGTTTAGGGGCTCGGCTAGATCACGAAATTCAACATACCATACCTACGCAGGTGGGTAGGTAAGGGCACCCGACTTCTACGGTCAGTACTCTTTAGACAAGGCATCATCTCACTTCCAATCTGACACAATGACTCACTTCAGATTCGAGATATGAGCAGAGATGGTGAAAATCCCGCTTCAGTTGCATTCGGGGATATTCCACCCCGCTTACTATTTACATGCTTGTCAATAGATCTCACATCCTACTCTTCGGCATCTTCTTTTCCTCCAACGCATCGAGGTCCTTCTTCTTATGAAAATGCGGCGCCGCCTCATGCAACCACTCCGGTTTGATCGGCATACAATTTCGCATGTACTCCTTGGTCGTCTGCACCAACTCATAATACAGAACCATCTTGATCGGCGGATTCGAGTCCATTAACACCGATGATGGATGGATATGCACAGTTGTGTTATTTTTGACAGTTCGATAGCTGTCGCCACCACGCTGGATGCGAGCGGCGTTGGGGAAGAAGCCCGCTGTGATGGCTTTCTGGATCGGAACCAGATCAGCGGCTCCCACGCTGGACATGGAAACTTCGACTCGTTCACAGAGCTTGGCGATTTGGTCTCTGATGTCGCGAGCTCGGGTAAGTGATCTTTGTTGGAGGAAGTTCTCCTTGGCCCAGATGGGGCTGAAGTCGTTGTCGACCCACTGATTCCAGATGTTGAGAAGAGTGAGGTGATCGCCTCCTTCTTTGACGGTGAAGCGTGCTCGGGCACTGTCTGCGTGCAGCTTCTTATCTTTTGGACGGAAGAATAATGCAGCGGCTTCACTCAACATAGAGACGATAGACAACACTTCCTCGACGCAGCCGAGTTTATCTGCTGCGAGAACCGACTTTGCAAGCATGATGTCCATAGGGAACTCTGCCATCTTGCGACCAAGCGAGGTCAATTCTCCATTGTGGTTGAGTGCTTGCAGTGCGAAGAGCTGATTCAGCGCTCCAATCAAGGTTTCTGTTGGAGGAGGATCCATAAACTCGAATTCCAGTAAGTCGTTGATACCCAGGGATTTCAGTAGCAGTACGATCCCATTCAAATTAGTCCTCTGAATTTCGGGTGTCGTGCTCTCTTCCATCTCATTCATGAAGGCCCATTTCGTGTACAGTCGGAAGCACTTTCCAGGACCTACACGACCCGCACGACCACTTCTTTGGTTTGCAGACGCACGAGAACATGGTACAGCTACCAATTGAGACATTCCAGTCGCAGGATTGTAGTTGTTCTCTTTGACAAAGCCCGGATCAATCACATAAACAATACCGTCTATAGTAAGACTGGTTTCGGCGATGTTGGTAGCTAAAACGACCTTTCGGGCACCATTAGGGGTTGGCTCGAAGATCTTGCTCTGTAGTTCGGACGGCAAATTTGCATAAATAGGGCACACAATCAGCTCTGCAGCCCGGTTTCCCAGTTTCCTCGAGATCTCTGTTATGTTCTGCTCGGCGGCCTCGATCTCATCTTGACCTGTCAAGAAGACCAAAATATCACCTTTGCCTTGCGAGGTGTGAATCTGAAAGACGGTTGTGATGGCTGCAGCCAAATAGTTGGCTTCGGGTTGTGGTGTGTAATGAATATCAACGGGATATCTTCGACCAGGGATATTGAAAATAGGCGCATCATCAAAAAATTCACTGAATCTCGTCGCATTCATTGTAGCGGACGAGATGAGAATCTTCATCTCTGGTCTAGCCCGCGAAAGATCCTTGATGAGAGTAAGGAGGATGTCGGTGTGAACGGTTCTTTCGTGGGCCTCGTCAATCATAAGAGCAGAGTAGGCTCCTAGATCGGGCTCTGTCATGAACTCTCTTAAAAGCATACCATCTGTCATGTACTTTAATATAGTCTTGTCGCTCGTGGAATCTTCGAATCGAATTGAGTATCCAACCTCATTTCCTACCTTCACCCCCATTTCATCCGCGACACGTGCCGCCACACTCATGGCCGCAACCCGACGAGGTTGAGTGCATCCTACTTTCAAGCCATCTTTGGTGTATCCAGCTTCGTGTAAGTATTGCGGTAGTTGGGTAGTTTTTCCACTTCCAGTCTCTCCGACAATCACTAAAATCTGGTGGTCTTCCAAAGCGGATAGAAATTGCTCCCTGTAAGCGTAGATAGGTAAGCTTTTTCGTGTCTCTTCCATGGACAATGCTTTGGTCTCAGCAGCTTTCAACTGCTCGGAGAGAAATCTCTCTTCTTTGCTCAACCCCTTTCCCTCTCCTGGAAGAGCTGCGTCTTGGATCCACTTGATGCCCTGCTCCGCATCCAAAACATAGTCGTACTCATTATCGTCATTTCGCTCCCGGCTTTGAATCTGCGCTTTGGCCTTGGAAGCCTGCTCTCTTTCCCATTCATCGTGCTCTGTGACCATCTTCTCCTGGCCATATTCATCCCTTTCAACATATCGCTTGTACATAGCTTCCTCTTTCTTCTTCCTGTCAATTTTCCCCTTCTCCGTAATATAATCATCTGGCATCGCATAACCATCAAGATGATCATCGATCCGAAGACGCTCCTCAGCGATCCGCAGGACTTCTCTGTTCTTGGCGAATTCTGCTTTCTCCCGTTCCGTCAACCTCGCGCCACTTCTCAACTCCTCGGTTTCCTCTGCAACCTGTTTCCGTAAAAGTGCAAGCCGCTCTGTCTCGCGCTTCTTGAGATAATCCTGGCGCGACCTCTCTCGCAGATCTGGCATAGCTGCACTTCTTGCAGCTGCATCTTCCGCCAAAGCTCTTCGTTGGGCCAGAATAGTCCCTTCTTTCGTGGACGACCGATCCTCGACGATCTTCTTGGTCTTGTCTGCATCCTTGGCATGTAACCTCTGCACGAATGCATCTTTCTCTGCCTGGTCCCTCCGCCTCTCCTTCTCCTCTTCATCCAGTCCATCATCCTCATTCTCGTCCTCGTGTGATGTTTTCACCCGCTTGGAAGCGGACTCCTGGAACTCGGGTTCAGGTTCGGAAATGTATTCCTCGTCCCCCCATCGATCCTCGAACTCGGCCTCATTCACATCTCGTTTTCGAATAGTCCTCGATCGGTGGTTGTCATTGCGCCGAGGCGAAAGTTCCTTTTCTCGACGGGGCGATCGCTCTCTTTCTCGGCTTCGATCCCGCTGCCTTTCCCTTCGAGAGGATTTCTCACCATGCCGTCGCTTTTCCTTCTTTCTCTCTACAACTTTCGTAGGTCCCAAATCATCATCTTCCATAGGAAGAAGGGCGTATTTCTTGCCGCTCATAATTATTAATTGGGAAGAGGTGGGGTGGCTATCAGAAACTGCTGAGCAGTTAGCACAGGTCCGTAGGTCGCAGAGGAGGTGAGTAACAGACTTGGTAGAAGGAGGAAAGAATGAAAAGCCGTTTCACACGAGGCGCGGTTCTGCCTCTTCGAAAGGCTAACCCTTGGTTGCTGCCCTGGAAAAAAATTACTCCGTGCCTTGGCCCGCCAAACCCCTGCCCACCTGTCTGTCAATCCATCCCAGGAGAGACCAGCGTGTCAGTATCGGTACGGAGGTTATCTGCCCGCCAAATAAATCTGGCCCATTTCACTTGGTGCCTTTTTCCTCAAACCCCATTGTTGACAACCCTCCACAGTCACTTCACATATTCGCAGATCCAGGAGTTTATGCGTTCTTTCTGATGCTCCGATTTGTCTCTTCAATCGCAATTTCTTGAGGCTCTAAGCTTTTCTAGGTGCAGGCGCAAGGAGGCGCAAAGATGTGGTTCCCTTCGACTACCCTCTTGTTACTATGCATATTCTGCATAATACAGGTAGCTGTTTGCGCAGAGGACTTTTACAAGGCAAGTTTAGTCCATTGTCATTTACAATTTGCACGTCCTGGACTGCAATGCTAATTTCTTGCAGCTTCTTGGGATAGACAAACATGCCTCAGATAAAGATATCAAGCGTGCATACAGAGTGCTGAGCAAGAAATATCACCCTGATAAGAACCCGTACGACTTCCACCTACAAATCCACTGGGACGCTGAAAGTACATAGTCGACTAATACTGCTTGCAGAGGAAACGAGAGCGCAAAGCAGAAATTCGTCGAAGTCGCAGAAGCCTACGAGGCCCTCATCGACCCCGAATCTCGCAAAGTCTACGACCAGTACGGACATGAGGGCTTGAAACAACGGCAACAGGGTCAAGGGGGCGGACACCATGATCCATTCGACATGTTCTCGAGGTTCTTCGGGGGTGGTGGACATTTTGGACACCAGCAAGGGCAGAGGCGTGGCCCAGACATGGAAGTTCGAGTCGGCGTTCCTTTGAAAGACTTCTACAACGGACATACGACTGAGTTCCAATTGGAGAAGCAGCAGATTTGCGACGAGTGCGACGGGACAGGAAGCGAGGACGGACAAGTTGATACTTGTAACGTGTGTCATGGCCATGGTGTGCAGATCAAGAAACATATGCTTGCGCCGGGTATCTTCCAGCAAGTACAAGTTTCCTGCGACGCTTGTGGAGGGCAGGGCAAGACGATCAAGCATAAATGTCCAGTTTGCAGCGGCAATAGAGTTGTACGGAAGGTCGTCACACACCCATTGATCGTTGATAAAGGAGCACCAAAGGGACACCGAATCAATTACGAAAACGAGGCAGATGAGAGCCCAGATTATGTGGCGGGCGACTTGCGCGTGACGCTCGTAGAGAAGGAGGCAAACTTGGACGAGGATAACGAGTTGCGAGTCGATGGAACATTCTTCAGACGCAAGGGCGACGATTTATACTGGAAAGAAGTCCTCTCTCTCAGAGAGGCCTGGATGGGACACTGGACGCGCAACCTCACGCATCTCGACGGGCACATAGTAGCTCTGTCCCGCAACCGGGGCGAGCCCATTCAACCTGGGCAAATCGAGCGCGTAAAGGGCGAAGGTATGCCGAAATGGCACGAGGATGGCGACAGTGTCTATCACACAACGGAATTCGGCGACCTGATCGTCGAATACCAAGTCATATTACCAGATCAGATGGAGAAGGGTATGGAGAAGGATTTCTGGGCGCTCTGGGAGAAGTGGAGGAAGAAGAATGGAGTGGATTTGCAAGCGGATAGTGAGCGGCCGCATGGTCCTGTCTCCCAGAATGGGAAGGATGAATTGTGATATATGTACCATAGAGTAGATGGCTATTTGAGGACTTGAATCTAGAGCATTTCTTGGCATCTGATTGCGGAATATCACGGTTAGCATATTGAAATTGTCTCTGGTATCTCTTGGATAATGCGTGAGCAGAGAGCCAAGTTGTGCTGGAAGTAGCGGTTCCACCGGATTTGATACATGTTTTGGAATTAAGCAAATGCAGAGACCATAGAGTCGGCTAAATGAGCAAAGGCGCCAGTCAAGACAAAAGAAATAATTGGCAATAAAATAAAAACAAAGTCCTAAAGCAAATTAGTCCTGCCAGGAGAGGTGTATCATTTCTGAAGAGCGGAGTCCCATAGCTATTAATCTCCTATGTCCTGAGTAATTAACAGAACATAAGTCTAAGGTCCATCTTTACTGTTTCGCGTTGTGCGAATCGCCTGTATGCCACTAGCGAGCGATGTTTTGGATCTGAAGCGAGGTAGAATGCAACTTCTTATTGGTATCATCGGTATTAAACTTGGCTCATTACGTATTAGTCAGCCGTACTAGAAGTAGATGAGAAAACAGATTGGTCCATGACAAAAAAAAATAGGGAAGCGCTCATCCATACTCGGCCGGGTATCTCAACTCAAGCTCAAGACTCCTTTCCAAACCATCACTCATCCCAAAGTCCCGACCATTTTTCACAGCATCGAGATCCCATTCCTTCTCCCCTTCGTTCGATCTCAGCATCCAGAATACCTCGCTGGACTGTTGACTCGCTCAGTAGCGACGATACCACTTGCGTCGCCCATGCGCAGCATCAACATGTGCCGTTCTCGTCCGACGTCTACTAACCCACCATCCCAGAATCGCACTGGCCAGAAAAAATATGCTGGCTAGAAAGGTGAAGGCAATGGTCGCCTTGAACTTATCACAAGCGCCACCATGTGTAATCCCATGCCAGTTAAACACACTTCCGCACTGCTTGTCATAATGGGCTAGCAAGCCAAACGCGATCATAGTCCCAGCGAACAGGAAGAGATCGATCGGCCAGTGCAGGAAGGATGAGGCGAAGGGAATGAGGAAGAGCAGGCTGAAGAGGATGCCGAGGGCGGCGATTACTTCGAGGTAGATGAAGCGTTTGCGGGATCCGGCAGAGGAGTGCCGGGTGTTGTGGAGGTATTCACCGTTGAGGCCAGCGACGACGGATGTGAAGGCCAGCTATGGACAGGGTTAGTTTGTGCTCTTGAAGGCGAGGGGTATAGAGGAGGCAAGGCTTACCTCACCGATGCGAAGGCATAGGGAGAGGACGTCTGTCAAGACCATTTTGATGGTAGGAGGGCGAATTGCTTTGGTAAGTTTTGGTATGGCAGAGTGTCTGTATGGCTTGGACTCAACAAGAAGAGAGGGTGGGAGGAGACGAGTATGGTATTTGTAGGAAAGTACACGTCAAGGCAGCGAGTGGTCCATAGCTGGCCAGCACTGACAAGGCCAGGAGCCAAATATGAGATGATGCAACACTTTGTTTTCGTCTTTGTGTGACGTAGCCCAAGCTACAGAATTATTTCCGCACTTTGAAAAACAGGAGGACGCCCAGGTCGATTCCAAGGCTTTGACATGGCTCACCGTCCTTGCCTGCTTTGCGGTTCATTCCATGCCTTGCCTGACTCAAAGCCACGAGGCCTTTCCACACCACCCCAGTCTCGCAACAGCTAGTACCCGGCCCCAGGCAAATGAAATCCGGGGAAGGTTACAGCACCACACCACAAAGCGCCCCGAGCACCCAGTGCACTCATACGCACGCCTCCAAACTGGTCAATAGGAGCCTCCTTCCTTGATTCTGTGGCGCGCGGTCTGCTTTCACTGTGGCGTCTCCATATCTGAAACACAAATCCTTGTCATAAACATCCTATCAAAGAACAACAAAGGCGCTACCTTCGTCATCGGAACCTTGCTGACGAGGATTGACAACAAAGCAAAGCAAATGCAAGCAAGAGGGAAAATGTGATGTTACGACGACGTGGAAATCGCCGAGGCAGGTGTGTTGCGAAAAGCAAGCCGATGAGGGATATGACTGGATGTTGTGAATTATGGTTGGACAATCAAATCGTGAGGAGGGAGCACCTGATGTCTGCCCATCCACTTGGATTTCAGGGCATGACTTGGCAAAAAAAAAAGCCTGAAGATCTGCCTGGAGTTTGGATCGCCAGTAATTTTCAGAACTGGTGATGGATGCATGAGGAAATACAGTTCGCTCTGGTTGCAAGGAATGGAATTTCTGGAGGAGTAAGCAAGGGTTGGCTGGAGATTGGATGAGTGTTCAGGTAGAAAAGTTGGAATGATGTTGGAAGAGACTCGGCTGCCAAGTTTTAGCGCTGGCTGGACCGCTGTCGTGGCTGACGACGTGTGGCTGATCGCCTAGATTTGAGATGGAGAAAGAAGTCTGGACTATGATCTCCCTCGCTGGACGAATCTCAATCGGAGATCTCGTCTCTTTTGAGTTCTTTTTTATTGGAATGCTGTGGCGCATGACTTGGCTTTGTTAGAGTTCTGACGTCGAAAAGGATCGCCGGGTTGAGGTCTCCCAGGGAAGCAAAACCAGGATTTTGGGACCACAAGACACCTGGAACGACTGGTAGCTTTGGAGATCGTGAGATTTTGAGTCCATACCGCTGGTTCCAGGTTGCCAAGTACTTACCAAAATAATTACTTCTGCTAGGACTGGCAAGTCAGACAACTTCTGGCCCTCGTTTCACCTCACTTCACCAGCTTGCATGTTCTAACCGGCGTTCGTGACTTTGGTATGTGGAGCACCCTAAATGGTGCCAATAACAAACACAGAGACCTATCCAGAAATCTTCTCGTCTTCCAATGGTTGGAAGCCTTTCTCTTCTCTCGGCATCTGCAGTCGTAGCCCGCCGGCACCTGAATGGTAATGCAAGGTCTGTCCAAAATGCCGTGATTGGTCCCGGAAGGGGTTGGCACAGCTGCATCAATCTGATGCGTCTCACTAGCTCAGAAGCCAACTGATTCGCCAGCCACAGGGACTTCCGTTCCCCTCTCCACTCAGACATGGCCATATACACAAGTGTCGAGCTACGTGTTAGCTTCTATCCCACTGTCATTACGCATGTATTCACCATTGTGGTATTTAAAGGCGACCATCATACTTTTCCAGGTGAACCCTGGACCTTCGACGCTGCCCGTTCGAGAGCTTTCTCGCGGTGATATGGGGGTGCAATATGATACACAATTGTGTGCGCCATCGTCCCAGTTATCGGTCCAACCCACCATACCCATTGATCTAAGGTTGGTCAGTATATGAGAGGTAGCAAGGACTTATCCACAGGGTACATACGTTCAAAGTCTTTCCTTGCAACGGCAAAGGCAAAACAACGAGCAGGATTCATATTCGCTCCAGGAAATCCCTCTACAATTCCGACAGTCGAAAACGCAGTCAAGCCAAGCACGCAGCCAACGAGAAGAGGACCCATTTTTGGACCAAACAGTTGTCCACATCTTGGATCGAGACCGACGCCGAACGCAAGAAAGCTGTGTGAATGTGTCAGTAGGGAGTTTGCTCCTCTCTAGCTCACTTACAGCATTATGAAGGTTGTCATTGACTCGATCAGGTAGGCTTGACCAAGTTCAAGCACGCTTGTGTTCAAAAGACAGCCACCTCCTTGATATCTAATTCCAAAGTTATAAGCAGAACTTTTATGGATTTGGAAAGTCTTACGCTGTTGCAAGTTTGCCCCCAAAACTTCCTCTGATTAAAGCACCGGCCGTTGCTGCTCCAGCTGTCTGGGCGACCAAATAAAGGATACCCCGAGAGAAGCCAGTAAGTCCCGCCGTCATCGTTGCGAATGTAATAACCGGGTTCACATGTCCTCCAGAGGATGGGGCCATGGCGAAGATGAACAGACTGATCAAGAATATGTTTGTCACACCAACGTATGCCGCGGGCTGAGCTGTGTGGAAATTACCAATAACTGTATCGATCATTCCAGACAAGTAACATAGCGCAGTTTCACCAACGAATTCGATGAACTAAGAATGAAACCAATGTTGTCAGTTCCACTGGCAACTTAGGTCGCTGTCAGCGCCATGGGGCTTCACTCACGGCTGACTTCCAAATGTTGATGTCGTCCCAGCCATCGGTCAAGTACTGGAGCAAAACTCTCTCCCTTCTTGCTGACCTGACATACTTTCTGTTGTCACGCCGGAGATCCGGTGCAAAAGAGCCAGGAAACTGAGTTGCTTGTGCTGGGATGAGCCGGCCCCGCGAGTCTGATATTAGATCCTCCATTGTGGAAATACCAGTGTCTGAAGGTTGATGATGCATGCGGGAGAGTATATGGATACGAATAAATAAAACCAAAGATATGTGAAGGAATCTGAAATGATTTTGCATGCTTGGATTGCTCAAAGTCAGCAGAACCTTGCCATGCTAGCGATGCACAATCGTTAATAAGCAGTGTCAAAGCTGGCAAAATGTGATTGCTCGATGGACTGAAGCAATGCCCAAATGAGGACGACCCATATTTTATACAAATCCATGAGGCTCTTCGTCTTCCCCTGATTATCCCCCAGGCTATCGGATATGGCTTTTGTGCTGGGCGTTGATTTGTTGATGATCAAGACTGGAATCTTGGCACAACCGAATCCCGAGCTAAATTAAATGACTAAGCCACGCATTTCAACCGCCAATCAGACTGAACCATTTCAAATGCATCAATCATTCGCGAAGCTTCATATCAGAATAACCTCAAAACATCACACTCACCATTGCGCCCCCTCACAGCGACAATGGCCTCAAAACTCGCCCCCTTCATATTCCGTACCGTCGCTCGACCTGCCCGCATAGCTTCACGGACGCAATGCCGCTCTTTCGCGGCCAGTCCGAGAGCTGCGAGTGATGTCCTCCAAGTTGTACGTCTCCTTGAAGCTCTCACCAAGCTCGCAGATACTGATGGTTTTCAATGCAGCATCGAGATAGCCCGGTGAATAACGCCAGCATCCCTTTCAAGTTCACCGAACAAAACAATAAGCTCGTCGATGAGATTCTCAAGCGATACCCTCCCCAATACAAGAAGGCTGCTGTTATGCCCCTTCTCGACCTCGGACAAAGACAACATGGATTCTGCAGCTTGAGTGTCATGAATGAGGTTGCACGTCTACTTGAGATGCCACCAATGCGAGTCTACGAGGTCGCTACCTTCTATACCATGTACAACCGGGACCCCGTCGGAAAGTGGCATGTACAAGCATGCACAACGGTATGTAGGGATGTGGAGTCTGTTGTAGTTTTGGTAGCTGACTTTGGATCCATAGACACCCTGCCAGCTTGGAGGATGCGGCAGTGATGTGATTGTCAAGACGATTTCCGAGCACCTTGGCATCAAGCCTGGACAAACCACAAAAGACGGCCTTTTCACATTCGTCGAAGTCGAATGCCTCGGTGCCTGTGTCAACGCACCCATGGTCCAAATCAACGACGATTACTACGAGGATCTGACTCCCGAAAGCACAGTTGCTCTTTTGACGGCTCTGCAAGAAAGTGCGAAGTCAGTGGAGACAACGGCATCCAGCCCTCAGGTTGAGGCCGGCAAGGGAGCATTGACTGGCGAAGACAAGAATGTCAAGAGCGGAGCGGATGTTGGAAAGGACTCTGGAAGAATATATAACAAGGATGGTGTCAAGATTCCAGCACCCGGCCCAATGAGTGGAAGGAAGACTTGTGAGAATCAGGCGGGATTGACGAATCTGACGAGCGAGCCGTGGTCGACAGAGGTTTTCCGCAAGGACTTGTAGACGAGCGTTGATAATCGAAAATGTACATAATCCATTTGTATTTGTGCTTATATTTGGGATCTTTCTATCCACCTTACCCACAAACATCAGACTGATGGTTCAGAGGCCTAGTGGTCTCAGCGTGATTGCCATTCGAGATGAAAGCAATCATAGGTTGGAAATAGTTTCCCGAGCAAGGTCTCGACGAACCGTTCCTTGCGCATTCTAAATTATGTATCCAATATTGCTGATTATCAAAGCCAGTTTCTGTAAGCCTTGCAAATATGTCTGTACCAAATCTGGCTGAGGCTCAATCACTGGCAGGGGTCTTTCAGCTCCCACCTCAACATCTGCCTCCGCATGTTTGTCCTCAATACCCATGACAAGTATCACGCATCATGGACACATCGCTTTCAGATCTCGGTTTGAGTCCTCTTCAAGAGCTCATGCGAGAAGCGAGTAAGAAATCCGAACTGGTCCACAGAAACCACGATCTTACCGATTCACCATACTTCGAAGACGGCGATCCGATCTTCAATGAGCCGTTGTTACCAACCACCCTGTGCGATGTTTGCCAATCCATTTATTTCGTACCAACGTCCAAATTGACAGAGGATGAGTATCAAAAAGCACGACTAGGTTATCCAGAGCAGACGGATTGGGCTTTCAACCGGCTACTATTCTACTTTCACCAGCCGAGTTTGGAAGCTCTCTCCGAATCATCCAAGAATGGATGTCACTGTTGCATACTGATTTGGAAGAACTGTTTCGCGAATCAAGGATTTTCTCACTCGCAGATGACAGCCTCAGATCCAATCATCCTTGACCATTCCCTTGGTATGAAAGAGCTGTCGTGGAGTGGAAATTGGTTTCCAGGCAACGGCAATTATATGGGTATTCGATATGCCGGAAAGGCATATGGATGGGCCCAGCTACGGTTCCTTCAGATTCCAAGTCAGTCCTTCAAGAATCTTGGAAACATAGACTCCACCACTATTGACATCAACTCACAGATCCCATGACACGGATCCTTCAAGATAACGCCAATCCATCTTCTTCTGTCCTAGAAAATCTACGTCTTGCTAAGAAATGGCTTGCTACGTGCTGGATCAATCACCCAAAGTGTCTTCAATTCAAGATTCCACCAATGCCGACTCGAGTTATCGACGTTGGCACGCCAAATGGATCTCGAAGTCCTCGCCTTTGCACACCACGGGTGCGAGCTCGCTATTTGACACTGAGTCACTGTTGGGGGCCGCACCAGATAATTACAACCACAAGCCGTAACTACGACGCACATTGTAAAGGTATTACTATGGAGAGTCTGTCCAAAACATTCCAAGATGCTATTAATGTTACGAGGCAGTTTGGGATGAGATATATTTGGATTGATTCCTTATGCATCATACAAGACTCCGCAGCAGATTGGGCCAAAGGTATACAAAACGTATCAGTCTAAATAATTTTCAAATACTGTTCTGATCTTCTCTAGAATCAGCCAGAATGTGCGCAGTCTACAAGAACGCACTTTTTACGATTGCCGCCTCTCGCGCGAAAAGTGGCAAAGATGGCCTCTTTTCATTAGAGACACCAATACTACACACACCTTGCTTACTTCCACAATACGGGTTTGCCACTAAGGGAGGGGCTCAAGTTCACATTCACCTCACCCGAGATCCCGAGCCAACAGACGTGGGGTTCCTGAAGAATGATCTCAAAGGCCCGTTGTACGATCGAGCATGGGTCCTCCAAGAAGAGAAGCTTTCCCACGCTACACTAGCCTTCACCGAAACGGGTATGACGTGGGAATGTTCATACAGTATGGTAACATCTCAAGATCCAGAAGGGATGGACGATAATCTGCGACATGACCACCTCAAGTATGCCATCAAGCTTGGCGAGCGCCACTCTCGCATGCCGTCTGTCCTGCGAAAAGAAAAGGAGGATTTTAAAGCAAAGAATCCGACCTATGACGAGACTTTACTGAGGACGCAATTCACCTCCAAACGAACGAACATCTACCAGGAATGGTGCGAAACAGTCGAGCTCTATTTCCTACGGAAGATCACTCATCCAGGAGACAGACTACCCGCTCTTAGTGGTCTAGCCGAAGCAACAAAAGAAGTGCTGTCAGATCGCTTCTCGCAGGAAAAGTACGTCGCAGGCATCTGGCTTTACGACCTCGCCAGGCAGCTCGTCTGGACGACAACAATCTCACATTTCCACTCACGAAAACATGTCCACCTCTACGAAAAGCGGGCACTTGGCAGCCCACTGAGCAAACGCAGAACTCGGCCGCCAGAGCTTTACAAAGCTCCGACATGGAGTTGGGCAAGTCTGCACGAGACGCCTGTCTCGTGGGGAATGCATTTCTGGGGCGACTGGGCCGGTGATTGGATCAAGCTGGTTTTGGCAAAGACTCAATGGACACCCAGTACTTTGAATCCGTATGGCAATCTGTTAAGTGCAGAGCTCTGCGTCGAAGGCATGCTCCTCTCCGTCTTCGCCATTGGACAAGACGATCCATATCTCTACGACATAACGCCCGAGCTTCTCCGCGAAACTCCTGAGGGCGAAGAGCCGCCTCCGTTCGTGAAGATCGGGAAGTTGGTTCTGGATGAGGAAAAGAGCTTGGAGGGGATGAGAGATGGAGAAATGGGAGGAGCGATTGTGGAGTTGTTGCCGGTTATTTCTAGTGAGAGAGGGAATGAGATGCGTGGGTTTAGATGGAAGATTACGTGTTTGGTGCTGGTAAAGAGTGGTTTGGGGGATGGAAAGTTTAGGAGGGTTGGGTTGGGGTTGGTGAGTGATTTGGGGTATTTTCATGATGTTGATATGAGGGAGGTTGTTATCATATGAAGACTTACTTTTTCGAAAGCATGTTTTGCATTGCTACGTTCACTGAGCTAGGATCGCAGATGAATCAAAGTGAATCGACTTTGATGTTTAGGTTCCTTTTCGTAAGGCAAGCGCCGCTCTGAATTGGAATAACAGTTCGAAGATTGGATGGCATCTCGTTGGAGTGAATTGAAAAGACCAGTAGTTGCCAAATGTAATAGGGCAGTTCTAGAAAGTCTTCAAACATTCAAAAGAAAAGATAGTACACTTCACCAGTATTTGTCGACTTGAGCATAAATAATAAAATTCTCCCTAAGAGATTCTACTTAGGTTGCCGCTTCCCTCACCTTACAGATCATCGCTTACATTTTACTCATAGGTCAATTTGCCGAGCCGAGATGCAAGTACGACCTCAACCTCCATTCTAGACTTCACTTCTTTCCATGAGCTTCAACGCTTTTTGTACTATCATAACTGCAGTGTCACAAAACAAACAACATCATACATCGCATCCAAGTCATCACAACGATCAAAAGGCATTTCCACTCCCATTTCACCCGACCATGGCAGAACTAGATTGGAACACCGGCACCAAGACCGGCCTCGTTCCTATTGGCACATCTCTTCTTCATCTTCAAGTTTCCGGTCCCGATCGCATACGTGGCGAGCCAGTGGTGCTTATCATCCAAGGACTGGGCAGCTGTGCATCGTCCTGGGCAGCTGTTATCCGTTTTCTCCAGCCTTACATGCGCGTTGTCATTTACGACAGAGCTGGACTTGGGAAAAGCGAACCTTCACGCCTACGACCAAACTTAAGCAACATAGTGCGGGAGCTGGAGGAGCTCTTGGTGGTGACCCGTATCGTACCTCCTTATTTCATTGTCGCACATTCCTGGGGTGGGGTATTGGCTCGGCACTTCATCGCAAATTCAGCGCTCAACTATTTCTCTGGTCTGGTTCTCGTGGACGCCAATCACGAACGCACCCTTCAATTTCTGGATTGGCGGGTGTTTATGGACTGGGTTAAGGTTGGTGGCATAAATTTCGCCCAGGCGCTCAACATTGAAAGCCGTCATCAAATGCTCCCTGCCGAATGGATTGAATATCAACAAGACGCTGTCAGACCTAGACACGTTGAACAATCGAAGAGAGAGTATGACGAATACGCACTCAGCTTTCTATTATTGGCGTCAAATGAATTTCTTCATGGAGAGAAACCCCTACTGGGAGTCAACCCTGTTGGAATACTCGTGGGCACCAATGGAAAGGACCTGACCATGCTTTACAATGCAGCTATTTCTCAGGGCCATGGAACTCCGGACGAGCTGAAATATTTCCAAAAGTGGCTTATGAAATTTGGTGAAATTGACTTTATGCTCCAGAGTGAGGCGACAAGACTCTCTACCAACTACAGCGTCGTTCAGGGTCCCGAGAACAGCGGTCACGATGTGCATGTGACAGAACCAGCTGCTGTTGCAGAACTGGTCAAGAGCACTATGAAGAGTGCTGAAACTCTTCGTAGACTTAGTGCTGGCGCTGGTGGACCCCCTTTCAGCCATGTTTGAGAGCTAGTCGTGATTGAGAAGCTAGTGTTCGGACCAGAGATGATCTGGGCGTCAAGTAACGACTTCGCAGGCGAAAAGGACTGGACTCGATAAATATAATAATTACTCACTGATATTTGAGCTCAAGTCCCGTATCGCAGACATTTTTCGCGGATTTGATATTTAGTGAGCTCTCTCGATGGCCTCGGTGCAGCTCAACGTCGGTCAACCACAGCCAGCTTTTCCTTCGAATTATCTGGAAAGTTGGCCCAATAGAATTGTGGGTTGCTCGCACTCCAAGTTCGTCAGTCTTCAGTCTCGGTCTCTTCCTTGAGATTTGTGTGCTTAGCAATAATTCTAATCCCACCTCTGATCCGTCTGAACGTCCACCTGTGCAGTTCGGATATTTGTTTTGCTTCGGCTGCTTTCTTTCTTGTACAGTGCCTGCCGATATTCTGAAGTCCTGTCTTACTTAGACCGAGTGTTAAATGGTATTCCTTTACTTGTGTTTTGTTAGAGTCCGAGGTCGACAAACTGCGGGCTTTCAAAGTGTCAATTCGGGACGAGGATATTGATCAGTGCAGGGTGACGTTCCCGAAAATGGCGATCGAACTCAGAAGATGCATAAACATTTGATTCAGGTCTTGAAATAATTTTATCTTGATACGTTAAAAGAACTGAATTTGGCTCGGGCGGGAATGAACACCCTCCTTTTCTATCAACCAGCCACTGGCACCTTTCGAACGACGGCAAAAATCTACATCATCTTCATTCTTGACCAAAAATTCCCTGATAAACTGTCTTTTCAAAGTCTTCAAACTACCGTGAGACTTTCTACATCACCTTGTGGCCACCAGGAAGCTCAGTCAACCCTGCGATATTGATAATGTGATTAGCGCCTGGCTAGCGATGTATACAATAGTCTAAATGATGAGTACTTACAGCCATCGATATCCTCTTCCACGGTCACCTGTTGCGAGCATTTGTTCATATCGGCAATAGACTGAGTCTTCGCAGTATCGCAATTGACATAGCAAGGGGTGTCGAGAATCTTCTGTAGGGAGTCGTTTTTCCAACCGAAAACATAGTCGGCGTGGTTCGCATATCCTGTCCGGTCCCCAAAAGACCACTACAGAAATCTTAACGATAATCAAGAACTCGTTTGGACTTCCAGGAAACTTACAACAAACGGCTGACTTCCATCCTCAGGCCAGATCGACTTATCATTAAACGGCTTCGTATCCCAAATAACCTCAAACATAACCTGCGAAGTCCGCACCGGATGCGTCGCCGGACAAGGGCCAGCACTCTCGAACGTTCCAGTCTCGGGATACGCCATGTGTGACATGTGGTCAGGACTATCGAGGTTCTTGCCATCCCAGCAGGTTGGGAAGCGGAGTGATGCCATGATGCCAGCTGCGCAGACGCGATTGGGGAATGCGAGGGACTCGTGGTCTCGAGAGGCCATGGTGTCGAGGCAGGTGAAGGTGAGCTGGCGGAAACGGGCTGCGTCGGCGAGACTGTGGGCTTGGACGTCGCCGATGAACATACGGAAGCCCTGAGAGGATTTTGTCAGACTGATACCCGATGGCGAAGTGATTCACAGAGGAGGCGGATGAAAGTACATACAGGTTGGAAAGCCGAAACCTTCGACTTCTGAGCAGTATCATAGAGCGGATCTTGCATATAATACACGGTCATTCCTCCACCTGCAGCACCTTCAAAACCAGAATTGGCAAGTTGATGTACACGCTTGTACGTCCCATTTCTCGCCTTGAAGTATAGAATAGCAGTCCAGTAATTCGAAAAGTCTTCACTCATTTGACAGGTTGTGCATGATGACTCGCCAGGCATATCTTTTGCGTAGTCCATCGTAGCATTGAAAGAGTTCTGAGATGGTTAGCGAGGGAACATGATTGTTTTTGATTGGGGATTAAACGTACTCCGCCCACGATTTGATGGACGTGGGGAGACGGGATCTGTCCTGGGCTGACGAGGGGATCGAGTCTCTCTGTAACGAGTTGAGAACATTGGAACCGAATCAGGGCAATGCTCGGACTGGCGAGGGCCAAAGCTAGGAGTGTTGACAACTGCATCGTGAGTTTTGACCTTCACTGCAGCGTCGGGATAATTTGAGCACAGAAGTGAGCGAGTGAGGTGTTGCAATACTTGGATTAAATGTGGCTTACGATATATGGGACTTCGATACCTTGCTCAGACTCGACTCTTAACGGTTATTGAGGACTATTGAGTAATCCCTATCTTCATTATAGGCTATGGTGGTCTGTAAGCGCGTGGCAGTCTCTCGAAAATCTAGATACCGGGACGAGCCGATGAGATATGCAAGAACATTTGAACATTAGAAGCCGTTGAGTTCTACCCAATGGTGGGCATGGATGATTGTTCCTGATACATATTCTTCTGCTTGGACTTGTTTACTTTCTTGGCGGCTTATCGGGGCAAGCTCGGCATCGGTTTTGGTAGACTTGATTGGCATATGAGGGAACACCTCGGGCTTGGGAAACTGAATATGCAAGTCCTTACCCTTGGTTCATATGAAATTCCCACACACTGATTTGTGGCTGTTTCTGTCGATTAGGCTGCAGGCTCGCTTCATTTAATGAAAAGATTTCCCGATCTTAGCCAAACATCTTGCTATCTGATCTTCTTCGCTTAATATAGTGGCTTCAAATGCCGAAACTCAACAAACAGGCTGTTCGGCGATTTCTCTCCTAGGCGCTCGTCGACGAGATATTGAAGACCATACCGAACGAGACAGAGCATAACCTCATATTTCAAGCGGGGAGAAGACCTCGCAAGAACAAGGGGGACGAGGACCAGTGTCTTCAGTCCATCGTTCAGCAGCTCAACTTATTTACCTTTCAAGCTACAAAGGCGCTTTGGACTCGATGATCTTGGGCATCACATCCAGTTCGAAGTTGACGGGGTTACATTAAAGGAACTTAGAGCGTATAGTGCCGAGTGCCAAGCATCAAAACAGATTATTAACGACACACGCCGAAGACTACGGACCGTGGATTATTCCAGTATTGCCAAATATCGATCATGGATATCTCGGTTGGACAGTGTTGAGAGCGAGAGGCCGATCGGACATATAGATACGTAATCCTGTGAAAACGAAACCGTCACCTCTGCAGTCCAAAAAACCAAGCGTCGACCAACCCATCAAAAATGCGACTCAACACCACGCTCACACTCTGCATGGTGTTCCTGGGTGTATATGCACAGACGGCTGTGGATGGATGTCCGAAGGGCGTATACGCTTGTCTTGATGTGATCAATTCCAGCTTGTGTATATCGCAGAACGCTGAGAGGGGGACGAAGGAAGATCTGATCAAATGTGTAACGTAAGTGAACGTGGTGCTTCTCTTTGGAGACAAACGATTGTGGGGACTGCTAACAGTTTTCAGGTACGAGAACAGTGCAAGCAATTTGACAGGAGCTGAGAAGGTATAAACGCCCTCTATCAGACGGGATTGTGTACAGACGACGATAGAAGGTACTGATATTTCCATAGCTCTGTCTGTGTTCCGGCTGTCACTCAGCGCCAATAAATGCTGCTATCGCAAGCAAATTCCCTCCACCTTGCGGAGTCAACGGCACGGATGCTTGATTCATAACTCAGCAAGGATGAAGATCTGTACATAGAATGTCAGATAAAGGTTGATCAAGTGTATATATCGGAAAGTGCTCGGAATTCTGTCGACATGAGAGCCTGCGACTGGCAAGAACGTTTATAGTAGGATAATAGAAGTTTGAGATGGTCGATGGCTGCACGCTCTAAAGGATATCTCCAACAACTTTTCATAGAGCTTCCGAACTACAATTTGAGTAGGTTCTGAGTAGGCCGTCTGTGTTCCTGGACACGGATATGCATTCTAACGCTTAGTATGCGAATTCAAGTCCCCGATGTCGAAAGAACATTCATCTTCCAGCAAGTTCTCAACAACTACAGCTTTGTCACGGTTAATATTGCGAATAACCCAATGGACATGATAAAAAGCACACAGAGACCATCACTAGACAGCCGAGAATGACCATGCAAAGAGTAAGATCAGGGACGGTCTTCTGCAAAAGTTATAATTGGAGATAGAGATGCTGATATCCATGCCCTCTTCTTTCCTTTCTTCCCTTTCCCCCTTAATTCCCTCCACCCTATATATGCGTGTACCTGCATCCCAACATCCTATATCGCGGCACAGCCTATCTAAAATACAAGAAGTGGAGTCTTTCGCTTCCAATCTTTTATTCTCCCATTGCTCCATTGCTTGAAGATCGATCAACCAAATGTAAGTTCTCGTCCATGCTTACACGCGCTATCTCTTACTCCATCTTCCGTCGCTGCTACAAAGTGAGCAGTAAGCTGTCGGAAGAGATACGGAGAGAGTAAGACGCGATGTCATGACAGTGACACGATAGCATGGGACCAAGGGAAGGAAAGCAGCAATACCCAAAACGCCAACGCTGGTATCCAATTCCAAACCGCAACGCCACTCAATCCGGCCGACAAATATCATAATCGCGTACTAGTATGCTCGATGTGTAAGGAAAATAGCGCTGTAGAAGCACTCCAGGTGATAACGAATCGTATGTATCGTATCCAATCTTACACCACTTCCTCCTCAGGACCCCACATTCATACCTTTCGCCTACTCCGCCTCCTCATCAACATGAATCCTGAAGCCTGGCTTGCTTGTACCAACGCCCATACCCAGACCGAGTCCAGGAGCAACATCGAACAAGCCGTCTGGCTGTCGACTCGGGTACTCAGAGGGCACACTACTGGCATCGCTCGCTTGATCATCGACATCAACATCGTTCATGTCGTCTTCGTCGTGTTCAGACCTGAGACCAGGCGGTGCAGATTTACCAGCAGGGAGAAGACGAGGATCGTAGTTGCTGTTGATCGAATGCATGTACTCTCCATCGACATTATGCTCGGGGTCATGATCATCCTGCATACCCTCCCACTCCTCATCGCCCTGCCTCGGCTGCCCGAAACCATCATCGTTGCCTTCACCATCAGAATCAGAATCGAAGTCACTCAATGCATTCGCCTCGCCTCCCTCTTCTCCATCCTCTCCATCCCGATGATCTTCTGCATACAGATCATCCGTGGTACTCCCTTCCTCTTCATCCCTCCTCATTCTCTCCCTAACGCCATTCGCGCCTAGAGCGAAGCCATAATCGTCATCACCGTCCTCATCCTCATAAATCCCAATGCTGCTTCTCGTCCTACTCCTCGTCCTCGCACGCTCGACATAAGGCGCGTTACTATACGGCGTTGCGTACGCGAGTGGCGTCATGCCTTCTTCCCGCTTTGGATTCATATCTTCAAAGAATGCATAGGGACTGGGCGGGCCAGTAGAGTAGCGCGGTGTGTCGCGAGGTCGAGACGGAGAGCGGGAGATGCGGCGGCGTTTGAGATTGAGCTTGAGGGGAGGTGGATGGGCATTGAAGGCTGGTGCGGATGGACCTCGAGAGGGCGAGGACTGAGCTTCATGCTCGAAAGACGCAATCCGGCGTTTGGTTGCGTGAATGTGAGTGGCGATGGTGTGCTGAGATGACTTGGTTGGTATCATAGCTGGGAGTGGCATGGATGTGGTGCGTGTATGTATTGGCCTGAAAGGGTTCCGTTCTTTGAGTGGAGATAAGGGCGCTGCGTGAGGTGCTGCAATGGATGTTGGCGTCGTAGAAGCATTGGGTGACACAGCTGCGGAGGAGAAGTGATCAGAAGGTGAGGCTGGGTCGCAGTGCTCATCTTGATGGTCGTGTACAACGGAGCGGATGCTGAGAGAGGAGATTTGGGAAGTAAATGAGGAGTGGATGCTCTCATGGGGAGGATCTAATCGCTCGTCGAATTCCCAGCAGGGCTCGTGAGCATCGGCTTCGGGTGTATGATCGAAGGTGCTTTGGTCTGGATAGACTCTGGGGAGTTGACGGAGTTTCTGCCAAGTCCAGTCGGCGTTGTTATGGCCGAGCTGCTGTATGTAGCTGTCTCGTTGCGTAACATAAAGCCGTCGGACCCCAGAGTGTCGCATGGCAACACTGGCAGACAAGAATGGAACCGTCCAGAGAGCTGGTGTGACCATCTCGGCTGGAGTCAGGTAGCGAAGACATGAATCCTTATGGATCTTCCGCAAAGGTACCCACGGTGCCGACAAACCTAGGTAATTCTTGAGCGATCTTGGGATCATCCCAGTGTTCTCATCGTCGTGTTGAGTGAATGGATCTTCAGTGAGGACCTCTGGCAGGTCCCCGAAGGCTTTCAACATCGCAGATTGAACATCCCTTGCGTCGGGGCCAAGAATGCGAATTAGCCTTACAAGTCCTCTACTTCGAAGTCGTTCATCAACTCTGCTCCGTAGCCCACATGCTCTCGCCATCAACCATGTCGAATCTTGATCAGCAAGATCCGTAGCGGACTTCTCCCACGCCGAAGCCTGATCATGAGCAGTGAGACAAGCTTGAGCAGCAGCCATCGAATTGTTCTGCGTCTGCGTCCACTCATCTGTCTGTGTGCTGTTGAGCCTTGATCGCTGACTCATAGATTGCTGTCCAGACCAGATCCCCATGAGGCGTGACCCAAATGGCAGGAATACAACCTCGACTTCCCAAGGCCTAGCATGCGAAGGTAGAGCAGCAGCTTGGAGTTCAGCAACTTGAGCCTCGAGCGCCTCAACCCGAGATGAATCAAGACGATCCATAGCTGAGGCAATCATAGCCGAGGAAGTGACAGATGCTCGCGAATCAAAGGAAGCATTGACGAGCTGTCGACTACTGACGCTACTAGCATCATTGAGCGCGGCTTGAGCTTTCTCGACATCGCGAAGCCTTTCCTCGACTTCACAAACGCGGTTATCCAGGCGATCATCGGCATCCTGAAGGTCGTCAATAGCAGCGTGAGAAAACGAGGTATTCTCGAGCAGATCCAGGCGATGTTCATGGTTCTGGATCTTAGTAGGGTATTCCGCAAGGTCCTTGACCAGGTGTCGAAGTCGAGGGATGAGAGCTCCTTCATCGGGACCTTCGTCCTGGGTGAGTGCTAGCGGGCCTGAGTTGGAACCGGATTGCTTGATCATTCCTTGAGATTGCTCATCCTTGGTAATGGGCTTTCCGGATGCTTGCGTGAATTTTTCAAGAGCATCATGAACATTGCTGACATCCTTTAATAAATTAGTGTCAGTGACTAGATCCTGAGAGGCTCTAGCGCTTGGCGTCGCAACTTCAGTGAGGCTCTGCAAAAACGCATTCCCATTGGCATCCTCATAGAGCTGCGTCCTCTTATCATTTACGGGCGGTCGTACATTCATGGCATTTCCAGAGGTGATCGTAGGCATGTGATTGAAAGTCGCCAGCCCCAATCCAGACGGGCGGATAGAGGCACCTTGGCTGCCAGATGTCATGGATCCATTATCAGACGGAAGCAAACATTGAGAGGGGATAGCAGGGAGACTGGTGCCAGATCCAGAATGAATATAACGCCCCCATTGAAGAGTATCCGGGATTGAATCCCGACGGCCTACCTCTGATCTAGCATCCTGCGTAGTAAGAGCTTGCCTAATCGGCGCATTCTGGACCATGGTTGGTGTCGCATCTGCAATAGCAAGATCGACAAAGGTTCGTCCAGCCTGGTTCTGCGGACCATCATCATGGAAGCATGCATGATGCTCACACATGCAGAATCCCGACCTGGTTTGTGACCTCGGTGTACTATCCCCAAAAGTCGACCTGGGAGTCGCCAGCGCCTTGTCCCAGAATCGACGGCATCCGCAGACTGGTGCACTGCCTCCTACACTAAGATTTGTATAATTGCACTTCCCACTCGGAAGCCTCGTCTCATTCGGATCCTCATCATTGGTATATCTGGTTAAGAGCGGAGTATTGTTTCCAGTGCGGAGATGCTGAGCAGCCATGAGCAAAATAATGCAGAGGGAATATGATTGAATCGCAGATGGAGTCAAGACCAAGGAGAGGAAGGCCTCTTCCAAAGCCGTGTCGCATTGAGGGCAGAAGGTTGAACCGGCGGTGCGCTGGCAGGCCGGCGGCTATCTCGTTTCTATCCAGCAGCCCAACTCTCGAGCATTGATCGCGAGGGAATCGCGTCTTATATATATCTCCAATTGATTGTGATGAGGCAATCGGGTTGTGCAAGGCGGACGACGCGTCGCTATCGAGTTAAATCATGTAAATCGCAATTCCGAGGCTGCCATCTCGTGTTAGTATTTAGCTGGTCCAGATAGCTGATCGCCTGCAGCCTCACGCACCCTTTTTCTCCGATCAATGGGCCGAACAGGACGTAGAAAATTCGTAAGTCGTACAAACCGGGCGCAGATACCGAAAATAAATGTAACAAGGAAGAGAAAGCAGGCAGGGAGATGCAACGACGACGACAGGTCTACGCAAGAAGGCCTGCGTGGGGTCAAGTCGAACAGAAAAGAGGTTGCGGGCTAGGCCGCGCGAGTAACTTGATGGTTGCTGATGAGTGACTCCTCCAAAGCTCCAAGCCCAAGCTATCCAGCTAAGCGATCAGGGGAAACGCTGCCGATTCGTTTGAACTTCATCTCCGCAGTGCGTCTACGTTGTTTCCTTGGCTACGTGATTGGTTATCCATGCAACATCAATGCAGCCATGCCTCGACATCGAGGCGACATGCCCGATCAAGACGGCTCGGGTCGCCTTTCGTTTGCCTTGAGTGTGATTGGCTGAGAGGGTGAGTTCGAGTGAGGCAATGGGTTAACAGGAAAAGATAAGAAAGTCATGAGAACATTTGCCTCGACGCTGCCTGTGAGGCATGAGCAATATATAGGAAGGTGTGGTGCCCACCAACGATGATCTGCTCTTCAATAGCGCAAAGGGTGAGTCGCAGAAAACGGGGCATGTTAGTCAGTGGAGATGGCTCGATACCAAGTGCCAAATGGTTCGCATGGAAAGGCGTGCCACAAGGCGGACTTGGTGCGAATTCGAGATAGAGAAGGCCCCGAAAATGAAAAGAGTTGGTCGCTACAGTGTTTGGACCAAAAGAAATATGAGATACCTGGCTTCCCCTGGCTCCTCCTCCAGATGACATAAGTTCTCCATGAAAATCCCAACGTGGTCCATTCTTGTACTATGAGCGAAGAGCGGAATGGCTACAAACAACAGAGTACCGAACATAAATTCAATTGGACTACAAGAGAGAGGGAACTAGGTTCTGTAGAATCATCGCACATGGTGAACACACCTCAGACCCACTTGGTCTGCCAAAAACAGAAGTACTAACAAGACAGAAAGAAAAGGCACAGAACAAAAGTCGCATCCAGCACCACTCGATATATTTGTTGCTTCAAAATCCGGGAATAGATCGGAGCTCAAACTCAGTCCGCTAAGCCCTTCCAGCAAGCCACAACAGCAAAACCTGGGAGTTGCAGGAACGGCAAGAGTGATGCAAGCACAATCGACGACAATTCGACCCGGGTTCTCGATGCGTCAAATAGGAACACCGTGAAATCTTGCCAGCCTGTTAGACCGTGGGTTACTCAAAGCAATGGTCCTTCCGCTTCACACCTCGGGGATCAGTCAGTACGCTGTAGTGCCGTGTGCCTCCCACGCTAAGGACCCAAAACATGCCATATCAATCCCCACAGCAAAGTCCAGGGCCAGGTATCATCCTCCTTTCCACTCATGTCACCTAAATCCATATATGTCTGTCGACCTTGTTGTATGTTACAAGGACTATGAGGTGCGTAGCTTAGACATGCGAACTTTGACGGCCAGTCTGCCGTCGGCTCAGGAGCCCTCAAAATACAGTGAACGATCAGACCAGATGCGATGGTGAAGACAATGCAGCAGACAACGACGAGTCCGACATCGCATGTAGCCCAGTTGTCTTCACGCTTGATTGAACGGCGAATGAGCATCTTGCTTCGTTCGAGCGTGATGGGAGCCATTATGAGCCAACTTCTAGGTTGCCAAGCCAAACGTTGCTGGTTTGTTGATTTTGAAGAATATGGAGTTCGAGGCTACCTTGGGTGTTTGCTCTCTCCTCATTGTGTAGTTAAAAGATGGATGAGAGATAAATTGTAAATATGGAGGTCCCTGGTATCGTCAACTATCTTCTGTCCAAATTCTTCTTCCGTTGGCAGACAAAGCGACCAACAATAGCAGGGTACTTGATAGCTCGATCGAGTGCCAAACAAGACTTTCAATGCACGGTTTATCGCGAAGCCCTGGCCGAAGCAGATAGTCATACTTCCACGATGTAGGGTTAGTCCGCAAAAGGTTGGTTGACTCTTGGATTTCCTTACAAGGAATCCTCCAGTTTGCATCTCCCATATCTTCTCCATGGAACGCGTGAACCCTCACCAGAGCTCTTTGGACAGAGCAAGACAAGATCAAGAAGATTATGGTACTGACACTGGAATTGAAGAGCTTCGAGGAACGAGTATAAATTGTAGGGAATGTGGTCGGCGTAGCTTGCCAATGGATGACGAAATAGAGTAGAATACGGTGATATCGAGAATGGAGTTGAAGGAGAACATTTGAGGAAGGCACGCTAGTGAGCGGACTTGACTATTCGCGGCATGGTCTTTCCTCCTCTTATTCGGATTGGCTCGCTTGTATGTTTTGGAGCAGCAATTGTCCAGAAGGGCAGGCACCATGGACTTCATGCCGAGATCAAATGAGTTCTGATTTGAGATTTATGTCGTAGTCCACTTAGCACCACCGTACGAGATTTGGAGTGCTTCAGCACATCATTTGCTTCATGACACCTACGAGCTCGGCACCGGCTATTAGAACATGCAATATAGCACTCTAATACATGAAATAGATTACTGAACGAGGAACTGAACGAACACGAGGAGGTTGAAGCCTCTGAAAGTGACCTAAACGACGAGACTTTCGACTCGGTAACTTTAGGGTTGGCAGATACTAGGAATGAAGCGGAGGAAGGGGAGAAAATCACGAGAAGCGAACCCTATTTCTCGAACCCCAAACATCTCAAATTCGGTATCAAGTTCGTGCAGAAGTTCGTCGAGCTTTCCGGCAAAAAAGTTGGTTGAGCGATTTCCTGCTACATTGAAAGAATATCCGCCTGCGAGGTACAAGTATAAGGCGGCAGTGGAGGTGGCAGAAGGCATACGACGACGAGAAAAATTGCTGTCCAATTTGAAGGTGTGAAAGGGTGTTGATGTGTATATTGAAAGTGGGGAGACTAGATGCGCAGTGTTCATGATTATATATCTTCTACTGGATTGGAGGATAGTGTCGAGGATAATTTGGACTTGAGTTAGTCAAGGCGTCTTCGGCTGTCGTTGAATAGCTTCGAAAATTCAGACACTACTTTTATGATTACATTAGCAAGATGTTTCTCGATCATCCAAAGCACTTAATTCTGACGATGACGATCTAGCATTTGCCATTCGATGCACCCTCAGCGCGGGTATTTGGAGTCCCTCGTTGCCCAGCACTTCTAATAACTTCATAGTTCCGCAATCCCAGCTTTTCCGTTACTGTTTCAATTGGCTGAATACACGTTATCGACTTCGGGGCACGCTGTTCCAGCCGCTTGGTGGGTGGTTCAGCGTTTGTGCACTGCTAGGTAGGCATGTTTAGCGAGATTTCATCTATGATTTCGGGTTCCTCGCTCAGCATGCTCCGGTGGGGTTTCATGACTAGCTTCAGTGATCCGATGCACAAAGCGCTTGCTGTTTCAAGCAGTTCAAGCATCACACTGCTAAACTTGTAAATCGCAAGATAATGGACCCTTGTCACAGCACTCGATAGAGGATAAATAACGGCGTCAAGATCATTTCGTAACAGATGTGAAAGTCAAGTACAGGTATGATTTGGATCGAGGCTAGATCTCAGAAATGAAGAGGGCTATAATATAAACACGATATAAAACTCCATGACGGGGATTTGGGTCAGAATATCCTTCTAACGCTCATAGCGAAAAGTCTCTTGACAACAACAAACCCGGGGAAACTGACAAGAAAATTGCCACCTTCAGTGTACCGGAAAGTAGATGGGTAGATACAGTAATACTATGTGCCCTCATTCGACGAATTTGCGTCTCAAGAGACGTGGTATGTCGAGATGTTCACTCATCCTTAAGTCGAGACAAATGACGCTGGCTTCTCTTGAGTGGGGAAGAGAGGAATCAATCCGCTCAGAGAGAATGTTTATACCTCCTAACCACTGAAGTTCCCAATATCAGGTCATGAAATCTAATGAATTCCATAGAGTAGTGAACCCACCTGACCGTATGTGAAGTGACATATTTTCAAGCCAACCCCAATTTTACCAGAGAGGAGCCGTTCCCCATCAATTTTTCGCCTTTCTATTCCAGCGGCATATAGAGAACGGATAATGTCGAACAAAGTAGATCTTCGCTTATCTTCATCGCGGCTCACAGCTCACAATCACAACAGACTGCAGCCTTCAGCCTTCAGCCTTCAGTCTTCAGCTTTTAAAGCGTGTAACAGTACTGTCTGCCCACGAGCCTTCACGTTCAGACATATATTCGAGCTTCCCATACCTGGTACTAGAACTATCTATTCCCAAGCGCTCCAGAATCTAGACTACAAATTGAATGGAAAGCTTAATCACTCAAGAGATTCCGCGAAACCTAACAACGGCAAAACTATTGACAACAGACAAGAAGTCCCATCCTTCCACATATGTACTGTACTCAAGTATTCGCTGTGCGATCTCGATCACAAAGATCACAAATATAAAAATTTGATGTTATGAACAACCGTTATAGCAAATTTTCGTCCGCTCATGGCCAGTGGCAGTGGACGAGCAAGGTCCCATGCAACACCGCCGACGCTCTTAGGGCTCTTCTTGACTTTACAGTGCAATGCAAGTGAAGCTTTTATTCTCGGAGAGAAATAGAGATGTGCAGTGGAGAAGTCGTTCCCTGACGGAGGCGAGAGGAATGTTTTCAGAATCGGAAGATGTGACAGTAAACGGTGTCGGGATAGAAAGGATTGGAAGAGAATGCTAAACGGAAAACGCATATTGAGAGAAAACAGAGTGGAGAGATAAATCTCTTCCATACAATGAATCGCATTTAAAAGTTATAGGAGTAGAATAGAAGTTTCTATTTACTTTGAGTGGCGTCCAAAATCCTCAACAAGGTTACTCCGAACGCCAGCTATGCATGCCACCAGAACTCCATACGCTTAGCATAAATTGCACAATCAATTGATCTCCACCTAAAAACAGGACTACGTCTCACTCGTTCTTGAACATGTCAAGCCACGCATTTCCCCTCAAAGCAGACTTGAAATCTTCAGAGTATCCAAGTGTGACTGCACACTCGCTCTCGCTCCTGGCCGCCTCAGCCTTGGGCAGCCATTGTTGCATTTGCGTGATACGATTCGAGTTCTTTGTCGAGTCAGAAAGACGGACCCCATGTCAAAGTCGAGTGCACTTACCGAAGGATGAGTCGATAGCCACTCTGGCATATTCTGATCTTTCTGCGCAATCTCCATCCGCTGCCACACCTTGACCGCTTCTTGTGGATTATAACAGCTCTTCGCCATCATCATTAACCCGATATAATCCGCCTCGCTCTCCTGCTTCCTTGATGCTGGCCGCGCAAGTCCAAGGTCCATGGCGATATCTCCCAAAACTCGGCCCAGCCCCATCGTGTATCCTGTACTATCAAGGAATATGAATAGGAAGCGTAGAGGTGCTAGCATGACCATGCTGCTCATACTTTCTGATGCATGTCGGGCTAGATTATGTGCGATCTCGTGGCCGAGGATAGCGGCGAGTCCGTCGTCGTTTTTGGCAACTGGGAGGATGCCGGTGTAGACGAATACTTTCCCACCAGGGATTACGAAGGCGTTGCATTCTATACACGTCAGTCCTGAACATCCGTTTATTCGAAATGTAGCGCACCTGGCGAGTCTATAACATGGACTTCCCAATTCACATCTTCCAGTCCACTAGCAGGTATCAACTTCGCCATAACCCTGTGTACCATCCTCGTCCTTCGGTCCCAGTCAGGGAGGATCGAGCGTGCGTTCTCCTGCATGATCATTTGATACATCCGTCTCCCTTCCGCTTCCACCGTTTCGTCACTATAGCAATTAAATCTCTTTCTACCGGATACTGGTACTTCTTCTAGGTTTGCTATGTAAAATACTGTTGCTGAGCCAGCGGATAGTATGAGTATCCATTTCGAGGTAGGACTACGGACAGCTTTGGATATTTGTTCAGTTGTGACAAGTGGTTTCGCGTGCCGTATTTGTTCGGGATCGTATCTGTAGTGTATTATCCTGTCAGGTTTTCGCGGGGGAGGCGGAGGAGGATATCTGTTCCATCCTGATTGATATCTTCGCGGGGTGAATTTGAATGGTTGTGCTGTTTGTCGTATCGATGCTCGAGGAAGAGCTCGGGATAGAGGCCGAGGAGAAGATTTCGGTACTGCTCGAATTGCGCTTTTAAGGAAAAGTCGTGAAAACATACTGCAAATTTGCTGTGTGTGGTGATGATGTTCGAGATGCAAGTGAGTCTTTGTTTGCCTTCTCAGCCTTCTTCCTTCCACTTAGTAAGCCTCAGCCTCCTCGGCTAAGCTTCGGTATATAGGATGTGCTCGGCTACGTCACTGCCCATCCAGGTACCGTGTTTAGGTCCTGAGCTTCAATATGCCACCAGAATCCCTCTCACTTCATTGTCGCCCACGAACGTACAAACATTATCCAAAATACCTCCAAGATGATGGAAGTAGCAGCAACAACGGTAACCGCCATTCGCGGCATGTTCAAATCAACGCACCCCGTCAAAGCAAAATGGGAACGCATCAACAGCACCCCACTACCCCGCTCATCCCACAGTCTCTCTGTGATCGCAGGTCGAGCATACATCTTTGGCGGAGAAGTCAATCCACGAGAACCAGTCGACAATGATATGCACATTATCACACTACCCTACGATGCCTTTTCTTCCGCCGACTATCGAACCATCCCCGCAAAGCCAGAAACCACTGGTGGGGAGGTGCCAGAGAAGAGAGTGGGACATACGGCTGCTGTCATTGGAGAGAGAATATTTGTTTGGGGTGGCAGAGGAGGGAAGGATATGAAGCCATTGGAGGAGAAGGGAAGGGTTTGGGTTTATGATACGAGGACGGATACTTGGTCGTTTCTAGATCCTATAGCAGGAACTCCTTATCCCAAAGCACGATCGTACCATTCGAGTCTTGCGATTGAAAAGCCCGAGCCAGGAAATATGAAGAGCGTGAAAGTCGATAATGCTACGGAACTTCCAAAGGCAGGAACAATCGCAGAATCTGCGCAAACAGACGAGGAGAAGGGTGGCTATGGGACGGTCTTCATCCATGCTGGGTGTCCGGCGAGCGGGAGGACGAATGATTTCTGGGGCTTTGATGTGAGAAGTCGAACTTGGAAGGAGTTCCCTGCTGCGCCTGGGAATCCGAGAGGTGGTACATCGATTGCTGTCTCAAAGAATAGGATCTATCGCTACGGAGGTTTCAATGGGACAGGAGAAGAAGGTGGTAAAATTGATATTTTGGAACTTGGCCTGGATACATTCAGCAACATTGGGAGTATTGATGATGCTGCGGTTGTTGCGAAAGGAAATTGGGAGACTTTGAACTTTGAGGAGGAGAGCATGAACTTCCCTGGTAACAGGAGTGTAGCTGGCCTACAAGCTATAACGACGGGGATGGGACGAGAATACTTGGTGTTATTGCTTGGTGAGCGAGACCCAAGTAACGATGGACACAATGCTGCTGGGAAGTTCTGGGGTGATATTTGGACTTTCCAATGTCCGCCTCTGGGAATGACTGGTGCAAGTTTCAAGGATGCTACGTGGCAAGCACTTGGAAAGGAGACTGGCGAGGGACAATGGAGTGTCATGCAGGTTGCAGATGCTGAAGGAGCCGAAGGAGAAGATGTCCATAATCTGGTACCTTCTCAGAGAGGATGGTTTGCATCATCGACACTTGGAGATCTGGATGCTACTAGCATTGTGTTGTGGGGTGGATTGAATGGGAAGAATGAACGGGAAAGCGATGGGTGGATATTGAGGGTTGAATAATTGACTAATGGCTGATGATTGACACGATCAGAGACTGGAGATGATGAGAAAACGATACCACTCAAGAATAGTATGCAATTTAGCATTAGATTTGCCTTATCCCACTTTGGCGATATCTTCATTGTATTCCGCTTCGGTAATCGCCTAATTTGGAGAACTATCTTCAACCCTCCACTCTTGTCCCGCGCAACAATAATCAAACAAAAGGCTCTAAGTAGCCAGCTTACAACAGAATACTTTTCTACATCCCACTTGAAACAGAAATTGAGAGCAGAAAAGAAGACGTTGCAGGTCATCACTGCCTTAACAATCCTCCTCGCTAATCTTACATTTATCACTGCCTGCCGAAAGCCCACCTCAACTCCAACCAAAACAGCAACATCACCAAAATGGCTTCCGAAGCAGCACTCACCTCATCCGCCGCCCGAGAAATCGCACCACACCTCTTCCCCGACCGCAAACCCATCACCAAAGCCCAAATAGACGCCGGCATCAACGTATGTCTCGGGATCCAGCGTCGGGCGGTCACGTTTGGCAAGCGACCTTTTGCGGCGTGTTTACTGGGCCCGGACAATGAGACGGTGCTGTTGATGCATCAGAGTGTGGATCAGGTTAATCATGCTGAGGTGTGTTTTGTTTTGTTTTGAAGTTTTTCTTTGCTGTCTGGATTTGTGTTTTGTGATTTATGGTTTGTGGCTAGGAGGACTTGTGAGTTTGAGGGAGGGGTCGGAGGGGGAGATGGAAGAGATAGGGAAACGAAGGGAGATAGATGATATTGGGGAGAGAGAACATGAGAATGCTGACGCAAGGGAAATGAACAGAGCTCTCTCGCCAGACTGGCATACTGTCATTACTCCAAAGAGTACCTCTGGCAATGCACACTCGTCAGCACATGGGAACCATGCGCTATGTGTTCCGGTACAACTCCCCCATCCACGTTCTCCCAGCCCTTTCCCCCCATTCTCCTCCCCTTCCAACCCAAACACTAACCCCCCTCTCCCCCTCAGCAACGATCTACTGGGCACACATCGGGCGCGTAATCTACGCCGCCACCAACGAGCAGCTCGCTACTCTCACCGGACCCGGCAACAAAGAGAACTTCACGATGAAATGGCACACGCGAGATATCCTGCTGGATCAGCAGAAGGATGTCGAGATTATTGGGCCGGTGGAAGGCATGGATGAGGTTGTTGTGGAGGAGAGCGATTTGTATTGGAGTAAGACTAGGGTTTAGAGCTTCGGGGAGTTTTGGGTGGGGAGGAAAACTATTATATCTATGTGGAAGTTTAGTAGGAGAGGAAATGGAGGAGGATATTGGGATTGTTTGGAGATTGGATGGTGGGGTTGGAGGGGTCATGGAGGCGTATTTGTATTTTGGAAGCCGCTCCAGCTTTCAAAGCACAGTCAGAATTCGGTAATGAACATTGAAATCTTGACTGTGATCCTCAAATCCAAAGTGATTGCAATACTTTTCTAGGCCTCGAACAACTGTTCAAGTGTTCAAGTAGCTACAGTAAATAAATCCCCACATCGAGTCATGGAACCGACTTGGCGGGGCATCAATTTCGACTCATCATGATAAATCTAACCCACCAATCATTCTACCCTCTTTCCGGCAGGACCATAATCTAGCGCGAGCCTCTCGACTGTTGCTTTTCGGTAATTGGCCATTGGAAAGGCTTCAAACCTATCGAGAATGGAGTCAACTCATGCTTACAGCAGTGATAATATGGTTGGAGATGTGGCTTTGGCTCCACTTCTGGCGACAGCCGCTCCGGAGTTTTTCTGTGAGATGTTCAAGGCACATAGGTAGGTAGGCATTGCAGATCTTTCCAATTCTCCATAAATAGGCGAAGTCAACACCAATTCATCGATTCATCAATTCCTCGCTTCTCACACATCCTCCGACGATGTTTCCCTCAACACTAGACATTGAGATCCAATCCACAGAAACCATCTTCCCCTCCATCCCCCTCACCAACCCAACCGCAACACCCCTCTCAATACTCGACAACACCAGCGCAAACTTCGCCCGTTGCGCAGCAATATGGTACTATCCACCTCCACCCTCGCCCACAAACCTCACACGCTCACACCTCACCACCTCTCTCTCCCAAACTCTCAACGCCTACCGTCCATGGTGCGGCCGTCTATCCTACACACCAACCTCAAACCTCACAAATTACGGTCCGCAAAGCACTCGTTATCAACGCATCCATGTCACTTACAACACACCAAAAGACATTGGCGTCCCCTTAACACTCGCAACCTGCCCTCACTCTCTAGAAACTTTCCTCCCCTCCCTCGCCACACGACAGACCAAAGAAAAAGCATGGAACGGGTCCCAACTCCCATCTTCAACACTCCTACCCTCAACAAAGCTATCCATTTCCGCCTCCGATCCTGACGCTCCAAACCTCGTCATCCAACTCACTACTTTCAGCTGCGGGAGTTTCGCTATCGGCATCTCCATCACGCATTGTCTCTCAGACGCAATATCTCTTTCGCAATTTGCTAACGACTGGGCACGTACATCGCGCTCTCTCCTGTCAAATCCTCAATCTCCTCCTCCAGAACTCAATCCCGTGTTTGACCCTCAAAGATTAGATGCCTACGCCGCTGGATCTATAGACAGTCCTCCCGACCTATCCATCCAGGCAAAGGCGAGGGATCTACCAGCTCATCGATACGACTGGTACACCTCGGTCTCAAACCAACCATGGCCATCTCCCAAACCCTCCGACTTCGACGCCACGCTCAAGAAACTGGATGTAGAGCTCGACTTGAGTCCTAGTATTCCGATTCCATGGGAGCAGTGGGATACTCAAGCCTCTGTCTCGCATCGACTTCTCCATTTTTCCAAGGAGGAAATCCTAAGCATCTATGAGAACGCAATCGCAAGTTCCAATCCCCAGTCTAGAGGGGACGAAGAGGGGAAGGGCAAGGAAGTAGGAAGGCAGGGAAAGATATCTAAACACGACGCACTGCTCGCGCACCTCTGGTCTCTGATCATCTCCGCACGCCAGCTTCCTGCAAACACAACATCGTACCTGGACCTCACGTTCGGGGTCCGCGCTCGTCTGTCACACCCGCTTCCTGATTCGTTTCTAGGCAGTCCGATTTGTCATGTTGCTATTCCATTGCCATCTCCATCTCCATCAAACTCTTCAAAGAAGAAGGAGGTTGAGGGAGAGGAAGCAAGTGTTCTTGCCACGCGTATTAGGGAGTACCTGGGGAAGTTTGGAGGTAAAGAGATTTCTTGGATCTTACATGACCGCGCGAGCGAGATCGCACCGCAGAGATTATGGGGTGCGTGTCTGGGACGGGAACATGTGTTACTCACTACTTGGGTAAGGGCAGGGGTTTATGATGTTGTGTTTTGTGATGGGGATGAAGGGAAGCCTCTATGGGTTGAAGCTGTGGTGAGTGTATTCTTTTCTTCATTTTTGTTTTTGTTCCCTTCGACCTTTCAGATCTCGATCTGGCTTGGTCGATCAATACTTCGGAGCCACGATCTGGATTTTTCAAGATGTTTAGAAGACGAAACTGCACTTTGAGACTGACTGACTCTGGCTGGAAAATAGATGCCACCTCTCGACGGTCTAGTCGAAATCATGGAAGCTCCACCAAGTCCGAGTATAAACAACACCCGCAAGAACGGGAGTTGGATCGACGACGGCGTAGACGTCACCGTATTCCTCGAGGCTGAAGCCATGAACATGTTTCTTGCTGATGAGAGACTTTGGGGCGGGAGATAGATAGATCTGAATCGGTGCGCCCAATTTTTGCAAATCTTTTCTTGTTGCCATAGATCTAGACATAGATTTAAATATAGATATGCGCAAATGCATACTGTAGAGACAATTCGCATATTAATGTAAAGCATTGTAGCTTAGAAGGTGAAGATTATAGTGCTTGGTTTACTTGAGGATATAAAGTACCGAAAGTTGAGGTTTGGAAAGCCAAGGCCTTTGCGTGTAGGAGAGGAGATAAAACAGTCGAGCAAGTGGTGGTGTTTACCTTGAATTGCGACGTGGACCAAATGAGCCTGGCATAAGTCAGTCAGGCATAAGTCAGGAATATCTAAAGGGATGGAGGGTAGCGACGTCAGATTGGAATTGAATGGAGAATTGAAAGGTGAGCTTGATTGTTCGTTGTGATGTTGGTCAGGGAGTTAGAAATGTGAGGAGACGTGAGCGGGGCAAAGGAGGAACTCATGATTAATTTTCAATGGACAATAGAATGAAATTGATGCAAAATGATTAGGGTAAAGAACGAATGAAATGGAAGTAAGTCACATCTCATAGGGAAAAACTAGGTGCATGAAAAAGCCAATGCAATTACTAGCTAAAGTACAGAAGTTTTCTCGCAAGTCATGCCATCATAAAAGTACAATTCCTAGTCATTAAGTCCCATGCCAATCATTCCATCTCACCAGCCAGCCAAGTCTTGAAGAAGAAAGCGTCCCGATTGCAAAGGTCCCCTCTCTCTTCGGGTATCGAATGCGGCGGCGTGTTATTCGGCAAGCGGTGTTTGATTACAAGTAGAAAATAGTCTACTGGTGGGTAGCGTTTCCGCCATAGGTCTTGGATCCGTCACGATCGGAATCGACACGCTGGAGATTGTTAGATTGTATACTATGAGTTTGAGATAAAGGGCAGTGAAAACATACAGGATCAAGCTTGTTCAACATGTCGCTGTTGTGGGGACCAGCAGTGTTCTGCGCAGTTCCCGATCCAGCGGTTGCGTGCGAACCAGAAGCACCAAAGACACCACCAGTGTTAGCACCGTGTCTGTTTCCCTTTCCGTCCAAATCGGAATCAACTCTTGGGTCAACCTTGTTGGCAAGGTTTGAGTCGTGAGGACCAGCATTGGTGGATGAGGAGATACCGCCGTGGGTGCCGGTGTGGGTGCCAGTGTGGTTGCCGGCGTGAGTGCCAGAATATCCGGAGGTACCGGTCGTGCCGGTTGTACCTCCTACACGCTTGGAGCCGTCCATATCGGAATCAACTCTGGGGTCAAGCTTGTTGGCGATGTTGGAGTCGTGAGGACCGGCGGTGGTGTTTGAGCCGTAGGCGCCAGTAGTGCCGTGAGTGGATGAGCCGAGGCCAGTGCTGTGAGTGTTGGATGATCCGTAGCCAGTAGTACCAGCTCCGACTCTGTTGGAACCATCAAGATCGGAGTCAACTCTTGGGTCAACCTTGTTGGCTACGTTGCTTGAGTGTGGTCCTGCAGTGGTGTTTGATCCGTAAGCACCAGTGGTGCCGTGGGTGTTGGAGGAGCCCAATCCCGTGCCGTGTGCAGCGCGTCCATCGCGATCAGAGTCAATGCGAGGGTCAGCCTTGTTGGCAATGTTTGAATCGTGTGGGCCGTGGTTGGTTGAGCCGGAGAGGGCAGAGGAGGTGTTGTGATTACCAGTTACACCTGATCCGTGGGTACCGGTGGCGTGGGTGGAATCGCTCTTGTCGTGGTGGAGAGCGTCCTTGACTTTGTTGATGATTCCAGACATGATGAAGGTTGTTTGGGTTTGTTTGTTTGGGTTGGTAGTTGTGTGAAGTTTTGAAGATTTTAGTGTTCAAGAGTGAAGATGTTTGTTTGATGCAGAAGAAAGAGCTTTTGGACCTGCAGGAGGGGGCTTCTTATATATCACATTCTGAGCTCCTGAGCTCCTTCCCACGTTGAAGTCTCGGCTGAGTAGCCAACAGAATCTAGATCTCAGAAACCTGTTTTGCTTCCCGCATCACGATCACTATGTCAATCTTCTCCATAACGTGTGGGGATCCTCAAACGCAGTCTCGGCAACCAACGCTCATGTTCGCCGTCAAAGAAAGTCTCTTCCAAGAAGTTCTCTCTCGCAAATTCGTCATATCCCCATAACAAACCCTGCCCCTCTTCAACAACCCCGCAGGTCCCATGTTGTCTTCCTATGCCGTTCCAGGTTTTCGTGTGGCAGCCAAGTTTACCTAATCTCAGCCCTCTGGATCAATTGGTTCGGCTACTGTCCGAGACGTCAATCTGAGGATTTAGTGCTTGGATTTTGGTGGGGAGCCGTCGGGTAAGGCAGAGACGAAGCAGATGTCAAAATACACGTCGTCATAGGGATATGTGGCTGAACGTCATAGCCGCATCATCTAGCTTGCTGTGGCTGATCGATACCCCAATCGGCTTGCAATGATCCACGCATGATCTGCAAAGTTCAAGGTTAATTTGTGGCTGGCCGCCACATCTATCCCCACATCTTTCTTCGCTCACCAAGAGATGTGGCGGTGCGGAGAAAGTCTACCGGAACCAGGATGGGTGAAGTCAGGAATGCTGGTATCGATTGGGCTTCCATCCTGGCAAGTCACAGAATAACCTCATCCCGGCCTGCAGAATGCAAGAACTTGCTTGTACAGCGCGCCACAACCGTTCAGAGCCGCTTATGATGTCAGATGACGTCGCAGGGTTTTGTCCATCGGCCTGTCTGGGCTTCCTGTACACCAACCACTTGTCTTAGCTGCTTATTCTGCTGGTCACACTCTCTTTGTTTACTTTGCTTGTCTGACTAGTTCTTGTGTCATGTAATTGCGCGAGTTACACGTGTACTCCCGTCACTATGCTAGCTGATTACTGGTTCGATCCAATTCCGTGATCTGGCGTGTAAACTCGAGGAAAGTCACCTATCGTTCAACGACGGTCTTCACCCAAATCCTGATGTAGCTCGTACCCCGACTCCCCGAAGCTTGCTTAATCGCTCAAAGGCGTGATCCATATCTGCATTCACATCAGCCTCAACGTTCCAAGTTTAAAATTGGAGTCATGGTATTCTCGATTTTTCCATATGAAAAGTGCATACGCAAATCTGCTTGGCAAAAACTCCGATCAGGGAAATGCACTCCGCTTATTTTCGTACCGACGTATCGATCCATTTTTAATCCGGAAGATTATCCAAGACAGGTACAAATATGCAATCGGGATATGCCGTTTTTTCCATCATGATGGAAATTGATCCGCCTATCAGATGTTGGCAGATGAGGATGTCGGTATCCAAGTTCCGTTGTCTGATGTTTGGACGAATCCAGTCGGCAACCGCCAAAGAAGAGAGCTGGTGAATTTTTCTTCCCTGATCGCATCCAAGTATTCTATTGTCCATTGTCACCAACATTATAGCACCAAGCCCTTCATAAATTGGACATTATTAAATACTGCGATGTTTATTGTTGCCTTGAAACTGCTTGCATTTTTCACCTTCTCCCAGCACAAAAGACACAAGCTCCAAAGAGGCAATGGTCTTCAAGCCCCATTCCTGGGTAGTTCTATTCTGACTCTGACACGTTTTTTATCCCAATGCTCTCTGATTTTTGTTGTTCTTTAGTTCAAATGCAATACAGTATCGTCATCAATGTTTTACATTTTTGTTTCCCAAAGTCAGGTGTCCTTGTTGCTACATGGCCACGCAGGCTGAAGCCTTCTTTCAAATTTGGATTTATTCACTGCTATATTTATTGCTCATGTATCGTACTTTTTTTTGTGATGTGGTAGCGAGCTTGAAGTTGTTCTGACACGCCAAAAAAATACTTTGTACAAATTTGAGTTGAGCACAGTGTGTTTTGTGCGCCGGCGTCGTGGTAAATAAACAGCGCGTTTCTGAGCGACACAGATGCTTACTCTTGTTCTGCGCCTTACTCTCTCATCAATAGTCTTACTAAAACTACCGATATTGTGATCACAGTCTGCGAGCATCTCAACTCATTCACAGCTCTCATTCATCATCCTCAATCCCAAACCTGAACTCCTCACCACGTACTCACCACCCGCCTCGCTTAATCCTCACCCTCCAACCCAGCAACCCATCCTTATTTACCCAAACAATCAATTCTCAGCACCAAAATCCGTGTTCCTCTCGACAAAAGCACAGCCAAACTGCGCTCCAAACATGTCAAATCAAAACCTAACACATTCCATTTCCTAAAAAGTGGTAAAAAACAAGCCAGCCCACCTCTCGACTCTCCTTCCTCAGTACACCGCCGATGACGTAGGCTGAAAACGAGAACTAGTTTAATAAAGAGCGAGGGAACAAAGGAGAAACAAATGGGGCCTCGGTGTCTGGCGATACTGTTGAGGCTTGCCGTATTACTGGGGGAAAAAAGTCGGTTGAGAAGATGGGGGTGGGTGGCTTCGTTACAGATTTCTTTTTTGGTTTTTTGATTTCTTTTTAGAGGGGATTTTCTAGGTTTTTTAGGGCTTTGGTGGTGGCGGTGATAATATTTTGGGGATCTTGGGGGAATTTGTTTGTTTATCAGATTGAATCGCGGTAAGCGAGAACGGAGAAGACATGCAGCGGAGTTGGTATTCACGTAGGTGAGTTGGTTGGAGGTGCAAGCTTAACAAGGCTGCGAACTTCTTGCTGAATTTTAGCAAAAGATTTCTAAGAGTTCTTCAACAGGGGATCTTACCACCAGCTCTTAAGTCCTAAAGAATGGTTCAAGGTCGGTATTTACACACTTATTCTTCTTACCTTCATCCTGTCCAAATCCCTTTCTACAACAGAATTACATGAATTCTTGCCACCAATTGTAAGCCATCTTGTTTGAAATGGAAAGCTAATGGAAGCTCATGTCTTTCTCAAGCAACAAGCCAAGTCACGTAAAAGCCAAGTTCCGGTCCTTTCCTTAGACGGTAGTACTTGGCCGACGCGTCATGAAGCTGGCGGTCCCGACAAGAGACACCAGTTAAAAGACGAGGCTGAAAAATAGGGACGGGGTGTATTCATTCTATATTCCAATCCGGCCTAGTTGTCAAACTCAAATGCACAAGCCAGCCCAGCAAAGGAGCTATGTGAATGCGATGCCAAGAACAATCTTAGAATCAAATGTCTCCATCAACCCATTCAGCATCATCTTTCTTCTCGCACGACTCTCTCCACCACTGAGACTCTTTTTGAGGCTTATTCACCTCCTTCTTTTCGTTGACCTCTCCTGCTCGACGAACTACAACAACGGCTGATCACGTGTTGTCCATGAAGCTGAACTCGAAGTGGAGGGGAAGGTTTACAACCCACAAATTCACTTTCCAGATTGCTACCTTCCTCATTCTCGCACCTTCGATCGTAGCTTCGCAATTTCCACTGCACCGCACCTCCTTCGTCATCCCTCACCACCATCTTCTTCTACCCCGTCACTCCACAACTTCCCTTCACAGCACATCTTGTTCGGCACCACCGACCATTATCTACAGCCGGCTCGAATACAACCTACTACCTGCATTCGCGACGCGTTCAGTACCGTTCGATCTGCGTTGTGGTTGAGGTTCTCCTTCTCCATCCCTTGCCTCCTTTCTCCAGTTGTCGTCACCTTTGGCTTGTCACCAGCTTTACCGTGAGTATCAAGAATCTTTTTCAGCACCGTACTACACCTAACTACTGTGCAGGGTCACCACGGCAGACCAACCACCTGAAATGTCTGTCGTACTGGATACCGACTTCTACGATGGCCGAGAGCCACCTAGAACTGGACAAGGCTTCGGATCGTGCCCTGCGAAGTTTTCACGTCCAAACTCGGTACTCGTTTGGAAGAACGGCAACACTGCAACATTCCTTGGGGACTTCAAACAACAGAGCGACCCATGCGTCAATGTGTCGTATGACTAAGGAGATCCTAGCATGGGAAATCCATTTGTTGGCTTTTCAATCAGGTTCCCAAGACTGGAGAACACCGTGGAGAAGTACTATGATGCCAGTCTACAATCCAAGAAGCTCTTGGTCTCAGTCAGATTCTACGCTGGAACCTTTGACTTGTCATACCGAAGACTTACGTCTTGACAGAAGGCTTCACTTACGGCATTCGGTCGCCAAGTCCCAGAGCAAGACCTCACCGAGGTAACCTTCAAGCTTCGGTCCGGTTGTCAAGTAGAGATGTCTGGCTATCCGTGGCCATTTGTTGCTGCAACTGCAGAATTTCAGTCATAATACGAAGTTCTTGGTGACTTCTTCAAAGTAAAGGACTTCAGTCTCGTTCTCTTGTCGCATGTCGAACTGAATCTCCGAGCCATGGGGAATAAGTTTGGGACAGACGGATATACCAAGCCACTGATCGAATGGTACTGGAATGATAAGCCTAAGTGAGGATCTTTCCCCATTTTTCATTGACAGCCGGCTAACGTTCAATAGCATCAAGTGGGACTTGAGAATGCTCGCCTCGTACACAAGCACGAATAGCAGATTCGACCATTTGCCTGGCATGTATGAGATGAAGAAATCATTCTCAACTGCAGCACAATGGGCGCTCTCAACGGCATGACCTCTGTTTTTGGATGTTGCATACCTGATTCCGGAGTACGCGCGACTCAAGAGAACACCGCTTATATCCCAATGGGTTGCTCAAGACGGTGATTATAGAAAGTACATGGAGTCGATCGCGATCAATCGAAAGAAATTCGCGGAAGTCGTGTCAAGAGGCCTGGGCGAAGAGGACAAGTTCGAGCTATTCTCCACTCCGCCACGACTTGGGCAGAGCAAGAAACAGAAGGCATGAGGGCGGAAGGGCGTGTTTCTGGGCGAAGTCGCCTCTCAACCTGGCACACACCTTGCACTAGTTCGTAGAGGATGGGTCCCAGATCCTCTGCCGCGGCACCGGCAATCCGCAGGTGAGGCTTCAGCTTTGATCCCTGACCCTCAAGTACTCCCAACGATTGATAATTTTGACGACTGTCAAACGTCGAGTGGCATCTGTCAATAAAGTCTTGAAGTTAGAAGAGGAGGCCCCAACGACAATGGCACCAAAGCCTAGAGACATAGATGGCAAGGCCATCGGCGACTCAATCCAGCCCATCGGACTACGATCGTCCATTTGAAGGTTCAAGCTTCACTCAAGGTTGAAAAAGAACGTATGACGTCCAAACATGGGGCGGGCCTTTTCCAGAAGAGCCGGGTTTTTGCGGGAATGATCATGAAAGCAATGAAAGCAGAGAAAGCCCGTCAATTGAGTCACCGCGCGACATACTTGGGATGGGATGGATTTGAACTACCTGGAACAAAGTGCGATATGTTCCGCAAGAAAGGATTAGATCTTCTTGATCATCAGGCTATTTAGCAGGTTAAGGTCTCGTTCGTTATCGCAATTAAGCAGACAAATCACTCCACCAACTAAGAACGGCCATGCACCACCACCCACAAAATCAAAAAAGAGCTCTCAATCTGTCAATCCTTATTGTGTCTGGACCTGGGGAGTTTCCCCGTGTTTGATCTGATGATCGAAATTCACAAGCAAGTTGGGACGCAGACCCTGGGTTTCGACCCCACAAAGCTGGACAGAAAATCACCAGGTTTTAAGGAAGAACTTCTATCGGCAATTGCTCTCAAGTCACCAAAATTGCGATATCTATCATATCTGTAAGCCAACATTGTAATTTTACTCAAGACAAAGGCGGTTGTCTGGGTAGATTACCCGTGGGCTCAATTGTTGATTGAGCTTTATCTGAAATTTGCTGGTATCAACGCCGCCTCCCTCAACAGCGGTCAATCGGCAAAGCAGCGAAATGACACTCAAACCCTTTTCAACGAGAAGCCAACTCCTTCGGTACTCGTTTGTTCTTACAAATCCAATGCTTCAGCGTTAAATTTGGAAGTTCAATGCCACTATAATATTATGGTGGGACCAGCTATCTCAGCTCAACAAGAGAAGCAGGCGATTTTCCGGATCAGACGCAAAGGGCAAAAAGAGGAGCAACACATTATTAAGATGTGACAAGACGATTCGCAGAACAATTGGCAATTTGGAAATCAGAGACGCAAGTACTTAACAGAGTTCATGGCCATGACAGAGCTCAAGGGAGATTTGGAGTGGAAGATTAGCACAGAAACTGGGGACGATTGGGTAGACGCTAATGCAAAGTTGAGAGAGATAATGGGTGACTACACCTTGGGGGAGGTTGTGAGCCTTTTAGAGAACCTAGAGCTCCAGTCGGCCTCCTTTGGACTCTGTTCTTGTCAGTCAAATAGATCCGTACCTGACGCTAAGACTTCCGGTAGAACTCCTGCAAGTGGCATCTTCCTAGGCTATCACTGTTTATGGACTTCTAAGATTGTGCTATATTGTAGAGTAAGCGATCGGTATCATCGTCGGCTCATTGGCGAATTATCACCACACACAGAGTGTTGCAAGCGCGTGGTCAGCTACCGACGTCCTTCGCCAAGCTTCACAAGATCGGACAAGCTCACAAAGAACTCTGTAAAATTCTTTCAAAAGATCAAGAAGACAGAGATCTAGAACAACAACTCTCATTGGGTGGTTCTCGCACGTGCGGCTATCAAGCATGTCATGTCAGAAGCCGATAGCGTCTTTACAGCTACAACGCAGTCGCTTTCCGATGTAGCAAAGAAGTTCACTAAGCACTCAGATATAGTTGTGGTGGAAGAAGCCGGCAATGCTGTGGAGGGCGAGATCCTCAACGCTTGGAGAGGCGATAACAAGCAAGCGGTGTTGGTTGGCGATCCCAAACAGCTGACACCTTTGATCCCAAGCAAAGACTCCCGCCACCGCCCTACTGGCGCTCTTTAACACAAAGGGTAGATCAACCCTTACGCGAAGCGTGGCGGGCTGCTTTCCACAATGGAATGTATGATGATGCTAAGATGGCTAGTACTGATCTCGAGTGAAGAACTGAGAATGGTCGCTGGAGGTTTTGACCTTGCAAGCAAAGTCGTTGATAGAATTGAGAATATCACTGATGGCACCACTTCGGATCTACGGACCCTCTTTGGCATAAGGCTTCGGAATTTGGCATTCACATTGAACATCGCTAGAAAAGTACGAAAATCTCCTAAAGGCAAAATGTGTCTAATCATGATTGACCTTAGAGGATCAACTTTCTTGTCGAGGACTCGAGGAGGGCACAAAACCACGAAGCAATCCGTCGGCTGAGAATTTAGCAGTAGTGTGCGCGAATTGTATGATTGCTGATCCCAGATTCATAGAGAAGTACATTGTGATTATCAATCACACCATATCGAAGCAATCGAATGTCCTGAAAAAGCTTTGCGACATGTAGGCATCAATGGCATCGTTGCCAGGGAAGGTGATCTTCTGGTCGCCACAGCAGACTCATTTCAGGGCCTGGAGTTCGATCGTACATATTAGAACAGGCAGAGCTCTATAGTATTTCACGAGCTCGTAGAAAATACAGGCCATACAGATTGACACGGGCTTTCATTTGGCTTATTGACATGAAGCTAATGTGCCACATCCAAACAGTCCGCGCTCTTGAAGTGCACAGACTCATCGGACTCTCCGCAGAAGGTAATATGCTACCTCTCAACAATCGTCGCTCTTGAACTGGACGAATTCATTGGAGACTGTGCCATCGATGCCACAAAGCCCGTTCGCGCCACAAACTCCTTCTGAAGTCGGGGCTCCATCGAGGAAGCCTGTGCAAGGCTTTCCTTGGGTCGCTGCTGGTTTTCTGGCGCGACTCTGAAGGATAGAATCACCGGAAGTGGCAACTGGTCCTGTATTTCATGTTATATTCTTCGTCAAGTCCATCACCAGGAGATCAAAGAGTGCACTGGCTTGGTCTTTCCTTACCTGCAATAACATTGCCTGCGAGGACACCAAGGAAGATAGTGATGAGAGAGAAGCGCATGATGACTTTTCGAGGGAGGTATCGTGCTTAAATAGGTCTTGGTGTGCAGAAAAGAGTAGGAATGGAACAAAGTTGTGCCGGCACAACGTTCGAAAATGGATCGAAATGTATTGAAGCGAAGAAAAGACGTTATTATATTGATGGTAGATTGTGTTCTGAAAGACAGACGGTATGAGAATGGTTTATATATTGCCAACCGTGACAGCGGCATCTGAATCAGTCAGTACCTTTCAAACATTAGATGGCAGGTGCCGGTGAAACATGAGGTGGCCGAAACCTCCGAAGCGGGAAGCATTTTCAGACTGGGAGCCGGGTTGAGAAACGGCAGGCTAAGCCCTGCCCAAGCGGGGTAACTTAAGCATAATTCTGGGGCTAGCCTACAGGAAGTAAGGTTGATAAAGTCCGTGCTCCTTACTAGAAAGTTATCTAGCACTCGGCATTGGTAGTCACAACAATCTGTTCGATTATCCTTTATATCCTCTAGATGTCAAAGTTCGATCCTTAATTCCTTCTTCTTTCCTTAGTTACTTATTCGGCCCAGAACTGGGGAATCATCGGATGACATGGAGTATCCACACGAAACATACCGCTTGATTATGCACCTCAGCAGAAAGTAGAAGCCAAGCTGGTTTTGCTTCATCGAGGGCTGAAACATCAGACAGTCCACACCTCGCACCGAATCCGAGTCGCTACTAATGAAAGCAACATAACGTAAACTTTCAATATGTCATATCATATTGGATAATAAAGTTTAAATGAGACGTGTCACTTCACCTCAGAATCATCGCAGGTGACTGTGGCGTTACTAGACGCCAGAATCTGTGGAGGTATGATAGATATAGACAACTGTGAGCAATAGTACTTTAGTACGAATCCTAGAGTCGACCTTCGAAATTTGAAGGGAAGAGTATAGTCGAAGATGGCTTCATTTGACATCCAATACTCAAATAGCATTACGTCAAATAAGAAGATTGGTGAAGTAGAAGAAGTTTTTGATTACGTACAAGATGAGTTGGTTGTGCTCAACACTTGCGAAGTCGCTGAATGATGTGTTGGGTGGGCTTGGACCATTCATGGCCATCGTCCGCCGAGGCGGCGAGTGACTCACACGTGCTCATCAAGGCCGGATTGGCAGTTTTTACAAAGACGCTGAAAAAATTGTTCCCTTGGGGTTTAAATCTATTTTTAGACGTTGCAAAGTGCTTTCAAACAGAGTGACTCGAGTCCACTGGACGGAGGGTAGCACTAGAATATTGTAATGATGGAAATCTTGGCTGGGAACCTTAGTCAGATTCTTCTACAACCCTCGTCGGGGCTAGTCAGAATGTATCTTTTCCACACGTAATTTACTTTGCAACTTTCAGCTCAATCGTCTGTATATCATTCCCGCGGACAATATGCTACAAAAACTGCCCAGAGATATTCTATTGATGATCCTTGAGTAGGTATGAGCTCTGTAATAAAGTGTGTTACTCTTTTTAATAGGTGTAGATTCGATGTAGAACGATTGTGCGAAGTTTCGAAGACACTCTATGACGCTGCTATCCGGAAACTGTACGAGAATATTGTCATCCGAGCTGAAGACGACTGGCATTTCGAAAGGGTCGAGGTTGAACCTTTCTCACGAACCCGCTTTAAGCCGACAAGCCCCCTCGACTATGTGAGAATTGTCCAAGTACAATCGCGTTTCTACCACTGTTTGAAAGAGAGATGTTTTTACTACAAGGATATGGGATTTATATGGGAATGCCTGAATCCGAAAGACGGCCGAGACTGGAGGATCTCACAACGTCCCTAATACTTCTATTCGAGTAACTGAGAGAGGAGAGTCTACGGAATTTCAGGTCCGCATTAAGCCTTGCCTTACATTATTTTAAAGCAGCGAAGCTAACTGGAAGTCGACAGCTGGCAGATGGGCACTTGTGTCCCACTCCAGATCCTTGGCGATCGAGGATCCTTGTCGGTTGATATAAACCGCGATGGGGAATGGGTAAGTCAACTCCCCCATTTTTATCTATAATACTATCTATTACATAAGACGAAAGGAGTGGATCTATAACTAACCAGAGTTAAGCCGCATAAATACCTAATGGAACTTATAAAGTTTCCTGAACTTACTCATCTCACACTTATGGCTGAAGGTACTCGAGGAACAGGAACTCTAGTCCTCCCAGTCATCAACCAGGATTCCAGCCGCAGCCTATTCGACCAAAGTCGGCTCCATACCTCTAGAATACCTGAAGATCCAGCGCGGTGGAATGAGACAACCACATGGACGCTCTCCGCCGGGGATACTAGCTGAGCAAAACTACCAGGCCACCTTCGAATTTCATTCCGATGAAAATGGCAATATGTCCGTGACAGCAAAGCAGAATCCCACTCCCCAGGAGACCTCCGAGAGAATAATAGCAGAGCGAACAGTGTTGAACGCCGTACAATACGCGGATCCTCCCACGAATATGACTGTAGATCATTCCCGGTGGAGTCAGCAGGTAAGCCCTCATCAAGCCGAAATATCATGTGCTAGGATCCATCCAGGTTGGAATTCCAAGGGAGTACTATGCAAAGCATTGAGTTTGACTTCGGCAGGACAGCAGTGTGCCTCTTCGAACTCTTATAACGACGCACTTTGTAATGATCACTAGCACGTTGAGGTGAAATAGAACATAATAGCCAGAGAGTAGCTGGATAATAGCTAGTGATTCCTATTTATATAGAAACTAATTACTAAGGAGAGAAGGAGATAATTCCTTTTTAAGCTGCTATTATATATCCCGCGATTATAAATAGCTAAGGTAAGTGCATAGACTATTATAATATCTTCTCTCTTATACACTTCTATCCTAGAAGTAAGGATATAAATTTTAGGATTAACTAGTGTTTTACTAATACTTTACTAGTAAAATTTATTTTTAATTTCTTATTTAAATTAAGATAGAGTAAATTAGAGAAGTATAATTAATTACTAGTTTATATAATAATTAATTACTAAAGAGTAAGGCTCTTTTTCTATAACTATATAATCTTTCTTCTCTTCTTCTTAACTTTCTATAAATAATAATAATAATAATAATAACTATAGCGTGTATATGAAGCTTTCTTGCTAATTTAGGGTATACTAATAAGTGATAGCCGGCGATTCGCAAGTATCTGGTATAAAGTAGGCATCCGGCTTTAAGAAAGTATCTAGCTTAAAAACCGCTAACCCCCTTAAAGCTATAATTAAATATAAGAAGAAGATTATAGATATAAGTAATACTAATAAAACCCTTACTAAATGCTAGCGACCTACTAAAAAGGAAAAGGAAAAGGTAATAATTATAATTAATAATAAAAATATTAAGTATTAAAAGGAAATTAATAGTAGAGCTCTTAAGTTTTAATAAACTCTCTTAAGTAGTATAAAGAATACTAGAATTAAGTTAAATGAATAATCTAAGATTAATAAAGCTAGCTATTAGAAGAGAATTTACTTATAATACACTAGCGAGATTACTTAATTCCCTAATCTTATTTACTTAAATAAACCTAATTTAATTACTAATAAGTATATAGACTATTATAGAAAAGGAAGGATATATAAATAAGTAAGTTAAAAAAAGAGCCTTTTTAGTAATATCTAAACTAATATTTAGTAAAATTCCTAAGTATCTTTTTCTTTCTTTATAAGATCTTTTTTAAATTACTTCTTAATTTAATAAGGGTATCCTTAGCTAAGATAATTTAAATAAAAGCTAAGCTACCTTCGATCTAGTAAAGCGTATTAGTACTTATTTTAAAAAAATTACTAATAAGAAGGTATAAAAATCTCCCTGGAAGCTTGTAATCTACTTAACTAAAAAGCTTATTATTAGTATTACACAGGCGATTCTCTAGCTAAAGACTATCCTTAAATCAGGATTAATAAAGCTTATTAATAGTAATAAAGAGTTAATTACTAAGGTATTAGATCTCTAAAATATAAGTAATCTATCTCTAGATATTCACTAATAAGTTTCCTACTAACCTCTAGTAAGGACTTTTATAATATCTGTAATCGAGCCTTCGCTATATAGGTCCCTGAATCCGCTGGCGAGAGTACTAGCGTAGCTGTTTTTAAGAATAGTAATAATAAAGGTACTAATAAAGATATTAATAAAGAGATTCACCTATTTACTTCAATTAATAAGAAATAGCTAGCTACTCTTCTACGATATACTGAGATTTATCTAGTAAAGTAACTATATCTTTGTTTTTTATAGTATTATTATTAAAATTTTCACCTAGTAAGTAAGCTATTATTAGAATACTGGTGTATAGCTAGTAAGGGGTTCTAGATAAACGTAAATATATAGTCTAAATAATATATAATCCCTTTTCCCTTTAGGCTCTATTATCTTTACTATAATATTTACTTATACCTTTAAAATTACAAAACCTTATAGGTAAAAGCAGAAAGGTAATAATATTATTAGAAGTTCTCTAGTAATTAGCTAGAGGTAATCTGGCTACCTGAAGCTAGATTCCCTTAAAGAGTAATAATATATTATAGTTATTTTCACTAACGCTTCACCGCTCTCTCACTAGCGTCTTATCCTTTTAAGGCCTTAATTTTGTCTTAAAGACTTATCAAGTTCTCTCTTAGCTACTAAGAATTATAAGCTAGCCTAAACCCCTTCTATTATATAAAATATTACTTCTTTCCTCTAATTACTTATTAATCTAAAAAAGTATTAATTGCTTATTATTCTTCTTTATTAATAAGGTCTAGTTAAATAATATTAGAGAATTCGCTGGGCTTTTACTAGTATAGCTTTAATAGTAAGATATAGAAGATATTATGTAATTTACTATACTTTAAGAGTAGCTTTAATCTATAGGTTTACTTTTTAATTCTTTTAGTAATCTTAAATAGTTCTAGAAATTAGTAATCTAGCTTTTTATTTAAGTGCACTATCTTAATATTCTTTACTAAAAGTAGTACTTATTAATTAACCTTAAACTTAATAGGGCGATAGTTTTTATTATACTACTTTACTTGCGTTTCTTTAGTCTTTTGCTAACTAATTTCTAATTCTTAGTATTTCTTAATAATTTCCTCTGCTTATTCTTTAGTAATCGGGATCTCCTCTTTTATAAGATTATTCTTAATACCTTAGTAAGTCTTTAGTATTATATTATATCTTACCTTATTTAGGCTTATCTTAATAGCTTTATAATAAGTATTTATATAAGTAAACTTCGCTAAAGGTAGTAAATTTACCTAATTATCTTATAAATAATAAATAAAATATTAAAGCTATCTCTTAAGGGCTTAATTTTATTATTCTGTTTATTTATTTATTTATAAATAAAATATTATTAAAAGGTCTCTTATTATCTAAAGATAGAAGTAAAGCTTTTCCTAGAATTTTGAGGTAAATACTAAACCTTTATTTGTAATAATTATTACTAGTAGCTTATAGTCTTTGAACTAATAGTTTATAAAAAGTTATACTAAAAAAAAAGTATTAATAATTTTTTAATAAGAAATATATTTTACCTCTTTAGTATATCTATTAATAATTACTAGTAAACTATTAGTAACTTTACTTATAGTACTACTTTTATAAGGTACTAGATCTATGATAAAATCTATAATTATGGATTTAAATAGCTTACTTAACTAGCTTAGCGCTTCTATTTTACTAGCTTTTCTTATTTATTTTACCTTTATTCTTTAATAAATATTATAAATTTAAATATACTCTCTTATATCTTTTAATATATTTAACTAAAAGTACTTCTACTAGACTAGCTTTAGTGTTTTCTTATAACTAAAATAGCTTATAATTAGATTATTATAATAAGTTTTCATAATTTCACTATAAATAGTATTATCTTAAGGAATATAAGCTATTTACTAGTATCTTAATAGCTTACTACTATTAATACTCTAATCTATATCCCTGGCTTCCTATAATTAAGAACGCTTCTTAATAGCTAAGGCATTTCTTCTTTATAGCTCTATAAGTAATAAAAGAAGTAAGCTTAATTCAGGATTTACTATTTCAATCTTTATAACTTTCACTATAAAAAACTATAATATAGTATATTTATAACTACACTAGCTAGCATTTAGTCTCTCTCTAGTATTACATATAAAGCTATCTAGGCCTTTAAATAAGTTCTAAGAACTTTTAAGCTTTATAAGTATATATCGCTAATTAAGTGTAGAGATTACTTTTATAGCCTTAATTGATATTTCTAATAAGGTAGTATTATTAGTAAGTTAAGGAATTTAAGTTATTTAGTATAATATATCACTATTTTCTTACTAAAGGCTCTCTATTATCTTATTAGCCTTTACTAGAACACAGATTAACTTATTCTTTATTATACTTTGCAACTTATTCTATAAAATTGGAAGTATAATATTCCTCTTATCTTACGCTAACTTATAATCAGGTCTATATAAAGGTCTATTTATAGGATTCTTTTTCCTCTATTTATAACTTAATATAAAGTTATACTTTAATAGTTCTAGCGCCTATCTAGCTTATTACTAACTTAATACTATTATACTTATAAAGTAATAGAGATTATTATAATCTATTAGAACTTTAATAGAGATAATACTACCTTTAAGGCAATATCTTTAATATATAAAGTACTTAATAATCGTAAGGAGTTCTTAATTATAAATCTTATAATTCAATTTTATAAGCTCTAGCTTCTTACTAAAGAATATAATAGAGTACTAGTCAGCTTTTTCTCTATCTTTTACCGATTACTTACTTAGCTATAAAAGGATTCTAGTAATTATAAATCCCAAAGTATTTATTTCAACTCTTTTTAGCTTACCTAAGTTAAAATACTTAAGAAAAGGGGTAAATATAAATATACTTTTTAATATATTAAACACCTCTTACTTAGTATCTTACTACTAGAAAGTAAAATAAGATTCTTCTTTCTTATTACCCCTTATTAAGTTTATTAAAAGCCGGGTAATTACTAAGAAATTTATAATAAAGCACTAGTAAAAATTAGTAAACTTAATAAAGACTTAAATATTTTTAATACTTATAAGTACTAGCTACTCCTTAATTATATTAATTTAGCTCTACTCTATTAATACTCCCTTTATGAATACTATATACCCTAGGAACTCCACGCTCTAAGTACTAAAAGAGCACTTTAATAGCTTAATAAAGAAATTAGTCTATTAAAGTCTAACTAAAACTTAGCGAATATAGTCTTTATACTTAGATAAATTAATTAAGTAAACTAAAATATCGTTAAAATAAATGATATAAATAATATCTATAAGTTCTACTAGGAAATCGTTAATATATACCTAAAAGATCGCTAGTGTATTAGATAATCCAAATAGCATAACTTAATATTTATAGTATTTATAATATATATAAAATACAGTCTTTTATTTATCTCTCTTCTTAATCCTAACTTAGTAGTAACTATTTTATAAATCCAAGCTTATAAAGATCTTCACTTTCCGGAGTCTATCTAGCGTTTCACTGATTAGTAATAGGAAATATTAGTCTTTAATAGTAACCTGATTTAGTACTTAATAATTAATATATAATTAAAGACTACTATTCTTCTTTAATATAAATAGAATTAAAGCACTTATAAGATTTTTACTTTTCTATATTTAGCTCTTTACTTTAGAAGACTTAAGGTATTCTTAAAAAACCTCTAGCTCTATCTTAGAAAGGTTATAGATCAGGAAATATAAAGGCTTTACACTTAGCTCTAAGTTAATAGTATATTATTAACTCTTAAGTAAGAGTAGCTTATTCCCTTTTTCTTCTAAAAATATATCCTTAAAGTCGTGGTATTATTAGGAAATAATAGGTATATTACTAGTATTTAATAAGTATACTATATTTAAGTTTAGTATTATAGTATATATAAGGAATTCTTTTTGATTTATAAGTTTAGTAAAAGCTTTAAGATATATTATATTAATATCATATAAGTTATTTAATTAATAAAGAAATCTCTATTACTTTATCTTAAAGCTAATCTATAAATTAATATTTTCTAGCTAGGGCTAGCTTAGAATTAAATCAGTCCCCGGTATATTAATAACTCTTAGCTGAAGTATATCTAGCTTAATTTATTTAAGTATATCTGTAATCTTTATTTATATAAGAGTAATACTATAAATAACACCTTTTACTCTAAGAAAAGTCTGAAATATCTTCGGATTTTTACTAGTAAGTTGTAGATTATACTTTTTTATTATTAGTCTTAATATAAAATTATCTTTAATTTTGCTATTAATTAAGGTAGTAAGTATCCTTTACTCTTTATTTATTAAAATCTTTAATTTAATTTCTATTCACTTAGTTATAGATTCTAAGGGAGATATAGAGGCTTCCGTAAGTTATAGTCTTCTCTAGTATTTATTCCCTAAGTTATTAGTATTTAACTTCAGGTATTTATTAGTAAACTACCCTAGCTCCTTATAAGTAAAGTATTAGATCTTTAACTTATCCTAATAACTTAACTTATCTTAAATTAAAAAGTAGTTTAAGTTTAATTTATTTATTTAAGCTAATTAGTATTTATTAAGATTTTTACTAGACTTTTTTTAGTATTTTCTAAAGAACTCGCTTTTCTTATTATTATTCTCTTAAGGCCTTTTATTATTTCCTTTACTTATTATATATATCTTTTAAAGAGTAATAGTTAAAATAACTCTCTCTTTTATCTAGAGTATCTCTACTTATCTTAATTTAATAATTTCCTAGCGAATCTCTAGGCGAATCTTATTAAAGAGGATATCCTGTAATTAGCGTAGTATAAAGGGCTTAAGTTATTCTTCCTTTACTTCTAGGTAATTAATAAACTTATAGATAAGTTAATTAGGCCTTTACTATACCCTTTCATGAGCTTCTAAGTTAATAACTTAGTATAAGATAAAAAGTAACTAAAAGTTCTTTAAAAACTCTTTATAATCTTCTTAAGTTATTATTATAAACTTTTCTAATATTTATTTCCTAGATCTTTCCTAGGCGTTTACTAATTCTTTCTTAAGAAATATTACTACTTACTTAATCTTAATTATATTATTAGTATATACTTTAAAATTATAATTAAAAATATAATTATATACTTATAAATACTCTGTAAATTCTTTTTAACTCTTCCCTTTATATTCCAAGGGTAGTATATATTTAGCCTTCTCTAGGTAAGGGGCTCGCGATTTAATAGCTATAGACTAGCGATTCCTATTAAGCTCTTCCTATATTAATTGAAGATTACTTTCTTAAATCTATAAAAGTATTACTCTTACTATAACTTTTAGGGAATAATAAGAAAGATTATTACTAAATATCTAGCGATTTTCTATAATAAGGAGGTTAAGGAAGTTATTCTATTCCTTAAGAGTTTAGAATTACTCTTATATTATAATAAAGCTATTATCTAGTATACTTCTAGTAGTTTTCTAAGTTCTAGAAGTATTCGATCAATTACAGTGCCTACTAGTAATTATTAATAAGGATTCACTACTCTAAACTATTATAAACTATTTAAGTTAATAATAAAAAAAAAGTAATTAAAATATAATAATTACTAGTATATTAAGATAAAATAAAATATAATAGCTAGAGAGTAGCTAAATAATAACTAATAATTCCTATTTATATAAAAACTAATTACTAAGAAGAGAAGAAGATAACTCCTTCCTAGGCTACTATTATATACCCCGCGATTACAAATAGCCAAGGCAGGCGCACGGACCATTACACACTTATGCAGGTCAAGCAGATCACTACCAATATCCTCGTAGCGATGAGACGGATTCATTGATCTACAGCCTCGGAAACACCGAGACTCGGCGCTCAGCTTTCATATTTCGCTGTAGCAGCCGCGTGTTAGGCCCTTAACTCGGCAGATCAGTATTCCAGTCTGCGTCCGTTCCACCCCGGTCTGACTGTGGCGAGACAGTCAATACCCCGTTCGTGCGTGCAGCCAGTCTTCGATCCTTGATAACATCCGCGGTGATATGTCGTTACCGAGAGGCTTGTTTCTTTGGGCTTCTTGATCAATCTCTACTTGTTCCCCGGCCATACGAGCTGTTACATGCACCCCTCACATGCAACCATTCTACACCCACCCCCGGATATTGATGTTATGTCCTCATAGAAAGAATTTGGGGGTAAATTTGCAAGAAATTATGGAATCGTCGCGCGCAGTATCAATCATTGATAACTAATCTTCGGGTTTTCCTGTCCAAACCACCGCCCGTGCCATCTCCTCTAGCAAGTGCAATTCTCCTCTGGTCAACAGACATTTCCGGACACACTCCCTCGCTTTCTCAACAACCAGGTCCCACACGTCTGTTTCTTTTGGCATCCTTTCCTCTAGGAATTTTACCACGAGCATCGTGACCCATGCCTTGTCAGTCGCGCCGTCTAGTGGCGGCTTTGGTATCTCGAATCCCAAGATGTCTACCAACATATTTTTATTGTCGGTATTCCATGTCCCATCAAAATATTGAAAATCGATTAAAGTAAGGACCTTTTTCAGGTTAGGATCTGGCGGAGATGTTGGTGGAGTAGTAGTAGTAGCGACAGGAGCGTTGGAAACGCTTTCTGCTTTGATGTCTTGGGCTACTACTCGCCCTACTCGCCCTACTGTTCGGCCGCTGTGTCCCTTGCGGGCATCTGGTGGAGCCCTTAAAAATGGGTTCTCTCTCAGAGGTCGGATGACGCGGGGTTGAAGAATACGTGAGCCATACGGAGTGTTGGTCGGGAGGTCCGGCTGGAGGGTAGTATTCCGAATGAAGATCTCCTTGCCATCCTTTAATGATACTGCGCCAAACGAACACCATTTGTTTACGACTTGGAATGTCTCTCCTAATCGGACGGCTTCCTTCTCAGCCAGATTTTGTACGTCAGCGATCTTGTTGGCATCTTCGAACACCCATCCGCGGGATTCTTCCAAGTCCTGGGCTGCTTTTCGTGCTGCAAGTTGATGGATAGTTTGTTCCTCGTTCTGTAAGAACTTCAATTGGAATTTCAAGAGCTGGTGGACCATGAGAAAATGGGCTTCTCAGGATAACCGATGTTGGGTTTCTCCGTATGGTTTTCGGACCCATAAAAAGGTAAACTGTCGTTTTAGCTGGTGCGAAAAGAGAAGGTATCTTGTGTGGCGCCAGGATAATTTGTGGGAAATGATGGGTATCTCGTAAGCTTTTGTCCTTGGGGTCGGAGCCAGGGTCAGATAAAGAAGTGAGGACTTCTTCAGTCTCCGACGATGAAAGCTTCTCCATACTCTCCATCACTTCGATCAATTCGAAGTCATCATCATCTTGCTCATACTTCACCTCCAGAATACTGTCCCCATAATGCGGACTCAGTGCTCCGCGAAGTATGCGACTGGCACTCTTCTCTAATCACTCCCCATCCTGTACAGCCAGGCAAAGCCCTTTTCCTGCTCTGGCAATCCCTTCAATAACTGCATGTGAGACTTTGTTGCCGAATCCGATGGAGAAGACCCGGATAGCCCCTTGCTTCGTTTTCTCAACCTGCTCATTGACGGATGTGAAGAAAGATTCTCGGTTTGTGACATTTGTGAAAGGGGATCCTTGGTCTGCGATCTGTCCATCGGTAAAGAGGATGATATCTAGTGGTAGATCTGCGAGTCGACGTTCAGTTGTCGCTTGAATTGCCTTGAGTATCTCTGTTCCGCCATAATTTGCCTCGAATGTTGAAAGATGTTGGATGGCTTCTCGAAGAGCGCTATCGGTATAGCTTTTGCTCTGTGTCCACAAGAAGGTATGCTCTGTTCCGAAAGAGCATATGTTGAACCTGACGCTAGTTGGCATAGACTTAAGAAAGACCTTCAAAGCCGAGACAAGCATCGGAATATCGTGTCGCATACTGGCACTTCGATCTGCGATCAAAATAATCTCTGATGGTGATGAGGAGGAAAAAAGAAAACTTCGAGGCGGCAAGCGGAATCATTAGGGCTCGGTGATTTGAGATTGTGGGATGAGTTTCCAACAGAGCTTTTGGCGTCTCAGGATCCTTGAGATGTATGAATAGAACAAAGTCTTTCTCTAGTACGGCAGCCTTTTGCGAAAGAGTTGCAGAAGCCTTGTTCATGACCGGAGCTGCTTGGGCAGCAGTAGAAATGGTTCCCATCGATACTGCGATCAAATGTGACGGCGACTCGATTCCCTTGATATATGTCCCTGCTGGTAGAACTATATCTATTGTGATCCTGATTCGGTTATCAGGAATGGTCATTGCACCTGCTAATCCAGCGACACAGGGAGGGATGATGGACTCTGTATGACCATAACGAGGAGCAATCATAGTTGGGATTGTGAAGCGAATGCCCTCGATATCATCATCATGCTTCAGCTCACCAATGTAGGCGATCTCGACGAAGATACTCTCTCCTTCTTGAACGTTGCCAATTCTAATGGTAAACATATCGGATGCTTCCGGGGGTTGTGTCAGTAGACCGACGTTGTCGCCCTCGGCCATTGTGGCATCGATAATGTCCTTCGCCTTTCCTCTTTCTTTTACCAAGCCATAGAGGGCTGGCTTGGTGCCAATCTTGCACTTGAATCCAACGATACTGACACCATCGTAGAGCGGGAATTTGTACATGCACTCTGCGTTATTCTTCGACGATAAAGCATGAAGAAACGTTTGCCTGAGGACTGTTTTGAAAGTGCCGGAGAGAATGGTCGTGTGAGCCTCGCTGTCGAGCAGCGGCAAGTATTGTCGGACTGTGCCAGCTGTGCCAACTGAGAAGCACCCGCATAATTTTGTCCTGGTAGATAGGTGGCATGGGCGAGGACGCGTAGTTGTTGACATATTTGAATATTCTGTGAGTGCCTCTGAGTTGCAAGTTCGTGGCTGGGGCAAGAACAGAGAACAGGTGATTAAAATTGGGGATGAGCTGGGAGGATGGGGAGTCGGGCCCCATCACAGAACGTGACAATTTAGCTGGTCCGAGCTAGGTAAGGCACCAATCCTAACACTGCTAGAGAAAGGAATTATATAACTCCGTATCGATATCTAGATTGAATATTTCTAAAGCTATGATAAGCCAATGAATACGAACTTGACCACAAATCAACTCCGAAAGCCCACTGGTGTAAGCCATTATTCCCCTTTATCATACGCGGAGGCACTCAAAAATTTAATGAGCACTTCAACCCCGGCTCTCGATGATCAAGCTTTTGATAGCGTGCTCGGGGTTTTACTTTAACGGGGAATAGTCCCCCGTGCCTAGGAGAGATGGAGGCACAAGAGCGGGTGGACCCGGTGCGCCCGGGCGTGGCTGGCAGCCACTGAAGCCTGGGCAAAGCTTAGCATGCTCGGCATTCATTGTCTATGAAGGGAGTCGGCCTACAGTTCTGGCTTTAAACAGGACGCCAACCTCAGCACTTTGGTCTGAATGTGTTCTCTACCGAGAATACTGCAGCTCCTCTTCAAGAATCCACAGCCCAACTTACCTACAGATGGCTAGCCTAAGTCCTTACCCACGTTTGGACAGTAAAGTTCTTAGTGGGGTTCATTTGTTAGAATGGAATCCGAACCACTGTGGTCGTTCTCGGTGTTGGTTCTCGTTGGAGTTCGAACTGCTTCGAGTTGTTCTCGGTGTTGGTTCTCGTTGGAGTTCGAACTCCTTCGGGGTTTTCAATAGTTCTCCTGAGCTATTTTAAATTGAACAAGGCTCTCTTTCTGAGAAAGGAGCCTCACTACATTGGGTAGGTGAGCAAGAAAGTCGAAAACCTACGATTACAGTGCAGCGAGTCGGAAGAACGGAGGGGAAGTAAAAGGGGGAACGGGATAGCAGAGCAGGCGATGTTGATAAATTCTGACTGGCAATTCAAGTGGGTCATTATTTTAGCAATCTTCCTGTCAACTCACCCGGTTTCGATACACGAATAGAGGGGTTAACATCAAAAGGTGAGCAGGGCTCGAAATAGGGAATCAAATGAACGCGCATAACCACAAAAACTACCCCTTAGCGACTCACTTCAGATTTCAAGAAAAGAATTTGGACTCGCTGAAGCATTGATCTAGACCCGTCTTTGAACTGCTACTTCTTCAATTCTCTTGCTGTCTCATCGATAATGATCATGAAACTCGTTTACTTAGTTGCCTCTACACTTGCCCTATGCTTGACTGAAACTTACTTGGTATCTCCTGACGGCACACCTGCGCCGGGGACAACTTCAGAATGCAGTGAGTGAGTTCAACAGGCGTACGGCATAACATGCGAGATCATCGAGAATGCTTTTGGAATGACAGAAGCCCAATTTGAGGAATGGGTGCGTAAACTATCAGTTCTGTTCAGTGGCATCTCCAACTGAAGCAGAATCCTTCTACTACCCTGTTGAGCGCGAACTGCACTCTCATCTCAGAACTCTATTATTGTGTTCAGGTCGACTTTTCTACAATATCAACAGTAGCCCCAAGCACGTCAACATCGTCTACCAAGTCCTCTACAATTAGCACAACGTCTTCACATTTCACGACAACAACATCTTCAACAACTTTGAAGACTTCAACTTCGTCGACCTCGTCAACTCCAACCGCTGCTGCAGTATGTGTACTCTCTCTTCCGACTTCTTTGTCCTCGTCCTCTGAAACAAATATTGTAATTCCTCCTGCGGCGTTTTATTACCCCACCTCGTCTCCCCGAGTGTTGGCGAAAATAAACTGGCCATTATGAACAGTGCACTGCAGGTGTCGCAATAGCATCGCCAGCACCATACGGAGTCGTATGCGGTACTTTGGGTGATGCCGTGGCCCTTACAGGCACCGGTCTCCTTACTGCGTACACCTCCGGAAGCCCCTTCGTTCTCGGCGTCGAAGCGTGTGGTGCACAATGCATTGCAACCGCTACCTGCACAAACGTATATTTCGTTGCCGGAAGTAGCTGCAACTTACACTACGGAAAGCTGTCATACGTGATCAACGACAGTGGTGTGAATGCTTATAGCATCTACAACGTGTCCTGCTTCACCGATTCCTATCTAAAATCGCCGACGCCGTCCGGCGCTGTATGTAATGTACAGGCCGACGCAAAGGCACTTACGGGAACGGGCCTGCTTACTGCATACACGGGCGCTTCGGAGAGTCTTTATGTTACCAGTATTCAAGCCTGTGCATCGGAATGCTTCTCGACTTCGACCTGTACAAATGTATACTTCGTCAATGGCACCTCCTGCAACCTGCACTATGGAACAACGTCGTATGTGGTCAATACTAGTGGAGTGAATGCATATAGCCTCTACGATCTTGCTTGTTTCAGTTCTTGCCCTTTCCCGACCCCTTACCAAACGGGCATGGCAGTGAATTGTAATAAGTTTCACTTTGTTGTGAGCGGAGACGAGTGTGGTACTGTGGCTACCTCTGCCGGCATCAATCTTGCCAACTTTTATCTTTGGAACCCGGCTGTTAGATCGACTTGTGCAACGTTGGATTTGGGTTATTATGTATGCATTGGTATCTTATGAGGAGTAGTGAAGCCGAGCTCCTGCGTGGCCGTTGATTGGAAATATTATTTACTTCAAGCACAAGTTTAGCTCATTGCCACAAGTATAATTCCTTGCCGCTGGCTTGACCACCTCATCCGTGATCTAGATATCGTCCCTTCTCAGTCAGAAAGCAGTGTCCTTATGTCTTTCGATCCCGCTGTTTTTTTATTCCCCGCTGCTGGAGGGGCAAGAAACCACTAGAGCCCTTATCCTCAAGTGAACCATCTACTTTCAGAAATTCTAAACCTTTTAACTTTAGATTGAACTTAGTATTGGCGCCTAAGGGGGTTGAGAACATCTGATAGATAGACAAAGTATCGAGTTTCGTGTTGGTACCACCGGGCCATGGAACTAATAGTATACTAAAATAATTCTTCCCAACGAATGACTCCTCCTCATGAAACGATTCCTCCTAATGACAAAATTCTTCCCAATGAATGATTCCTCCCCATGAATGATTTCTCCCAAGTAATCCTGGAGGTGTTCTGCAATCGGTCACAGCCAGAAAAGAAGTCTTGAGCATACAATTACTGATCGCTTTCGAAGTGATGCTGGAAATTGAAGGTATATACTAAGGTATCGAAACTCCCAAAAGCAGTTTCTGCGGTTGTTGACTCCAGGGTAAGACAACATTGACCTGAAAGTTTACTCATGCAGCTATATAGTCTATCTATTATCGGCATTCACAGTCTATGATGCACTGTGCAGTCAGTCAAACTCGTAAATGTAGATCTGCCGCGATGTCAGGGTCTGAAACCCGTACATTTCTTCCTTTAGGTGGAAGGAATTGCGCTTTAGAACAAGATGAATCAAATACATTTTCTTCCTGGGGTTATGGATGGGGGAACAGCGGATGGTCGGGAGCGATGTCATTTGAGTCGAATAACACAAGAGAGTCTCGGTAGAAGTGTCTCTTAACTAGCAATTTCCATGTCATCTCTACACTTTTGAGTATCGAAAGTGTCATCAGGCTCTGTACACGAGAATAGCTCAATCAGAGAAGGACTCATTGGGAAAGATAAAACGCGATGTTGATTCCACCACGCGGTTTCCGCAACTCTTCTTGCCAGTATGATTGATAACGGCGAAATACTTGCTTCAAATACTCACGATCAAATGGTCTTTGATAACTGTCGAGCACTACGACAAATACACAACCAAATCATTCATAGAATGCCTTCCTTATGCAATCTCTTCGGTACGTATTCCTCAGGATTCGGTGCTCCCTTGCCATCACCCGTCCAACCCTTAATTCCTCGGCTTCCGTCGCCACTTGCAAGATGGTCATGGAAATCTACCTCTGGAAGTGGCGCTGCTTTAGCCGACCGATCAACCTGAGAACCCTACGACAGTACCTTATCAGCAAAGGTCATAGTGAGGAATATTGGACTTGATGGACTTACCGGCCGGTCTGCACCATGAACTAGATTTTCAAGGCCGGATTTAGACCTCCACTCGGAGTTTGCGCGGTCATTGTGCACCCTCTGTGGTGAATCGGTTCTCCTGTATAATCCGTCTGACATGTTGGAGTTTGAGCTGTTGATATTTCTGAAATTAATTATCTGAGAACTTTTACGGCAGAAAGAAACTCTTGAACGGAGAGAGAAAATTGGTGTTTATAAGGGGAATGAAAGAAAGATTCTGGATGACTTCACTAATGATGTCAGACAGTCCTGATTAATCGCAGGGATTGTGCTCACGACGTTGCGTCACCCACGGCCTGACTTCATTATCATTTGATAACTCAAACACATGTGATGGCGGGAAACTTCAAGTTTGTCTTGTAAGTGGTCGAACTCCCGAAATGCTGTATGCTGATGGTAAAGTGTGGGAGTACCTTCCATTGAATTCCTACCCCGCGTGGCGATCCTTCATAGTTTGCATGCCACAATTGCTGCATGACGTCCATTGAATTCCTACCCCGCGTGGCGATCCTTCGTAGTTTGCATGCCGCAATTGCTGCATGACGAATGATCAAACCCCGTGGATCTTCGGGTAATTTGATTTTTGTAAAGAGCTTCTTATACCTATCAGAAATCGTATAATCTCCGCTGATTAGCTGTAGCAGAAAAATTTGATACGTAATAAGAAGGGATCTTCAAATGATCAACAGGAAGGCGATCGTACGGATATAAAATCCAGGCAATAGAAGTCACATCTCTCGTGGTATTTGCAGTAACAGAAGTTGGAATCAATTGAGACAGAGAAATAATTATACCTAGCTGATTTGGGGATTGTAAGGAATAAGCTCTGGATTGAAACATTGCTAGGACCATCAGTAAATTTTGGAGAGAACCAAAGGTTCAAAACGAGAACTTTGCTCGTCATTGCTGTATAATAACTAGCCACTCGTGCCTCTGAGGAGCAGTTTGATCTTGTCAAGACGATAGAAGCGCCTGACAACTCATCACTGAAAGGATCAATGTCGTGGTCGAATCAGATTTCTTCCGTGCTTGGAAGTGTGTATATTGTATTTAATGAGCGTATGTCGCCTAGATATATGTGTAATATATGTACAAGAAGAGAAAATTGTGATGATTGGGAATGACTGATGGTAGACTTATGCGCTGTGTTGTGAATTGGAGGAATATCCCCAAAATCACAAATGATCAGAGCCTGTAGCCTTGACGATTTCATGAGTACGCTCGTCTGAGCTCTATTTCTCCCCTGAAGGTAGTTCAAACCATTCTTGCTCACACATATAGCTCTTCGCCACATCATCCATGCCGAAGGGTCTCAAATCGTCCACTCTCGTGTTCGTGAAAGCCTGCGATTTGCCTCCACCTCCAAGCTCCCTGTTCACATATTAGCCATTGTACCAGATCATTACAGTAGAGGGTGAACTAAAGCAAGACAAACTTACGAGTAGAGTGTGCATGTCTGAACTCCACCTTTTGGTCCAATTCTAGTGTCAACGGCAGTGATCGTGTTGCGAAAATACTCCGGCAAGTTGACTATACAGCGAATCATACGTCAGCACATGAATAGAAGCAACCAATAGGGAGTTATTTGGAAGTTGAGAGGTTGAAGATACTCACAGCATTCGAGCTCTACAGCTGGCAAGGATTCGCATAGGCCTAGGAATTTCGGATCCGCGCAAGCGATGAGGAGTAGTGGAGCAGGTCTGCCGATGATTACGAGTGGCTCACTGGCGGAGCGTGGATTTAGGGCTGCCAAGGGTGTGGTGGATGCGATATTCGCGGCGTTGGAGACGGCGATGGCTGCTGCGGAGGCAGATGTCGCGAAGATAGCAGCTGCAGTGAAGGTGGTTGTGTATTTCATGTTGATAGTTTTCATGTACTCAGCATATTCGTTTGGATTTTTGTGTTTTCGTGCGTATTTACATGGTGGGAACTAATGTTAGAGGAGTTTCTTGCAGGATAAGCCTGACTTATGCTGGTTTGTTGTTGACAGGATGTTATTTTTGGAAACAACGAATTCCAATAACTGGAGAGCTCTTTGTGCACTAAAATACGATCAGTGATCTCCAAAACAGACTCTTAATAATTATCGGCTTGTATCTATCCATCATCAATTCAAAGCCCAGCCAAGAATCTAGGAGCAAACCAGCTCATCCTTTGTGTATCGGCAAGTGATGCTCATCGGGACAAGACCCGCTTTGTTCTTGCCATGAAGGTTAGCCATGAGTTCCCATGATGGCTTTCTTTCAACCGTCTTTGCTGTAATATAGTACAGTAAGTGGCAATTAAAAATATGCTCACACCAAGTGCCAGCAGCTTTCCCGATTGGCTTACTGACATAATGAAGGAAGACAGGTTTGTTTGCTTCCAGCCTCGCTAAATATAGGGGCTCCGGCTAGGCTTGCCGACTAGCAGAACTCACTGAAGTGCCCCACACAAACACAGACAGGATTAAATCGTTCCAAAAAAAAAAAAAAAATTCAATCGCAAGGATCAATTGAAGAGCGCCCTCGGAAGCCAGCCCGATGGGTAAAGAAAAATCCAACAGTCAGTCAGTCCTCTCTGAGCACCCAGTCACTCACTATCCTGGCATTCAGGAGAAAAATACAAAAAGAATGTTCGAATGATCTCAGTGGTCTGAGACCCGCAGATTTGCGGCTTCTGTGGATCGAACACAGTGCCTCCAGATTTCAATGATCTGAAGTTGACTTCAGTCTGGCGCTCTCCCAAGTGAGCTAAAGCCGCTTGGTTGATGCTGGAACGTTCTTATTTGGTTACTAGTAGGGCATAGTAGAATGTGGCCCTGAAAGTGCGAGGATTGGATCGCTTAGTCAGTGGTGGGGCAAGATGGAGGCGAAGTGAGGAGAATAGTGGGGGCGCTTATCTCCGATGGGGAATGAAGGTCTTTGTTCTTGCATTCTTGATGAGGTTTCGTTGTTAGAATGTTCTGAAGAGACGGTTCTATTAATGGAAACTACCAGTGACTGACTTTTATCTGATTGATCCCTTGACTCTGAGTTCCGGGAAGGAAGTCCCTTGTGTCTGAAGTAAGCGAGTCCTACTGAGTAAACACTCATTTGTTGTAGGGTACTTTCGTACAATCTTTGCTGGGCTCGTTAAGTGATGATTGAGCCATGATTCGTCAGCCTAGGAATAGAGTTCGCTATTTTACTCCTGGGCTCTGTCTTCATAGGAGGCAATCCGAGGCTTCGTCTCGCTGTCCACCCACGCCATCTTCAATCAACGAAAGCCAGCCCTGGCAGGAAAGATCCCCAGAAATACAACAGCACAAAGCTTAAGGCAAACATATTAGAAAGGCCAGACCAAGTGAAACCAGAATCAGCAACACTATTTTCAAAATAATCCACATTTTCAACCAAGCCAATCTCATCCCAGCGCTTCCAATCCATCGGGTTGACCTTCGAAACAGCCACATCCGAAGCCACACATTCAAACCCAAAAGAAACAAACCACAACGCAACAGCATGCGATTCTCATTCCCCGTATAAATCTCTAAGCTCTCATCCACTCTCTGTCTATCGATCTGAAGAGACGAATATATGAAACAGCCACGCCGCATATGAACACGAGAGTGCGAATAAGGAGGTAGTGGAAGCGCTCTCCTGTAATCTTCTTATCGTACTTAACCACATCATCAGATCTCACTTGCTCTTCATAGCAGGATGTGTTGTTGGTGGCCTCAAAGTGGCCTTGGTCCTTCAAACGAAACGAAACGAAACGAAACAAAACGAAACAACACCAGCATGCGGCCCATCATGTCTGCAGCCATATCTGCAGCCTCGAGGCGAGGAAATGGTGGTCAGCAAGGCATTGCAAAAGGAGGGAAGGTCAACCTTAAACATGGAAAGCGGGTTGACATATCATTCTAGGGCAGGCATACAGACGCGCGTCTAATAAGTAGAGATCCTTGGTCAAGTAAAAAGATGATTCTTCCTCACAGTCGGTCGACCATATCCCATCCGAATCGAGATCTGATTCGTTAGCCTTGGCTAATACAGAAGTGCACAATGCAACGCGATCCAATCCAGCCCAACCCAATATCTCCAGCCGCAGCATGCCCACGGCAGAATTGACACGACTGTTTCCTTTTCCTTTTTCTTTCCCAATTGATCAACGATGCAAAATGCACTTCTATTCTAGAAAGAAGGAAACCTGTTGGTGTGTTGCACAGGGCTGAAACGTCGGAACGGCCCACACCACCTTCCACACAAGTCCTCCCCGGATTGCAGTGTAGCGCTTCGAGAACACCAGCGTCAAAAATCTCAAGGATCGGGAGATCGGGCGTCTGCTCATTTCCAGCCTCCCGTCCGCTTCCTCCTCCATTTTGCGGCGTCCTCTCCCCGCCGCTGCATATCTCTCATCACTAATAGGATAATCATCACCATCAATATTTCCTTCTCCTTCTCTTTCTTAACACTACCGCATGTCCGCGCCACATATGCAATACTGTATGCATCATGCAGGAGTTCCTTCAAGGCTTCCCTTCCCGTCCCAAAATCTCAACCCTGCCTCGAGGCTGATACACGCACACATATACATGCATGGTGGGGGCTGAAGTCTGGCATCGCATGTGCATTCCGCTCAACTCAATTCTAAGCTTATAGATTGATGTGTGGGTTGTATTGCATCGAGCCCTCCCCGCCACTGATCCAGTAAAATAAGTCGGTGAGGCTGAGTTAACTTTGGGGGCTACTCTGGAACCCTGCAGTTAGTTCAGTCTCCGGCAGGGAAGAAGGACAGGAGAGGGAAAGGGGAAGATGAAGGACGAGGGGAAAGACAAGGGGTGGGTTTGGGAACCTATCGGGATGAGCAGCTCGTACATGCATGATATGGCATGGCATGGTATGGTATGCTGGAATATCTACGGAGATAAGTGAGTGTCGATCATGGAGGTGGAGATGAGATGTGATAGTGTATTGTACAGTTCTGCCGTAAGTAACTGAGTGAATAAATCTAGTAGGAGGGGAGTGGAGCGGTGCGATGCTGTGAGGGATCTTCTAGATAATATCTTTTCTCAGGAATGAAGAGGACATTCCGTATCTCAAAAGTTTACTTTCTTGTGCTGTGAAGACCTGTATCGTCATCTTAAGTGGGATCTTTGATCACAGAAAGAATAGACGACACAGTGAAAGCGGGAATGGTTTCTACAAATCTCCATTCTGATTTTATGTAATCCATCCATCCGTACTGACTTAAGTAATGCTAGCATACCGTATCCTGCAAATTACCCCAGGTGCTCGCATTATCACCTCAGCTCAGCAAATGAGAAAGTAAGTACAAATAGCCAGCCAGCCAAAGCCAAGGCAAAACGCTCGTAGTCAAAGAGTGGTATCTCAACGTCCCGCATCGCCATCTCCCAAACAATCATGAGTCTATCTCTCAGTAGTGAAGCTCTGTCGTAGTTGTACTATCATCGCAGCCGTAAATCATCGATTGCAAGAACAAAGGTGCGGAAAAGTTCGACAAGACGTATTGTAACTTCCCGTGGATCTCTTGCCAGCCAGCGCCGAAGTCGAGAAGCCAGACGCAAAGAGAATGGGAAAGCCTTGCGAATGTTTATCGTATGTATGTGTATGTGCTTGCGTGAAAAGTATATTGTATCCGCCGTGAACGCCATGTCGTGAATCGTGATTTCGTGAAGTGAGATTGAAGGCTTATTCATCCTCACACTCTGCGTCCTCCTCATCTCTATCGTCCTCCACAGTAACCTCATTCCTCGATTTCCTCCCCGCACCACCACCACTGCTTCCTGCACTACCAATTACAAGCCTATACCCTCCACTTCCCTTCTTCTCCACAATCCCCTCTCTCAAAGCCCAAGCCACTAAGAGGCCATCATCGCCTTGCCTAACAACACATTTACCTGCCGCCTGCAACTCTAAATGCTTTGCCACATGCTCCATCCTAGCATCCCAGCAGCCCGTCCCCTCGAACAGGTTCCCACAAACCGGACACTTCAGCTTGGTCGGCGCTTGCCGCTTCATCTTGAGGCATGTTTGTTGAAGAGATTTGATGGTTTCTTCCCAGACAGCGTCGGTGCCGGCTTTCTTGCGCTTGACAGGTAAGGGGACGTGCATCCGACGGAGGTGTTGCGTGAAGAGGTCTTTGCGGTTGAACTCACTGCCGCGGGTGATTGCCGCTGCTCCATTGCTATGGCTAGACTTGGTGTTTGGAATGGAGTGTCCAGCTTTAGAGTGATGGCCTCCACAACCTCCTAACTCGCAGACCCAGACTAAGAGGTTTAGGTGCTGGCTGCTGGCATGGCGCTTCCACTCATTCTTGCTGGCAAACGTGGATGTACATCCCGCGAAATCGAAGACGCAGACGTAGGCACGGGTATGTGCGGATGCGATATGGCGCTGGAGAGAACCGGCGTCTTTGAAGGGAGCATGTGAGCATGACTTGCATGCGAATTGGCCTTTGGTCTTCGGAGGAGTCTTGGAGACGCGACTGCGTTTTTGGGAGGGCGAAGTCTTCGTGTTGGGTGATACTGGGCGCCGCTTGCGGGTTCGTGTTGACTTTGGGGTGTATTCGGTATCTGAGGCGGGGGTGGCGGGGATGTTTTCGGGTTCTGCGTCGATGTCAGACATGTCTGCCTCGGCGTCGATGTCGGATACGTGGCTGTCATCGACGTGGATTGTGTTCTTCGGAGAGGCTTCGTCATTGATGCAGTCGCCGATGCCTTCGTCAGAGGCATAGCGATAACCTTGGGATGAACCAGAGGTTTTCATGGTGATTTGGTTGTCAACCGCGTACTCGCTTTTCATGGCTACCTCTCGAAAGTCCTCCTCATGCTCGAAATAGCCATCGTCTGCATCGACGAAGCCTTGAACTTGGTCCATACTGACACAAGAGAAGCCGTGTTGTGGGGGAAGAGCATATGCCTGGTAACTTGCTGGTCCACCTCGGAAATCGGGGAATGACTGTCTGTAGAACTGGTTTTCCATTCCGTTTGCGCAGTATCCATTCTCAGCATAGAGCTCCTGCTCAGCAGGAGGGCTTTCTACGCTATCATTGCTGGAAGTGAGACCAGGTGATGTCATTCTGTTGTGGGAAGCTCTCGGAAGGGACGACGTAGGGATGGAAGTATGTTGTAGATTGAGGATGTCCTGAGGAATATTGGGGGCCGTAAAGAACTGGCGTTGTTGCTCATTGACAAAGCGCTGCATTGTAGGATGTTGCATTTGTTGATGGTGTTGTTTCTCTGGGACACGCTGTTGCTGGACCTGTTGTTGTACTTGGAAAGATATCGGAGGTTGTGATTGAGGATGGTTCTGGAAAGAGAAGCTGTCCAGAGATGGGTCAATGTTCATGTTCCAGTCCATGCTGGGAAAGTCGTCACCGAACTGATCATCTGAGTTGATGTTGTCGAAGAAATGGGGATGGTGAAGAGACATGTTGTTGTATGTCATCTCTTGAGGAGAAAATCGATCCGCCGTGTTGACTTGAAAACGCAAGCAGGTGACAAGATGTGTGAATACCAAACTGAAGGTGAATTTCCAGATCGGAAGATAGTATCGGAGAATTATGACAATGGACCCAGGCAGAAAGGAGTACAAGTAGCAGTTTTCAGGTCAAGGCGGATGTTTGCTCCAATTTGGAGGTTCTATGCTGTGTATCAGCAATCTGCTATGTGGGGAGCGCAGGTAATTGGCCGAAGCGAGGTCGGGTACCCAACAGACCAAGCAAAACCGAGAAGAGTCCAAACAAAGGCGAATAAGTACATACATACGATTCACAGTTTCCTCGACACAAACAAACAAACAATCTTTTTGTTTGAATCGAAGCACCGAGTCGAATCTCTCTGTACACAGCAGGGCGTCTTTCTGCACAATCTGCTCAACATATACAGAACCAAATCCCAGATTCCAGGAGTCAATGGGTAGACCGAGATAAAGTAGTGGGGGCGAAGTCAATCACTTGATAATCTTCCAGAGCGGCGCAGTCTTGTCTGGGTGGGTGGGATAGAACAGTAGATCTGGAAAGGATGGATCAGAAGGAGGAGGAGGAGGAGGATGTCTAGATAAAGTAGACAAATGATCAGAGGGAAGGGGAGGAGGAGGGAAGTCAGTCTGTCAGTCAGTCAAGCCCCTGCACGCTTTCCCTCGACTCATCCATCCTCCACAAACGCACCACTCTACTCTACTCTGCGCTTCTCTCAAAAAGTCCGAACTGCCCTTTTCTTTTCCTGGATTCCGATCGATCCAATGCGAGCCAATCCGGTAGTCCATCCAGCCAGTAGTCCGGTCGAGTTGAATCCAGAGCTGCCCTCCACCATCCATGGCGGCGGCAGCGTCACGTACGTCGTCACTCGTGCCGGTGTGGAAGTGCCATACCGAGCGAGGAAACAGGAGAGCGGGAGTTCAGTCCTGCGCGCGCGGAGCACAGCAGAGCAGAGCCTCAACTATTCCTATTGCAAAAGTGCACATGCCGTGTCAAAGACGCCAGACCGACTGGAAGTTATGCCAATGGCGTGAGGCGTGTGGGAGGGAAGCACGAACTAGGGGTGGGCGCAGGGCAGGGCAGGGCAGCGCATGTAGAAGCCAGGCCGCCTAGCAGCCCACAACCAGAACATCACCAACCACCTACTGCGAGCGAGTCTGCGACCAACATTCACACATCCATATCGACATCGACATACATATCCGCTGTGTCTCAGGGGCTAGGGGTAGCTGGCTTGCATATGCCATGCCATGCCCTGCAATCCTGGGAGGTATGTTTGTGAACCAGGCTTCGCTGCGCCCCTATGGCCAGGAAATATGGAAGTGGGTTGCACCAACCAGTCCACCTGAATTTGATGGGCAGCACTACAGTGACAGAAGGCAGAGGGCATATCGAGCTTGGGTCGGTACGCGACAGGGTAGCGAAGTCAGTTCATGCTATCCTGTACCTATGGTTCGCTGAACGAACTGGGGTTGGTTTGGTTTGCTTGGGTTTGGTTTGGGTTGGATACTAATACAATTACAGTACTCGGGAACTGATCGTTGCATGGATTGATGGATTGATCGTCGGGCATAGCTGGCTTGCTCTGCTCTGCGCTTCTCATTCCCAGTATCCCATTCCATTCCCAGGACCAGATATCACTATCATCGCCGGCACCAAGTCATCATAACCGACTCGAGCATAGGTGCGGGGTTATGGATCAGATGGGGCAGCAAGTCTCGGGAGACGAACCTCACAATCAATTGTCCCCTGCTCTTCCGCTGGTCACTATCAGACCGCTGAGACAGCACTAAAATCCGGGTTTGGAGCCACCTTCTAGCCCCCTTTCAGCGATCTTCCAACCCGCTCTTTAGCGTGTTGATACCCTGCAAACTCTGCCATTGTCTGTTTGTACAACACCACGAGGCGAACAAGGCGTCCCGGGCAGACTTCGATAATTAGACTTACTTGATGAATGACCGGGAAAGTTAATCTGCCTATTCATCCTCTTTCTTATCTTACCTACTCGGTAGGGAGGATTGGACATGACGCTGTGTTTGATTTTGACACCAAGTGGTCGGTTGGTAGGAATTCTTGAACCGACACTGAGCGATGCAGATGGGTAAGTACTCGTTACTTACTTTCCCGCAAAAACCGAAGAAGAGGAATATGCACTTCTGCACACTCTTTCACCTCTATCACTAACTTACCAGGACTTTCAGCTTGATTCTTGGCTCTCTCTACACATTCATCCAAAAGCATTTACCGCCATCCTCGTTCTCTCTTTATCGTTCATGGCGTCCACCAAGTCAGGTATCAATCTATTTTCATTTCTCCCTTCCCCTCCTCCCCTCCACCGGCTTATATTTCCTTTTCCCTCCCCTTTTGCTTTTTCTCTCCTCACTCCACTTCCATATCCAAATTCACTCCGGATATCCCTCCGCCTCCCTCCCTCCCTCCCTCCCGGTCTGAAACTCGTCTCACTCTGGAAAGATCTCCACCACTACCAAAAACTTCTTTCAGCCCCCAATACACCTCTCCTCATTCGGATCGATCCACCCACATACCCCAGAGCAGAGCCTCTTGCTTTCACGCTATTGGGTGTATCGAGTCATATTTCATTCCCGCGTTACTTTCCCTACCGATATCTATATACAGATATATACATGCACGGCGCCTGTCAGGGTCAAAAGCCCAAACAGCCCAAAAAGCCATAACGTCCATTTTGAGATTCTCTCTCGTCAGCTTGCTGCTTGGTATGCAAGTGTGAGTGAGTGAGGAAAGGACTAGGAGAGAGGGAAGGGGAGCCAGATCTTCAAGCGCCGATCTGGGGTTAGGATTAGGTTAGGAACTGGTATTTGTTTTGAGCCGACCGAGCGACTGACCGGTGTGTAATTTTTATAGATTTCATTCGTCAGATAGAGAGGCAAGGTAATTGGAACGGTTTACATCAGATTAACGGAAGGGTAAACTAAAGCACAGTATTTCAGATCAATCATTCATTCATTCGCACACGTGTCTCGCCTACAGAATGCCCTTTTGCCCTCTCCGCCTCACAATTCTACCCCTCTCCCCTGCCCTCCTCTTAATCGCTGTCAATCGCCCGGCAGAGCCCCAGAAAGCCTAACTGAGTGACCGCCCGAGTACAGCACAAGGGTTTTCTCCTCCAGCTCACCGAATACCTCTCTTCCCACTGGCTATGTCCTGATGGTGTGCGGGGTAGGGAGGTGATTCGCTTAACACCGCCCTGGCTGTGGTGCGGCCGCTCCATACGCTCGATACGTACAAGGAGGGGTGGGAGAAGAAAGTTAGTGGGAACGAACGAACGAACGCCCGTCCGTGGTGGTGGTTGTGGGCGGGGAGAGAGTGTGGTGGCTGGGGGCTGGAGAGGTAGGACACAGGCAGACAGGGGAGATAGAGGTAGGGTAGATAGGGCAGGGGGAGCGACTCGGTGTCTGAAGGGGGGTTAGTGCGGCTTTTACTTGCTGCGTGGTATGAGGTATGCGATGAATGGATGGGGAGCGAGATTGGGTGGGGATATGAATTCCTTGGGAATGGGAAATGGGAAATGGGCAGGTGGGGAATGGAGAGAGGAGAGTTGGGTGCTGAGTCTGATTTCGGAAATTTTGATGAGCTGTGTGAAGTTCGTGAAGGGTGGTCAGCTGCGGCTGAATGCCACTGCCTTCAGTGCCTTCAGTGTCTCTGATACTACGCTGTTATGTAGACCGCATCGCTTTGTGGAGTAAATCGAAGCGTGGCTTATGATCTCATCCATTATTTCGCTCTTTTTAGAAATACAGTTCATAGATTCAATAAACGAAGAAAAAGCAACGCAGAAAATTCCAAGCAATCCAAGCACAAGTGGTATCCCATCCATCCTATCCTCCAGCGCCGCTCGCAAGGATCCTCCTTTTACTCCTGTTTCTATTCTTTCGAAGATCCGTCCTGTAAATAAAAAGAGAAGGGAAGAAAAGGCTTTTGGTACAGAATTTATCAAAATAGAATCGTAGAGAGAAATGAAAACAAGGGGTCGTTTAACATGACAACATCTGATCGGAAAGGACGAGGAAAGAGCGCGAGAGCTGGACTATCGTTATTGGTAGATAGAGACGTAGATAAAACCAAGAGTAGCCAAATTCGAGGGGATAGACGGCACAAAGATTTCAGTCATCAGTGACCTCGCCTGACTTCGCAGGCGTCACAGAAGCGGTGGGAGTTGGTACAAATGGTGCAGCTCTGGTCAAACCGCGGATTGTGCCGGCCTCCACACTGGCACTGCGTTGCAATCAGATCAGCAACTGCTTTTCGTCAATGATAGTGTCGGGAGAGAGAGGAACTTACACAGTAGACTTCGAGTTCTCCAGGCCGACTGATGCGTAAATGTTTTGCAGGCCGTTCTTTGATCTCGGTGGCGTGTCTCTTCCTCTTAGGGGTATCCTCCTCGATATGGATAGGACTGGTTGAGGACTGGCCCTCAGAATCTGGTGAATGTTCATTCTCAGGTTGCGATCCCGCATTTTCATCCGGAGGAGATCCAGATCCTGATCCAGCAGGGAAGGGTATCATGACATCTCCCTTGGGCTTATCACTGTCGACCGGAATCCAATCCTGAATCCCTTGTTTAGAGAACCCACCCTTTCCCATAAAATGGTTATCAATATGGTCAAACCTCTCCGTCCAAGCATCCAACCCCTTTTTCTTCAAATCAACAAGTTTCTTACAAAAGCCACACCAGAACCTAGCTTGGCAATTGCGACCGATGCGGCATCCGTCAACCTTCTTCTTGACATCCGCGGGTTCGGAAATCTGGTGCTCTTTCTTGAGATGGTCCTGGAAAGTTTGTCGGCGGTAGCAGACCTTTGCGCAGGCGCCGCCTTCGGGACGTTCTGAATCGCAACGCCAGGTTTCCAGGTGGAAGTGTTGCGAATTCTCGTGGCGCTTCCAGTCGTTTTTGCTACCGAAGTCTTTATTGCAGGTTAGGAATGTGCAGCCGTAAGGCCGCTCGTGACGCTTCATGTGTTTTCTGATCTTGTTAGCTTTGTTGAGATGTACATATTTTTAGGGAGTGTGTACTTCAACTCGCAAGGTCGACCTTTGAACTTTTCACAGATTGAGCAGATGACCTGTTTCTCACTCTTGTTACTTGCTGCAGATCCAGGGTTTTGCACTTTGGGGGCTTGTGTGGTATCCTTCGAGACAGTAAATCCTAATTTGCGGATGATGCTAAGAACTTCCACGGCCTTCTTCTGGGCTTCGATATCCTTAGAATTATCCTCAGACGGGGTGTCTGCAATCTTCATTGGATCTTTGGCCCTGGCAGTAGAGGTCGCCGCACTTGGATTAGCGGCATAAAATTCTTTGGGGGTCACTTTCCCGGTAGGCAGACTGGTTCGTTCGGATTCCTTGTTCCGGATGCGTTCCGTGGATGCATCGGAGGCATTAGCATCTGCTTGAGCTAGTGCCTTTTGGATCACTTCTGTCAGAGTGGCATCTGTGGCTGAGGTGGTGTGCCTCGGTGCCTTACCTTGGGGGCCGACTTTTGCTGACATGTCTGGTTTTGCCTGTTCAGTCTTCTTGAGAGAAGGGTCAATATTGGTAGATAGAAGGTTATTCAATGATATCCTACTCTCAGGGATCTGAGCGGGGACCTTCAAGACTTGTACAGGCTGAACAGTTGTTGGTAGAGATTCCTCGGACTGAGGTGACGTCCCCTCTGGTGAAGGTGCAGCACTCTCAAAGGATGCAGATTGGGGTCCATGGGATGGAGAAAAATCCTGGGTCCGATCCATGACATCCGGATAATGTCCTTGTCTGTGTCCTGGAATATTTTCAAACACAGGATGTGCTGTACGAGTCTCTTCTTGGCTGGGGAGTGGTTGGTCAGTCATCTCCGGTTCAGAAATGATGCCACTTTTCTCCCAAAATTCGGAGCTTTCTCTTATCAGTACTGAAGCATACCGCAATCAATCAAACTTTACATACCTTCGGATCATATCATCGAAATGTTCATCGTTCCTAATATAATTTGCATGGACTCGCTTCAGATGACTCCTAAAATTGTCAAGACGTGGCCATGCTTTATCCCTGGATTTACACCCTGGAACAAGACATCGATATCTCTTGGTAGATGCATTCTCAGGAATAGCCGAAGGATGCTTGCTCTTGGTATGCCTATCCAGGTCGTTTGTAGTACTGAATCCTTCGGTTCGGGAACAACCAGGAACTTGGCACAAATATGGCTTTGTATGACGCAGGACATGTTTCCTGTTGTCGATTAGCTTCAACCATGTACACTAAAGCTGGTATCGTACTTTAACTCTGATTGTGTCTTGACCTGTTTGTGGCATGTAGGGCAGATGAGACCACGTGACTCCGAAGGATTGGAAGTTGGCGGGGTTTGGCTCCATGTACCATTGGAACGGTCACGCTGTTGCAATACTTCACTATACCCATGGGAGAAAGACGAGAAGTCCTGGGATGGACCTAGCATACTATGACTATCCTGATCTCGGTCATGAACATCTGCACTGAAGACGGAAGTATTTCCAACACTACGGCGGGTGCCATATCCAGAATCCGAATGCGGTATTCCAAAGTGGAAACTTGAGGCGTCCGATGGATTTTGGCGACGATACTGACCTGGGTATGACATATTTCGATTACCTGTCTGTTTTGGCAACAGACGCTCATCTATGGCAGACTCTGTGCCAACTTTCGGGATAGGATTCCAAGGTCCATCATTAGCTGAGTACCAATTCACTAACGGATCGTCTGATGGTCCGCGGCTTTGGACATCACTTGGAACTGTCGACATTCTGGAAATGTTTGATCCTCCATAAGAAGAAATGTCTCCAAATCCTGGGGATGGGAAGCCGGGCTCCCACTGCATGGAAGCAGCTACCGATGGATTTGGTAATGTCCTTGACGAATTCAAATCAATCTCCACGGGTCGTGGAAGGAAGTCCGAAGAGGGAGGTCCCATGTCCCTTGTGTACATCTGTCCTTGGTCTGTCGAGCTTATGGAAGCCAGTGAAGGGTACTAAACAACATGTTCATCAGAACCGAAAAAACACACACTACACTTGGAGATCTGTCGTACTGAGCGATTACCACCGTGCTGGTAATTCGATTGGCTTGCCATGGTGACTGGACTGCGTTAGCTAGGACACAGATAGGGTCGTTCAGAATGATCAAACCGGTGCTGGTTTTCCACAATCAAACAATCAATTACGATTCGGTGACTTTCCCCAACGACCGCAAAATCGTGGAGCTTCTTGCAGCAGTGGGGCTTAAGAAGAGCTGGTATTTGCCCATGGACAGTTGACAGTGAACGGTAAAGCTGAGACCTCGTCGCCGTCGCTCCTCTCCACACACGAACTGGGCGAACTGGACTGGACTGCACTGGACTGGGCGACAGCAAAGATCGTGGTAATACCCATCGGATCTGGAGGTGCAGTAAAAATGCGGTTCGCAGTAATACGGACGACAAGGCAGACTCCAAACTATATTGCAGACTCGGTGGGAAATGGGTTGCCTCAGATTATCTGGCTCCTTGGTTGAGGGGTTGGCTGTACTGCACTGCTGACCAGGATTTCGGTGAGCAAAATGGGCGAAGCCTAACCCAGTCGATCCGCCACTGTGATTGGGGAGATAGGGGACCAACGCGGCACCGCAAACAGAGCAGCGGTCAAGTCATCGAATCAGAAGAGAAAAGAAGAAGAGAGGTGTGCAGTAGTGTTGAGAAGAAGAACAGCATGACAGCAATACCCTTGGTATGGTGTATTGTATGAGAGATTTATTATCTGTGTGTGTGATGTGATGTGAAATGAGGATGGTCGAGTGAGGCGTGCGATGAACGCCCTTGCCTGCCCACGCCCGCCCGAGCCCAAGCCCGAGCCCAAGCCCAACCGGCCCAAGAAAAGGTGAGGCGTGCAAGCGAAGAAATAGGCAACAGGAGACCTTCATCTTCCTTCACCGCAGAATCATCCCGTGTATGGACATGAGACAGCATCGTCGACTTCGACGACGTCGTTGAGCCTCAATGATGCATGGGTACGCATGGTAGAGCGGTGTCCATAGAGTGATCATGAAATGAAAAGGAGAAGGAGTGCGTTGGGGAAGAGATGCGATATTTGTTTTTTTTTTGCTGCGCTGCCCACTCGGCTGGATTTGGGGGCCGTGAGACTACCGCCAACTACTCGTGATATTCACGTGCCTGTCACAAGGAATTTACAATCGAGCTGCTCATACCTCCGTAACTCATGATGATTTGTGAATCTCTGCCTTATCTTTTCAAGGTCCTAAGTTACACACTCGCAAGCTTGTTGACCCGTCAGAGGAAGTACAGGCATAAGAAGGCCCAGAGCAGGCCGGCCCCCAGGCACACACCAAGAACTCCAGAAGAAACAAGCATTAGGTCAGGATGACGCAAGTTCGTAGCACAAAGTAGAGAGTGCCCGCATCTCATGTCAAACTCATTCTCGTGAGACATCGTATTGTGTGGTATCACTACAGTAACATGCATAGCCATCTTCTTGGTTGTACTGCTGCGGGAAAGGGTAGTGGCTATGTTCGAAGGTATTTCGCATGAACTGTACTGCAATGAGTCGATGAATAGGATAGCGATGAAACGGGAAGGGCTCGTTCAATTGGTATATTGAATACTTTGGCCCCCTACTTACCCTCATTTTGTATCGGAACGATAAGAACGAAGCATAGCACAACTCATTCAAGTTCTCGCTAGCGAGACAGGAGGAAAACAGAGGGGTTTTGAAGCTGTTGCCAGTACCAGAATCTCAACGTCTGGGCTTTAATTAAAGAAAAGCAACTGCGTACAGATAGTTTGATTGATTATTATCTGTGTGCCGTAATAAGAACAACGTAGAAGTTGACTCTAGACCGTCCTGGAATACCATCTGATGGGAAGCGTTATTGACTTTCTCAAATGAGGATGTGGGGATTCTTATCGATTACAGGGGATCTCGCTTGTCGCCTCAGGCCAATCGGGCTTCTGAATTTCAAGCTCCGATTGACCTCATGAGCAAGAAGCTATCCAGAAATCTTCCAGCATGAGGAGCAGCAATTGAGCTCTACCATCAACAAGCATCAACACCAATCGCCAAGCCAAGCGGAGGACATATGTGAAAAAGCTTCAAGATGTTCACTCCACGATTTAGAAGCGTCCTGCGGCCAGCAACGCAATGCCTACAACAGCAACGCAAAGAAGCGATGCGCCAGAACTGCATCTCGCAGCAGATGTGCCAGCGGCGATATAAATCCTCCAGACCATTCTGGAAAGCATCGAAAGAACTGTTTAAAGCCCATCCTTTCTCTGTATCCGGCGCTGTATTCTTGTACGTGCCAACCATCCCCTCATCCACAACATTAACTTAAACAAACACTGTTGAACTAGTTGCTAATTGCTCCATGATGAACAGTATCTTCTTTGGAGCCGGAACACTGATGTACTCGAATTACATCTACCACAACTACATCATCGGCGCTTTTCACAAATACCCCGAGCCGGTAGCAAAACAACTCCGCAAAGCCCTCTACTACACCAACATCTCTCTCGAGCCCAAGAACGCCGTAAAATACTACCGCGAAGCCCTGCGCGTCGCCGATGAAGTCGGCATGGACCCTTTTTCAGACGAGATCATCGGTGTCAAGATCCAGATTGCAGCCCTCATGGAGCGGGTCCAGCAGTACAAGAAGGCGATTGATATTTTGGAGATTGTGAAAGCAGATAATCTGAAGTGGCTAGAGAGGTTTGGGGGTGAGAAAGGCAATGAGGGCAGGAGGACGAGGATTCTGGGGAAGACTGTGGGGGTTAGTGTTAAGTTGGGGGAGTTATATGCGAATGATTTTGTGTTGGAGAAGGAGAATGCGGAGGAGAGATTGGTCTGGGCAGTGGAAACTGTCTTGAAGGAGCAGCAGAGGAGGGAGAAAGAAGGTGTTAAGGAAGGAGAGGGAGAGTGGCTAAGTGCTGAAGAGATTGGTGGGAGTTTTGAAGGTTTGTTTACTTCTCTCGAGGACTGGATCCGTGGAAGGTATAGACTAACTGACAATAGCACTCGCCCACCATTACGAAGAAAAGAATCAGCATTATCTCGCTGCCCCTCTATTCCTCCAAGCTCTGGCACAATCACCACCTGCGAGTTGCCATACCGCAGTACTAAGTAAGCCAACCCGCGATTTCCAGGTCATCCCATACTGACCAAACCCAGTGAACAACCTGTCCATCTCCCTCGCCCAACAACTACCTCCCTCCAACACCCCAGCCGCCTCACGCCCAGCACTAATAAACAACGCTCGTCTCTGGGCCGAGAAAGCCATAGCAGTGGCAGCAAAGATCACGCCTCCAGACCGAACAGAAGAATGTGATGTCGGCTGTGCAGTAGCCACGCATAACTTAGGCGAGTTTGCGGAGATGGATGGAAATGTAAAGGAGGCTAGGAGGAGATTTGAGGAGGCCAAAGGGTTGGCGAAGGCTATTGGGTTTCAGGATGGAGTTGAGAATGCTGAGGCAGCATTGAAAAGAGTGCAGGAGAAGGTGTAAAGTGATACATGAGAGCTTGTATGATAGGCATGAGTGATGAGATGACCACAATACCGTCAGTTATGGCTGTTGGATTTAAGAGCCATGAATAATGTTTACTGGTATTTTGACCTTCTCGAAGGTACGTCCGTTCCGCTGCCCATATCCAAAGTCAACATATTATGACTGACATTCTGCACCCAGCTGCTTAATGTCCCAACTATGGTACCAAAACTCCAGTTTCTGCTTCTATGGCGTGTTGGTAGCAGCACCGTAGACGGCCGTTGTGTATTCTTCATTTCAGGCAATGGTGTATTTTGGAGGTCATCTTGCGATTCTACAAAATAACGTCTTGGAAATGCATCTCCACTGTACCAGCTCATTCTATATTTCTGCATCACATTCTTTCACCATCCCTCACCGACCAGCACCCCCTTTCATCCTCCAAAAGCCGAACTCAAACCTCCATCGCTTTGCCTTACCATTCATTCTCATTCTCTTTCTCCGTCAACACTCCCGCGCTACTCGATTTTCGATTTGCCATCATCTCCGCCTGACTTCGCTATTCACTCTCAGCCAGACGCCCCCGACACTTTCGAGGCGAAATTGAGTTATTTTCTTGAGCTGTCAACTTCGAACTCAAATTTTTGCTCTCACACCTCGCGCCACACAGCAACATCGAGATCTCGAAATTGTATCTGAAGATCTAGAGCTCGACGGACAAGATCAAGAACAAGAACAAGATGTCTTCTCAGTACCACCACCGGCAGTCACAGTCTCTATCTCCAGTCCAAGCTCAACTTCGGGGTCAACCAACCGCTCAAGAGTTTCTGGTCCACCTCAGCTATGCCACGCGGTCAACGAGCGGCATGCCTTCGCCTCAACGCCACTACTACCAGAGCTTGCAACAATCACATAGCTCACCGAGAGTAGCAGCTACGTCGGGACATCAACTTCTGCTCAGTGGCAATGGTACTAGCGCTTTCAACGAGGTCGATGTTGCAGCAATACCCAGCATCTCGCCTCAGCATCCTCAGCAGTCCTATCCACAATTTCAAGTTTCCATCTAACAAGACTCACCGATTGCGTCTAGATCTCAGGGCTTGGTCAATGGCAATGATTCGAGTTCTCAGCTGCCAATCAATAGCAATGGTGTCGATACGTCAAAAAGCAGCATCTCTCCTCAGTATCAAAGGCAATACTATCCACAAGGACAGGAAGTCAGGAAACCATATACCTCACCTTATAAATCAGAGGCAGGTATGTCTGGTTATCAGCTTCAGACCAACAGGGACGGTAATGCTATTGGTGTCGGATCGATGAATAGCAGTTCGCCAAAAGGTCAAGAGCGGTACTATCAACATGTACAGCAAACTCAACAGCTCTCTCCATCCTCATCAAGCCAGACGCTTGCTGTCAGTGGTGATGGCACTGGTATCGGTACGAGATCGATGAGCAACACTTCACCGCACCATCAAGGGCAGTACTATCAGCAGGCCCAGCAGGTGCAACAAGTCCCACCAGTTGCGTCAGGTCAGCCTCTTGCTATCAATGACAGCGGCAATGACACCATTACTGGACTCATGAGCGGCCTCTGGCCGCAGCATACACAGCAGAACTATCAACAAACCCAACATGTTTCGCCCGGTGCGTCTTGCTCTCAGATTTCAGTCAATGCCGGCATTGCTGGTACAAGGACACTGAGCAGCGTTTCGCCGCAACACCAGCAGCAGCACTATCAACAGATACAGCAAGCTCTCGGCCCACCACCAACTTTTGTACTACCTCGTGGCAATGGTTCGAGTCCGACAAGCGGCTTGTCATTTCTGATTCAACAACCAGGCTCGTATAGAAGCCTGTATCACCAGCAGTCTCAAACACAGAATGCTGGACTGGATGATGAAGGTGCAGTGCGACCGGGTGATGACCATGATGTGTTTACTGAGGTGAGAGCTGAGGTAGATGAGCAGACTCAGCATTTGTGGTATTGGATTGAGGTTGTCAAGGTACGTCAACATCTCCTTTCTTCGCATATTTCTGCTTCATGTCCAGATCTCGTTTTCGAGCTCAATTTCGAACTCGCTTTCCTGTCCGTTTCCTTCCCTTTCCCACCTCAACCTATCCACTTCACACAGCACACAGTCCTTTCCATCCCAACATCCAAATACTCAACCCTTCCTATATCCAAACTAACCACCACCAGCTCTGGACCTTCCACGACGCCTACCTCTCCCCCTCCGAAGCCTCCCGCCTCGCCAGCCTCTACATCTCCAAACTCCCCTCCCACCTCCCCCTCCACTCCAACCCCACCGCCGCACACTCCTCCATCATCTCAACCCTCCTCTCCGAATCCCTCTCCCTCCTCCGCCACCTAACTCTCACCATTCTCTTCCCCTTAATCCACCACTGGACATCCACCCCCGCCTTCCACACCCACATGTCTCACTCCCATCCCCAGTCCCGCTACAAATACCAACTCCCACCATCTCCCGCAGAAACACGCACCCACCGTCTCGCCTACTGGCGCAGTAAAGCGTCTATCGCAATCTCTTTCCCAGATGGCAGCATCGCCACTCCGCTCGAGAAATTCACGGAGGTGCTTGATTCGATTTTAGATCGTAAATGGGTGTACGCCACAGGCGACGACGGGGCCGATCGGAAGGTTCGAGCGGCGAGGGCGAAGATGCAGGGGTACTTTATGTGGAAGTTTTTGTTGAGTGCGGATGTGGTGTTTACGGAGCTGGTGTTAAGGCTGAGTAATGAACCGTATAGCAGGGAGAGGTGGATGGAGGTGTATTTTCCTGCTGTAAGTCCTCAATTACACCCTTGTACCATCCTTCAAGCTTTCTCTTCGCTAAAGGAGCTTGTTGATTTGGTGTAGACTTGATTGAACCTGAGGGGATTGGAGCAATGGCCTGCTGACGCAATTTCTGGGTAGATGATCCCACAGTTGATGGCCATCAACCGCGATCCCCTTATTCTGCCCTACCTCATTGGCCCCGACGACTGGCCATGCACTATGGGTATCGACGAGGACGTTTTGAATGGGTGCGTAGCGCTTCTGGGAGTTGGAAAACAGTAATCTGAGATTGGCAGTTGGGATCTTACCGGGTTTGGACGACGCTGGGGATTTGTGCTTCGTTCTTTAGATCCATAGATATAGAGAGCCACGCAGAGAGTCTTTAGACTTGTAGATTTACATGAATCAACGACCGTGTTAAACATTCAGACCTCCTGGACCTCTTTTGAGATCAAATGCTTCCTCTTTCGCATTTCTTCATCTCCCCACTTACTCTTACTACGCCTGCACATAACCATGCACATTCCTTCCCAGAGCCATATAGATATTCCCCGCCTCCCTACTCGTCAAAATCACTTCTTGCGATGTCCCCCTCCACAGGCATCATCATCTTCGATTTCGCAGCAGTTGAAGTCTTCTTCCTCATTTCAAAATGATGAGAAAGATGCACTAGACTCGGAAAATATAGATGAATGTCTCGTAGTGAAGCAAGTCCGAAGAGGGAGTAAGGACTTCAATCAACAGGGAAGTAAACAAATCGAGTAAGAGTTCCAAGATGCAGCTCGACGCCGAATCTTACCCCGCATCTTTACCCCGCATCTTTACCCCGCCTTCTTTTATAACTCCCAGCTCTCTTCATGAACTCACAGTCCAGAGAAAAGAAAAATGTATTCTAACTCACCACGTCCAGAGACCGCACAAAACTGCTGTTTTCATCACTGCACTGGAAACATCCAAAACCACACCATTCCCATCTCGAAAAAAAATCTCGCTTCATTCTAGACTCGCTAATGCCATACCTACCTAGCACACCTCAACACGCACAATCCCATATCCCCAAAACTGGTGTCAGTCAGATCCATAAGCTTCCTCATAAGCTTCCTCGTACTCCTGTCTCGCCTCCTCGACTTCCTCTCTATCACTACTGCTGACCGAGCTACCGGACGCGGTTTCATCGGGTAGTTCACCGCCTCCGATTCCGGGAGGCTGGCTCTGGTACTGTTGCTGTGCAGCGTGATTGTCATCATCATCTGCGGAGATCACGTTAGTTGAAATCAGTCAACGGAATGGAGGGGAAAGGGGAGGGAGTCTGAGAGACAGGTAACCATACCTAGAGCATTCGCCAATAGAACCCCTCCAACAGCACCGACAGCAACACCTGCCGCAGCGCCCATCATCATGTTCTTCTTCGAATCATCCTTAGCCTTAGCTGGATCCTGATATCCGCCCTGTTGATACCCCTGTTGATATCCTCCATAGCCGCCTGGAGCACCGTGATCACCGTATCCACCCATACCGCGACTAGCATCATTACTCTCATATCCCTGCTGAGGGTACGAAGGGCCAGTCGGTACATTCCAATTCACCTTGCTATTCCACTGCTCGAGGTAAGCCCAGCGGTTCCCAACCGGATCCCACAGAGGCTGCCATCCCTGGGGAACTTGCGGCGTGGGAGGAAGTCCACCGGGTGTTCCGTATTGCTGGGGAGCTGGGCTGCCGTATGGTGCTGGAGGAGGTGCGCCGTATTGGCTTGGGGCCGGACTGCCATATTGTTGAGGAGGAGGGGGAGCGCCGTAGCCGCTGGGTGCTGGGCTGTATTGGTTTGGGGGAGGACTGCTGTATGAGGGGTGGCTGTTGAATGGTGGTGCTGGTCCTCCATAGCCTTGTTGAGGCGGTGCTTGATTGTATCCTCCGTACTGTGGCTGGTCGCCATAACCTATGTTTATCATGAAGCGTCAGTGGCGTGCAGGGCTACCGCGGGGGAAATCGAACGTACCTCTTGTAGCTTCAGCATGTGGAGCTGGAGATTCTTCTTTCTTCTCGTCTTTCTTCATCATCCCCTCGAACTCCTTGGTCATCTTACTGAAGAACGACATGATGAATGGCTTGTTTGTGTACTGTGCTGTGGCGAAGATGTGAAAGATATGAAAGAAGGACTTGAGAAAAGTGAGGAACAGATTGTAGATATGAGGAAATGAGAAATGGGGAATGGAGGGGATAAATGCCAAGGGATAATCTAGATTATTGCAAGGGCAAGGTGTATGCACGACAGACTAGGCACTCATTGCGTGTCAGATGCTAGCCGGATGAGGTGAATTGGCTCAATTTCTTTGTTCTCCTTCCGTTTGCGAGCTTTGTTGCTTCACATGCGGACCACGGTTTCGGAATTGCAGCATGGAAGCGAATGGATTTGTGAGTGAATACCAGGGATATTCGCAACTAGTGCAACCACCTTGACGAGCATGGATGGGTGTGTGTATTTTATGGTTTAGATGGAACGATCAGCCGTCCGGGACGGACCATCGGTTTCGATATACTTCGTGCTAAGTAAGTATGCGGGAAGGTCCGCAACTCTATGACTAGCCTCACAGTAACTTGATGAGGACGGTCACTGTGTCTTGCTACCCCTCCATGACCCCTCATCACATCACTGTGGCTCAATTATCTACCTATTCAATACAGTAGCAAGCATTACGTGTATCCACAGAGGCAATCACCGACTTGGCCATTTCAACATCATTTTCATCATCCGGATCTCACGAATCTGCTCTCTTTGTCGTTCATCGGGAGAGACTTTCATATGCTGTGGCTGTTACCGCATAAGAAGCATCTGCACGAGATCCCTGAGCAGCTGAAGACTTGCCCCACCACAGATCCTTGGCTTCGTGGGGGGTAGCAATCGCACGAATAAAGCAGTACACGACCCCCTTGGCGGACCAGAAATGTATGGGTTGATAGAGCTTGGCGCCTATTTTTTGTATGGGAACTCGGTTGTGCGGCACCGCGCCTGGTGAGGAGAGTTCGATGAGTGGGGAGTGTGTCGTGAGTGTTTTAGAAGGCGAGGAATCGGTGCGATGTGAGGAAGGTTTGTCAGCGGGGATCTGAGTGTTTGGTGGTGGAGACGGGGATGAATCGGATGCTTTCCGAGTATCTGTTCGTTTGTCAAGTGATATTTGAATGACGATGGCATTTTCCATTCAATACATTCTTTTCGTCGTTCGAGAGTGATCGATGATGGCAAATCTCAACGTAAAGTCGAGAAATATCCTCCGTTGCTGATCTGAGCTGTTGGCTTCTTGCAAATATTATGGGTATCACATGATAGCCTCCTTTCAAGCTTGCGAGGGTCAAGGTGATGTAGGATGGCATTGCAGTCTCTGTATCCCCCAAGGTTATATCACATAGTACTATGCATTTCTAAGCAAAAAGATACCCTACCTTAATCCTTTTCTTCCACAGGCGAGAGCGAAAGTCGTCCTGTCATTCAGCACATCAGCCATTTATCCAAATGGATGACTTCTCCCACAGTCAACCATGGCGGCATATCTGCAAACAAGCCCTTAACAGAGAAAACCCTTTGCCATGAAGTTTGTCTTCTCTCCTTATCTACTAGTTGGTTATTATTTTAGTATTCTTACTCACATCGAATTACAATGTCTAACTGTCTCTCATTCCAACATGAAGCTCCTAGTATTTGCAAGCCTCTTATGTGTCGACTCAGCAACCAGGGATAAGGTTAGGAGATCTCAATTTCATAGTCAACTAAAGCTAAACTCACATCCATTCAAGCTACTCAATCTCATGACCGGCGTTTCCCAAAATGCCTTCGAGAACGAGCCAGGCGTCCTGAAATTCGGTCTCTTCGTGCCCCACGAGGAGCCAAACGACAAATTGCTATATTCCATCGAAGAGTGAGTCCGCCCTACACATTGAGCTCTAAAACCGCAAAGTATCCATATTGAATGATCCCAGATACGCAAACCAAGCCGCATTCAACTCCCACCTGTCCAGCAAACCCGTAGTAGAAATGTAACGGAGTTTTTGTTTTTGAAGATGATGGGTGGGTTCTTGTATAAGGCGGAATAGGTGAATTCAAATTCGTATATCGAGCATGTGTAGGTTAACTATTCTAAGTCCAAAACCATGCTCCTTCTCTACAGTCCATTTGTCTGTATCGCCGCTTTCGTAGAGCAAAGGCAATTCCAAGCCGCTATTTAGATGCCCACGTCGAACCGATTGCGCTCCAACGTTGACTACCAATTTGCTTGGCAAACATGGAGAAACAACAGGTCTGAAGTCCCATGGATCTTTGTGTTACTGGCTATGTCAAGGATCACAAACCAATATCGAATGACTAAAAGGGACAGCATAATAACGTCATGGACTTAACTCAGGGTATAGGAAAGCAATGGTAAGGGCAGTGAAAAGATCGAGAAAGGGTGGATAGACTGCTGGAATTACACCTGGTGACGATGCAGTTCCGAACATAATGCAAGCCAAAGGATTATTCGAAGCAGATTGCAAGGAGGAACAAAGAACAGCGATTAATTTTGATTTCTAGTTCGAGGATCAGCAAAGATCTTGTTTCGAAAGGGAGCTCAACCTGTAAGGACTACACCATAACATCTGAATACACCTATGAGCCAATCTGGTGTCCTGCTATCAACTCTCCTTTAATAAAAATGTCGGCTCTATGGTCCGACTCGAATGACACTTATCCCACACCATATTTGCCGTACTCCCAACAGCAAAGACTAGCCCTCCACATCCAGTAGCAGTCCCGAGATCCCCCTTCCATGATGCCCAAGATGTTGTAACGCCAATTCCAAGAATGAATAGCAGAGCTTGAACTATAAAGAAGCTTCTATGTGGTGATGCTAATAGGATTTTCCACCAGGGGAGTTTTCTTGGGAGAGTCATCGAGTATGACGGCAGGGCAGGTTCTTGATCGGCAAGAAAGGAACTCGAACTCGGGTGGAAAAGGGGTAGTGTTTCTTGTGTTTCAGGGTTGATATCGAGGCTCAAAAGACTCTGTAATTGTTTGGAGATACTAAGAGGACGTATCAGTATAGGAGCGATATAAGTCGAGGGAAGAGATGACTCGGTGTATTGCAATGTTTTCATTTGAGAGTCTGCCACATCTCCGCAGGATAGGTTGGGCTGATTGGGACAGGAAAGAAGGCGAGAGACGTTCTTGTTGAGGATTTTAATGTGCTCGATCTGCTCTTCTAATACTTCAAGAATCGAGCTTCGAGTAGAAACCGTTTTGCCCTTGGAGGCAAGATATGCCCGGAGTTTCAGCAGCGCGTTCTCGCCCTGTCCACTATATCGACTCTAATTCTGATGTGTCAGTTACCTTCTTCAATACGTTGTCACAGAGCGTCTTGCGAGAAATATGTATACCTCGTTATTCATCTGTGTAATAAGATCGAGAAGAGCATATATCTCTGCAATGTTCTCTCCAGTTTCCCACAAATTTGCTAAGATGCTGTGCGCCTTCTCGAAGCCATATTTGGCTTCAAGCGCTGTACGGACAGATGCATTGGACCACAAGTTTCTCTCGTTGCTTTCTGGGGTAGAAGTATAAGCATGATTTGAGAAAAAACACCAGTATGCCTTGTGAATAGTCTGCTCTGTTAAGAATGCATGAAGGACGGACTCCACTTTTCTTCCCAGCTGGATGGTATCACGGGCTCTGTAGCAGGCTGCTCCAACTCTGTAGGTAGCTGCAGATATGCTACAAAAGACTAAGGGGTCCATCTTGACGGTGGTTAAAAGAAGAAAAATTGATAGGAAGCTTCAATTGAGAGAGGGAGTGTAAATGGTGTCCCGCTGTTGAAGAGGGCTGTGGACTGTGGCGGTGGCAGGACAAGATTGAGCGTCACCTGATAAACGAGATGGCCTGTAAGGCTTTCCATAAGACTGACATTGACAACCGGTATGTCGGATATTGGTGCTCCCTTCCTGAAACGAGCCAGCGACATGTCCAAAACTCCACACAGTTTATCTAGAGCTCACAGCTGCAGTCGATTCAATTTCTTCGTACTCAACTTCAAGGTAACTGACTACAATAAGCGATTCTGCGCAACTCGTCCCTTCGTTGGCGGCTCTCCTGATTGCTCGTTGTTGGATTCCGCGTATCATCATCTGCCTTGCAGCGCTTCCGATTAGAATGATCCTGTCTTGTCGTCTATAAAGGATAGTATAGATCGGATCTTCGTTTCGCTGCAGATGGCATGCGACTAAACCCATGGTAGAATAGCGTGAACATAATGCTGCTGGGTTGGTCACGTTTGAGGCACGTGTGTCCGTGGCTGGGTAAGGGACGGCTGTATTTTCCTCTGAAGTTGGCTCAAGACATGTTTTATCTAACTAGCCTTCTCAGGCAACCGTTCTTTTTTCCGCAATCTCTTCTCTGACTCAATGATAGCTGGCCACATCTCGGAAGCATCTTACTCTCTCGTGATTGATAAATATTTGTAAGGTCCAGAATTTTGTCAGTGATGTGTTTATGACTATTCGATACAGGTTCTTCGACTACAAGCCCAATTCAATCAATACATATCTTAAAGAAACGTTAAAGAAAGCTTCTTCCTTACACAACCCGACTACAATAAGCTTCAGCTTCTTCTGACGTCTCAATTAGTTAAGCCTGAATTGTATCCTTCTCTGTGGAAGCGTTATGAACCAATGAACGACGTGTCACTGATATGTATATGTGTACATAAATATCTTGTAGGAGAGGAAGTCGTGGGGAAATGGAGCAGAGACTGCCAAGCACTTATGTTCTCAAATGTACGCGATGAGGCGTATATATAAGCCTTGACATGTCATGACCCTCTCATCTCGGTACTTCGTAATTCTCGGTACTTCGTAATTCTCGGTACTTCTTATGTTCAGCTTACAATATCTCCGAACCTTCTCCCAACCTCGGTTTTGTCCGTAAACAAACAATCCAACCAATATCACATTCGATTTTCACTACCGAGGCAACAGAGCGACCTTCTAAACCTTGTTTTTGTGCAACACCGTGATGTCTTAGCCACTTCGTATCCGATTCAAGCACTTGTGGCGGTGCCGCTATCGAATCAATATTTTGGCGCGGTCACACTACCCAGAAAACACGAGTCGCCACCTCCTCTTTCAGCAGATCTGTCTTTGCAACGGTCGCTAGATAGCGATCGCCTATCGATGGTTCCAAACGTCTGGGTAACCTTTGTCCAGTCGTTCCCTTATGTCTCGTCACAACCTTTTCTTTATTGATGCTTCAAGCTGAATGAAGGTCAGGAATGCTCCGCCGCGGCGCGATAGAGCTTCTCTATTGCCTGCTTTCTTGATCGTGGGGTTTGTTGCTATGAACCTAGGTTCGGACTTAATAGTCTGAAGATGTTGGAATATTCCTAAAAGTCTAAGAATTCAATAGATGCATGTCTTGCCCTTGTTATAAAGGTATGCGTTGTCTGCTTGTCTTCTCAATTTGAGATACTGCCAAAAGCTGATACTCTCAAACATTGGAGAATTCAAAGTGAGCTTTTCAATCCATTTTCTTTCAAGCACTGTACGACGTCTCCTATGGCCCATGTCAAGATGGATTCAGACCATCCCTTTGCCACATTGACAATGTCTCGAACACCCTGGAGCGATCGAGTTGAGCTGTCACAATGCTAATGGATCCCAGGCTACCGGTACATTTTGATTATCATCATTCTGAAACAAGATTGAGGATTGGACATTTGAGTCAACCTGGCTGGTGTTGTGCTCAACACATCAACTCAGTCAAAGCCTGAATCAACCAGGTCAAACCTCATCGACAGAAACATGCATTCCGAACCTAGTACACCGCCTGCCCCTTCAACACCACGGAACAAGATGACACGCAAACCATGTTTCTCCATCTTTCCCCCAACACCACCACAATCCTCCCACTCGACCAATCAACCACAAACCTACTCACCCCCACACTCACCCATATTCTCTGATCCACGAACAAGCACTTTGACACCAGCGTCAACGCCACCACGTTCCATGGCTTCACCATTTCAACCCACTCAGATACCTTTACCATTTACTATCACCAGATTTCCGTGTACCCTCCCGCCAGATCCAAACCTGCCCAGTTACTACGACACGAAAAGCGATAGTGACGAGAATTGCCTCATAAACAACGATCTCATCCGCGTCGTTGCACTAATGGCACATGGGACAGGAACCTCCGACTCCGATTTCTTCGTCCACGCACTCAACTTGGCTGACGATTGTGTGGCCAAAGCGACAGAACTCGAGTTGTGGGATACGGTATCGAAGTGTCATCTGTATCGTACCTACTGTTTCATGAATTTAAAGAGATGGAAGGAGGCGAGACAAGCTGTTGCGAAAGCTGCGACTATCAGAGCGTGGGGTCATCAGATAGACACTATCATGGGCCATATCGAGGAAGGCGAGATGCGGGAAGACATGTGCAGAAGAGGGCTACTCGTGGTGAGTGAGGCTGAGAAGGCAAGGAAATTGAGCTTTAGTGTTGGTGTACATTGGTAGGGCTGAAGGGAGTTGAAGGACGGCACTTGGAAGAATTATGAGTAGTATCCACTCGTAGGGAATTTACGTTCCAGAAGTCGTTGGCTAGCAAGATGAGTATTGCGTTGGCTGTGGCGCTCGGTTCGCATTGGCCCTGACATCTATTGGTGGAGCCTTGCATGTGTGAGGCCTCCCCAATGAGACATCGAGTTATGCTGCACTGTGGCTTGCAGGATTTGGCGGGGGCTGTGGATGTGAGGCCTCACCATCTTCCTCAGAGCCTCGCATACTTATTGCATGATGCATAAATACAGTATCGTTCGGATAGAGTCATCTCAGACATCAATTTTCATCGTAACATTCTAAAGCTCCAGGGCCTATTACCAAGACGCCTTGTGGGACGCCAAAATGCAGATATTTGTGAGGAACCAGGGAGGTAAAGTGCTCTCGTTAGAAGTTGAGCCATCTTTTACTGTCGATCGTGTGAAGGAAGAACTTCACGACAGAGGAGAGGACCCGCCTGACGGACAGCGTCTCATATTTGCGGGTAAACAGCTGGAAGACGGACGTAATCTTTCAGATTACAATATCAAGAGCGAATGTACTATCACCCTAGTTACACGGCTCCGTGGCGGCGGTGACGGGCGATTTGAGGTTACCATCATGCTACCAGACAGCAGATATCTCACAGTCCGCCTCGAGTCATCAGACACTATCCGCTACCTCAAAGCCAGAATCGAAGAAATCGAGAACATACCTGCCACTGCCCAGGACATCGTCTATGGTGGAGCCAAACTACAAAATGCAAAATCGCTCGCGGACTATGGGTGCGGGGAGAGACAACCTTCCAACTAGTATCTTTGCTTTCCGAACCTCAACAAGATACACCTCCGAGGTATACTGAGCCACTCACTATCACGCGCCTTCCGACAATAACTGTCAACCTCAGCCAGCTTTGGGCACCGCCTTCTTCTGAACAAAATATCCAACGGAGTCCGCGGGCAGAACCTTGCCAGGAAAATACTCCAGAGCCGCCGAGATTACACGTACAGACGCCGCCACGCACACTACTTGAATCCTTAGGCCGATTACGAAGACGTCTTACACGATCCCTCACTCCAAGCTCTCCCCAGAGAACGGAAGTCTCCGTTTCGACTCCCTCATCTCCAAGTCTCCAAGCGCCGGACCATGCTACGTCAAAACTGCGCAAGAGAAACACGGCAAGAGGCTTCAAATGCGAAGAACCGACCTGTCAGAAGACCTTTCCATCAAGTCAAGCACTCCGGCAAGTTTCTCGCCTCACCAACCTTACTTACCTCCTCGACCGACACTAATAATCTGACCAACAGTAAACACCAGCGATACCACAACAAGCCTCATCGATGCCAACAGTGCGACAGACGCTTTGTCACGATCACTCATCTCACCCGACACGTCAACGATGTTCATGAGAGGCAGGAACATTACTGTCCGGTTGGCGGATGCGAGTATTCCTTGGCGGCCGGGAATGGCAAATCTTTTGCTAGAGAGTGGAATTTGACGAGGCATCTAAGGAATATGCATTAGATGATGTCGGGGCAGGGGGTGAATTTGTCGTTTTTATTTATCCATTTCTCAAGACTAGTTACAGTGTAGACGTGATGAGATAATGTAGTACAGTTTTCAGTTTGAAGAGTGCGGAAATGGCAGGAGTCTACATGTTAGCCGAGAATCAATTCCAAACATCAACACACCATAACCGAGCCCAAAAGCGTTATAGGAATCTCCTCTCCTCAATACTCATCAACTGTCTACAACAAATGAATGGCTTTCTTTGACATACCGAGCGCATCCCTCATCATGTCCCCTCTTGACTTGAAAGGTGATCGTTCCGAATGCGGCATTCCATTTATCGCTTAGGGTCAACAAAGAAAGTCGCTCAAAGCACCATGAAAATGACATCTCCTCTCACCTGGAAATGCAATTATCTACCCCGTACGAATATTTTGGCAATTATACTATAATCTGAGAATATCTCGTCATAAGACATCATAGCTAGGCTAAAGTCCAGAACTGTGCCTGTCCAGCCCTATTTTCGGCGGAGAAAACAATGGCGAAGGACTGTGATCCAGCGGCGACTGCGGAAAATACTAAGCGTGGAGAAAAAGCAACATCCGAGGATTCAGAAACCGTGGAATCATCGGAAACAGAAAACATAGACACTTACATATCCTCGCCCTCCGGCACCGAGTCTCCACACCCGGTCTGTTCCAGGAGCTTCGCAGCCGAATCCTCAGGATCTCCGCCTATCTCCCCTCTCGAGCCAAAACCACCAACAACAGATGGTCAAACCCAATCTCAAGATAAACCAGAACATCACTATGCACCCGATATTCTCACAAACCCTCACTTAAAGCCACTCACCATCAACCTCGGTCCAAGCACCTCTGTCCAGGAGAACCGCAATGATGGGGAAGAACTAGGGAAGGGAGACAAGGAAAAAGACAAAATCGTTCCGAGTTATTTGAAGGCTGCGTTTAGAAAGTATCCAAGGAACTTCATTCCCAATTTGGAAAGATTTGTTGAAGATGGTAACGGGAGAGAACATGATCAAATGGAACAGTCGTTGGAAATCGGGAAGCGTGTCGACGTGACAGGGGCCAAAGGAGATGGACAAGATAGCCCTGTGACCGAGCAAACCGTCCAAGACCTCAACATTCTCCTCAGCTTTTCCTCCCAAAAGTCCAATCTCGACGAATTCATCGCCCCTCAAGATCCTCTCTTCGTCAGCATGGCCAGTGTATCCAATCAAGGTCAAAGCCCAGGACAAGGAATACCCCTATCTGGCACCGACGACGATGATGACGAGGAACATGACGGACATGATTCTGTATCTGGTCCTTCAGGAATTCCTCCCAATCCAGTTCCTAAAGCGAAGAAAAAACGATCTCGAAAGAGAAAGGGTAAAGCTACTGGATCGGGAACCACGACGCCAGGTCGACAGCCAGCTGAGACGCCGTCTTTGCCTGCTCTTCCGTCTATGACTTCGGTTCCTTGGGAGATAGAAGCAAGTGGAGATTCCGAGGAGGTGGCTACACCTAGAGCAGTTACTTCTCAAGAGGATGAACCTACTGGAAATGAGCCATCCACGTCCACGATACCTTCTGCTCCAGCTTTGAGTGCAAAACAGGATGATGCAGCTACTCGACTACCGGCTTCCATACCTACAACGCCGCCAGCTTCGGCTCAAAGGCCATTCGCAGAGGCTGCATTCACGCCACTTTCTCAAATAGAGCTCTCTGCATCCCGATATACAGACAATAGCAAGATCCAGGACTCACGAGACACCGACGAAACGTCCATAGGTGTAGATGATGATCCAGCACCAGGTACGTCCTCTCCCCCACCATCCTCACCTCCACAACCACCATCCACACCAATCCTGCCCTCCTCCCCACCACCATCCACTCCACCCAAACGATCATCCAGCCCACCCAGCACCCGTACCTCCCAAGCCAGCATCCTATCCCCATCATCCTCTCAATCACCACCAAAACCCATGCCCCTACCCCAAATTCCAATTCAACAGCATCCGAAATACCCTTTCATCCCAGCTGCACCAGCCGAGAAGAGGTTGCCACCGTTAGAAGAGGGGGAGAGAGCACCGACTATGATCAGCCATCCGCAGGGTATGAATATTCCGAGGAGGGAGTTGATGCGGTGAGGATGGAGAGGGAGAGGGCTGACTTGAGGAGTTTAGTGGAGGGCGGAAGTGGGATGGTTGGGCGGGAGGAGGGGGGTGAGACGAGAGGGAGTGATGAGTATGGGAGAGATGGACCCTATAGTTGGGTGGCTGAGCCTGGTTTCGAGATACCCAGTCTGGGTGAGGTTGAGCAAGAGGAGCGAAGAGTGGGCGAGGGGAATGTCGAGCGTCAAGGCAGCTGGAGTGTCGGTGATGACTTAAGCTATGGCGCTGGTAATACTGTTTCTGCGTTTGCTATGCCGTATGCTCCTGAGGATGCAAGTGTGGATGCAGGTGGAGGCACCGGTCTGAGTGTGCGGAGTTCTATCCAAGGTCTTGCGCCGAGGAGTGATGTAAGTGCCAAAATTTGTTTTTGTTACGATCCTCTTATTCCTTCGTAAAATGATGAACGTTGTTCGCGGCAGGCCAGGACTGGTGAGAGTGAGAGGTGTTTGGTGTTGGAAATTTGGTTTCGGTCCTGTTGCTCGCTTGTTTTGGTTGTTGAGTTGAGCCCCTGAGCTAAGCGAGCTGGGTGAGGCTTGAAGTCTAGTCTCGCTTGAGCTTTGCCTGGACTCAGGCAAGGGGGGTTCGCGACTCCTCAGTAAGTAGAAGAGATCAAGAGACTGGATATGACGGCGTCTCTCGCTCTTGTTGGGCCTTGGAGTCGGCAAGAAGTCTTTCAACCACTTTTGCCTCGAGCAAGGTGCGCAAGACTTGGACTTTGAGAGACACAAGTCTCACTCGGAATCTCAGTCCTCATCAGCGGCCCGGAGCACTTCAGTATAAAGTATACCTCTCATTTGCCCACAAAACCTCTCATGTAATCTTCCATTTCTTCTCTTGCTCCCCAGCTCTATCTCCTTACTCAAACTCAATTCCACGTCACAAAGACACGTCCACTAACACACCAGCCCTCAGAACCCCCTTCCCCCAGAAGTCCTTACCTTCCGCCAACACCCCGCCTCCTTCCCTCCGAACGCCCCGAACACCGATACCCAAATGGGACCCTCAGCCGTCGAAAACGCACTTCAACACACGCACTTTCCCAGCCACGAAGCGACGGAAGAGATCCTCCGCTTACACGCCTCCGTCGAGGCACTCGCACGCGATAACAACGCTGCTTTGGCGGAATTGGGGAGGATAAAACAGGAACTGGAACTAAAGGAGGACAAGGATCGCGAGGCGAAGAAGAAGGATGTGGACTGTGAGAGTCAGAAGCAGAAAATAGCTGAGTTAGAATCGCTGCTTGAGCAAAAGAACGAGGAGATTTATGAACTGCGGAGGGAGTTGCAGCGAGATTCAGCTCCACGGAACCCATTCGGCTATCCAGCTGACTCTGGAGTTGGAGCTTCAAACGAAAACGAAGCTGAATTTGACGCCGTTCTCCTCAGAGCTGAGAAGGCGGAAAGAGCCCTTCAAGATAAGGAGGAGAGGATTAGGGAGCTGGAACATGCACTGCAGACTGTGCAGAATGATGAGGCTGCGAGAGGGTTGATAACGCAGGAGGAATGCACTGCACAGAAAGAGACAGCGAATGAGAAGTTGGAGAGCGAGATACACAGCTTGAAAGGCAAGGTCGAGAACCTGACTGAGGAGAATGAAAAGGCTAGGACTCGCTCCGGGGAGGAGAAGACGAAGACGAAACGGATGGAGCAAGAGCTGAATATGTTGAAGGAGGAGAATGAGACGCTGGCTGCAAAAACCAAGTCGACGACTCATGAAATGGCTAACGAGGATTTAATAAATGAGGTTGATCATCTCCAGGAAGAGCTCGAGAGTGCTAGGCGCAAATCGGACGCCTCACAGGGGGCTACCGATATCATTTCCAAGCTCGTTTCGCAACGCACCAACGAGAAGACAGAGCTAGAGAAGCGGATTGCGGAGTTGGAGAGCGCTGCTGAGGAGAAGAAAGCGGAGGATCCGAACAGTATCTCAATTGCAGAATGTGAGAGTCAGAAAGCTGCTCTGAATGAGAGACTTGAGGATGAAAAGAATGCATTACAAGCTCACATCGCCGGACTCGAAGCAAAGATCAGGTCCTTTGAAGACGGCGACACAGTTTCTCGAAAGGTTTGGGATGCTGAGATATCGAGAGAGCGTAAGCTACTACGTAATCAAGTTAAGATTCTTCAGAAACAAGTTCAGGAGGCAGGAAACCATACCAAACAAGACTACATCGATGAAGTTGAGAAAGAGAACAAGCTCCTCAGAGCCACTATCGACACCCTCAAATCTGACCTTCAAGACTGTCGAAACCACGGCAGCGGCACAGGTTCGGCTCCAACTAGTACGCTCAAAGAGCGCATCGCAGGACTCGGTGCACTTGCGAGCGAGATCAACAAAGAAGTTGAGTCCCAAGACGCCGAGCTACGGGAACGCGGTATCTCGAGTAACTTTCAGCAGATGCGGTATCTTGAGTTGGAAAACGGACGATTGATTGACGATGTGTCGAGACTGGAAGATCGGCTAAGGATGGCGAGGAATAGGAAGGTAGCGAGTCCGTACACGAGTCGGGATGAAAAGGATGCTAAGATCGAGGAGCTCACGCGCTTAACGCTGTGGCTGAATGAAAGCGTTGAGAACCACTTTCGCGAGGCGAATCATATCAAAAGCCAGTATGGTAGACTGCTGGAGAAGAAGAAGAAGTTGGAGGAGATGTTGGAAGAGGTGGAGAAACGGGCGAAGAAGAAGGGGAAGAATAGTGGTACGACGAAAGCGAGGAGGGATAGAACGCATAGGAAGAGGGAGAAGGCCACGCATGCGCAATCAGACAGCGGTAAAGAGACTGGAGAAAAGGCCGAGAAAGTGATCGATGCTGGAAAGGTAGCAGACATCAAACGAAGGGAGGCCGAGGTTCGAAGATATGGCAGTCTTGTGCGCGAGAGAGAGGCAGTGGAAACGCAAGTTCGTAAGTGATTTACATTCGAACACTTCAGTGAGAGGGGAAATATACTGATATACACAGAAAATCCCAACGGAGAAGAAACCGCAAGGAGATTCTCCAAGCAAGTGCTTCAATGGATGATCTGTCGCGTGGGACAATGTCTTGCAAATATGGTAGCATCTCGCGCCATCAACGGATTGAGAGCGGACGACGCCCTTGCCGCGGTATGCGTGGCTGACACTGCTATGTACAAGGCTGAGCAGATTGATGACCCAGATCTGTCAGCTCAAGCGTTCCTGTGGGCTGGCATAGCAAACTTCTATGATGGTCAGAGCGAAAAAGCGCAGGGCTACCTGGATAAAGCAGATGCGTTGAAGAATCATTTGAAGTCTGACACAGACCGTACAGTACTCGCCCTCTGGATCAAACATGAGGCAGGAAATAAGTCAGTTGAGAAGCGAAAAGACGGTTATAGCAAGAGATTCCGACTTGGGAAACGGAGAACGTCGTCGGCTGGAACGGCAAGCACCATAGGTTCCCAGAAACATAACCTGCACAGAATCAAAGCCACGAACAAAATGAATGATCTCCCTGAATTTGATTCTGGTATGTCAATCCAGCATATGATGATGACAAATACTGACAAGCGACAGATGGGGAGGTCATAGGTGGAGAAGACAACGACTCTGGAGCTGAAGGAGAAGCAGAAGAAATCGAGGTATAAATCAATTAAATAGCCGAACCTCCCACAGAATACGTTCAAGCAATTGCATTGAATCGAAAATTCCCATCAACGTTGCCCATAAAAACCGAAAACTTCAAGATTTAAACACAAAAACCACGAACCAAAAAGAATGCTGCCAAACAACCAGTGGAACAAGAAGGATTTCTGGGCAGTGGCATACTTATGCCGGCTCAATTTGAATTTGGAAAGTAGTATCTTGGAAGTTTTCTGTTGTTTATGTTAGCATTGGGATCTAGGCGTTCTAGGTAGTAAATTCAGGATAAAACAGATTCCCGTCCATCTCCTGTATCCAAATGGTATATGATGATTCCATCTACGCTGATAAAATGCTGCTGAATGGGACGTCCCAAAACCAACTCGCCACACCCATAGCACCCAGGCTCATCGTAAGAGCCATGAGGAAGTTGACCTCATTATTGTCGAGTATACCAATTGTACCAGCCTCCACGACTCGACTCGGTTTCTCGTCTCCAAAACTAGATTTCCGCCATTTCTTCTTCGCATCGTATTTGTCCATTCCGCCCATCTTCTCATCTAAATTGTCTTCGACTTGGGTATTGGTCGTATCTTGGGACAGTACGGCGTCCTTTCCTTCGCCCTCGTTGAGTAGGTTTGCTCTGACTTCAGCTCGCTTTTTGTAGTGCATGCTGTTTGGTCCTCCTTTCGAGACCAGCACTTTCTTGCCTCCGTCTCCTTCCACAATTCGTCCTGTCCGCGTATCGACTACGCTCTGCTGCAGCCAGCCTCCGAGTAGACTATCCAACACACTACCCAATGCTCCCCATGCCGCCATGGCGAATGCGAACCGATTCCTCGCGTTCAATCCCCATCCTCCCACTTTTGGTCCGCAGAATGGAATCAAAGCTACTGAAGCAGCAACGATGACCAACGAACCCAAAAAGCCTGACGCAAGTCCGTGTAATGTAACCCCACCATTTGTTCCCGGAGGTACCTCTCGCAGATTCCAGGATGTGATGAGTCGAGGTTTACTCTTCGACAATATTCCTAGCTCCGAACTGAACGTATCTGCTGCTACGGCAGCATAGTTCGCCACAATTCCCACCACCAGCAGATCTCCTGGCCATGAATAGCAATCCGTCGAGCTTCGAGGGAGGACGCCTTCGTTTCGTTTGTAGAGTTGGTAGGCATGGAGGAGGGTTAGGACTGAAGCGACTCCGGAGTTGGCTAGGACTATTCAAATATCAGTAGAGGCCATATGAGAGCCTCCGGGAAATTTCTGTCGTACCTTGTACATGCGTTCTAGCGCCTTCACCTCCAGAACTGCCTGATGCTGACATCGTCAACTTTGCCTTGACATCATGTTTGACCTGCAGGCGTCAGCGGGGTCCATTCACACATGCCAGAAGCTGTACAAACCTTCGTAACTCTTGTTCCAGCAAGAAAGAACACAATTAGAAGTGCGAAAGGCAGGCTCCACGGATGGACAGCGTGGGCGGCAGCTGTCAACACGGCGGCGAAGATTCCAGCTGGTGTTAGCGACTTGTGCGAATATGCGCGCACTACCATTGCCAGCGTAACTGGCACTGCAATGTAGGCCTTCATTCTGAGGATTGGGATGTGCGGAGTGGTGGTGTTGGTGAGGCTTGAGAGAACATTTCACTCGGAGTGAGATGTTTTGGTGCTGACCCGACGAGCGCAAGCCTGGCTGTCAAAAGCGGGACTTAAGTGAGGTCATTTCTGGGACGCGAGGTTTCACACACACCACCACCTTATCTTCTCTGTTTGTTTCAAACATCACCACAAGCTTTTAGTACATCGCTTACAGTTTGACAGTAAACATTATTCGCTTGTTTGTTTACACTTTCTTTTCCTTCTCATACAATATGTCTCAAGCACCGTCTATCTCTGCCTCTAATGGGTTGCAGCCCCCGGACTCTTACACCGAGTGAAGAAAGAGCTGCTGGAATATCGTCCAGCTCCACCTCCATCTCAGTCATTGTCATCTCCTATTCTGCGGAATCATTGGAGCAAGCAAGTGCTGCTTACAGGACAGTCATCAAATCTCGGTCTGTTATCAGGAACCGTTACCCAATCTTCAAAAATCTGCAAAGCTGCCCCGCGGCAAGCTCTATTGGAGCACTGATAAAGGATCCTGCAGTAGTGGGATGCAGCTATCTCCATGTCAATAGCGGGGAGCTATCTGAGCATATTATAATACGGATAGAAGCTCCCCTTCCTTTTTCTTCACCTTCGTCCCCGCTCTCTTTTCTCTCCTTTGGTCTGTTCAGGATGTTCTCGCGTGGGGTACTCCTAGCTATTGGAGTGGTCTTCAATGCCATTGGAACCTCTGCCAGTCGGCATCTGTACAATACCACCCAGATATTGGAGACCCGGACCTTGGACTCGCCATATCCCTACGAGTTTCCTGCCCTTCAAGATGGAGCCAATGCGAATAGTGGACAGTTTCCAATGCCAAGCTGCAATGGGTTCACCCTCGAGGAAGCTACCATAGACCAAATGCAGGAAGCTCTGTCAAAAGGAACGTTGACATCCGTTCAGGTAGTTATGTGCTATATTCAGAGGATATGGCAGACTGATGAATACATCCGGTGGGCCAATCCCTCTCTAGCAATTGCAGATCTAACATTGCCAGATCTATCATGGAACTCAATCCCGATATCCTCGATATTGCAGCTTCACTCGACCTTGAGCGAAAGAACGGACATGTTCGTGGTCCACTTCACGGGATTCCGTTCTTGGTGAAGGACAATATAGCCACAAAGGACAAAATGGAGACAACGGCAGGTTCATGGATGCTTCTGGGCTCTGTCGTTCCAAGAGATGCTCATGTGGTGCGTCGATTGAGGGAATCGGGTGCTGTCCTCATGGGCCATGCGACTCTGAGTGAGTGGGCTGATATGCGGACAAATTCGTATTCTGAAGGATATTCGGCGAGAGGCGGGCAAGCTCGATCGCCTTACAACTTGACAACCAATCCAGGCGGGAGTAGTTCTGGGAGTGGAGGAGCTGTGGCTGCCAACATTGGTATGTTTGCTTTGGGCACTGAGACAGATGGTTCAGTCATAAGTCCAGCTGAGCGGAACGCGCTGGTTGGAATTAAGCCTACTGTTGGCTTGACATCTCGAGCTGGGTAAGTCTAATCCTCTGTGCAGACTTCATAGCTGACCGTGCAGCGTGATCCCCGAGTGTCATAATCAGGACACCGTGGGGTGCCTTGCCAGAACCGTTCGGGATGTAACGTACTGCTTAGACGGAATCTACGGTCAAGATCCCCGCGATAACTACACGCTCATCCAACAAGCTCCCTCAGACGGCTACACGCAATATCTCACTTCCAAATCCTCTCTCAAAGATGCGGTCTTCGGTCTCCCCTGGCTCACATTCTGGCAATATTCGTCCTCCGAACAACAAACAACGCTCCTCTCCCTGATCTCCCTCCTTGAGTCCGCCGGCGCCACAATAATAAACGGCACAGAACTTCCCTCCCGCGAGAAAATCATCAACCCCGAAGGCTGGGATTGGGATTTCGGTACCACACGCGGCTACCCCAATGAATCCGAATACACCGTCGTGAAGGTCGATTTCTACAATGACATCCGCGCATATCTCGCCGAGCTCAATAATACAGATATCCGCTCCCTCGAAGATATCATGCAGTACAATATCGACAATGTCGGGACCGAAGGCGGACTTCCCGATGTCCACCCCGCCTTTGCTGGTGGGCAGGATGGTTTCAACGCGTCGCTACAAAGCGGCGGTATAATGGACGAAACGTACTGGCAAGCCCTCTCATTCATGCATCGCGCTACTCGCGAAGATGGAATCGACGCAGCGTTGTTCAATTCCGGCAACCCAGTCGACGTCCTCCTCGTGCCTAGCGATCTCGGTCAAGTGACGAATGTTGCTGCTCAAGCGGGATATCCGCTCATTACTTTGCCAGCGGGGATCAACAGCGAGACGGGTATGCCGTTTGGACTGGGATTGATGGGGACGGCGTGGAGTGAGGGGGTGATGTTGAAGTGGGCTAGTGCGATTGAGGATGCGCAGTTTAATGCGGGAACGGATTTGAAGAGGACGTTGCCAAAGTGGCTGGATTATAGAACCAAGAATGTGCCAGTCAATAATGTTTGAACAGGTGAATGAAGTAATGATAATTTCCAATACATTCCACGTCACTAGTCTTTGTTGTTAATGCATTTGAGAGATGGAAAGTCGCCAGTGCCGATAAGAAGCTCCTTTCCGCCTCTAATGGAGGACCACGAAAACCATGGAATGGGAGGGTACTTACAAGATCTGGTGTACGGCAGTCCAATTTCTTCGGCTAGCGACTCTGATACTGACAGCCCCAGATCTTTCCTTCTGTATTTCCACTTACCTATATTACATTCCACCAGGACACTTTCCTCATCTCGGCGTCCTTCGAAGCGAGAACCTGAACTGGAAGTCTACGCTCACTCGGCGAAACCCAAATGTTTGACAACATGAGTACACTTGACGGCGATGGCCAATGATCCCATCACCTCCTAGTACCTATCTCCATTGTCCTTTTCCATCTTGGTCGATGTAAATACAACAGCATCAATAATTGATCGTTTTCCTGGGAAGGGATCCCGAGACTAGAGCTTAAAAAGTGATATCGATATGCCACGAACACGCCTTTCTCCTCAGTCAATCTCGGAAAGGTTTCAGTTTGTCTGAAGAGGACTTGCTGCGACTATTGAGTTGTTTATATGTAGACTCTGGATCTGGCTGTTGAGTTGTGCGGGTGAGTTGAGTTGTTGTAAAATTTGGCTTCGGGAAGAAAATTGTGGGCGAGGCGTACTGTGAGTAATATTTCTATTCAGCGAAGCACATGTGATGGAGGAGCTAAAGAGGTTATCTGAGGGAGCGCAATAAGGCACTTTTGAATGAATTCAGTTCTATTTTATCGAGTTATTGGTACTGGTGAAAGTGCTGTACTCGATAGGTCAAGCATAGCAGTGAATAATGTCGATGATAAAGCTCTCCCCTCTCCTCATCATTCCAACATTTCGCCTCCGAGACCCGGACACAGCTCGCGCCTACTGTCTGTCGTTGCTTTCCATGACGAGATTGTTTGAGAGATACTTTTCATCTAGTACGGCGTTTTGTTTTCTTTTCCGTAATTTTCATCATGCATAGGCACAAATGGCAGAAAGTCTATGTGCAAAACATTGTCCTTGGCAAGCATGCTTAATGGTCCTGTCTCACTCAACATTGAGCACGCCTTCTAGCTCGGCGAATTCTCGGTACATTTTCACGAGGGTAGGCTGATGCTCACCACATATAATGACATTCCATAATATACAGGGAAAGGGCTTTGGATGCTGGAGATAATAGGACGATGACAACGGAGTCATGGTCTCTGCTTAGAAGTTTCTTGATACGAGATGCTAAATATAATTTGGAGTCTTTTCCTTACTTGTGCTATACGTTCCCCCGCCGTTCTGATGCTCCCATAACCAAGGTGATTGGTGATGTTGACGACCGCCTCGCTTCACGTTGCACTCGTGCCCGTGTTCAGGGTCAAGCATTAGGCAGCTCCCGCTAAATTTAGGGGCACTCCCAGGCACGATGCCGCTAAGACGTGCCAAGACATCATACCTGGAACTTCAGCGGCACAGCACTGAGATATCAGAAGCAGCCATCATTCCCAATAATCGCATCACATACAACTTCCCTCGAGCATTATCACTAGCACCAGCATGATGGCCATCAAGAAGCTCCCAAGAGAAGTTTTGCAAGATATTGTTTCTTACCTGCCCAATCGCTGTACGAATTGGAAAGATCTCCTGAATTGCAGTCAGACATGTCGCTCGTTTCGGGACGCTGCCACACCAGCGATCTATCGGGATGTCAATCTACAATGTATCCATGACCTGGACCAGGAGGTAAATGAAAAGACGGATAGGAGGCAATTAAATTTTATGAAATCTATTGCTGAGTACATATATCCTTCTGGCCAAAATACCCTATCTGACAAAGAACAGAAATCCAAAACTGGGCACACTGGTCAGAACTTTCGTTAATGATTCAGATCCTTATGCTGGAGGCAGAGACGTGACCCAGAGATCCGAAACGGACAAATCATTGCTGTTTGACGCTGCTAAGAATATGAAAGGCCTTTGCAAAGCATCGTTTAGCACAAATCCTTTGGCAGTTCAGGTGGTCACCAACTTGCCCTCATATCCTCAGCTCTCCGATCTGACGCTGAATGGATTCATACCCACCAAGCATGTATGGGCGAATGCTCAGGCACCCCTCAAGTCTCTCACATGGAAGATAAATACTCTACGGAGTCCTGAGGGGCCTGTATCATTGGCAGAAGTACGATTTCTTCTCAGAGTCCTCGAAGAGACCTGCCCTGATCTGGAGCTGCTCGACCTCTCACTCGGCGATCCTTATTCTCGAAGTGCGTCAAATGCAGACGTAGCAACTGTACCCCGAGTAGATGCATACGTTTCTCTATCTGAAAAGCCAGAAGCTAACATGACACGACTTCGCCACTTCGGGCTCAGTACACGAAGCTCTGGTGTGGAAAATCACGACGAGGAGATCAAAGCCTTCATTCTCGAAGTCGTGGAGAAGTATGGCCATTTGTTGCAGTCCATCACAATTCCTGGAGGTACTCACGAATGGACTAGAGGAGGGCTCGACTTTGTGCTTAAAGTGTGTGCACTAGTGCCTGGTCTACGAGAATTAAACTTGTCAAAGGGCTATATTGGTTCAGGCTCGGCGTTGACTGCGCATGAAGCTTTCCACGAACTGACGACGAGTCCTGCTACTGCCAATATTGAAAGATTTTCGACCATGAATATTCAAGGGCATTTCTCAAAAGAAATCGGCGAACTTTTCGGATTTTGGAAGAATCTCAAGTTTCTACAAGTTGGGGATGAAGATAATTCTGGTGGGCCGTTTGGTGACGATGGCAGGCCACAATTTGACGACTATCGACCTGTGAGTAACATCTTCGCACGACTCAGCTATGTATGCTCACATTTCTCCAGCACATCATGGCATTCATCCAAGCTCTACCCACATCCCTCCAAGAACTGTACCTCGAGATCAACGGTCAAGACATTTGTTGCGACGACGACGAGGACTTCGACCCCCTCTGCACCATGAGCCCAGAGATCTTCCACGCTCTCCCTCGCCTCCATACCTGTGATATCCAGGCGTGGATATCCAACCTTGACGGTGGACTTGGCTCGATTCCTGAGAAAGGAGTTTTCTACAGACGTCTTCCAAGTGACGCATTGCATCCCAAAGAGCGGACAATCTGGTTTTCGAGAATGGATTGTATCTACCAAGACGAGGATATACTGGTCAAGAAACGGTCAAGCTTGGTCGAGGATGAGGCCTTCGAGGGAGAAGATGCTAAGGAGGTTTGGCTTGGTGGGGCAACTTTTTCGAGGATGAGGAGGGGAACGAGTAGGGGGAGTCCACCTGGAAGACCGGATTGGTCGTGGCCGTTTTGTGAGGATCTTCTTCAGACTAAGATCGAGAATTATGAGATGTGGAGAGCGAGATATTAGAAGAGGATCATGGCTGGGCCTTCTTGGCGCTCTGGAACATGTCATATAGTGAACTTTCGGATTGGCTTCTCATAATGCTAAAAAAATCTCTTCTATGACTCTATCCAGCCTTCCAAAATCCTACCCTTTAGCATCCACAATATGCACCTCATCCAACGCCCTCGCCTTGACTACCCTCTCCTTACTCAGTCGGTACGAGTCCGGCAAATCAACCTCCTCTCCTGTTCTCCCCAACATCAAATCCACAGCCGCCTTCCCACTCAAACAAGTATTCGGCATCCCATGCCCAGTGAAACCCGCACAAACAAATAAGCCTTTTCCCCCACCAAGCCCCAACTCCTCCGTCAGCTCCCCAACCCACGGCCGGTCATCACGCGAATACCCCATAATCCCACTCCATTCATAAGTAGCCTTCAACTCCTTCTCCTGACTTTTGATATCAACTATCACGGTAATCTCCTTGCGGAGGTACTCAGCTGCAGGTAGGTCGATCGACGAGTCGTCTGAGACGCCCAGCCCAGCTTTCGCGGCGTATGAGCGTCCGCCGCCGAACATGAGTTCGCCGCCTGAGCTGACATCCTTGGAATACGGACGCTGGATGAGATAGTCATCCTGATGTCTGTTCTGCTTTCCATTGCCGATAAAGCCGTACGAGTACTCGAATGGTGGGTTCTCATCGTTGCCAGGCTGCATCGTAGGTGGTGGGATTAGACTACTCATTTCTCCTCTGACAGGCACGATCAGATCCCTGAATTCGGGGAGGAGATGCGATGTGTATGCGTTGGTTGTAAGAAGGACTTTCTTCGTTGCGATCATACCTCGTGGTGTGTGTACAATCCAAGACCCGTCGGCTGCTTTCTGGAGATGTGTCACTGCGGTGTTGGTCTGTAAATTGAATTTCGCTTCTCTCTTTCCGTTGCCCTCTAACAGTTTTTCAAGCATCCAAGAGACGAGCTTATATGGCCATACGCTCGCCGCATGTTTCTGTAGAAATGCACCTGCTGCAGTCGGGATCCTCAAATCAGCTAAAGAGGGATTAGTCGACTCTGGCGTAATGACCGAAACGAGGTCTGAGTATGAGGGGTTCTCTTTCGAAAGATCCTCGAAGATGGATAGCGAGTGTTGGAACATGGATAAGTCCATGTAGGCGTGTGCTACTGACAGAGTGCGCCAGTCACATGGGATGTTATTTGTTGCGATGAAGGACTTGAGGTGCTGGTAGTTGCGCATCTCGAAGGCGCCGACGTCGGGCGGGTTGCCGTAGATGAAGGGTTGACAGTGGCCTCCGTTCTATGATGATTAAATTAACATCTAAGTGGACTTCTCCCTTTTGTGTCTCGTAGCAGAGGACGTAACCAAACAAGAAAACTCACCCGGCCAGTTGCACCCCAACACGCCTCTCTCGCCTCCAGCATCACCACCTTTATATTCTTCCCAACTTCATCCTCGCGCACGAAATGAGCAGCACTCGTCCCTGACAACCCACTCCCCACAATCACCAGATCGGCTTCAGTAGGTAAAGTCTCAGTCGTTCGATGCCCGAGCAGGATCTTGGAAGGCTGACTGTGCCAGAATGAGTTTGTAGAATTGGGAGTGGGTAGGCTTGCTTGGCCGGGGAGTAGATTGGTGCCTGTCATTTCTTAAGGGTTTGTGGGGATCAAACATGAGAGTGAGCTGTTTGTTATGAAGTTTTGGTATATGACATGAGATGGAAAGATAAGCTTTTGTTGGAGGTCGCTAGTTGTATGTCACGATCAAGCTTTCGGAGCTCAAAGATGGGAGTGAAACGCCGTAGCCTGCTCCGAGAATTCGGAACTCCGTGGGATTTCACGTGATGTCTGGTCGGGGCGCATTTAAGTTGAAGGAAAGCATACTTTGTGGGTGGAGTGAGAATATTGATCGCATCAATGAATTATATGTACGATTCAGGGGGTGCTATTGTTTACCTTTCGTCTAACCTGTGGTTGTGTCGATAGTAAAGCGGTTGACCCGGAAGGCCACCAGGAACTGCTCTTTGCAATGGGCTATCGGATTAAGGGTTTCAATGATAGGCGAGGCGCATCTGTTAGTAACAGAATGTTATCGTTGATTGGAAGGGAATTGACGGAGCGAAAGGCATTAGTCATTGAGGGTTTTGCTCCCTCTCCGTGATTGTTTATTCCCTCGCTTCCTCTTGACGACGAAGGAAATTCGAATTTACTGCCGAACCTTCGAAACAATGTTTAAGCAGTCTGGATGCAGTAACATCCTAGTCCTACACATCCAAGCGCCCCTTTAATTAAGAAGCAGAAATCGCAATTTAAGTTCCGAGATTTCGAGTACCAATTATTCGAAGTCGCGATCTGATCCTATTGCATCGCAAACTAGGTGGAGATGGGCACTCCGCCCGCGTGCGAGAGGTATAATGCATTATATGCTACCATATGACTACCTCCTTTGCTCGATCGAATCCTTCTGGAGCTACTCAAGACGAACTTCCATCAGTCTCTCTAACCATCTTTGCGAATATCCCCGCTGCTTCGAACCGCGCCACAGAATCATCAACAACCACATCATCCCCGTTAACGTCCAGTCCCTGCCCCACTATTACCCCCTTCAGTGCCTCCACAACCTCACTCATCGCCTCAAACTCCCTCATCCAGCATTTTCTGATAATCTCATCCATCTCATCCTCCTCGTCTAGCTGATCCCGCATTTCCTCCTCATCTTCCCACTGATCCGGATCCTGCTCCATCAGCAAATAATATAGCAGAGATCCGAATGCATATAGATCTTGCCGAGGCGTGATCCAGGTCTCTGGCTGCTCGGCAAGAGCACAATCATCCCAATCGGGGCTGCGGTAACCGATGGCGATATCGTCGGTGCCGCCTTGTTCTCTGTAGGCTGCGACGTCGAGGTTAACGAGCGTGGCAGAGAGGTCAGCGCGCAGGTGCACTGTATTAGGGGATAAGCCTTGGAAGATTATATTTTTTGAGTGTAGGAAAGCGAGCCCTGATGCGATATTGAGTGCCCAGCGGAATCTATTGATGTTGTGTTGGTCATCTCTTCTCTATACGTTTGCTGTGGAATTGTCAGACGTACTTGAGCGCTGAAGGCTGATTTGATCCCGTGCCAGATGGGACGGTAGGCTTTGGGTTGGCACGCAAGAAACTATACAGATCGCCTTTCTCAACATATTCAACAACTGGGAATCCTGTCTCAGGCTGAAACTCTACTAGGCTTCAAGCAAAAATCAATATCATAGTTCTATTCTCGCACTGGGTAGTGAGCCTAACCGTTGTACACGCGGATGTGAAGTCGGTTGACTCTCACCGATAATCTCGTGAACCTTCTTCAGCCAATTCAACTGGTCCATCCCATCTTCCTGATTCTGCCACGCCATGCAAGACTCGGCCGGATCCTCGTAACGCGGATCGTTTTGAGGTCTGTAGAGCCGGGGGTAGATAATGACTGAGTTTTTGTCGGACGTTCGACAGATTCTGAGCTCGTGGCTATATTGGTCGCTCGGCTCGATGCCGGTGGGTGGGAGAATGGGTCGTGCAGCCATTCTATATCTCTTAAGGAAGATATTTCGTTACCAAGTGGCGGGTCCTGAGCATTAAATAACAGGGGAGAAGGATCAGCAGTCGGCTAAAACCCCCTTAAATTGTTAGTGCTGTCACGTGGAAACTTTCGCTCTACACCAATCTAGGCCAGCAAAATTATGTGTGCTAGTTCACACAAGCCCAAAAGCAAGTATTAGTTGCAAGTTACCTGTCTTCTGAAGTGTTTCACTCCAGGAACTCCCTCCAAACTTTGCAAATTGGCCACGGAAATTGCACATAACCATCCCGTTGCCACCTTAGCTTGTTTTCCGCGCACTCCCGCCGTTTCTCCTTGCTTTCGGCATTTGAAATTTTGTGAAAATTGCTTGAAAGAGCGTGGATCACTGTCAAGCGAATTAAAATCTCTCGGCAGATTTTTCAGGGACAAAAAAGGAGATCAAAATCACATATTTTCTTCAACGAGCACCTCAATGACCAGCAATACGTTGAAGCCAGAAGCCGGCTTTTGACCAGAATCAGCATCCAATATTGACTCTACAATGATATACGTTTATGATTGAGCTATGGTAATAAACGAATTACATCTAGCTAATAAAATGGGTTGCTGAGGAAATCTGTTATGGGCATAGTCGTCTGGGGCAAGTTCGTGCACTGTTGCTAGCGGGTCAGCAGAGTGTTTCAGACATAAAATCCTATTCCCAAGAACAGTCAGGAATCTAAGAATTGGTCAACACTTACGTATACATTGCGAAGGTGCATCTTTCGCTCTTGACCATTAAGGACGCTTATCCAAAGATTCTGGTAGAACTGTGGCATATTCGCTCCGCTGCGGAAATGTTAGCACATACAATAATCTTAGCCAGACGGGGAAACTCACTCAAGCCTATTGAACCATGTCGAAGCAACAGTATGGGACTGCACAACGACATTGTCAAGGAGTCCGCGATTGTAACTCTTCCATTTCTCTTGCAGGCCAGGGACTGGACCATTTGGATTCTGCTGGGCATACCACGTGTCGAAGCGTCCCATGAGTGCGTAAAGAGCCTCGTAGACGTCGCAGTAGGCTTCTACAATGTCGGGGAGGTTCATATATGTAAATACCATCCCTAGTTCTTTCATGACGAGTAGTTGTTCTTGGTAGCCTTCTGATGCATATCTGTCTCCGGTGTATCTAGTTGCGTCTTGATGTCAGTGTTGTTCGGGTTGATAAGCTGTGGTCAGATCACTTACACGTTACCACCACGGAATAGAGCGCCTTTGAAGATGTTTGGTCGTGTTGGGAAGACCACTAAACGGTCGAGCTTATTCTGCTCGTAAATTTAGTAGGGGCAAACAACGAATGCTTGAAGGCCACAAGAAAGCGGTCGTCTCGGATTCTCAGAACAAGATAAATGAAAAATGCCCAGAACGTACCATGCCTCCAAGCTCCTGAAGAGCACGTCTACCAAAAGCACTTCTGATATTAGTAGTACCTCCCTGGAACCCACCGATATCATAATCCCACGTGGTGTCCCGTCTGCTCTTGATCCACGTATTGATCCAGCTCGCACCGCCATTGACACCGGTACAGCCGAAACGACCATCGTTGACAGGAGTACCAGGACTGTATCCTGTTGACCACCAAGATAATCTACCTTGACTGATATATTGGGAGAAAAATTGGCCTATCGCTTGACCTTCATAAACGTGCTCGGTATCGTAGGGGGCTTGGGATCCATCGTTAAGGATACGCGGGTTGTCGACTTCTTGAACGTCCCAATTGTCGCATGCTTCTGAGACTCGGTCGTATCTCTTCACACTTTGGAATGCTCCGTTATCCACTACGTCGAATCAGTCTTATATTCAAGAATTTCTGTAAATTATGTATCGTAGCAAAACTTTGCAGCCGGTGGCGTTTCTCAGAGGCGAGATGCTCCAAGGCGTGGAGGAAGAAATTAGAGTACATACCAGTTTCCCAATCAATGTCAGGTCTGGATGGGTAAGCAGGGTAACTTGGACCACTGATCTTTGGGGTGCCACAAATGGTAACCTTTTTGGGAGAATAGTAAACTCCACCGGGTGTCTGAGATCGATCATCAAGGATTTGATAGGAAAGATCCTTCAATTTGTCTAAAGTATTGTTGGACGGGACGTAGTCGCCCGAGTATTCAAAGGTAGTAGGGTCAAGCAAGATTGATCGTTTGTCGAGTGTGTCACTATCGAAGAGCGAGGGAGGACCGTCGTAATCACCGTCTTGATACCTATTATCGGGGCCTGATTGCCATGTCAGACAGTTCATTCGCACATTTTCTTGAGCCAACATACCCCATAAAAGATCAAGATCGACGCAGCCACAGCACAATGGGTCTTTCTTCTTCAAGAGGCATAAGAACGAGAAGCTGTTGCCGATCTGCTGATCTGCGCCGACGCCGATCGGATTGTCGTTATCCGCACCATACTCTTTGAAGATCCTGTAGACTTTGTCAGCACGAAGTGGAGTAAAGCTGCAAAAGGAAAGACGCACGTATCAACAGTCAAATCTCCATTGCCTGAGGTATAACCAACAGACGGAAACAGATCAGCAATACCGGGAGCTCCACGTTTCTTAGAGCTCGAAGAAGCCTCGAAACATACAGGAGTTCCAACTCGGTTAGTGTAGCTCTCCAAATCTTTACTTCCGGTGTCATCCCATCCGACATATTTCCCGTCCTCCCAGCTCTGAGACTGCTTCTTACCCATGCGAATGTCAAGACACACGCTTCCAGCCTTTGAGGAGTTGTCGGCCTTGAACTCTACTGTCGTCTCGGAGTTCATTGACATTGAGGGGAATTTGCCGACGCCCGTGACTTTCGATGGGAGCTTCATGCTCACAGCCAAGCCAGCGTCGATGATGTGCGAGATTCCAATATCACCACTGCCCGAGAAGTCTGCATTGAGAGTGTTCGTGAATTTCTTTCCGCTCTCTGCCTTGTCGCTGGACGACGTAGACTTTCCGTCGCTTGTCGAAGGGAACGTCACTGCTCCCTGCCCGAAACTTGTCACCATCCTGGCGTTTGCTTTGCCGTTCCATTCGATGGCGCCTGCAGTGCCTAGTTGGTATCCTGTGGTGAGGAAGGGATTGAAGGTAATGAAATCATTCATGATTGTGTGTCCGCCCAAACTGGTGGGGATTAGATTACTTTTGAGGACGCCATTAGTGTTGAGATTTCCGATGCCACTTATCTGAATGTCGTTGTCAGCAAGAATGTTCTCCAGTCGATCAAAAACATACCTCAAAAGTGAGATCAGTAGTTCCTGAAACATCGACAAAACCATTTGCTTCGTGAATGTTGAGTGTTCCTCCGTCAATCGTTCCTATCATACTGTACCCATACCAGATATCAAGATCTATCTTGCCTTTACTGACGATTTCAATGGCTTCCGGAATCGCGCCGCCTCCATCTACATCGCAGGTCTTCTGGTAGCCGAAGTAGATGAGATCCTTGACAGTCTTTGAAACTAGTTTTGCATCGCCGGGTGGAGGCGCGAGACTCCTGAAGACAGCAGCCCACTGGGAATCATATTAGTAACAGAAAAAATAGAGATAAAACATTCTTACATCGGAGTTGCTGCCACTGAAATAACGGTCTTTGAGAGTTCGCTTGGTAACTCCAGGAGCACGAACGACTTTGTCCCAGTACCCTCCAACGTTCGAGTAATCCACACGCATACTGAGCGAACCGCTGTCTCTCTTCAATTTGCCCATGTCATAGTCAAATACGAAGTCAAAGATAGCAGAAGTCGGATTCTGTCTGGCAATATCGATAGGGAGGGATTGATCTATCGCTGTCAGTTGGCATGCCATACAAAGCAGTGATGGAGGATAAATACTTCTGGAGAGCTCAAGAGATATGGCGCGAGCGAAGCCACCGCCGCAAGCATCAGACATCGAAACAAGAGTTCCCTCAGTACCGCCCTGACGGACCGAGAAACACTCCTCGAGGGTGTCGTCAAGGCAAATGACACGGACAGTCCGAGGCTCGTCGGATGGAAGCAATCTAACATCTGAGGGGCAATCCAAGAACTCCACTCCGGTCGCGCTGTTATCTCGCTTCTTCATCTTGGAGAGCAAGTTCTGGTTTCCTGCGAAAAGTATGAAAGCGACTCCAGAGGCGTTAGGATCTTCGACGCCTCCAGCAGCATAGAGTCCACCGAAAGATACGAGATCGTACTTCGGTATGGAATCGGCAGAAGGTAGATACTCGGGGGGAAACAGGGTATCGAGGTCGGCAACGGTAAAAGGTTTAGTTGTGCCACCAGGGGGGTCGCAGCAGAATTTCTGAGTGCGTCCCCAACTACACCAGTAGCTTCCGTCCTTGCCTGCAACATCCGAGTCGAGTTCTATCTGGTTATCAGGGCAAGCCTCGGAACATTCTTTCTTATTGTGCCACTAAATCAGTAGAAGGTCAGCAATGAATCGGTTGAACTTGTCTCGACAATAGCTATTACTCAGAGGACCTTACCCCGCATGTTTTGGTATTGAAAGAGTCTTTTGACGGGCAACACAACTTTCTTTCTTCCCATTCGACTGGTTCATTATCAATACTGTCAGTCCGGGTGACTTTGCATTGTTTATTTGTCTGTCCATGACCGCTGCCTCCGAGATCTGTTGTTAGCTCATACGGTTTGTCGTCCGGACAGCTCTTTGCTCCGCATTCGGTCCAGGTACATATGTCCAGGTACTGCTGCTTATTCCCAGCAGGACAACAGTATGTTACACCTGAAAGCTATGTCAGTACCAAGAGTTGATCGTACTGCTTTCAAACATACCACCACGATCACACTTATCGCTTGCATGACCATCGTACACTGAGCCAATCCAGCCCCAGGAATCGCCGACCACCTTAACGTCTCCAACGTGCAGACATCCACCATTGCAGTCTCGAGAGAACGGATTGACTCCAGTGTATTCCAAATTCCAATAGCAGGTATCTGGGTCCGGCGCTGAGTATGACGGACAGCACACGTAACGAAAATTATCGGTCTTGCACGTTTTCCCCCCAAGGACTCCGACGCGAGTCATGGCAGTATATCCTTTTTCGCAGGTTTCTCCGCATCCGGTGACCTTGCACGTGGATGCATCGTCGGTCGAATGTGCTACAGACGCACCGCCATCCTCGTCGAACTGAAGAAGATCACTGGCGTCGAGATTTGAAATAGCGCTCAGAGCATCATGTGCCGTGTTATCTTGATCGATAGCCCAGACCATCAAGCCACCTAAGCCTTTCTTATTCGCAAAATCAATCTTCGCTTGGTACGTTGTCTTATCGTCGTAGGAAATCCAATTATTACCTCCATAGACAAGATAATTGACTTGGGCGGTTTTATCGTGAACTGGCTTAGCCCCTGTCTTTGCAATTATATCGGTAATCTCCTTGTAGGAGAGTATTCCAGCAGTGGCTGTGCATTCTCCTTGAGCTCCAGGTCCGGAAAATTGACAACCAGGTTTGTAGCAGCTGGAATCGGTAAGCTGGAAACTCCGCCCATAGAAACCGAGACCAAGGACGATTTTCTCTGGTGGAATATCATTACGCCAGTAGAGATCAAGGGCAAGATCGATTTCAGTGAGATTGGTATGTGCCAAGACTTGACTGCCAATAGGGTTCTGTCAAGGTATTAGCAGAATCAAAAACTCAAGAGCACAGCACACATACATCTCGGTCCCAAACACCATGTAGATCGTAAGCCATCAAATTGATCCAATCTACGTCTTTGGTCATTGCCGTGATATCGAAGTGTCGTAGATACCAGTATGAAGTGGGAGCTGTGAAGGTTACAATATAGTCCTTGGAGCTTGCTTTGACTGCTGCACGAAGCTCCTTGAGGAAGGTTGTGAAATCTACTCCGTTGTTCTTCGACCCACCACGATCTTCAGCCCCAGGATACTCCCACTGTGAGACACGATAATATTAGTAAAGCACGCATAAGTCGCGATAGGATGCGAAGGCTAATGAGATGTGGCTGGGCGCCCCGGCTACTGACGTCAAAGTCGACACCATCATAACCATACTGATCCTGCAGCAAATTATAAGTAAATTATCCAATGTAAGGTGAAGGTGCATACCAGGAAGCCAAGGAGGTTCTTGATGAAAGTGGCTCGAGTGGAAGAAGATGAAACCATTGTTGGAAAAACGCTTTGCCATGTCCCTGGGTCATTGAAAGTCCAGCCACCCAAAGCAATCATCACCTTGAGATTAGGGTTCTTGCTTTTGAGCTTTGGCAGTCTTTCGTACATATCGGTTGACACACCATCCATCTAATATCTATCAGCCCTGCGTGATCTTCGTTCATGTGTTTTTGCTTACGTTGGTAACTCTAAAATCACCAGGTGTGACATATCCAAAAGCAACAATTAGATGAATAAGTTGCTGGACAGGAATCTCCTCGGGCGCCATAGTTCCTATCTTATATCAGCACAGGATCCTGCTGTCATGCCGATATCAAATGCATGTTGCTTACCACAGGAGTGTTGGGAGTTCCATGTCTCATAATAGGCGACAATTCTTGACTGAACATCAGAAGAAGTCACAGATGGCTCAGGTTGGTCGCAGTTTGATTGACAACCAGTCTTGCAGAACTCTTCGGTGGTGCCGCAGAAGCCATACTGAGAACAACAGACATTGATGGGGCAAGTTTGACCGGGTGTTGCTGCAAATTCTCCACATTCGGCTTTTGCGTCACAGTTGGACTGACAGCCGTCACCGCAATAGGTTCCATTATATCCACACCTGTTTTCGGATCAGCTGTGGCACCAGAAAGCAGTTTTCAAAGAGTTTACCATCCCGATGAGCCGCAACAAGCGCCATTTGAACATGGCTTTCCGGGACCGCAAGTGAAATCATTGTTGCTGGCAGAAGTACCAGAGCCACCTTCGACACTATTAGGGCCAGAAAGGGAAACACGTTGCACGAATTACTAACCCGTTTGGCCACCGACATCATCACGTCTGAATAGTCGACCATTTAACGAATCTTCTTTCACAGAAGCAAAAGTACCATAAGCTTCGAGCTCCTCGCCATGAGCATGCTCGCGAGACCTGAGGGCATGCAGCCTTGCATGCGTGCCACCATGGTTATGGTTCAAACCAGAATGAGCATTCACCAAAGTAATTAAAGAAATAAAAAGAGTGACAGTAGCCAAAAGCTGGAGCCGGTGTGACCGGTACGTGGTTGCAGAAACCATCGTAGTGAGAGACATTGGTCTGCAAATTCGAAAGAGTGAAATTTGAATAAGGAAAGAATCCGAGGAAGAATGTTCTCATCTAATGTATATCCAGGATCTGATCGATAGGCTTTCCATCTTTCGCCCTTAAAAATAGTCCGTCCGTATGGATACTCCCGACACCGACGCCGCGAGGTGCCGGGGTCGATGAAAGTGAACGAAGCCCTAACGTACTGTGCCGTCTGCATGTGCTGGTTGATAAATTTGGACAGAGGAGATATCTCGGTCTCATGGGTGCCATGATAGGAGTACTTGGGTAGTAAAGCACGAGAAGCGCTAGGATATGGAACGAAACAATCGGCTTAACAAGAACTTCGGGGATAGTCTCGATAGAGTAATCGGTTTAGATTGAAGAGCATTAGCCTAAAGCTTTTGACAGAATGCCTTGATGATTTGCCCCCTAGGCAATCCTTCTCTATCGCATTTCATGCAGAATACCTGGCAAAGAGAAAAATTTTGCATCCTAACAACCCGTTAGCATGCGGCGTAGTAGTCCATAAAGTGCGGCGGAAGCTTAAACTGGCATAAGCTTCTATTGTGGATAGATGGCTCGGTAATTACAATCTGCGGAGGTGCAGCCCATACATAAGCATTAGCCCTTGTCTAGCGTGCACAGGGGACTCGCCCTGGTAAATCCCCCTGATGCACACAATTATTTGTAAACCTAATGAGCGAGAACACATAATTCTGTTCCAGACCCAATTTTGTGCGTCAGTTTGGCAGACGCACTATCAATGAACAAAGGTATGATTGAGTGAAGATCTTAGTAGTTTCTTCAAATCTCTTCCGCGAACCCTGGCCATCGGACAAACTCCATGGGGGTTATGGAATTGTGCGCCAGCTCGGCTCCGTCCACTGCAAGTTCGGGGAGTAATGCTGGGGCGTAGGACTGGCAATGATACCCGGCCTCCAGCAAACTTCTGGGACTACGAAGACCGTATCTTGAAGTCCCTCCCTCATTTCTTCTGTCCTGTCTTTCTGGTCTCAGGCCTACTGACCATACGCTCATTCAACCTCCGTCAGCAACATGCGTCTTTTATCTGGATTATTGATCTGGGCTACATTCTTTTTGCGAATCTCTCTTGGGCAAAATGACAATACCACAGCCATCGACCCCGAATTGTATCCAGGCGCTTCGCAAGCTTGTCTCTCTGCTTTGAGCATCTCTAGCGTCAAGTGCAACCCCTTTGTATACTCTCTTTACTCGAACTATTACACTTCTCTTGAGCTTGACGAAGTGACCAACCTGTGCAAAGATGCATGTTACACCAGTTTACAAGCACATAAGGCCAACGTCGATTCTGCGTGCCAGGGCATCCAGTACTATGATGAGCCCACTGGATCCTTTTACCCGCCAAGTATTCTGGATCTTCAGGCTTTGAGTGCATTAAACCAAACTTGTTTCAAAGATGCCAGGTAAGTCGAAATGCCAGCGTTAAATTAGAATTGAACTTACACACGGTAGTGGCCAATTTTGCGAGACTTACTTCCAGAATTCAACAAACCAAAAATCTTGTGATTATTGCTGGATTAAGCTCAAACAGGAGCAGCTGAACACAGGTTTGGAGGGTTTGGACTCAGAACTTGCAAGTTCATTTTCGGCTTTGACATCGAGCTGTGGATCCACTCAATTTACGACTACAACGCCTACTGCTGTGGTGTTAACGTGAGCCGTCGGCCCAGAGCTTGCGGGGTTGTAACTGACTTACTGAACAGGACTACAGCTGCGGCGATCCCAACGTGTGCAGGGACGAAATACACATCTAAAGCTGGCGATACTATCTACTCTGTTTCTCAAAGCCAGATGATCGCCACCGACACACTTCTGAACAGTAATGGTCTGTCATATGATGAAGGAACAATACCTACAGGTACTTCTCTATGTATTGCCGCCACGTGTGAAGTCCACGTTCTGAAGAAAAACGAAACGTGTGATGGTGTTGCGTCCGATGCAGGAATTTCCGCCATCCAACTTCAAAGTTGGAACACTAACATTAACCCGTTGTGCACCAATTTGGATCGTTTCGTCAACGGCACTCTTTGTATTTCGAATCCAGTAAGCTGATCTCCTTAGCATCTTCCCCTGCTCTCTGGCGAGTCGAGAAATTTTCGCCTCAATTCAGGTGAGGAAACGTCAAGAATTTAGGCTGACGCAAAGACCTGTATCATAGGCTGGGAATTATTCTATGCCATCAAATACTCTTGGAGCTCCTACTTTTGTTACCACCGCCGCGTAAGTCATTACCCAATCGCATGGTTGCGCGATGTACTGACAGCCAGCAGTCCCGAGCCGACCAATGTGGGTCAGAACACTACAACCGATTGTGGAAGGTTTTATGAAGGTAGGACTCTACTGAAATGGATGAAGACTAGAGCTATGCTAAGAAGCTGTAACAGTCCAATCAGGAGATACATGCCAAACTGTTGCGCAGAAATTCTCTATTCCACTCGACGATTTGTATGTCGTGGTTCCGCAAATCCTCAACTGATTCAGCTGCTAATCGACTACTGTTTAGCTACTTTCTCAACCCGGAAATTAAGGGCAACTGTACGAATCTCCAAGCAAACGTCTCGTACTGTGTCCAGCCTGTCGGCTACATTTCCACTTACCCGGGCTACGGCGGAACCTCTCTGACCTCGATCCAACCCGACTCCACCAGCTCTGTGGCCTATACACCCTTCTCCAATATCTTTGCCAGTCCGACTGGTACGCCAATTCCTCTCGCGAACGGTACACGTCAGGACTGTGTCTCCTATACTTATCTGCGCAATAACTCTGTCCTTGACTGCTGGTCCTGGGCGGCTGCCAATGGACTTACGAGCGAAGAGTTGGTTCTATGGAATCCTAGTCTTGGAAATGGCACAGAAGCGGATGCTGATGCGACGTATGACTATGATTGTACCCCTTCTGTGAGTCAAAGTTATTGTGTAGCGCTCGGTTACGCCAGTAAGTCTCGGATATCAACCCCTCAGGCACCCCTCTGTTGAAACTGACATTTTCCAGCTTCAACGGTGACTGCAACCACTGCTCCCGCACCCCGTGCGTCAGGCGAGGTTACAGACTGCGTGGCTTGGTTCCAAGCCACCACGGACTACACCTGCGATGATATGCTCGGAGATACGGGCATGACAATTGCGGAGTTCTTTGCTATGAATCCAACCGTGAAAAGTGACTGCGCGGGTCTTAATGTCGGGACATACTACTGTTACGAGTCGCCCTCGCTCAACAACAATGGTGACGGAACGTCGACAGGACCGATTGCTACTGTTTCCGCAACTACCACGCGATCAGGGACTCCAACGTCGACATTGGCTGGCGTTACAGGTACTAACGGCGTTGTGACGCCAACTCCGACGCAGACAGGCATGGTAGGTAATTGTAACAAGTTCCACTTTGTCACCACGGCAGATACAGGCTGCTATGATCTAGCAGCCGCCGAAGGGATATCCTTAGACAACTTCTATTCCTGGAACCCGGCAGTTGGAACTGATTGCTCTCACTTCATCACCGGTGTGTATGTATGCGTCGGAACCGGCTCCAGCAGCCCTTCGACTACTACCACTAAGCCCGTGACGACTACATCCGCTGGAAACGGCATTTCAACACCAACTCCTACACAGGTGAGTTATACATGATCCTTTCTATCGCAAATGTAGCGTACTAACACACAGCAGACAGGCATGACCTCCAGCTGTAACAAATTCCACTTCGTGACGACCAGCGACACGGGGTGTTACGACCTTGCCGCCGCTAGCGGTATCTCCTTGGACGACTTCTATGCTTGGAATCCAGCGGTTGGGACTGATTGCGCGCACTTTATCACCGGTGTATATGTGTGCATAGGCGTGATTAGTTCAACTACAACAAGCACTAAACCTACGACCACGAGTTCCGGCACTGGAGTCGCAACACCAACGCCCCATCAGCCCAATATGGTGGCGAACTGTCAGAAGTTCGACGAGACTGCGGCGAGCAATGATTATTGCTGTAAGAAATTTTCCCTCATCCAAAATGATTGGCTATTGACTATCTCAAAGATGACATAGCGACGAGGAACGGCATCTCGGTTGCTGACTTTGAGAAATGGAATCCCGGTACGTCCAAGCTATTGATGTTTCCCATCTCCTCTATACCTGTTTCGATCTTGAAGCATTAGTCTATCTCCCTTAATATTCTTTTCCAAGATGGAGTTTACAAGGGCTGTAAAAACTGACTTCTGTTATTCAGATGTCGGCTCTGACTGTGGATTTATCTATCCCAGCTACTGGTACTGTGTCGGCATCTAGAGAGGGGCCTCGGGGCATCGGGGCGGGTAACTAACGTGCACATCTGCGTGTTGATATTGATTTAATGCTCATATCATGTTCACAAAATAAGACAGGACACAATTTGAGGAATAATTTCCTTCTCTACCAGAGGTTTGAATAAATGCATGACTGTGACGGTGACGCAATGCTCAGACAATAGACTACCTTAAGATGGCCACGTTCGTTTCCCGATTTTGCCCAAAGGAAAGGAGATATTACGGAGCGAAAGGAATTGGTCATCGAGCATTTTGCTCCAACTCCGTGACGGTTTACTCCCTCGCTTCCTCTTTGACGGCAAAGGAAACTTCGATATCTTACCTTGTGCAGTGCATCCATACAGGGCTTGTGATAGGTTCATTCTGCATACCAATGTCGGCATCAACTCAGATTGAAGACGGCATCCTCGTTGAGTTTTATTTGCGGCCTCTGCCCTGCAAAGTTGGAGGAAAGTATAAGGGAAGTAAAATCGACCTCAAGCGGAAAGTTTGAAGTCGCTAAGTCAGCAGCTCTGATCCCTGTGCCCCTTACGGTGAACAACCAGTTCGCTTGTTCCTGCGGCAACCCATTTTCCCAGTACTCGTCGTGTATGCAGCTAACTTTCTTTGCTACTCTCATGGTTTTCCTTGCAGTATTATATCTATTATTTCTGTCCGCGGCTTTGAGTCCGGCCAGTGTCTATCTAATCTCAATTTCTTCAGCTTATTCGCTCATGCTAAGATACACGCATCTATCCAATCTAATCCGCTCCAGTTCTTCACAACTGCATCCTGAAATCCGCCTCAATCTTTTCCTCAGTCATCTTCATATATTGCAAGTTCTCCCAGTCGATGCCAAATGCTCCTCTCTCAGCCTCGATTACATCCACGGCCTAGCTCCAAATTCTCATGGGCCAACCCACACAGTCCCAGATCGATCAGTAGTTGGTACAATCTATTTCTTGATAGCTTTGATCGCATCCTTGATCTCCGACATATCGCTCATTCTCGCTAGTTTGAGCTCCTGCAGCAAACTCAGATGCTCCTTCTTCAGAGACGCGAAATCATCATCGAGCTGTTGGTGCCAAGGATACAGCACGAAGACTTGAAATGCGAGGGCTGAAGAGGCGATGAAGAAGTTGGTGATTGAGAACCGGCGCGCCACGATTGCCATTTTGACGGTTGCTGGTGTTGCGAGTGCGTACGAAGATGCTGTAAAACCAAGTGGACTTCTTTTTTCAATGAGGTTTGCTGTTGGATCTCAGTCACACGAGCGATTTCCAAGAATGGGAGCAGAGTGGCGTACCAGTTCGGAAATTCTCAGGAAAAGGACAACAAGTCGAATTCCGGATCAAAACGAGTATTTTCTATGACAGATATCCCTTGGCGGTCACTCAGCCAGCACACCAGTTTATATTCTTCGAAATCGTCGACGCATGTCCTTCTGAACGATGTATGAAAGGGAAGCAGAAAATAAATGACGGGGAAAGATTCTAGCTGTCTTTAATCATGTTTGAGAAGAGTGGATCTCGGACATGATCGGAAGGGCAAAATCAGCTGATGTTTGCAGCCTCGGTCCGCTTCTGGACAGGGGTTGCGGCCCATCCTTTTCCTTCGATGCGTGTTCTTTGCAGGATCTTATCTTATCTTTGGAATGCTCTTGTTCCTTTGGGCTTGAGATCGCAGGCTTGTTTTGTTCCTACTGCGTTGGTTTCTTTCCTCTAGGAGCTCATATTATCATGTTTACTCGCCATGGCCGTGGCGATTGATATCCGAGAAGGATTTCTACTCTTCTATCGTTGATTGACCACAAAACACTCATTGCTTCATGATCTACAGTGAACCCGATTTCGTTAAAAGATCCTTAACTGTTAATTGATAATCCGACAGCCTGGTTGCTGGGAATCTGCCATCCATAGGCATAGAGACGGATGAACTGCATGTAAAAAATTCTTAACTATCCGATCTACACTCGATTCGGTTTGATCATACTCGAACCTCGTCTATGAAGCCTGACATCCCGTGAGGAGGTTCTGCATTGACGATTCAATAACCCCAGAGGTCAAGGTGAGGGCAACGTCTCCCTTTCTTGCTCAATGCTCGCTTAACCCCACCCGAATCCAAACATTGACGCCGGACATCAGAATCTCGACGTCATTCTAATCCGAAGAGGGTGCCATAATTGGGCATTGCATGTCAGAAGTTCGAAGAGCAGACATAGGAGACCACTAGGAATCACCCCGCTCTCCTGGCCGAGCAAAGCCAAAAAGGATGACTTGAAATTTCGAAGCTCAGGCTCAAAGCAAACGAGCAAATCAAATTTACTACATCAAGCCTCTGTAAACTTGCAGCGTTACATCTCGCTATGGTATCCAATTTAGGCAGCTCATAGATGACCCCAAATGTGCCAAGGATTCCCCGTATCCTGTGCCGCGGTGAAACCTTGGCGTCACACAGTATATCTACTCGGCTGCCCCCTCCAAAACTCCTTCTTTCCTTCTCATCTTGCCATGTCCGCATGATATGACAGCCTTTTGTCCACGCACAGAAGTTATCGCATCTGCGACTTAGATTAGAACGTAAAGAATTGAAAGACCATCGCATCTTGCGAACAAATAAAGTAAACTTGCTCTCGACTTCTCGTCGGGTGCGCTCAGCGTGATGAACCAAAGCGATTTCACGGCATCGCTATGCCAGCCATCAAATGACAACTCTTTCGGACCAATTGTCAAAGGCTGTCGTTCCGACTTTGACTTCACGCTGTTATTCGAGCAGAACTTCCTCTCGCTTGGTCCGGCAGCGTTGCTGCTTCTCCTCGCGCCTCCCCGCATCATCACGCTTCTGCGCTCCAACACCAAGACGCGGCTATCTCGATTTCGATCAATCAAAACCGTAAGACAAACCCTATGAGTCGCAGTACTAGGCTAATACAGATACGTACAGGTCTTATGTCTATCACTCATCGGTGTCCAAATCGGCCTGCTCGTACTCTGGACATCAAATCGCGTGACTCTGGCCACGCTACCGTCCTCGGCTTTGTCATTCGCAGCTGCCATCGCGATCCTCCTTCTCTCTGGTCTTGAAGATAGCCGAGCCGTTCAGCCTTCTTTCATACTCAGCATCTATCTCCTCTCAACACTACTCTTCGATGCCGTCCAGGTTCGAACTTTGTACCTTCGCCATGACGACCCCGCAATTCTTGGCCTCTTCACCGCGAGTGTCGCCATCAAAGCCGTTCTTCTCATCTTGGAAAGTCGCAGCAAACGCCGCTATTTGAGAGCTCCATACAATGCTTACTCTCCAGAAACGACCGGAGGAATATTCAACAGAAGTTTCTTCTGGTGGATCAATCCGATTCTCGCGACTGGATTTCGCAGACTCCTCACTTTGGACGACCTTTTCCAAACCGATGCGTCGCTTCTGTCTGAACCGCTTCGAGATCGCATGCAAAAGTCTTGGGACAAATGTGAGCAATTACTCTGGGCATCGATGATTTGAAACTGACTTGGAAATCCTAGACCACGCTCGAGGAACTTCTCGCCTAGCTGTTTCGATTTTGCACTGTTTGAGATGGCCATTCCTGTCCGTTATCTTTCCGCGCTTGTGTTTGATTGGGTTCAATTATTCGCAGCCGTTTTTGATCAGCTCGGCTATCAACTTTGTTTCCGATCCGTCGGCCAGTCGCAACAAGAACCATGGGTATGGATTGATAGGAGCGGCAGCATTGATCTACCTTGGAATAGCTGTGAGTATCGTCAGGGCGGTTTGATAGATGTATTTTGTAGCTGACTAATGAATCCAGATATCTACCACTCATTACCAGCATGCAGTCAATCGAGTGTTGGTCGGATTTAGGGGAGCGGTGGTATCCCTCATCTTCTCAAAGACGCTGAAGCAGCACGCCGATTTACAAGATAAAGAAGCATCTTTGACTCACATGAGTAGTGATATCGATCAACTTACCTTCAGTTTGGATGCTCTTTGCCAGGTATGGGCGCAAGTCATCGAGCTTGTTATTGGTCTGTACCTGCTTAGCAGAAATCTCGGATGGGTCTGCGTTGCTCCCATTGTCATTGTCGTCAGTAAGTTGTCTGTGCCGCCCACTCATTCTATGTCCATGCTCACGGATCAGTTTCAACTCTATGTGCTGGCCAAGTCACCAAGTTGATTGGTCCGAGGCAAAGAAACTGGATCGCAGCTGTCCAGACGCGTGTCGGGATGACCTCTTCTATGCTTGGTTCAATGAAAAGTGTCAAAATGATGGGATTATCTAATGTCCTTTCAAAGACGCTCCAAAATCAGAGAGTCAGAGAATTGAATCTGTCAAAGAAATTCAGAGTCATGGGACTGTGGCGCATGATATTGTGTATGATCCCAATTATTCACGGGTTGGACGCTGCTAATCGCCCCTAGCTTTCCTGCCCACGACAGTCGGACCAATGGTGACTTTCGTTATTTTTGCAATCCAAGCATCGGTGAGCGGATCCGAGAGGTTATCAACCAGTGAGACGTTCTCCTCGTTGTCAATCATATCTCTCCTTACATCTCCTGCTGAAGAATTTCTGCAAACATTGCCTATGATTGGAATGGCCACTGGATGCTTGGAAAGGATACAGAAGTTCCTTCTCTCCGACTCGTGTGAAGATCGGCGACTCACTCAAGAAGGCGCAAATTCTGCAGACCAGCATGAAACTGAGCATGGGATTGAGCTTCAGAGCTTCGTAAGAAACTCGGCTGACATTGTCCTTTCCGTCCGTAATGCCAGCATCAAGCCCTCGGCGTCCGCGGAGACAGTTGTACGGCAAATCAATCTCGATGTTATCAAAGGATCCCTGACCATGGTAGTCGGAGTTGTGGGGTCTGGCAAGTCAACACTGCTGAAAGCTATCATTGGCGAACTGCAATGCGAGACCGGATCCATCATCGCCAACTTCAAAACCTCCGCTTACTGCAGCCAAACGCCTTGGCTTCAGAATACCACTGTTCGCAAGATCGTAACCGGACATGACGCCCATAGCCAGGACGACAATCAATGGTATACCTCGGTCCTTCATGCATGTGCTTTTGATCGCGACGTGCTGGATCTGCCAGACCAGCATGATACGATCATCGGAAGTCGAGGAGTGACCCTCAGCGGTGGACAGAAGCAACGATTGGTATGTATGAACCTTGTTAAAAGCGAGGGACTGCTAATTTTGATCAGGCACTCGCAAGAGCTGTCTACGCGAGGAAAAGCGTCGTTGTACTCGATGATGTTCTCAGCGCGATCGATGGTAAAACCGAGGCACTTATTGCTGAACGTCTGTTTGGAGCCTCTGGACTTTTCAAGAAGCTGGGATGTAGTGTTATCCTCGCTACACATGCCAGTAAGTTGCCCACATACTTGCATCGTGCAGTCGCTGATAAGTTTGTAGTCAAGCACCTTCCCCTGGCAGATAACATTCTCATTCTCGGTGCAGACGGTAGCATGATTGAGCAAGGAACATTTCAAGAACTTCGGGATCGAAAATTGGAATTGATCAATTCGGTACTTGACCAGCTGCAACAGCCCACCAACCATGATCTCGCGGACCAACAGGAGGCTCACGAACACAGAAGCCCAGCTGGCAACCAAGTCAAGACAGCCTCAGATAACGAGACCGCAGACTTGACAAGAAGAATCGGAGACATCTCAGTGTATGGTTACTACCTGAAGTCTATCGGATGGAAAATCGCCTTAGCAAATGTTGCAACAGCCTTGGTTTGGACAGTAGGATCAAACTTCCCTCGTAAGTAAAGCCAATGGTTCCTTGTACATTATGCTCATCGAAAATGTAGCTTTGTGGCTCACCTGGTATGCCAATCATACGGTACAAGAGGTTGGACTATTCATCGGTATTTATGTCACAACTGCAGTGGTAGCTCTATCAGCCGCGACCGGGCTTCTCTAGTGAGTGTTAATTTGACCCTTGATTCCTGACCCGACACGCTGATCAGCCGTAGCAATCTCTATATGAAACTCATTCCGAGATCTGGCACTGGTCTTCATAAGATCCTTCTCACAGCCGTCATGGGAGCTCCACAGTCCTTTTTTGACGAGACAGATTCTGGGCTCGTGCTGAATCGGTTTAGTCAAGATATGACGCTCATCGATGCTAGTCTCCCTGGTGCTGCAGCAATGTGCTTCTCTGGTAAGTAAAAATTACTCAATAGAAAGATAGTAAACTGATGCAACTAGCCTTCCTCCAATGCCTCGCTCAATTCGGACTTATCGCTACTGGTTCAACTTACATGGCTCTTACATGCCCCGCCCTCGTGCTTTGTGTCTACTTCCTGCAGAGTTTCTACCTTCGAACATCACGACAAATGAGATTTCTGGACCTGGAATGCAAAAGCCCATTATATACACACTTCACGGAGACCATTGAGGGCCTCTCAACAATTCGAGCATTTGGGTGGGAAGAACACTTCTTACGAGAAAACATCGCGCTACTCGACAAATCCCAACGTCCCCACTACCTCATGTACTGTATTCAGCGCTGGTTCAATCTCGTCTTGCTCCTCTTGGTTGGCCTCACAGCGGTGGTAGTCGTTGCTTTGGCCACGAGTCTCACCAGTACCACAACTGGCGGTCGACTTGGTGTTTCTTTGAGCTCCATTGTGAACTTCAACTTCAGCCTGGGAATGTTTATGATGTTCTGGACTCAGATGGAAACTTCCCTGGGTGCGATTGCTAGACTAAAGAGCTTCGAGAAAGAAACGGTGTCTGAGCATAAGGAAGAAGAGACTTTCATTCCAAGCCATGAATGGCCTAGCTCGGGTGCTATTGAGTTCAGGAATGTCTCGGCTTCATATGGGTATACTGGACTTCAATCATCTCGAGGTTTTTCTTGCTAACAAGTGGTATCAGCTCATCTCCAGCACTCCACGATGTGTCTTTGAACATCAAATCGGGCGAGAAAATTGGCATCTGTGGTCGCACCGGAAGGTAAATTCACCTGTATTAATTGAGGTGCAAGGGCTGACTTCTCTCACAGTGGAAAGAGTACACTTCTGTCCGTCCTACTTCGCATTCTTGACATGACATCCGGCACAATTCTCATTGATGGTATCGACCTGCAAATGGTTCCCCGCGAAATTATCCGCTCCCGCATCGTCACAATCCCCCAAGAACCATTCATACTCTCGGGCTCCGTCCGTCTCAACGCCGATCCAACATCAACCGCCACAAATGAGTCTATCACCGCTGCATTGACCAAGGTTGGACTTTGGGACATCTTGTCTACACGCGGCGGTCTTGATGCTGACATGACAGCCAACCCTCTATCCCAAGGCCAACAGCAAATTTTCTGCCTTGCGAGAGCAATGCTGAAAACGAACGCCAAGATCTTAGTTTTGGATGAGGCGACGAGCAATGTTGATGCGGAGACTGATCGAACGATGCAGCGAGTTATCAGGGAAGAGTTCAAGGAATTCACGGTCCTGACTGTTGCTCATCGTATGGATACTATCATGGACTCGGATAGGATTGCGGTTTTGGATGGAGGGAGGTTGGTTGAGTTCAAGGAGCCGCAGAAGTGACGTCTTTGCAATCCTCAACCTGCCGTCCTCGCAAAGTTCTTATCTTTCGACTGGTGTATATTCGTGGTGATGTGTTTTCTCTGCTGTTTTCTGCCCTTATTTCGCTGTTTCCTCGAGCCTAATTCACTATTGCACTTTCCTCCCTTTGTGGTCGAGTCAAGCAGAGCTGGGATGTTTCCGACGGTGTTTACTTTTATATTATGTGAAGCGTGATCTAGTTCGGTATTAAAGAAATAATATTGGATGAGATATTACACTCGTGCACTAATGCCCTGAATACCAGCTGTTCATGGGATAAGAGGTGGTTTTATGAACTTCGTGAAGTACATTGCACTATTACAGCCTTCGGGAAAAGGCTTTTACCTTTCTTCTTTTGGCTCAAAGTGATCCAATTGAACGAATAGGAGAACGTGAAAGTTCTGTCAACTAATTCGAATCGCAGAAGCAAATTAATTGCAGAAGAAAACTTCTGATACCGCAAGTAGACGGTCTGATTTCCACTTTGCGAATTGAGTTCGTGTTGGGGAGATAATTGTTCGAGCAGTGGAGATGATGGCGAAGAATTGGGCTGCTGCAAGACAATTGTGGGGGTGACGTGGAAAGTGATGGGCGGGGTTGACGCCTTTTGAGTGAGACAAGAGTTGAACAGAACAGAAGAGGAAATGTGAAATTCCCAAACAGGGTTCTCTGTAGGCAAATGTGTCCAAATAAGAATATCAAAGGTTCCCGATTCTAGTCCACAATCATTAACATTCCTCTTGATGCAACAGCCACCAACATTCATTCATTCAACTCACGAATTAAAATCCTCAAATCACCCACATTCAAACAAAGCAATGCATCTCGTCCGTCCAGCATCTTATCAACCTCGTATCTATCGAAATTACCTTGGCGTAATATTATGGGGACCTCGGGCGTCCTTGCCGAGCGTTCCTGCGTTCCGTCCCCACACATGGAAAGTCCCCGGTCCCGTGTCCCGTAACCTGATCATTGACAAGGTTCAGACGGGATGTTTCACAAAATTCGTGAAGGATTGGCACGGTGGCGCTGCGTGGCGCGGGTGACAGGCTTGGAGGATTGCAGCTCCCATTGCGATACGCCGGCTTTGCTCGCCGAGGGCGGGAGGACGGCGAAGGGGTGCAACGGTGGTGCTGCACACGTGAAGTGTCAAGAGGATGGATCTCTTTGTGCACGAGTTCGTAGACGATGGAGATACTGAATTAAGAAGGCCCCTGGCGATTCTGAGACATTGGGTATTGAATGCGACATTCGAACACAACCATCATCCTTATTTACTTTCAAGGGCAGCTGAAGCTGTGATGTGATAACTTTTCTGTGTCTGAATTTGTTGCATTTTAACGTATAACAAATACACGACGATCCATTACATTAACAAACTCCAATCCATATCCTCCAAAGCCCCATTTTAACCCAAGCCTTCCAAGTTCCAATCCCCTAACCGAAGTGAATCAAAACAAAAACGCAGCCTTTTTACAAGAGCGCAACAGCGATGGCACCAGCAGCACCGGCAAGCATCTCAATACCACCGGAAACGCGTCCGGCGGCAGCAGTGACGACAAGACCGGAAGAAGTGCTGGTCTTGGATGGAACAACGACGGTTCCTGGGTAGGTTGGGGAGGGGACAGGTGCCAATGTGGTGTAGGTTGGCGTCTCTCCTGGTGGGTAGGTGGGGACGACGATGGTGACAACGCCGGTAGAGGTTGGGTACACGGTGGTTGAAGTGGACTCGCTGGAGACGTAGGTCTCAGTCGTGTAGTAAGTGCAAGTCGAGGTGCTTGGTCCCTTGGGAGTGTAAGTTGGGACTGATGCGACTGGGCAGACGGTTGTGGTGAAGACGTAGGTCTCGGTAGTGACGTGAGGACCAGCTGGGCAGTTTGTAACAGTAGGCTTGCAAGATGTGATGGTGTACTCAGTGATAGCGTAGATGGTAGAAGTGGTGTATGCCTCCTTGCTGGAGCTGGTCGTGTAGACTGGGTACTCGGAGCTGGTGGAGGAACTTGGGTACGAGGACTTGCTGGTCTCAACGGGGTATGAGGAGCTTGGTGTTACAGTGGCTTCGTAGGAGCTGCTAGACTCACTTGAAGGTGTGTATTCGGCCGAGGAGCTTGAGGTGGTCTCAGAAGTAGTGTAAGGAGCACTGGTTGATTCCGAGGTTGAGGATGAGACACTGGCACTTGAAGTGTGAGTCGCTGTGTAGGTGATACAAGAGCATGCAGAGCTGATGGCCGTCGAGTCTCCACCACAGTTCTGGTAATCGGATGGGACGTCCGTGATAGAGCCGTCGAGATACCCGAAGCAGAAAGGAGCGACAGTATCGGTGAAGCGAGAGTCGATCATGTTTCTGTAACAGTTGTCGGGCTCCTGGAATGGACACCATTAGCAGCTGATATTTTTTCCTTGAAGAGGATTGATGACTTACACAGTCTGGGTAGGTCCAGGCATTGACAAGAGTAAGAGCAAGAGCTCCCAAGGACATGTAAGTAGCGTGCATCTTGACTGATGTTTTGAGTCTTGTGGATTGAAGATTGGAAATGCAAAGCGAGTGACTGTTGTAGAAACGAGTGTATGTGGATGAACAAAGAGTGACTTGGGAACAGCGGAGACAAAGACTTTTGAGGGAAATCTGGGAGTTGTTGGCTCAACATGGGAGGATACGAGGTTCAAGTAATGGCCTTATTGTCCCGCGCCAAGGTCCCCATGCTGAAGATGTGGTCAAGGAACATTGTGGCGCTTTGCAGGGGCATCAACGAATTGACTTGCAGGATTGCATGCGGGAGGGTTCCTCGTCGATAGTGGAAATTACAGGCTGCCCCTCGACGGCCCAGGACACGGGAGATGCAGAAAAAGACCAACGCTCTGGTCATCGGTTAGAATAGGGGAGAGCCTATGCTGTTTTGGGCTGAGTGTGAAGCGAATATTTTGGCTGTCGCGCGTCTCGCCAGGGGAGGATTGTGCGCTGTAACGTTGTAATTGGACGAAAACAAAATAGAACTAAACTCGATTGAGGAGGTCAGAAGCACTCTGGAAAAGCTCGGTTACACTTGAACTTGTACCAAGAATAGAAGATCGACGATAGAAATAGGGCAGAGTCAGGGGTAACAGCCAATCAGTACGGGGTGAATATAGTTGTGCAGCCATGCCCAACAACAACTTGATTTAGTTCTCGGAAAACCGGCTTGCTCTGGTAGGATCGCGAAAACCATGATTGTTGGGGAGTTGAAGATTTTTTCGTGCCTGACTGTTCTGACTGGATGCAAAAGATCAGCCTGTATGCAGAAGTGAAGTTCTAGAACAGAGTCTGCCAGCACAACGAAAACCTTACATGTGGGGCGTTCAGTCTTGCTGTCAGCGTTCCTGACTTGTACCTGACTAGCAAAGTGGCCGCTGGAACTTCTTCGATCGCCTCGTGTCCACCTCGCGAGTTAACATCCAATAGTGTGGATATCGCGTGTTCATGACTCCATCGCAAACCGTGATTTCGGAGATTTTGGTACGAACCCCGCACACCAGAAAGCTTCGATCAGCTCAGGAACCCCACTGGAGTTCTTGTCCTGAGACACAAGCAGTGAAGATGTTTAATCCGTGCAACTGCAGATGAGTTGAGATGTGATGCAGGTACGGACAGCAAAGCGGTAGGATGCAATGGAAAACGTGAAACACTATGGGAACCTTGAATAGCGGTTTTGTTGACGCATCGGGATTATTCATCGAGGATAAATTCGGCTGACGATCGTTGCCTTCCTTGTACGACTTTCTGAGCGACCTTGATTGCTTAGCGTTGAATCTTCATCGCTTCGACCCCCGAAATGAACTCTCGTGTCCAACATATATTGATTTCGTCTTGAGTCCTCGGTCCCTTACGAGAGTAGAAGCTCACTCCTATGTGTACTACGTCATATTTTTCAGTCCGGAATCCGAACCCATTCACACCTTTGCATCGGTACGGAATGGGACGGAACTGAACTGTAGTTACATTTCTGTGCTTCGTTCAGCACTTATCTGAGGAAGGCGCGACAACAAAGCCTTCATATCATTCATACATCCCTGTTATCAGCATATACTTAATAATTAAATTGGGACAGAAAAGTGCCTGCTGTACCTCACGAGGCGATGGAGATCTCAGTAGCGCAATGCTACCAATTCTTTTCGTCAATTCTTCTGCAATACATGATGAGATTAATTTTGGCATCACGTTCATGCAAAGCACTTGTTACGCTGTTACTTCTTGTTCCTTCAAGTGTAGCAGATCTCTTCAATCCTTTCGCTCTGTGTTTTGGCGAGTCACTTTCAAGTTTCCCATGTTTTGCTTTGCAACTTACCTAAATTGTTCATGCACAATATCTTGATAAACTTCGAGAGAGTAAGCATGCTTTAAATTTTGTCCACATAATTATATCGTCTGAAAGTCTAGTGCTTGGATCCAAATTGAGTTCTCCAATCTCTAGTCCTTATGCGATTGCCACCGTGTCGTTCGAGCATCATTGCACAGCAGACTGCAGCTGCATGGTCGAGAGGTACCGTGCAACTGACTACGTGGCATATGAATCCTCATGTCTGTGTCGCAATTCATTTCCTGGGCTCAGCTGGTGTTTTTGAAGACTGCAGTAGCGATATACTTGGAGAATGAATTTAATTTCATCGTCACGACGTACTTCAGCTAGCCGAAGAGGTCTCATTCCCAACTTAGTCTGTTTTGGAGGAAAATAAATTATGTCTTGTTACATTTTGGGCGGCTTACGTTGGATGGCGATCATGACTTGCATCGTCACTGGGGTACATTTTCGCTTACCAGGTCGTTGGGATTGTGGCTTACGAGTGGCCAGCTGGGATGTTTCGAAATCAGAAGAAATTGTATGCTTTCTTAATGCAAAGTGAAAGTTCCAAAATATATATCAAATGCTAAGGCATTGAAGCGTGGTTCTGATCAAGTGGGGCCATATCAAGCTTGGCCAATTCCCCCGCTTCCAACGAGGGGTATCCAGGAGGAAGTGTCGTCCCTCCGCAGTTCTTTGCCATTCTCTTATCTGTCAGAGGAAGTAAAAACAATATATAGAAATTTCCAAGGTAAGAGAAGGTTTCAAAATGGTGTGTAACACATTTTGGCTCATTGTTTGGATTTTGCTAATTCTCGCTTCCGACCAAAGTGGCGACTCGAACCCAGTGAGCAGCATCCCATTCACGTGGATATTCACTTTTCTACTTTCATGATAGCATCTGTCATGATTTTCCTATCCCTAATGCTCAGTAACTATAACCGGGCGATACTCATCCTTTTTATTCACCATTGCCACTTGTGTCCAGTCAGCGTTGTTGGGTTGCAAGGTTGATACTTCATCACGGTTATGTGAGCTTTATCTTGATAAATTTTCAGCATCAAAAAGACATCAGAAATAGAAAAGATCAATGAAAGAAATCTATGCCGTTCAATATTTACATTTAAAAGCATTCGGCTTTACCCTGCTGTTGAAATTTCATTTTGGTGCCTTGAATGCACATTTTGGTACTCGTCATAGCGAATCACCCAAACTGGACTGGAAAGGGATGACTTGTGTGTGCTTCCGCCTCTGAATAAGAGTTGCAAGTCACAAAGTGAATAAGTCTCCGACTCACAACTTCTGAAAGAACGGTTGACAATTGGTGGGTCCGTGAATGGGATATCAGGCTTGGTCCGAGACGTCGCCCGCTGCGTCGTGGGGTATAAATGTTCTCTGATCTTTATCCATATTCCTATTTTTCCTTCCCACAGTTCTTCATACAAACATCAACAAGTTCTACTTTGACCAACAAACTTCACTAAATCCTCATAGTACGTCTGGCCCTCTTAAGCTTTGTGTCTTACGGCACTAATATCTCATAGGATTCAGACAAGTCCACACTTCAACTTCAACTTCAACTTCAACTTCAACTTCAACTTCAACTTCAACTACATGCTCTTCTCATTTAGGTAAGTATCGAGGCTGCTCACTCCCAACTCTGTTCCCAAATAGGAAGCAACCCTCCCAAAAGAAACAAGTCGGTTTCGCACATCATGCTAACTGGACCAAGGCATCCTCACCATCTCCGCATATCCAGACTTCTACTCCCTCCTAAAATGAAGTACACTCGCATCCAAGCTATGCTCAACATCCTCATGATGCCACTGGCCCTCATGGCTACCGCAGCCCCAACCATCTCAACCTCCGGAACACCCACCTCTCTCGACATCGTCAATTCCACACCCGACACCTCCACCATCAACTCCCGCTCCCCTTTCGGCATAGAATACATGCAACTCGGCTACAACGGCTTCCAGCCCTGCTTTCCCAACCCTCAACAAGCAAATATGTGCACCGTGACCCTTATCTCGCACCCAAGCTGGAACAACGAGGTCCAACTCTACATCTACGACAATGAATGTAAGCGCATCGGCGAGAACACCCGCGTCCCTCGCGATATGCTCGCTGCGAAGTGGGGTTGGGGAATGTCGTCGGAACTTCCAAAGTACCTCGTCATCTCCATCGCTCGTGATTGGGAACCTAGTGCGAGCAAGAACAAAGGAGTCAAGTTGGATTATGGGGATGCGCATTTCAATCCTTTTGTTAATAATAAGTTGCCATTTGACTTAAGTTTCACGACCAAGGGTTATGTAGGCGACTACACGTTCTTTAGGGCTGCGTTTCCGAGGTAAGTCTCTATGAATGTGGTGTTGCGTAGTTACTAAACTTTTGACAGATGGTAATTGGAGATATTCGATGATGACGCAATTGGATGTGGAAGTGGCGATATCATGCAGTCACTCAGTGTCTCAATATGTCTCGCGTTACAGGCATGGCGATGATGAGTGCAATTTAGCTTTATGGCAGTGGTCCATGACAACAGCTCAGCGTGGCTTGATGATAATAATGTAATCGCGTTGCTGGGAAGTCAGTTGTTTGGCATCGATGTATTTCTCAGCTTGATAATCTATTTTTGAAGCCAAAAGTCAAGTCTCATCAAGCCAAGACCCATCTGTCTGACACTCATACAATGCTGCTCAGTTGAGACTACCGACCCCTCTTCTCATTATCTCCAGTCATGAAATTACTTGGAAGGTCGTGCTCCACCACCAATCGCCATCAACTCCGTGTAGAATACTGGCTTCGTCAGCAGGTACCTCCTATACAAGGCGATTTCACTTACTCAGTGTTGAGTTGGCTGGTATTGGTCCAACAGCATGGTCTCCATATCCGAATGCAGGTGGCAAAGTCAATTTCCTAAGCTATCGTCAGACTTTGGACACAGGCTGGAACCCTCAAATGACCTTGGTGAGGGTCGTCAGGAAGGAGGAGTGTGGTCAAGACGCTGGGTACGCACCTCTGATCGCCAATACACATATCTAAGAGACCCAGTTCCCATCTAAACGGGCAAGAGCTGTTAGACTACAGTACTTGTGGAAACTCGCCAAAGGTCGAGTAGGATACGAACCCTTTGATGACTTCCCCTGCGCCAATTGTAAAAGCGAATGGTGCTGGAGCGCTGCCGGCGTAGCCTTCACGAGGAGTTAGCAGCTTTCTCGATTTCGAAATAATCCAAGGCGTACTGGAATCAAACAGTGTTCCATCAGTGAGCGTCCCATTATAATTGACAGAAATCAAATCTCCGTTCTTCGTCTTCAGAGTACAATCACTCGACCGAATGACCTCGATAACTATTCCATCTTGTGCAACCGCGGAACCGATCGCTGCGAGTGCAAGGAAAATTAGGAAGTTCTTCATCTTTGTGTTTTGGTATTGTGTTTCTGCCGGGCGAAATTCGTGGGGGATTGATCATTCTTGTAGATGTAAGCCAATGCAGCGTCCCTTTCAGGCTGAATCTAGGGGTCTGGGATTGATCACCGGCACTTTGAACAAAGGAATTTCCATAAACACATCCGTATCGGTAGCCGAATGACTTTAAGTGCGACTGAAGCCGGTGTCCCATTGGCTCGATTCTTCCAAGCTGAAACCTCCCCAAGTATAAAGTGCTACCTGTTGCGGCTTTATTGCGGACCTCACCAATGAGGGGTATCTCGATTCCGAGGCGCCCAGTCTCAGAAGGTCGTTGCAGTGCGAGGACCACTGTGTAGCGGATATGCCAAGCAGGAGGATATCTGAAGTTTGGCTTTAGTGTTGGAGATAATTCTACGTGAGCTGTAGAAGTTGGGGATATATATTTGAGCGTGTGTAAAATTGAAATTGGAAAGTTTGAACAGGAAAGTCGCGGTTGCTAGATGCTTCGGATCACGGCTCTTATGGGTTGCTTGTGATTGTGTCTCCCCCATCTGGCTTGTGCGGTAGGATGTATATTCTTAGTACATGACAAAGATTCTTCCGTCAACAAATGGCGTTGACGCCCACGATGACTCCGTGCTAAATCGTTTCGCAGCTTCCAAGCGTTCTAAAGCTGCTTCGAACTCTTTGACAATATCTTCGAATCCATTGATAAAACACTCGCCGACAAGGACGCAGTCATAAAACTCAAAGTCGCATTTCAATTTTTGACGAATGTTTTGTTTTCCTCCTAAGAGCTCGCTATCTAGACGGTCCGGGCTGTAAGATCGAACGATAAATGGCACGCGAGCACCTCGTAGATATACTATGAGTTCTTTAGGTCGTTGAGACAGTACACCAGCATCGCTAGGCAGAAGAGCAAGACCAGTTGCTAGGAGCTCTTTCTTCTCATTGAAACGCTGATATGTAGCCAGTTGCTTCGTATCAACAATGGAGTTCTTGTCTCTAATCACGCTTCTTGCAGGAATGCCTTTCCATACTGTGGTTTGTCGCGCATGGCTCAGGAGATGGTATTCGATAGAATCTCGAGGAGGATTTGGATCACGACTCAGAGGCCTGGAAGCCGAAAAAAGCTCTGCTGGTGTATTTGGACCGTAACCCTTCATCCGAATACGGTGCTCCCAAAGAGACATTATTCCATCTGTGGAAAACTGCGGATTGCCATTGTGAAAGTCTCGGATGGTCTGAAAAGCAAGCTCGTCTTGACCCTCGAGAAAAATACCTGAACTCATTTCGACAACCTTACCAATGATCACTCCAACCGCAGTGAGGTGACCATTGTTACTCCAGCATCGATTTTCTTTTGTTAAAACCTGACGTAGCAGGCTCTGAGGTTCTGTTTCGGGGTCAAGAGTACTGAGTATTGTTGGGCCGTTATATCGCTGCGCCCAACTAGAAGTCATACCCTGCAAACCTCGATCCCAATTTGCTACCCAGGAGGGGAGCTGTACCGTTGACTGTGGCTGTAACCTGGAGCTATGCCTAAGGATAACATCCACCCATAGAGTGCCTGGGGTCGGAGAAAAGCCAGCGAGGCTACCAGCAACCTAATTTTCACCAGTCGCCCCAAACTGAAAGTCGTCAACATAGCTTAGAAGATCGTAGTTGCCCGATCTTTCCATGGTAGACTTTGCAAACTCTAGGTACACTTCAGCACATGACTTCCTGTAGTCGACGGCAAATATTTCGTCACTTGAGCCGACTGCAGAGCACACTCCAAACAACGCGTAAATCTTGTCTCTTGGATCAGAGGACTCCAGTTCCCGTGCTCTCTCGAGATTATCTAGGATACCAGAGTCTCGGCCTTGATGGTTTTCAATATTCGCGTACCAGGAAGGTTGTAAATCCTGTAGTCCTAGTGCACGTTGGTAGCTGCACCGCGCATGGAACATGTCGCGGACGACACGAATCTTCAAAGTCCTGCCGATGCTGAAGCCATATTGATCGTGGTATCTGGGGCTCAACAGAAGTAGCCGGCAGAAATCGTCCCAAGAGATCTTTCGGTCGCCGCATTGTATCGTCACACTTTTGGAAACGACCACTTCTTGCCAGACCCAAACTCTTCTGAACCAAGAACGATCCAAGATGTCTATCTCAACATCTTCGAGGTCTCCCCGGAAACCCACCATTTGCTCCATTTTGGCCGCAATAGAGTAGTCTACGTCTTTATTTTCATTCATAGCCCACTCGCTGTGCCTCTCTAAGAAGTTCCACGCCGAAACGCCCGTGTTCCCTTCATCTTGATCACCGAGATAGATAATCGTCTCTTTCGCCGCCGAATAAATCGCACGCATTTGCTGGACCTGATGATTACGCTCCGTTATATCGTGTTAATTAATACAGATCGCGTCTGCCCAGAGCCTGATCGGCCGGTCACGCCGACGGATGTGTCGAAGTGCTGAGTGGATGTTCTTGCCTACAGACAATTCATGGGGACCGATGTAGATGGTGTGGCTGTCTCGCTCCTCACCCGAGACGTAAGATATTGCTGCATAGGAGTTGGCTGCCTCCTTGCTGTTTTGGAGCCTTATGCTGACGAGGTCGCATTGTATCTCAGCGTCGGAGTCCCAGGACGGGTGAAGTTGGAGCACCCGGATCGAGTCAGTTTTAAGTAAAGGTTGATATTCGTACTTGGTAGAATTTGATTGAGTCATAGCTTTCTGTGTTCGAGATGATCTGAAGTTGGAGTGGATTTCAACACGAGGCTGTGAGATGAGAGAGATAGACACCTCAAAAGCCGCACTGCAGCTGTTGGCGAGCCTGACATCACGTGGTGTTTGGAAATGAGAATGATCATGTAAATGTATTAAATGTATCAAACAGAACGAGGTTTTTGAGACCTCTATTTGGGCCGGTACTTCAGACAGAAGATTGGCTAAGATTTTCCCATTTCTTGTCAGAGTCAGAGAGTTCTTTGCCAGCAGCTGCACCATACTCAACCGCATCTGGCCCAATCAATAACCTCAGGGGGGGATCCTCAGTGCCAGCAAGCTTCAAACAGATCTCGGCAATCTTCTCTGGAAGCGAAGGCTCCTGTCCAGAGTATTGCTTGATCATATCCACAAATGCACCCACTGTCGGCTTGTACGGCTCACTGACTGGAGGAATGGCCATGGAAGATCCAGCCCAGTCAGTCCTGATACCACCAGGTTCCATCACAGTGACCTTGACTCCTAGAGGTCCAGCCTCCTTTGATAGAACAGTCGAGAAAATGTCGACTGCTGCCTTGGCGCTTTGATATGGTGCGAGACCAGGAGTCCCCATTCGACCGCCGAGGGAAGAAATCTGGAAGATATGACCGGAACCTTGCTTTCGGAGGATGGGAAGAACGGCTTTGGAGACATAAACCACACCGTAGAAGTTGGTGTCCATTTGTGCTGTGAAGTCCTCCATACTGATGTCTTCGATGGCTACTGTATTGGCATATCCCGCGTTGTTGACCACGACATCAATTCGTCCAAACTTCTCATGGCCTGCCTTGACGACTCGGAGGACTTCGTCGTTGTTTGCGATATCTAAGGCAATGGGGAATATTCTAGAGCCGTACTTTTCGACGAGAGAGTTGAGTTGAATTGGCTTGCGGCAAGTTGCGATGACAGAACCTCCTGCTTTGAGGACAGCTTCGGTGATAGCAAGGCCGAGACCTCGAGATGAGCCTGTGACAAGCCAAACGTCTGTCATGGTGAAACTTGAAGAAGTTATATGGAGGCACGAGGAAGGAGGGTCAGCTCTCGAATGAAGAAGATTATGGAAAGTGGCAGGTGGAGATTCTGAGATGATGAAAGTCACTGCCGTATAGAACAACAACGATGGGGGAGGAGCATAGTGCTTATATACAGCTTTTATGGAAGACTCCATGCCTCAATTGGTTCCATAGGAATCATTAGGCCAGTCGGGAGGAACACGACACAACGAACAGAAGCGAGGGCCGAGCGACACGAGTGGACACCATTGGACGCGGCCGCATCTAAGACGATGATTGCAGGACGAAATACGCGTAGCACCGCATTGCTGTGATAATATCCAAGGTGAAAGCTACCGTCCAAGTCCATCTCTAAGCTGCAGACCATCCATTCGATGGAGGAGAAACTCGCTCGGAGATGGAAATAAGGTAGGCGGGCGCTGGCGGGAAAGCTAGCGGACCCGCTTCCGCTTCGCCTCGAGCGGCCGTGTCTCCAACTTGTGGGGGCGAGGTCGCGCCACGTTGTCGTTGTGGCTGTCAAAAGGTGAGGACCGAGAAACCAACATAATCACTTCACCGATGCCAACTTGCCTGTGGTTGGGCCAATTTCCTCAGGCCCACACTATCTATTTTCTTTCAGCTTAGGTCTTTCAGCTTAGGTGAAGATATCCAAATCACTCCAGGGGACAAATCACCTGGCCGTCTCCATGACTCCCTGCATTACTAGGAAGTCCTGCAACATGGCTATGATCACGAATCACAGTTCCTTGCTGGAAGGTTAATAATTCTATCTGTCGCTAGAACTTTGACCAGCAAAGACGTTAATACTTGGGCCCTGTTGAAGCACGAAAGATCCGGTCACCTGGTATCGCACACGAACAAGCTATGTTGGGACACAGGACAGGTCTTTCAACCCCCGGAAAGGAAATGCCCCACCCATGCTTTAATCACTTTGTTGCTTGATCGAGATTGAAATTGGTTCAATTAGAAGATTCGCGCATCAAACAGTTCTGCCGATACCTCTACGTTCAACTCCACCTTCGATCTCGGCTTTTTGTCCAGGCCAAAGACTTGCTGGTAAACGGCTAACATGTTCATACGTTCTTGTTCTATGCAATAACGCTCTTGGATCTATTCCTACACATACCCACTTTTGCTCCATAAGTCACGCATCAGTCTCAATGGCCATGTACAACTGTGACGGAGATGAAATACGACAATCCGGGCTCCCTAGCAACACGAAGAGTGTAACCATTCTAGCCTCCAAAAATGGGAACTCTCACGTCTTCGTGCATCACGATAGGTAGGTAAGTTCGGCTTTTTATCTACTGTACCGGAGCATTGAATACCGCATGAGGGTTTTTGCGGTACATAGAGGAGTCGGTGTTCGTCCCGATATTCTCGGACAAATCCCGCTTTTGCAGCAGGATTGACAGTTACTAGTGGGCGTTGATGACGATCCTCGTCGTGCCATTAATGGCCCGATGCGGGGTCCCCGCCGATGGTATTACTAGTGGCAGTTTGAAACTCAGAGGTTTAAGAACTCTTAAACTCTTCCTTACTTCAAAAACCCTCTAGAAGTATCAATCAAACTTATCAACACAAGAGAATCACAATACCGTGCCCCAACAGCGTTTGGCCAAACAATATGACAACCATCCCGGAGAAAGAAGGCTCCTTCCACGAAGTCGACGGCGCGAAAGGTCCTACGGACCCCACTCTTCAGATTTACGTCGAGTTTGCTTCCAAAGATTCGCAATGGAAAGCCATCCAAAACAAGAAACTACTTCGGAAAGTCGATTTTCGGCTGCTTCCTTTTCTCATCTTGATGTACCTTCTCAACTTCCTCGATCGATCGAATCTGGCCCAAGCTCGACTTGGGTCGTTGGAAGCGGACCTTGGTATGACAGGGACAGACTTCAATCTTGCGACTAGCATTCTTTTCGTTGTAAGTCAAACTTCGGTTGTGTTGATACCAGTCTCGCTGACATGAATCAGGGATATTTGACAATGCAATTGCCGTCCAACCTACTCATCACTCGAGTCCGCCCATCGATTTACCTTGGTCTGGTCATGACGCTTTGGGGCGTCGTGTCAGCTGCTCAAGCTGGTACAAAGTCGTTTGGTGGACTTCTTGCTTGTCGAATTATGCTTGGTGTTACGGAGGCGCCTTTCTTCCCCGGTGCAATCATGCTCATGAGTTCATGGTACACTCGGGAAGAGCTGGCTCATCGCATATCTTGGTGTGAGTTCCTCCTACGCATTCCGTGTTCTAAAACTGACGATACAGTCTACTCCGGTAACGCATTAGCGAACATGTTTGGTGGACTCCTTGCTGCTGGAATTCTTGGTAATCTTGATGGAGCGCATGGTATCACAGGCTGGCGGTGGCTCTTCATCATCGAAGGTGTCATCACTATTGGCGTAGCATTTACCTCTATGTGAGCATCACTTTCCTTGCTGTGATGCTATGACTGACCTTCTCAGCTTCGTCCTCCCCGACTTCCCCGCAACTGCCAAATGGTTGTCCGACGAAGAACGCCATTACGCACAATGGCGTATGATCGACGACGCAAAGGAATCCGACGACGCTAAAGCTACAGGCCTAATCTCCGGCCTAAAACTCGCACTCAAGGACTACCGTCTCTACATCTTCATCATCTTCCAGCACCTGTCGCTTCTCTCTCAAACATTCCAATACTTCTTCCCGACCATCGTCAACACACTCGGCTTCGGCAAGATCGCCACTTTACTTTTGACCGCTCCAGTATGGTTCGCCACATTCCTCGTCTCGCTCTTTGTGACATGGACGTCTGGGAAATCCGGTGATCGCTCTATTCACATCATGTGCTTGATGATGATTTCTCTCCTTGGAAATATCATCGTCATCAGCGCAACTGGTACTGGTGCTCGCTTCTTCGCCATGTTCCTCATGCCCATGGGTGCAGTTTCTGCTTATCAGATAATTGTCGCTTGGGTCGCGAACAGCTTCATCAGACCGAATGTCAAGCGTTCTGCTTCCATTGCTATTTGCAACATGATTGGCAATACTGCCTCGATTTATGGATCGTACATGTATCCCAAGTCTGATGGACCGAGATATTTGGCTGGCGGGGCGGCGGTGGCTGGCATTTGCTTTGTTGTTGCCGCTTTGGCATTTGCGTTGAGATTGGTTCACATTCACGAGAATAAAAAGCTGGAAAGAGCTGAGGCGGAAGGCCTGAGTCCCGATCGGGTCAGTGGCGAGGCTCGAGGAATGGGATTCAGATATGTCATCTAGAGGTGCGACCATGAAGGAATATGTTCAAAAGAGGCTTTTGTATTGTTTTTCAGTCGAATTATAGCAAGATATAGAAAGCAGCTTTGACATTCTGCCTCGTCAATCTTCTGCCCTTTCGTCACTATCTTGGGCGGCTTGGGTGGCCTCTGATTGGTGAATGGCCCACGCCCGCTTTTCGGTGTCTATTTCCAGGGCGGTACGAATGCCCGCTAAGACACGCCACATTTCAGCCTCGGGAGTACCTTTGAATTCTTTTCTGTGACTCAAGAGTCAATTTTCCTAAATGCAATAATTGTGTATTTCTCGATGTTGTTTCGTACTTCACATCGCGTTCCCAAATGTGGTATTATATCCTCATCGGAGTGAGTGGCCTGCTCTGCTATCAGTCAGGCCACAGCGCGAGTGATTTCGCAAGTGTCGGCTCTATCCCCTGTAAGTACAGCTTCGTCAAGCATGTTTGATCTGAATGCAACACGAAGAGAGACCTCAACAACAGACGCATATCTCCAATCTCATAGGGAATCTTTTTTTCTTTCTTATAATTAGAGTTTTGACTGATTCCGAATCTCTATGAAATAGGGTATGGCGTCGCCAGCGCTGTCCTCGCAATCCGCTACTACCAAAGTTTCCTCTTCAGAATCTCCTACATCTTACTCCTCATTTATTGGTTCGCGTTTGTATCAAAGGGCGGATATCTGCAATCACAGAAGTACACGCACATTTTGTTCGAACTCGCCCGATCACGATCTGCAAAATATGGAGAAACAGACGCGGATGGCAGACACTGGACTCTCAATATCGCTTCATATTTGATATGCACAGCTATCAATGACTTTGGAGATGCATTTCTCCCGACTTGGTTCTGGAGCAGGCTTATTTTTAACGTATTTCTGGAGCTCATTGTTTTTGGCCATCACGTCTACCAGCTGTTCCTCCAACGACAAATCACAAGGATAATCAGATGGAATCGGAATCTATTCAGATGGCGAGACTACAGCATCGAGATTATGTGCGCTAAAGCTGCTCGCAAGTTTGACCACAAGTATACGAGAGCTTTAATGTACATTTGGTGGTGGCTGGGTCATCTGCTATACAAGCACTTCACCCCAGATCTCATGGGTCGCATCTCGACCAACATGCTTGTCCTGAAGCTCACCACCTGGCCATTCCATGGCTGGAAGGAGTTTTCCCCTTTCACAGATAGTGCAGTTCACTACGCTACGATTTACTTTATCTGGTTCAGAGAGCTCACTCGCTTCAGTAATCCAAACCCTCCAATGTTCAAATACTCAAAGCTTAAAAAGCCCGACCACATCCGTCTGTTATTACTCCACCCACGCTTTGGCTTCCGACCTGTTTCAGGAAGCATGGCTGATGGACCGTACATGCGACTTCTATTCTATGAAGCAATTTCGTATACCTGGGGTAGTCCAGACAGGACTGAGGAGATCATGGTAGATGGGTGCCGAATGATGGTCACAAAGAGCGTGTACGAAGTTCTGGCAACGCTCAGTTCTCACTTTCTCCCACAGCTGCTGTGGATAGATGCGATCTGCATCGATCAAGACAATGATGAGGAAAAACAACTTCAGGTGCCGCTCATGGAGAAAATTTATTCCAGCGCACTTTTCACTACAGTTTTCCTTGGACAGTCGCCATTCCCAGAGTCCAGCCTCGCAGAAAGAACGGACGGTGTCTTACCCTACCATTTTGACGGTATCGTCCCACTGGACGACCAGACACGCAAACACTTCGAGACAGCCCGCCTTACAATGTCCACCTTCAATGAATTCAATATTTTGCAATCCCCCATCCGGAGCAGCGGTAAAACAATGTACCAACTGTACGAAGCCTTTCTCTCCCCCTCCACCAAATCACGCCAATGGCAAGCCCTCATCACCTTCCTCCAACATCCGTGGTTCGCGCGTGTCTGGGTCGTCCAAGAAGTCGCTCTGTCACCACACGTACAGGTCCGATACGGCGACGAGACGATTGATTGGCGTATCATGGCTTCCGCCGTCGAGATGATCCATAATCTCAGGCATTTCCGACTCTGGTTGGAGTGGTCCCATAATGTGCAGATCAGACATGCAGAGCATTCAAGTTTGTATAACATCATGCGTATGAACAAGTTGAGGGAGCGTTTGTGGCCAAGTGAGAAATACGGGTACGTAAAGGAAGTCACGATTACACACGTCCTTGCCGAAAGTACTTATTTCAAGGCGACGAATCCGAGAGATCAGGTGTATGGGTTGATGTCGTTGTGTGGGAAGAAGAACGGGCTGAAGATTGATTATCAGGCAAGTGTGGAAAGTGTTTATATGGCTGCTGCGAAGGAATTGATCGAGAAGAGGTCATTGGGACTGTTGTTTGGTCTTGCGGGAATTGGCAATCGTACAGGTTCGGAAGAGGGGAATCTTGTACTCCCTTCGTGGGTACCGGATTGGACAAATGCACCGAAGTATAATCGAATCAGACATCCAGGTGAGCAGCCTACACTCTTATTTCTCCGGAGCGTAATAGAAATGATGGGATGAGGTCATGATTGGAGGCCCTTCAGTGACAAGCAAAACTGGGACTGACTGACTCTTGCACAGTTGAAGACTCTTTCGAATACGGGTTCAAATTCAGCAAAGGGAAAAGCAATGAGCCCAAACTCTCGGTTACAATAAGCAAAGATAGCACACTCCTCATAGCCGGCGCCTTCATCACTACCGTCACTGAAGTCGGACCCTCATTATTCAACACGTCCATCACTGAAAGCAACGGCGTCGTAGACGAAATGCACCATCTCTGTCAGAACTACTCGAAGTGCAAAGATTTCTTCGCGACTTCAGCTTTCACCGATGATTCCTACTCGCACACTGAGAGCCAATCTCTGCTGGACGCTTTCCACATCTGCTTAGCTACAGGGCGGAAAATCAAGCTTACGTCTTGGGCGCAACAGCTGGAGCAGTTCCGTCTGCACCCGAAAACGGAATCGAAAGCTGAGCGTGATGCGGTGTATAACATTCTGCAGGAGATGGATGGAATGACGCAGAAGATTGAAGGATATTGTGGGGGGAGAAGGGCTTTCACAGGGAAAGGCGGTTGGATTGGGTTGTGTCCGCCAGCGGCGATGGTAGGGGATAGAGTGTTTGCTTTGAAAGGGGAGAGGGTTCCGATTATGTTGAGAAAGGTGGAGGGTGAGATTCAGGGAAAGTTTAGATTAGTTGGAGAGTGTTATTGTCATGGATTGGAAGCTGAGAAGATAGAGCTACCAGAGCGAAGTGTTGAAGTCATTTAAACTCGATCCATGAAAATGAATACATGTATATATAGTTATCGCCATCCACCAAAATACATCATTATTCCACATTCTCACACCTTCATAGGATCGCCACACCATTCGGTGGGCTAGCAACTCCTCCTGGAACCTATCGTTCATCAGTATCACTCTGTGTTATCACACAAGAACAAACTCACATTCAAAGGCACACTGCTAAAGAAGAAAGTCCACTTCTTCAGCCTCTTACACTCCCCCGCCAACTTCTCCAAATCAAAAAGCTCACCAATCGGCATTCCCCACCCCGCCAAAAGCCACTCATGCATCCAATGGCTTGTACTCTGAAACGGCAGCGCCTCAAAAGCAGGCATATCGCCTGCCACAGCTGAAAACTCCTTCTCCCAGATCCATTTCAGACTCTCCTCACAGGATTTCACTCCAATTGCAGGAGGAGGGTTGGTAGCTGCGTAAGCGGAAGCCTCTGTTTCTGGGAGACGCTCGAGTGACTTTACAAAACTGCTGTGAATGAAGAGGATGTCACCGGGTTGGAACGTGACATTTTGAAATGCGGCGATGGCGTCGAGATCGCTGACAGTGATTTCAGTGGTGGAGCGGAGAGCGGGGGAGAGGCCTTTAGATTGAGCCCATGCTGCATAGTCAAGAAGGACACCGCGTCCAACTACGCCGCCATTCTCAACCCAGACTACACACTTCGCGTTAGTTCTCATTGCACCTAAATCTAAGGAAGCTTCTCACCATGAATCCCATTTCTCTCCGAATTCATAACCTCCTCCTGCTCACATCCATTGAAATAAATCTTATGATCCTGATACCCAAAATGCCTGAATCCATCCCACTGCGTACTAGACTGCGTATTCAGCGTCAGGATATCATCATTGACAGTTCTTGGAGTTTTGTGGAAGATATGTTGGTGGAACTTCTGGCGGCCGAAACAGGGCACTTTGGGCATGTTCATTGGCCAGTCTGTAGCGATTCGGATGCCGTAGACTATTTCTTTGGTTGCTGAAAGGGTGGTCTCTGGGGTGAGACGATTAAGCATTCCGAGTTCGTCTTTGGTGCCGAAGAGGCCCCAGGCGTTACCACGAGGGCCGGAGGGCTGGAGGGGGAGGGAGCTGAAAGGTGGGGTTGGAGATGGCATTGTTGATTGTCTTTGCGCTGAGGACTGGAGATTATGATGTTTACAATGACTGGTTGGAGTACCTGGATCTCCCGTTATTGAAGGTGTTCGTAATAGTTATACTAGACTATAAGAAACAATGACTTGTGAATAAGATTTCGATGAGGTCGTTACTTAGTGGCTTCGTGACATCGCGGGGTATTCTTTTCAGAACCCCGCGTTCGGCTAAATAGGGGGCGAGCTAGGGCGAGGCGCCGCTCAATTTATTTCAGGGATTCCGAATTCCTTGTAGTGAAATCCGTCTACATAGCTCTGTGTCACTTGTACCAAGTGCGTATGCAGATGCAGAGAACTCATGGAGTTTCAGGGTAATTGAGCAGGTGGGACAGCGTCCATAAGAGGCTAGCGATGTAACGAACACACGCGTGATGCTGCATAAGATCCATCTTATCGCAAGGCAACAGCCTCGATTCTCTTCATTTCTTCCACATCACGCCTTCTTCGATACACGATCTACAAATCGAGCCATCAACATGCTTTGTGGCGCTTGCATTGGCTTGGGTCAAGCCATCGATGATTTATTTGTTCCTAAACCTTACTTTCACAGCGAAGTAATTGAGATTAATGGTGTTGAAAAGTTAGGGTACTACGCAGCCTGATTGTGTCTTTGCTAATTTCCTGCCTTCTCAGAAGCATCCGCTTACAAGCCGAAGGATACCGTCACCATGAATCAATATCCAGCATGATCGAGGCTGCTGAAGCGGGCTGCGAACTATGCAACTTGTTGCTCGAAGAAACGAGAACTTCACGAAGAGGAGTTGTGACATCTCTCGATTTGGAGCAAAGACCGATCTATGCGCGTGTTCTGAATGTTCCAAATAAGTTCAATAGCAATAGCGCTTCGATGATAATCTTCTACCAAAGCGATCCGAACGATCCACCGGATATAAAGTGTCTGAGCACCGTCTTGGGCATATATGCATATCCAGGTATGTTCTCGTCGCTACTGCTTTCACCAAAACTCGAGATTGAGCTGTGTAGATGATCCAGCTTCCAAGTTAGGCTTCATTAGAGGAGAGCCTGTACAGCCTCATGTAACTGTCAATGCTTACGCTATAGCCAAGACGTGGATCGAAGACTGCATCAAATCACACCCATGTTGCCGCTATTCCTCAGATTTCTTTCCGCCGCGAGTCATTTATGTAGGTCCTAGCGATGGATCTGAAGAGCCACGGCTTGTAATCGATGAGACATTGAGAGCTCCCTGGGTAGCAATTTCCCATTGTTGGGGAGGGCGGATATCTTCGGCCACTCTACATTCGAATATTGACACGAGATTAGAAAAGCTACCCATGTCACATCTTCCTGCAACATTCCAAGATGCAATCACGATAACGAGAGAGCTTGGATATCGGTACTTGTGGATTGATGCTCTGTGCATCCTCCAGGACTCCCAGTCAGATTGGCGAGGCCACCTTCCTTACATGGGAAACATCTATCAGTTCGCAGTGGTCACAATTGCCGCCGATGTTGCAAGTGACTCTGACACTGGGATCTTATTGGAACGAAAACTGGCTGCTATCAGTGTACCTGTCCCATATCGAAGCCAAAACCGCGGGACAGAGGGAGTGGTGTATTTCCGGCCTGTACTAGATGCATCTCCTAGAGGGCCAATTCAAACCCGAGGATGGACGCTCCAGGAAGATCTTCTTTCCGTACGCAGCCTCTATTTCTCAGTTGATCAGCTTCTGTGGCAATGTCAAACCAAAACCATGATTGAAGGAGAATATGATCCACCAACCGACCAGGGAAACCACAGTGCTGGATGGGATGATGCCCCCTTGAAGCAATCTTTCCTCCTCCCTGATGGCCAGTTTGCTACAGAGATGGACGCTTCTCTATCTCCATTAGACCAATCTTATTCTACTCCTTCCGGAAGAGCTCTCGACCACTGGTACTCCATAGTGAACGAGTACGTGAAAAGAGGTCTTACTGTGGAGCAAGATAGATTTCCGGCTCTGTCGGGAATCGCGAGACAAATCGAGAAACGCACTGGTTACCAGTACATAGCCGGACTATGGAAAGAAGACATTCAGGTTGGTTTGTTATGGTCGTCCAATGGCGTTGGTCAGAAGCGCGAGAATATTGAATGCCCTTCCTGGAGCTGGGCAGGTGTTGCCTTTCCCAGCTCGACAATATCAAATAGTCCATACAACATCTGGTGTGGTGCACGCTCGTTAACGAGGACACCAATCTCGGCCACGATACACAGCAAAGCTCTGATCAGAGAAATTGATCTCGATGCATCTAGCGGCGATTCTTATGGAGTGATCAAATGGGGGACGTTGACTATCGAAGGGAAGATTCAGACCGCGAGAGACTGGCTTTCTCGGCATTCTCGACCGCTTCTCTACAAGGAGGGTCAGCGTTTCGACCTGTGCGACTTGATCAAATTAAGACCTTACGCAGAACCTATCACAGATTCTCCACATGTACTTTGTGCACTTGATTTCCACGATCACTGGCCGCAGAACTGGACAAGAGAGAACCAAGCACAATTCGAAGCGGGAATTTCATTCCTTCAGATTTATCGCGTATCTGGACCCATAGACCCGTCTCGCCTGAACCGCTGGATCTATGATCGTATTTACAAAAAGCTGGGTATCGCTTATGCATTAATTCTGGAATCCACTGGCAATGAAGGAGAATACAGACGGCGGGGCGTAGCTGAGATACCTTGTGAAGAAGGAATGGCTGATGATGGATGGGATGTCCGAGTTGTCAAGATCGTCTAGAATCCTGCAATAAAGAAAGATGTGTACAGTGCAAGAGCTATCAGGATATGAACGAAACTCTCCGATACCCAATTAATTCGAACGATAGGTGGTCCCACACGTGTGAACCCCACTAAAATCAAGGGACATTGGGGGAAGCGAAGTGAGCGCCGCCGCTCTTGAATAACAACGTCAATCTTATTGAGATTAAAAAAAAGTAAGCTCCAATATCGACGCCGAAGAAACTGGTAATCTCTTCAACTGGAGATATATACCAACTTTGACTTCATATCTTACCATGTAGCTATCAAGATACTTGCCAGCTCGTACAGAGAACATAGTCCGGCCTCACACCACCCTCACATATATGCTGCTTCTAAAGTACGTCAAATTGTTGACATAATCGCTCTCAACTCAACTTCAAGTTCGCAAATAACTTTTAGAGTTTTCAGTATTGCTCAAACGGGGTTGAGCGGTACTTTTGAGAGAGGGGTGTTGCGCCAAGCAGACCACTTTCCACAGATCTCCTGCACAAGAAGCTTTAAATAACGACCAGACTTCGCTGACAAGCATGATTCGCTGTCAAAGCCACCAGTAGTGTGACAAGCATCAAGATTCAATTTCATCCAATCTGCGGAGAGACTGTTGATCGCTAAAACGAAGGATCGGCTTGGCGACTCGGGGCTGTGGACGCCACACAAGGCTGCAGTAGCGCTACCACGGTTCCAAGACGGGTCATCTCGAAAGCCTCCCTTGATACACGAGACATTTGAAATATAGATAACGGGCACCCCTCATGCTTGAATCCTTCTGCTTTGGTTTTGGGCTTGGCAGTTGACGGTTACGACATCGATGTGAGTGAGAGCATTGCGCGAAGAGGCTGTACACTAGAGCTGTTTATCGATTTGGAATTCCGCCGTCTAATTGGACTTCCCAGGATATACACGATTATCTGGTCCAATTGAAAGTTCAGGTTCACGATGAAGCTCCTTGAGACTCTGATTTTCATTGGAACCTTTGCGCCCATAGCCAGCGCATTCTCTTTATGGCGCCGAGCAGATGCAGTAGTCCCAGTATCACCAAGAGCAGGAGATACCATCTTCACAAATTCCAATTGGGACATCCTGTGGACCTCAAACGGTGATCGTAATGTCACGATTACTCTCCAGCAAGGAGAGATGCCGAATCTGAGTTTAGCACACGTCATTACAGGTAAGACTTCTGTATAAATGCCAGCAATATCATCGCTCTTTGAGTTTTTTGACTAACATAAGTGTCTTGATAGAATCAACACCAAACAATGGCTCATATGCCTGGCGTGCCCGAGAAGACAGCTACCTCCGCGCCTTATTCCGCAGTAACGCTCCCACCAGCGGCTGCAACTACACTATGCAGTTCCGTACCAACGGCGAGACTTTCTATTCGGACTTCTTCTCCATCTTCAATGAAGAAGACGGAGGCATAACAGCAAACATGTCCTGTGACGGAAATACTCGATCAGATACAAATTCTAGTTCTAGCCCAGCAGCGAAGGCTGGTAGTGGTGGGGGATTCTCGACAGGTGCGCTTGCTGGAGGAATTGTGGGTGCGGCGGTTGGGATGGCTTTGCTTCTGGGAGCGCTATTCTTCTTAGCGCTGAAGAAGGATTGGATTGTTACGGGGAAGGAATGTAGGAGGAGGGTCGATCAACGGGGAGTGGCTGCAGGCGGAGAAGCTGGACAGTTTTTGCCGAAGCAAGAGGTGCATGAACAGCATGCTCCACAGATTGGTGGTGAGGCGATTTATCAGATGCCGTAGTGGGAGGGTACCCGAATGTCTGCTTTCTTCAGGCGTAGATCCAATACATAATACTATCCAATGAGGTGCGATGCTCCAACTCGGAGCATACAACGTTTTGAGCGAGGTCTTCGCAAACGGAAACGAGCTCCCAACCACAACAAAATTCCCGACCCAGCTCAAGACTGAGCAAAACTCTTAGGAGATCCAAATCTCGTCAACCAACCAAAAACTTCAATCGCAAATCGTCCAGGCTGATCCAGCATGACCAAATGACCCGCATCTGGAATGAAAGCCTTCTCCTTGAATTTTTCACCTAGCCGCTTGATAAAATCCTCTACTTTCTCTCTTGGGATCCACTGATCTTGCTCTCCCCACACAACTTTCACATCACATCTCACTCGTCCATAAAAATCCGCATCCAGCATCTCCGCCACATCGCCATCATTAGCCTGCGCGATCTGTCTCACGAAACTACGCTGACCTTCCCCATCGCCTTCGATCCAAGGCTTGACAAGAGCATCTTCCCACCCTGCGAGTAAGACTCTGGGATCATGAACCGCGCTCTGAGTCACAGCTCTAACAACTGCTTCGAATATGCTTGGTGGCAGTTGCAAAAATGTCCTTGATTCTGACCGTGCCAATTTGTAGAAGCCATCTCCCCAAGGCAGGACACAGTTGGCATCGACAAGCATCATGGTATCGAACTCGCACTCATGTAGGAGATGAGCACGCAAGACTATCGTTCCGGCTATATCATGGGCCATCACTGCCGGTGCTGGATTGCCTGTTTTGCCGTCGAGCTTTGCGTGCTTGAGAAGCTCTGATAGAGCAAGGGCTTGGAATTTCACGGATGTGTCGCCGAGAAAGCCACTTTCGGGAACGGTAGCGCTGCGACTATCATCGAGATGTTGCGATTGTCCATAGCCTGGGAGGTCGTATACGAGGATTTGATATGAGCCCTTGGCTAGAAGAGCTTCTATCGTGGGTTTGAAGACAATTGATGACCAGGGTGTGCCGTGAACGAAGACCACACATTTCGCTTTGCGAGAGGATGCAGAGGTGTTGTCTGATTTTAGGACATTGTATCGGATATCCCAGTTCTGGAAACTGAATGATAAAGGTAGTTCCATGATCTTCAACTCAAAGGAGGATGTATTTGGAACCTGTAGAAGATTTGAGGTTGAAATTGGATCTTGTACGTACTTCCAAGAATCAGCAATTACGTCAGTGATCCACGCCTCGCTTACAAACAAGTAACGCCTTTTCCATGACAACAATCTCGATGACATGGTTGAAAATGAGGAAAGATTGTGGATTTTAATCTACTATCACCACAAAATTAAAAGAGTCCCGCATTACCTCCAGCGCTCTTACTCCCAAAGCTCCTTCGTCGCCGTAGCCAACCACCTATTCGACTCGCTGGAAAACTCTGGAGGCTCCTGAAAATGCACCTGATCCAGACTCGTTTCCGCAACCTTACCAGACAAGCTTGGATCGTCCAAAAACATATCGTACGCTCGAATCAGCGTGCTCATAGGAGTTATGTGCTCTTTCGGAAATTTAGCAAGAACATCTTTGGGCGCCAGACCTGTCGGGACAAATGCCGGACAGATGCAATTGACTGTGATATCTTCGCGGCTAAAGCGAGCTCCTGTTGCGCGTGTGAATCCTACTAATGCATGCTTCGCTGCTGTGTAGAGTGGATCGGACTCCATTGGACTGTGAATGTGGTCAACACACATCTTGGATCATCGCAAGTCAAATCAGCGCAAGAATAGTACTTACTACAACCCCGCCATCGATGAAGTGATAACCACCTTCCCACCTTTCTGCTCTTTATTCTTCCTCGCATAATGCTTGAATAACCACACACCTTGCACCACCGCATCTAAATCCACTTTCAACGTCGTCATATCAAATTCCTTTGGCACCCCATTCTCATCCAGCTCCTCATTCTGCTCATAAAAGTCTTTCGTCCCCGCGATTCCAGCGTTCGCTGCAAAGAAGTCCAAACGACCGCCGCCCCATTCGAAGGCTTTGGAGAATAGTTGGGCTTGTTGTGAATATATGGAGACGTTGGTTGGGATGAAGAGAACGGAAGAGCCGAGTTCAGCGGAGACTTCTGTACCGAGTTTGGCATTGACGTCGACCATTACGACGAGCCAGTTCTTAGAGACAAGGTGCTTGGTTAAAGCTAGACCTATGCCGGATGCTGCGCCCGTGATGATTGCTACAGGTTTGGACATGATGAATTGGATATTATCCAGAAGAGATATGGATCGAACAGCGTTGGTGCTTCGACATGCGTGAAAAGGATGCAAATGGGATGTAGAATGTCTACGATGAACACTAAGAACGGTAGCGTAGGCTAAGATTCATAGAGAAGAAGCAATTCAGCTACAGCTTACTTCATCGAATAGAAAGATGGTGCAGGTAGTGAATACGTGCTTTTACTTGCCAGGACTGTATTGACCGGACAACCCCCTTTTCTGCTAAGCGAGCATTCATTGAGGCGGGGTAGCGGGGTAACTCCAAAAAAGCACCCCACCACCTCACTTTCTGACCCCAATTGTGGGGTAGATAATTCAGGATGCTGAGGAATCGGCAGCATGTGTCCGATGCCTGCAGAAAGCGAGATTGACCAAGAGAATCTTGTAATTCAGCTACCGTCTTTGGAATACAACAGCTAGCAATGCTGCGACGAGCAGGTCAACGCAGTTAATGATGATCTGGAGTCAGAAGATTTGAAGATAAAGGACATCAATCCGCCCTGCAAATTTGAAGTTAAGAACCCGTAACCATCCCATTCACATCAACCTTGGTAGCCCCCAAGAAGAACCCATCCCGTTGAGCCTTCGTCCACTCATCTCTCACCACCCTCGCTCTCTGCTCGTCTCTAGGAATAAAACGTACCTGGAAGGGTTTCGGCAGGGTATTCGCCCCCAGCTCATACGCATCATCCGAGGTATCAACAACCTGTATTGACCCATCGGGATTCAAACCAGGCTCAATCTTGAACGCCCACAAGATCTTCGCCAATGTGATGTATAGACTGTTCTCCGCAAGATGCATGCCAGGACAGATCCTACGTCCACCACCAAAATCAAAATGGTCGCGAGCATACGGATCGGGATGACTCGCATATGCCCCGGCTTTGTATGGGTGGTTGAGATATCGTTCGGGTCTGAATTCGTAGGGTTCTTCGTAACGAGTCGCGTCCATGTGAAGTGCATATTGGTGGATACTGACGATTGTGCCTTTGGGAATATAGAAATCCTTGTAGATGACATCGGCGGTTGTATAGTGAGGAGTTCCGATGTTGGTCACTGGGCGGATTCGGAGGATCTCTTTGACCATTGCGCGGATGTAGGGAAGCTCGCTTTCGTGCTCGAAAGTTGGTGATGCGGATGAGCCAACTACCTTGTCAAGTTCGGTATGCGCTCGCTTTTGAACGAGTGGATTTGCCGCGAGATATAGAATCAAGCTGTTGAGGGATGAAGAAGTGGTTTCTGACCCGGCCTGATCCATCATTAGAAAGGAGATCAGTCACCAGTGGACCGCTGAAACGTACCTCAATCATCGTACCTGCCACAAACGCTGCCTGAACTTCACCAATATCCTGCTTCTTATAATCCGTTTCGGCGAACTGCTTGACAAAACACTCAGGAGCTGACTTGGTGTCGATTTGTACCATCAAATTGTTCCAGAGCTTCGTCCATATCTTGACTTGTCTCTGCTGATACCGCAATGCTCGTGCCCTCCACCATTGAAGAGACACCGGGATTTTCGCAAGAGGAGGTATCAAATCAGCTAAGAATGCCCCGGGAGCGGTGCTGTCGGAGAACTCTTTCATGAGACCATAGATTTCTCTGACATCTTCGCAGTCCTAGCATTCGTCTATCAGTTATCGTACACCAATTTTATTCTGTCCCGACAAGAGAATGAGATACACACCCATTTCGGTACTCTTCGGCCATATGTTGATGTCAGGACGACAGAAGTTGAGTAACGCCTGATATGCATGTAGAAATCCTCCTGGTTCTCATTCTCCGTCAACAAATCAAACAGCAACTGCTTCGCTTCAAACTCTTGCGACGGCCTGTACAGATCAGACACCTTTGGGGTGAGCAATTTATGCACAATCGCTCTGAGCTTCCGCCACGTAGGAGTATATCCCATCAGGAGGAAACGCATGCCACCACTGATAATATCGCTCCCAACAGGCATCGGAGGCCGGCTGGATGTAACGGCACTCTGCTTGTCGATGATCTCCTTAACGGCCGTTGGGGAGTTCAAATAAACCCAGTTTTCCCATCCGATTTGCACCTGCATAATCTCGCCATACTTGTCTGCCCATGCTTTCAAAATCTTTTGTGGTTGTGGACCTAATTGAAGCGTGTTTCCAACCAAAGGAAGCCCTCTGGGACCTGGTGGTCGACGGAGCCCCTTGGGAACTCGACGCGAACGGAATTGGTAGAAGGCTATTGCGCAGAGGCATGCCAAAGAACCTAAGTACAAGGAGAGGCGGAGATCTAGCAGCTGGAACAGAGCCATGATGATTGAATACGTTTGCTCTATGACAGATTTTGGGGAATGATGCAAGGAAGAGAAAAAGTTATCCTGTAGTGAATTATGAAGCTGAATCTGTAGCTAACTGGAGCTATATTGACGGGATATTCTCATTCAAGCTTAGCTGGTGGATATCACTGAGTGCTGGTTCAGAGCGCTCCAATTCCACAATTTCTCGAACAAACTGCCGGCACCCCAGAGTTGAGTGGATCTTCAGGCTCTATGTGGGGAGCTTCCGGAGGAAAGAAGGCTTCTGACGGCCGAGACGATTTGGCACGTATGAACTCAATTTCCAGTTGGGGTTCCGTGAGCCAGGGTTATTACCCCGCATGCCTCCATCAGGACAGTGCGGGGTAGAGGATTAGCGAGTACAGCCAGTACCACTTGTAAACAAAGCACTGCAAGTCGCCAGCCGTTTATCTGTCATTGTATCTTCCTGTCGCAAAGACGTAACCAATTTCCATTGCCGAATTTCAGCGCTGATCCGAAAACGAAGTCACAGCATCAGGGAACACTCTTCGGTGGCAGCTAGGTTGCTTTGTCGCAGACATCTCGTCCATCATAATACATAAACCGCTGTCATCATCTCTGCAGGCTAGTTCCACCATTGAAGAAACACAATAGAACTATGTTTTATATGCAACCAATACAACTCGATGCGCCATGTAGACATATTTGCTTTTCAGCGCTCACAAACAAGATGAGACACGTGTGCCTGAAACGTGGCTGAAAGCTGAAAGCTGAACACCTGAAGCAACATCTTTGAAAAATTTTCTCTTGCGTCATGAACTCGTCTTCAATCACTTGCCTCGATACCAAGACTGTGTGCCAAGATAATAGCCGGATTATTGTCAACAAAGGACAAAATGGGTTCATTTGATTACACAGAAATTCAGTTCGACCCTAAGACCCAGATTCGGCTCTTGACCATTTTCCCCAGGCCCAATTCGGCCTCAAATGAGAGATACAAGGATTCCCTTCGCATTCGAGTTTCATTGGTGCCATTTGATTGGGACGTCAAACCTCCTTACATTGCTCTTTCTTACACCTGGGGTGACGCCAGTCAGTTTGAGACAATTCTCGTCAACGAGAAGAACCTTCGTATCACAGCTAGTCTGTATTACGCACTACTTCACATGCAGACGGATGAGCCCGTCCAGATATGGGTAGACGCCATCTGTATAAACCAGGAGGACAACAACGAGAAGACAGAGCAAGTGAAACGAATGACGGACATATACAAAGCTGCTACCTCCGTATTTGCTTGGCTTGGGCCTGCTTCAGATGACAGTGATATTGCCATGGCTGGTCTTGAGAAGATTGGAGAGGACGCAATCGAGGCAGGCCAGTTACGATTGTCTCGAGAGACAATGCTCAAACTATGGGATCCCGATCCAGAAGGATTACTCTCATCCATCAGACAACCATTCATAGATCTGTCCAAAAGCATTGGACTTGATTTCCCACAATTGGCGATAAAAGCATTGGCGGCAAGAAGCTACTTCACTCGGACCTGGATCGTGCAAGAGTTCTCCGTAGCGACTGAGCTCGTCATCGTTTGCGGGAAGAAGAAAATGACGTTTCCGCAATTCTGCGCGGCTTTCCTATTCCTCGCTTTACACCAAGTCTTGACTGTCGACCGACTTGCGGCTATCCCGGAAGACGTGGATCCAACAGTGAAGGAAAGTCTGAAGCACTTTATTGAGAATTGCGAGAGCGGTGCACCTTGCCGTCTCATTGGATCACGGAATAGATACCAGAAGCAAAGGCCAGACTATCATTCCTCAATGCTCGAGCTCCTTGGGTTAGTCTCGGGATACACCCAAGCGACCGATCCCCGAGATAGAATCTTTGGTTTGTTGGGAGTCGCGCCTGATGCGGGTTCGCTTGGGATCACTGTGGACTATGGCAGGGAAGTCCATGAAGTGTTTGAGGATGCGGCAAGGGCTTTGCTGAAGAATAACTTCACTGACGTTCTCTCCTGGTGTCGATCTCGTTCAAAGAGTAAACTAGCCCTCCCGACATGGGTTCCTGATTTCAGCGAGGCGTTATTGGAGCCATTAGGATCATACAAAAATCGAGGACCGCCTTCGAAGCCACTCTTCAACGCCTCTGGCACGAACGCAGTGAAGATCTCAGAATCACACAAAGATGGACAATTAACAATGTCAGGAATCGTCGTAGACACAATCGAAATAGCCGGAACCCCTTGGAAACGAGAGAACTGTCAACAAACAGCTACCCTTCTCGACCTCTCCCTAGATACCCTCCTCGGGGAAATATATACCTGCTGCCAGCTAGCTCAACAAAAATCGCCACCAGTCTCAAGCGATCCTACATTCTGGCAGGAAGCTCTGTGGAGGATTCCTTGTGCCGATCAGCAATGGTATGACTATGCTCGACGTAGAGCGCAACCTGGCGCTGAAGCGGGGTTATTGGAGATCATCGACAGGAATGCTGGAGAGAGATCTGGTTATACGGATGAGGCGAAGAAGACGGCTTGGAGGAAATACCATTTGGCGATGGAGTGTTTGTATGATTTTCGACCATTTATCTCGCAGAAGGGGTATGTTGGGATGGCTCCTGAGTTCGCGATTGCAGGGGATTTGGTTTGTGTGATATATGGAGCGATTGTCCCCTTTGTGTTGAGGAAGGTTGGTGAGGGGTATGAATTGGTTGGAGAGAGCTATGTGTATGGGATCATGGATGGCGAGGCGATGGCATTGGGATTGAAGGAGGAAGATTTCTGTCTCGTGTAGCGGACGAGAATTTCTTGCATGCTAGATCCAGAATATTCAAGCGAAGAATATCCCAGCCGAATCTGAGTTATCTCGAAGTCGCAGATAATCATACAATCTCGTACATCTCGAGGGGTTGTCATGATATCCTGGCAATTCCTCAAATGATACCGATCTTTACTTCCCCCGAGTTCGCTTCCCTTCTCGACAGGCAAGCCATCTCAACCATCCCATACTCAAGCCGATTAAACCGTGCAAACACCTATAGCAAGAAAATTAAATGGCGCACAATTAATATCATCATAATTCCCCAATGCCACACCCCCACAAAAAGGCGTATTCGGCGGCCTTCCACAAGTCCCCGGGCAATCCTCAAACTGACTAGTCGTAGCACTATTACCAACGCAGCTCAGCACATCCGTCGCAGCAGAGCGCGTACATTTCAAAGTGACTCGATTCGAGGCCGCAGGATCAGTCTGGAAAAACACAGTCCCCAGATTCGTCGCCTTTTCCATGCCCGCGATGTGCCCGTTGCTGATCAGGGATCCGTCGGCAGTGAGAGTGAATTTTGCGGCCTCGGCGGGGTTGCCGGTGAAGATTGCGATGTATTGGTCGTCTGCGTTTGGGAGGACGGCGTATACGATGTTGGGATTGGTGGCGCATTGGATCTTGAGATAGAATGCGTTGCAGTCGGTGGTTGGCGTTGGTGTTGGTGTTGGCGTTGGCGGTGCTGTTGTCTTGGCGACGCCGATGCATGAGCATGCTGAGGTGTATCGAGCTGATCCGGAGCATGGTGAGGCGTAAGTTGGACGTGCGTGCGAAGTTGTTCTATGGCCACTTCAGCGTCATGATACTTGGCAGGTGAGTAAGGCACATTTTGCGATTGAGTGGCTTACCCTCTAAGGTAAGAGGAGCAGTCTGCAGAAGCTGATGAGGGTCCTGGTTTGGCACCCCTGGCTACAACGGCTCTCAAACAATTGTCTCGAGCACATGTGGCAATGGCATCGGCAGCCACAAGGGTAGCTACCAGTGGAAGAAGAGCGAATTGTCGCATGCTGATTACCCTTGAATTTAATGAATGTGCTCTGCGGTGTCGATTCATGTCGAGGAAAGTGGTATAATTATATTGCATCTCAAATGTTGGGGGAAAGCCATCATGTCATCAGGGTCAATCAGGCTTTACCTAGTCAACGGGTGGAAGCTTATACTCGCGAGAGACTGTAAAAGCTAAGCTTATAGTATGCTCCTCTTGTCAATTTCAGTGGATGCTCGGCACGAGGACTCTAAAACAGGTAAAAGCCACATGCAATTGTACGGCCCCTGAAAATTAGCGACTTTGGTTCTATGCGTCTTTCAGAAGTCAACCACGAAACGAGTACAATGCTGCTGATAGAAGAGGAGCACAGGGGGAGATTTGGGCAGGTCAGCTTGACCTCGGTTTCTGATGGTGAGTTTAGCTCATATTCGCAGCCAATCTATCCCGTTTCCCCCACATTCCGGAGCAAGCTCCCTTTGCCCCACTTGATGATTTTATGTCAACATCGCTTAAGTTAAAGCTATTTTGGCCCCCCTTAGTCTTAACCGAGATCTTTGCATCAACTGTCAGACCTCATTAAGGATTTAGGAAAGGAGATATGTCGTCCTCCCACTCTGCAGCGAAATTTCTGTGGAAGTTTTGGGGTTGGGTAAAACAGCCCAAGCATAATGCACCAACTCACGAAACCTCTATGAGCTTTTCTTTGATTCGGCAGAGTAGAAGATCCCGTAGTGCTATATATAAAGCTCGTTCTAGTCTCGGAAGGAACCTCGACCACGAACCTGAATCGGTAGCTGCAAAGATCCAAGGGTGAGAGTGGATTGCAGGCTTTGACTTGAATTGGTTCCAAGAAGAAAACTTGATTCTAACAGTTGTGACATGCCAGGACGCCTGAAAATTTCAAAATCTTGAGTGCAATAGACTACTAAGGGATCGATATCAGAGCTGGCGGGTCAAATGTGACAGACCTTGTTGTCATCTTTCGTACTATTGCCATTTTTCAAACCCCCGGCCAAGTTTTCTCCTCTTTTATTTTCCTTCGCAGTGGAGTGATATGAGCAAGTCACACATACTAATTAAGAGATGCCTACATTTCCTAAATATCAGTAACGTATCTCCTATCCATGCGAGAATGACCATTCCAAGTCAAAGTAAATCAAGGCAAGGAGTCTGATCATGCATTTTCCCGACATAATAGCAGGTGGCATGTTCCACGAGAGACATATTCGACGAGACCTGCTGCTTGCCTATATACTGGCTTAGATCTAGAGTTCTCGGTTCTTTCATGATGACAGAACACCATTTACTTCGAGATCAGGCTAGAGCTGTGTCAAGCGCAGGTAACGGTAAGGGGAGGGCGAAGAGAATGATTGAATGGGACTGGATATAGAAATACTCGGTTGGAGGTCATCCAAGGGGTAGGTGGAATTCAGCGGAGCGAATGGAAACTGCAGGGGAGATGAGTTGCGGGGGACTGTGAGGCTGTCAGATGACGAAGTTGATAATGGACAGGAATTTACCAAAAGTTACGCATGAGTGAATAGTGAATCATATGGACCAAACAACTGGGTAGTCTCAGGAGGTGTACACCGTTCAATAAGTTACCTGTACATCGTTGCCAACGAGTTCTCTACTGTCAAGAGAACGGAAGTCGTCGATGGAGCACTAGATATTATCTGGAGACAAAACCGTTCACAGCTTCTTAAGAGACGGCAAGTACAGAAAATAGGATACTTAGGAAAGCACAGTGCAGACGGAATTCTGTCTTGCCGCTTTCTAGGAGATTTGTGTCACACGGCACCGCAAGCGACGGCGACCAGAGACACGATCCATCTTGTCCTGCATTGATTGCTTTGCTCTTTGATCATCGAAGTAGGGAGAGGATCTATATATATATATATGTCAGAACTTACGCGCGCAAGTTGTGAAGGTATGAGGAAAAACAATATGAGAACGTGATCTCGATCCATATGCATGAGAACGATTCACCGCTGCCTCGTAGTCTTTTCATACTACCTTTTCTCATTCACGAGAAAAGTCGTTACGCCTTGAAATCAAGCAGATAATTGCAAAAACGAAAAACAAAAGCTCAAAGTAAATCCTCAGGGAATTCCCACTCACTCCTGCTCGGACCGGAAACTCTTCTTCTCCGGATACCCTTCACTTTTTTTACCCACCTCGTGAAGATCCACCCCGTGCCGTGACCCCGCATGGCATCGCATAGGCTGCGATATTCGCACCTTTCCTTTCTAGGTTTTAGTAAGTCCCCGATGCGAAAAGTATGATATATGCTGTGTGACATTGACATCCTACGGGCAGGATGTTCTCCCGCTTTAACTGAGGATTATCTTTGTCGACGTAGTGAAGGAGACGCAGAGGCCCAAGCATTGCACCACTAAACAGGAAGCGGCCGCATTGTCCACACGCCATATGCAAGTCCATTCACCACATCCAGAGGCTGACTGACTGATTGACAGGCCAGATATGGAAGTAAAATAGCGCAACTGTGTTAGCCGATTCGGTTATCTGGATTCGGATGTTGAAGAGTCCAGTCGAGTCCATCCAGTCAGTCAGTTCAGTGTGGCGTCTCGCTGTCTCACCGACTTGTGCATCTCGACCAGATAACTTTGATGCATGTCAGCTCAGCTTACCTACAGGAGTCGCGAATGTGATTTTCTTAGGGGGAATAATGGGATGGATGGATGATTGGACATCCTTCCTTTCAAATTATGCTTGCAAGCACTCAGTGTATATACCGGTGTCACTGCATTTACCATAGAAGTGCCTTTGTTGTCTTTACAACTTGAAGGTTGAACGGACGAGGAAGGCCAACGATGAGTCCGGGAAGTTCGGCGCGTTCTCATATATGCACGGTCGGCTGTACTCTTTCATACCAGCTAGAGTGGAGGTAAGGACCGCTTTAGGAACGAGCGGCTGAGGATTAGCTTTCGTGATAAGAGCCCGATAAGTGGCCAAGACCGCCTATCGGCAGTGGACTTCCCTGCATAAGGCTAGATGAATGATGCATGCAGTTGGGTAAAGTAAGCACGCCGGCTTGTTTGTCCGTGGTCGGGGGAAGAACTTTTACTTGTAAAATCTGCAATCACATTTACCTAGGTAGAAAGATGCAAGGGAAGAATAATACCTGTTACCCAAGAGATGCATGTTTAGGAGACCGAGGAGAGTCAAAACAAAAGGATACATAAGACATGTGATACGACCGTGCTACTGTACCGATAAACAAGCCCCCGCCATAGGATAAGCGGACACGCTGGAAACACAACCACGTTTCCAATGACGCCTGTGGACCGCCTAGGGGTTGTCTGGCCAGACCAGAACCAGTACCAGCGCATCCCTCCCCCTCCAACCCAACCCAACCCCCGGCACTCGCGGACTTCTGTTGTGCACATCAGTTGCAAGGTCACCTATGGAATGGTATCACGACCAACTATCGAGGATCAGACAAGCCTCACAATTGGTCCAACGGACCCTGACTATGCTGTTTAGAGGTAGGTGAGGATTCAAGTCGTGCTCGCTCCTACACCGGAACATCCGGGCTCGTGACTTGTCCGTCCTACAGCTCGCTCACTCGAGGCGACGACCACGCTTGACTCGGATTTATCAGCGTCAGAGTCAGCATCATCCTCTCCGCGAGAGACATGACAGCCATGCCTTAGGTATTTGTAGCCGGGACTACCCTACCTTGCTCCATCTTACGCTTACGACCTGGATTTCACCTTTCCGTTTGCTTTGCTGCCTTGCCATTTGTTGGTTGGTTGGTTCGTTCTATACCCACAAGGTCGACTGTGTCGATGCCACGTTCGCTGGTCGGTTTGTGAATATTGATTGTTGTTGGGATTGCGATTGGGATATTCCTGGCTTGGGAACGTTCGAAGAGCAGATTGACGATACAAATAACGACATCACCTCTCCGCCAGCGTCGATGAGCATGCTTCCGACATCTGCAGAGCAAGACATACGACCTTGAAACTGGGAAGCAGAGGAGTTGAAGGGGAGGCAGGAAAGGACATAGAATACCACGGATCGACTAGGAGCAGGAAGAGAGACACAACGAAACGCTGAAGGGCCACACACGGGAAAAGGACTGAGGAAGGAGATATCTGCAAAGCACCCATCCCAATACCGAATCGATGAAGAACCTCCGCCGTGGTGGCCTAGCCGTCCTCCTCGTAGTCATATCATGGTTCGGTTTAACCGCGCTGCATAAACATCTCGACCCAAATGAACATGCACCCGACGAGCTACGAGAAGATGCCTTCTGGATCTCGACATCGAAGAGCTGGTTAGACAGACAAGCGTGTCGGTGGATCGGTCTCTGTGGTCTTGCGCATTGGCATCCGGATCCTGCAGTCAGGCCATGGAACAAGAAGAGGGAGAAGAAGAGACATGGAAGGGATGTGCAGAATGTGTTGAAGGAAGAGGAGCAGGATGAAGACGATGATCGGGATTCATGGGAACAGATACCAGGTGACGGAGAGAGGTTACGACCGGGAGATTGGGATGGCGATGCCAGGGTATTGAAAGAAGTACCGCAGTTCGTACTCGATCACGCACCGCTGGTACATCTGTATTCTGGTGAACAATTCTGGCCGTCGGATATCAGGGAACATCTCAGACATGTGATGCCATATTCCAACCTTACAGAACTCAATATCACCGGTTTCCGTCCCACAGTCGACAATCTTCACCAATTGAATGAAGGAAGGAAAGGAGCATTCGTCTTCCTTCACAGCAAAGACGATGTAGAAGAACGTCCAGATTGGTTAGGAAGCGCATACAACAAGCCAATACCATACGACGATGACGAAGAAGACTCGGAAGACTCCGATGATGAAGAAGAACCCCTCCTCGAAGAAGTCTCTTCTGGAGCTATCCCCTCAGAAGAAGATCTAGAAACATGGTTCGACCCTTACGGACCCAAACACAAAGTCGCCGCACCCATCACACCAACCTACCAATCCACTTCATCCCAAAAACAGACCAAGGAGACGTACCGCGAAGCTCTCCGTGCCCGCTCCCCTGCCCTTCAGAAACCAGGCGGCTACTCCCCCGCCCCCGCCATCCTCGTCCTTGTCGACAAAGGATCTGGCATTCTCGACGCATACTGGTTCTACTTCTACTCTTACAACCTCGGAACCACAGTCTTGAACATACGCTTCGGGAACCACATCGGTGACTGGGAGCATTCTCTCATCAGATTCCACAATGGCGTTCCCAAAGCAGTTTTCTTCTCCGCGCATTCCGGTGGATTGGCATACTCGTACTCTGCAGTTGAGAAGGGCAAGGGCAAAGGAAGAGAGGGGAGACCAGTTCTGTACAGCGCGCTAGGTAGTCATGCGATGTATGCCCAGCCTGGAAGCCATCCTTATATCCTGCCTTTCGGCCTCCTAGCCGATGTCACGGATCGAGGACCGCTCTGGGATCCAGCGCAGAATTACTTGGCATATCACTACAACACATCCGTCACTCACGGCGCGGACGCAAAATCTTTCCCTTCAGACCCCTCCGACCCAAATTTCACAAACGACACCGACCCACTCTCCCCCACCGACCCCAACACCCTCAAACCCTCCCTCGATGCTCGCCTCCGCACCACCAACCTCCCACTCAGCCACATGCAATCCGCTCTACAACCCGCATCCAACACGCCCGACGCGCCTATGGGATGGTGGTGGTTCAGTGGACATTGGGGCGATAAATTCTACGCCTTGGGTGATAGGAGACAGTGGCGGTTTGTCGGGCAGTATCATTATGTCAATGGACCGTTTGGGCCGCGGTGGAAGAATCTGGGGAGGAGTAAGGTGTGTCAGAGTCATGGGGTTTGTAGAATTGTGGATAGTTTGAGGGAGGGAGGGAGGAGGAGTTGGATTGGGAAGAGGTGAGAGCAGGGGGAGGGGGAGGGGGAAGGGGAGTTTGGATTGAAATGGTGCTTTGGTGTTGTTGGGTAGAAGGGAATGAATGGGGAATATGGGATTGGATTTTTATGATTTAGATGACGGACCGTGGCGATGACGATTTTGGAGATAACGATAGAGGATGGATATACAGCCCGAGACAGGGTCCCTTTTACGATGCTTTCTTTTCTTTCACAGTCAGTCCTTAAGATACCTATCTATACCTTGTACGTCTAGTCAAGAGTCATTTTTTACTACTTTGATTTTCGCAATTCGCTTTTATTTTGGCGGTGGTGCAGTGAGCATAGATCGTTCAGAGATGACTTGCTTTTCATGAGTCATTGGACGAGTGATTGGACAAGTGCTTGGATATGTGGATGGATGATCGCAGCCATGAAGCTGTTGGGAAGGTAATAGTTAGAGAGATGAGGGGCAGATTTAGAGACAAGAAGAGGACGAGAGGGAGGACGAGCGGGAGGTGAATAGGTAGATGAATTTCGAAATATCATGTCATATATTTGTTACTTATTCTTGTATCCTCTGTTTGGTATGGTATGGTATGGTATGGTATGGTAATGTGCAATGAATGAGGAATGAGAAGGAGAAGATATCTAGATTTTTCGGGCCTGTTTTTTGGGCGGGTATGGGCGGGATGGAGGTGGTGTTGACATCCACGCGAATGGGCGAAGCGAGAGAGAGAGAAAGAGAGAGAGTCATATTGGGAAGTCGAGGAAGACGAGGGTGACGGTGTAACTTACCTGGTCTAGCTGAGCGCAAGCGTGAAGGTTTGTATTTGCTTCAATTCCATTCGATTCAATTCAGTTCGATTCGATGTACCGGAGGCGGCATGTATTTTTTTAGACAGAGGGAGCATTGGGAGAGGGAGATGGAGCTCGCTGCTGCTGTGTGTGTGGTTGGCCTAAGTACAAACCTGTATTTCCGGAGTCGATTTGAGGTCAGGTTTCTGGCTGCAATTTTTTTTTAAAAAAAATGCAAAGAGAGCAAGAGTGAATGTTAGGATTTGGATTGGAATTGGGACTTGGATTAGGAGGAATTGGCAGAGATAGATGGATGGATGGATAGATGGATACTCTGTTTCTTGAGCGTGGATAATATTGATGCTGCTGTTTGGTTTGTCATGCTTAATTAGAGGAGTCGGTGTTTGTGGAGAGCCGGTTTTTTTTCCCCGGTTATGATACGATTTGATGGCTGTTGATACTTTTGTTATTTCTGTCAATTCATGAGATGAAGTTCCGACTGTTGGTACAGGGAAGCTGTGCCGTGCCGTGCTGTTTCATGCAGCGTGGCTGGGTACATCATGAGCGATGGAAGAGAGGACCGACCGTAGCTGCTGGGGAGCTTGGCATGCCAACGGAAATCAGCCTCGAGGGGGGAGCTGAGCGGGAAAGGGATGCGATGTGATGCGATGGGGGTAGTTGATGTGTCGGAATGTGCTGCATGAGTTGAGTTGAAAAGAGATGGTACTATAATGGGTGAGGGTCGGAAACAAAACGCGATGCCAAGATCTATGGTTAGCGCCGGGCCACTGCAATATCTCAGGCTGCTCTTGACCTCAGCCTCTATTCGTCAATGTCTCCTCTCTGCCAGACACGACTAACTCTCCAACACAAGTAACAAGCCACTCACCGAACATGTAGTATATCCATCATTTCATCGCCTCGGCTTACGAACTTTCCAACAGTCAGAGACTGTGGAGTGGGTGCCTCGTGGAAGACAAGGGTCGATGGCGCAGCGACCCGAGACAGAGAACATGGACGAGATGAACTGTCATATGCTGGCACCCGAGGAACGGGTTGGAATCTATCATGCCAACCAAAATTGATGGGAAATACCCTGAGCACGTACCGAAGGCACCGGGTTTGTTTTCCCCCATGTAAAAGTGGAAGTGCTGAAGTCAGCCTTGTTGTTGGTTTCCTGTGCTTGATCAAAGTGGCAGGTGGTGGCGTTGGAGCCCCTGTATCGCCAAGGTTTCAAACAAGTTTGTCTCCTTATCGTCACTTTCCATCGCTTTCTGTTGCTTTGTTTGTTTCAATTCGGGAATCGCAACTGAACGAAGAGAGGTATCTCATCTGCCTTGATGAAAGATATGAGGTGAATTCGAGGTCTGCTCGGTTAGACTCGTTTGTCGTAGGATCTGGAACCTTGCACTGCACTGTTTGTCTTGCACTTTGGTTTTCTGGATTGTTTGTTCCTTACGCTGTCCAAGCCAAGTGGACTGAGCGGACGGATACCTATCTCTCTGGAGTGAATGGTAGTCAGATTTGAGATCTGAAGAATGACCAGTGGTTTGGGATGAGCTACATTGGTCATTTGAAATCTATTCTTTCTATCATATCTTCCCGTGTTATCGTGTCTTTCCGTGGATCGAATTGACCGTGTCTGAGTTGGTTTAGAGAACCCGATGTTTTGAAGTATGCATCGTGCCGATCGCCACAGAATATGTAGTATCCGAAACCTCGTCAGAACAGACATTGAGCAGGGGCGGGCCTTTCATTCTGTATGGAGGTATGAACCCCAAAAGCTCACCGAAAAAAATCCTTTATGGTCGATGGCCGACTGCTGCAGCTCCTGGTCAAGGCCATACGGCCTCTAGGTAAGGCAGACTGGTTTGCAAGCATGGACACGTCCTTCGGGTCTCAGTATAAGTAGCCATGTCCACCATTGCAGACCAGCACCAAGAAGTTTTTCTTCACAATAAACTTTTCATCGAGATCAACCATCAGGATTCCGGAATCCCCATTCTGTTTATGACAAACGACGACAGGACCTCCGACTCAGCAGAAGGCACACCTATCAAGACAATGCCATCGGCAACCGTAACGACTACCAACCACACAATGCCGAATGGAAATGGCCCAGGCAAAAAGAATATCAACATCACTGATTCCCTACATGATCTCCAAAGCGATGAGCAGCGGAGAATCCTGGATACAGTTGCTCAAGTTCGGAAATGTGGTCTTGAAAGCATTCTGAACCTGCCACAACTTGTTGTCTGCGGTGACCAGTCAGCTGGAAAGAGTTCAGTTCTTGAAGCATTGACGGAGATCCCCTTTCCCCGAAATGACAATCTCTGTACTCGATTCGCTACAGAGATCATCCTTCGTCGTGCCCCCAATGACTCTCTGACAATCAAAGTCATACCTGACGACCAACGACCTGGAAACGAGCAGGCGAAAATCAGAGCATTCGAGGAGTCTATCACGGACTTCGAAGATCTTCCAAAGATCATGAAACTGGCTATGGAGGTCATGGGAATGAACGAAGACAATGAATCCTCGTCAAATGCAGCAGCATTTGCCAAAGATGTCTTGAGCATCGAAATCGAAGGACCGTCTCGTCCGCAGCTCACCCTTGTTGACATTCCTGGGCTGATCGCAAATGCAACGAAGGGTGTCACTGATGCCGATGTGAAGATGGTTGCCGAGATCACTGAGCATTACATCTCGCAGCCGCGAACAATCTGCTTGGCTGTCATATCTGCTACAAACGACCACGCAAATCAACCGATCCTCACCAAAGTCAGAAAGCACGATCCTCATGGCGACCGCACCCTAGGCATTGTTACAAAGCCCGATCGCCTTTCGTCTGGTTCCGGTAGTGAAAAAGCCTTTATCTCATTGGCACAGAATGAAGATGTATTTTTCCGCCTTGGATGGCATGTCTTGAAGAATCGCAGCTTCGAAGAGGGGAATTGTTCGTTGATGGAGCGCAACATTGCCGAGGATAGCTTCTTCCGCACCTCGAACTTCAAAGTGCTGCCCAAAGAAACTGTTGGCATCAATTCTCTGAGGACTCGACTGAGCAGACTTCTATTCGGACATGTGAAGCAAGAGCTGCCGAAGCTACGCCAGGACCTGGAGGATGCGCTTGCCAACACGAAGGCTCAGATCTCCATCCTTGGGGATCGACGATCCACCCCAGAAGAGTGCAAGGCTTATCTCTCTCAGCTCAGCTTGGAGATCTATGAGATTACCAAGGCTGCAGTCGATGGTCATTATGAGGGGGAGTATTTCCATAAATCAATCTGCCCGAGCACCTTCGAGGAAGAAAATGGTGCGATCTCGGTCAGCCGTATCCGAGCCATTGTACAGAAGATGAACACAGAGTTCGCGGAACTGTTTCGCAAGATGGCCCACAAGTACCATATTGAAGTCAGTGAAGATGACGAGGATGGGCTATATCCATTTGATCCACATTGGGATGATGATTTTTCCAACGAGTTTGGACTACAGATCACCACCCCACATCAGATCACGAAGGCCGAGGCTCTTCGATGGGTCCAGCGAGCTCTAGCGAATACTCGTGGTCGTGAACTGGTTGGCAACTACAATCCACTTCTCGTGGGAGTCTTGTTTTGGGAACAGGCATCAAAGTGGAAGCGAGCAGCTTCAGATCACATTGAAAATGTCGCGCTACAGTGCGAGAACTTCCTGAAGATATTACTTCGCGACAAGTGCCCAAAAGAGGTCGAAATGAGATTGTGGGACACCGCCATCCACGATGCTTTGAAGGAGCGCACCAACCAAGCCCATGCCGAGTTGGACAGGATTATCGAAGATGCCAATGGCTACCCCATCAACTACAACCACTACTACACTGAGACAATCAAAAAGCGACGTACCAACCGACAGCGTACTGCCCTCGAGAAGACCGCCAAGAAAGCAACCAGAACCAGGCGAGAGAGCGACGCGGAGGGCACGGAGTTCATCACCACAACCGTTGATGTCGAGCAAATCGTCAACGAGATGACAAACAGCAACGATCAAAGCATGGAGAGTTTCGGATCCGAGGAAGCTCTCGACTGTCTCCTCGCCATCTACAAAGTCTCTCAGAAGACCTTCATCGCTAACATCACCACCCAGGTCATCGAGCGTCACATCGTTCGAGGTCTGGAGAAGATCTTCTCGCCGGTTGCTGTCAATGCCATGTCAGATGCCGAGGTTGAGGCCATCGCCTCCGAACCAACATCTGCGAAGCGCCAGCGTGACTTCCTGGAGGATCGCGTCAAGAAGCTGCAGGATGGCCACAACATTTTCAAGGGTGTTATGGGGTCGGCTAGGCAGTGAGTGTCTAGATTGATGAGATCTTGTTTTGAGGAGTTGAATGGTTTCCATTTTTTTTGTTTGTGGACACAGTAATATAGAGAGTTTCAGGAAGCGTCATAGTCAGAGGTCAGGAGTTCAAAAACACGCCGTTTAGCTTGTTAACTCCTCGCCTTGCATTTTACTATCTCTTCAGGAAATACTACAATCATTTAGATCCCAAGCAGCAGCATTGAAGCCTCTCATCGTCGGTAACTCCTCAAGTGAACGCCAAGGATTGTCAGGATCGGCTGGACTTTCAAAAACACAAGATCAGATATCTCATAGGCTATGACTTCTTTCTAGAACTTCTGCAACAATTTTTGTTGCCGTTTCTTCAATATTTACTTTCCTATCCTTGATTCGGACCAGTCGCGTTCGTTTTTGTTTCCTCCCGGTAAACAATTTGTCGAGTCTAGGCAGATGCTTCTTGGCGTCCCTGTCCCTTTGGAAGCGAGCGGCGCAGACATTCGTAAAAGCAGACGACCCTGAATTCGAGTTCATATCCTGCATCAACCCCTTCCTTCTGCTTTTCAGTCTCTCTGCCCACATACCCAGCACAATCATCATCTACAATGGCCCGAACAAAACAAACAGCTCGCAAATCAACGAGCGGCGCGGCACCGCGAAGACAACTCGCTGGCCTTCATCATCGATCATATCATTCTCTCAAGTACAGTCAACTCCCATCACATCGCCACACATTAACATCCCACCCAATCAATTCCAGTACATCTAAAGCTTCAAAAGCCCAGGACAAGGTGTTATCCACTCCGGACCTTCTCATCATCATTCTATCCCAGCTTCCTCATTCATCCTTGCTCAAAGCCAAGCTGGTGAACAAAACTTGGGCGAGTCTCTTTGGGAACGTGGAGATTCAAGCTGCTTTATTTGTAAATCCTAGGCCAAAAGAGTCGGCGATGTATACGGAGATGTACTCGGATTTATTGACGGATAGATGGGCGGATTTTTGGTCGGTTAGTGGGGTGCATGAGGACGAAGAGGATTCGGATGGAGAGGAGTCAGAAAAAGAACAATCCGAAGCAGGAAAACCGGACAGAGTGGAGTCAGACGGGGAGGGATTGAGCGAGGCTGTGGTACCAAAAGGATCTATTGGGAAGAGACACCATCCCAAAGAACATGTCAAGACAGATGGCCGAGGGAGAATAACTCTCGAACTCCGACTATCACGACACAGTGACAGCACCGACACGCCTCACCCATGGCAGTGGCGACAACTTCTCTTCTGTCAACCACCCGTCGAAATCCTTGAGATTGTCCAACAAATTAACAGACGCTCAGGCCCAACATTGGAATTCCGCACTACCATCCATCGCCCCGGCGGTCTACGAATGGGATTCCTCTACGATTCTGTCAGGTACTGGCATGAAGTCGAGCGAAGCTCTGTGGAATTGCTCTGGGATCGGAAGACTGGAGATTTGGTCGATGAATGGAACTATTACATTGACGGTGACAGTTTCAAGACGGAGGAAGACAAACCTTGCGTCACGATCTGGGGAAAGACGAGTGTCGGATGTGGACAGTATGGGGGGCTTACATATGAGAGCTATGGACCTCCTCGTGAGGGGCAAGCGAGAAAGGCGAGAACGAGGTATATAAAGAGTGGTGATGAGCAGGTAGCGTTTCAAATGTCGGAGCCTAGAGCTATAAGTTATGATTTGAGCTTTCTGTCGGATCCTCGGGAGGAGGAAGAAGGGGACGAAGAAGAGGAGGATTAATAGATAGGTCTTGTTGAGTCAAATTTATGTTCAATCTAATTCAGCACTGGCCGTCTTTTGAATAGACTAGAAGACAGGTATGATTTTATGCAAAGGTTTATCGTGTTGATTTGGTAGAGACTGCCTTGTAACTAATTCCGAATCGGAGCTGGCTAGGACACTACATTGGATGCATGTTGCCGACTTTCTCCCTCCTGTATTTGTTCATTCATAACATGATAAATCGAACATCCAGTAATTGCAAGTTACTATTCGTACATTCATTTCAAATAGAAAACCCTCGATGGCATGTAATTCCTGCTTCTCACCATCTCCTGTCAATCATTGCGGGGTATCCAAAAGTGGGGTAAAACCTCTTCAGCTTTCCCCATACGGTATTGATCTACCCACAATTTGACCGTCTCTCCTGCATGCTTACAGTATACCGAGTAGCCGCATGGTTGCTCTCTTATTCAATCGTGCCCTAAAGATAAGAAGCGTAAGCCACCTTCCACAAGCGGGCTAGCCTGGAACAATCGTCCAGGCACCTAGAGAACGTCGAATTTTAATAAAGCTTGAAGCAACGTCGAGAAGGAGTTTCTTTGATATATCTCTTGTTCTGGAGTATTGTCAACGATATGCTGTTTCTAATTGTAGCACTGTTGGCTGCGCCGACTGTTCTGGCGAACTTTCCACCGCCGCTTGAGGGGGTGAAGACGTTGAAATCGAAGTACCACGAAGGCGTGACGATTTCATATAAAAAGGTGTGAGATCGCTTCAATTGCTTGACAGCGATATGAACTGATACCTATCTAGCCGGGTTTGTGTGAGACGACACCGGGTGTCAAAAGCTACAGCGGCTATGTCCACCTTCCTCCCGGCCTGTTGTCCGACATCAACGGAGAATCTCAAGATTATCCGATCAATACGTCAGTCTCCTCTATTCAGCTCCCAAAGTCGCAAATCTGATTCTAGACTTTAGATTCTTCTGGTTCTTCGAGTCCAGAAAAGATCCTCACAACGCCCCACTCTCCATCTGGCTCAATGGTGGGCCAGGCGGCTCATCCCTCATGGGCCTCCTCCAAGAGAACGGCCCCTGCTTCATCGGTCCAGACTCCAATTCCACGATCCTGAATCCCTGGTCCTGGAACAACGAAGTCAACATGCTATATCTCGACCAACCAGCTCAAGTCGGATTTTCCTACGACATCCTCACGAACGTGACTGTCAACTTCGCCGCAGAAGAAGACGACAAGATAATTCAAGCCGTCAACTTCACCGACGGCGAGATCCCTAAACAGAACCACACTTTTTTTACGGGTACTATGGGCAGCCAGTCGCTTACCACAACCGCGAACTCCACGACGCATGCGGCTCATGCGCTCTGGCATTTCGCGCAGACCTGGTTTTCGGAATTCCCTGCTTACAAACCACATGACGATAGGATCAGTTTGTGGACGGAGAGCTATGGTGGGCACTACGGACCGGGGTTCTTCAAGTTTTTCCAGGAGCAGAATGAGAAGATTACCAATGGGACGATCAAGGAGAAGGGGACTCATTATTTGCATCTGGATACCTTGGGAATTATAAATGGGTTGCTGGATATGGTTGAGCAATTGCCTGCGTATCTTGAAATGGCTTATAATAACGTTTGTTTACCAGAAGGTTTTAGGATTGCGTGTGCTGACTTGAGGTAGACCTACGGTATTGAACTGGTCAACAAGACGACGCATGACGAGGGGATGGATGCTTGGTTCAAGCCTGGGGGATGCAAGGAAAGGTGGGTGAGGTGTCAGAAGATAGCTGATGAAGATGACCCAGACTGGAGGGGTAATGTGCCTTCGGTAGTGGAGTGCTTCGATGAGGCGGCAAAGGACTGCAGCTCAATCATGAATGCTGCGACAAATATCACTGTAAGTAAAGCCACATCGCCGTCATCGTAGAAGTGCTGAATCCGTCACAGTGGGGCTGGTATGATATTGCCCATCCTCACGCAGATCCTACCCCAGAACCATGTAAGTCTGATGCTAATTAACAACTGTTCGTCTACTGACGATAATTCAAGACATGCTCGGCTACCTCACCCAATCCTGGGTCCTCGAGGCCCTTGGCGTCCCAGTCAACTTCTCCTCCAGCTCCCCAGCAGTCTACTTCGCCTTCGCCGGAACCCACGACATCGAGCGCCGGGGCTCTATGGAAGCAGTTTCCTACCTCCTAGATAGCGGAGTAAAAGTCCACATGGTGTACGGCGACCGTGATTACGCGTGCAATTGGCTCGGCGGCGAGACCGCTTCGCTGGCTATCCAGTACTCTGGAACCGAGGAGTTCAAGAATGCAGGGTATGCGCCGATTCTGGGCTCTGAGGGAGTTGGTGGGTTTGTTAGGCAGTTTGGGAATTTCTCGTTTTCGAGAGTCTTTCAGGCGGGTCATGAAGGTATGTGCCGACTTCATTTTCAATTACATTAAACTTCATATCACGGACTTACTGACGAATTCCTAGTGCCGTGGTACCAACCTGAAGTGTCGTACAACATCTTCATGCGCGCCATGTTCAACAAGGACATCGCTACTGGTCTGCTGCCCGTCTCGGACGACTTGACAACCCTCGGCCCTTCGTCGACTTTCCACATCAAGAACGCAGTCCCCTCTGCTCCAGAGCCAAAGTGCTATATCTTGAATCCGGAGACTTGTACCCCTGAGCAGTATGCTGGAGTCAAGGATGGGTCGGCTATCGTGAGGGACTTTTTTGTTGTGGGCAGTGTGAGACATGAAGATGTTGAAGTGGGAGGGGAGAGTGGACAGAGTGTTCTGGAGGATATTGGACAGTCGGAACTTTAGACTCGGTAAGAAATGGCTTACAGTGCCAGATCTAACTTGGGATTCGTAAAACCCTCAAGAGACTGTTTTGTTATCGTTTCAGCAACTTGACTGCTGCACAGCCACTGACGAGTGCGGAATGTGCTCAAGATCTCATAGAATGTGACGCTCAAACCCTTCAATAGGAGGTGAATTTAAATCACGTGAGGAAAAGCCTGCTTTAGTCTCGGGCTACTAAGCGAAGCTTGGCATTGGATTGTTGATAGCCTGCCTCCCGGTCGCGATCTTGATTCTTCTTTCTTCTTTCTTCTCCTTCTTCTTCATCATCAAAAATTCGAGATTCTGCTGCCACAACATGGCAAGTCGGAATCCTGCGCAAAATGCGCAAAATGGCCCTCCTGTTGCTCCTCCTGCTCCTCCCGCTGCTCCTGCTGCACCAAACACGCCAGTGTACAAAAGCATCGTGGGTGGGTGGCTGAACTGCCTCGATCGACACCCGTGGAACCGCAACAAGAACGGTGGAGTTGTGACAGCTGCATACATCTATGAACAGTTGCTTCGTTACCAGCGACTCTTGAACGATCCGGTTGAAAACGATCCATACCGCGAGGCACCACTTCCTGTAAAAGACTACCGTGTCGAGCGCTACGCTTGGTTCACGATTTGTAAGTTCACCTTCTTCAAGTCGAAGTTCCAACTACTAACGCACATTGCAGACGGTAGAAACCATACTGGTGACTTGAAATTCTCCGGTGTTGATCCAGAGCCAGAGTGCTTACGAGTATGTTAATTGGTCTTGGTTTGGGTTTGGGAGAATGATCTAATTTGTTTATAGTTAGGTCTATGGAATCCACCACAGCGACTCCTAGAACACCGTGCACGCCATCCGGCAACTCCCCAGCTGCAATACCAACTGCAACAACAATTGCAACAACCAGTGCAACAACAAATGCAGGCCCCAGTGCAAAATCCATGGCAAGTTCCGGTGCAACAACCGGTGCAACAACCGATGCAACAACCAATGCAACAACCAGCTGCTCCCGATCCTGCGCCCATGTCCGCGACCCGCCGCGACATCATCATGGCAAAGGGTCAAGACTACGTGCCAATGTGGGGCTGGACTGGTACCGGTGACATTCCAAAGTACAGTTGCTTCATCCAGGCTGAACAATCCTACAATGCACTTGTGGGCCAGGGAGGTGACCAACCCAGTTTGAAAGCCATCCAGCGACAATATCCCGATGTCAAGATCATGTACCAAAAGCTGAGCAATCGGTCACTGATCGTGTGGCAAGAGTGCTGGACCGATGCAAAGGGGCTCAGCATCAACAATGACGAGAACCAGTGGCGCATATTCTGCCAGTGCTTTGCCTTCCTGTTCGCTTGGACTCGGCAAACCGGTGTAGCCATGGATATCGTTGAATTCCATGCACAATACAGAGCAACCGCCAATCTTGCTGCAACCCAACCACAGTTGACTCGCCCTGGGCCTCCTGTTCCACGCACCATTGCACCCCCTCGCCGGCGACCAACTACAACCAGAGGTGGACGAGGTGGACGAGGTGGACGAGGTGGAACCGTTGCTGGCCGTGTCGATCGCACTGCTGGTCCTGCGAATCTCATGACTCCAGCTGTTCCGGCATATGTCGCGCAGGCGGCAAACATTGTCAATGGAACCCGTGAAGATGCTGCTGCGGCTGATGCCAACCTCGATGCTGTCGCTCGTGCTTTGGAGGATGGGGTAAGTTTTGGTCCTACAATACATTACCATGTCCCGTACTGACTTACATTTCAGCGCCTGTTGGAAATTCCCGAGGACCAACTCGTCCAGCGATACCGTGAAGCCGCTGCTCGAAGAGCACATTTGACCCGTGGTGGTGGTGGTGGTGGTTCTGGTGGTGGTTCTGGTTCTGGTGCTGGTCCTGCCGGTACTGGTACTGGTGGCCCAGCTACATCGTGAGCTGTCCTTTTTTTTTCCCCCTTGCGTACGCAGTCCTCTGTTGAGTCTGCCATGGCACTCTGTTGAGTCTATTTTCCTTCGTCTCTGTTGAGATAGATACGGTTGTCAGTTGACACTGTGGAAATTCTCTGTTGAGAATAGAGCTCTGTTGAGTCTTCCTAGCTCCTAGTTGAGTCTATTTTCCTTCGATACGGTCGTCAGTTGACACTGTGGGAACTCTCTGTTGAGAATAGAGCTCTGTTGAGTCTATCAAGTGGATAGATTCCTGCTGGAATTTGCCATGCGAACCTAGCTATAGCATGAATGAAAAACGATGAAAAAACAAAGGTTCTGTGCTCAAGTTGACGTGATTAATTGTGATATGGCTATTTCTTGTAATGCTAAGTATGCTCTGGTCGAGTTATCTTGGTCCTTTACTCGTAGAGACAACCTCTCGAGCTAGTGTATTTACCTACTAAAGATACATCCGACCTGTGGAACACATAAATGCTGCTTCCAACGACTTGAAACCAGAGCCTCTCTTCGGATATACTTCCTATTCACTGTACACTGATACATGCCTTGCTTTGAATTCCAGGTCTACTTGAAAAGCTAACGAACTCACATTTCTTTTCAGTCATGATAACTTGAGTAAGAAAACGATATCATGAATCTTGCTAGGGCCGACCTGCATCTACCCTCAAAAGTCGCCTTCGTCCCAACCTTCCAATCCGAGATATCATCCCTTCATGCAGCTCAAACATTCACCAACCGTCGGTTCAAAGTCAAGGATTTGTGCAGCCACCTATTCCACAAGGTCCTGGAAGCGTACCATCTCGATCTCTTCCCATTTGATGACCTGGGGTGCCGCGTCTTGGACACCAGACAACCGTCCACGTCCCGGTTACTCTTCCACAGAGTCCGCATGTCCAGGCGACTCGGAAGCAAATTTTGTTTTGGCTCCTGCTTATGGGACAACTGTTAAAGGGTGTGCTGTTTCTGATTCTGTTTGTGGGTTTGGAATAGATGTCTTGAAGTATTTTCTGTGATTTAGTAGGTTGCGGATCTGGTGGGTTGACGATATGGATGTCCGATTTACTTGGTCAGTTTGGGGGTTTTGAAAGAGAAGAGAGGTGTATCTGGAAAGGGAAGGTCCCGGGCTTTATACTAATGATTGAGAGTTTTGAGATGTGGATAGTCAGGTTGTGATTCTGCGAAAGGGCATGGGAAGTGATTCTGTTGTCGGCACCTGGAATCATGTAGGTACACGATGAGCCTACTCATTTTGTTGTAGAAGTAGGCAATGAGTAAAGGTAGCCAGATAATTGATTCAGCAGTCACTGTATCCCTGAGTATGTGTAGGATCTCCATGCCTACCACTGAGTATGATTCAGATGCGTGGTGTGAAAGCATCTAGATATCTATACTACACCTGAATCCCTGTTATTTTGCTGACTGTCAACAATTGCGCAAATCGCAGGGGCTTAGGGTCTCTATAATATCCATCCTAAGAAGATAGGAGCAATAATTGCTCAGTTTCATGTATTTACACATAAGTAACTCTATAGCTAAGAGACTGTTAAGTTGAAATCTAATAAGTTAATTAATTCTCTACTACTATAAGTAGCTTTTATAAATAATTAGCAGCTTTCTTATATGATTATAATATTATGTTATAATCTATAAGAGTAGATCTTAGAATACTTTACTTAAGCGATACCTTCTATAAAGACTTATTATTTACTATTTCTTTAAGAGCGCATATAATATCATACTTAGTATGTTAAAACTTTATAATAAGATTAATTTATATTCTAAATTTGAAGAAAATCGATTAGAGATTAAAATATTAAATAATTATTAAAGTTAAGTGGTATAAGAAGCCGTGAGGTTAAGCGAGGTGGCCGGAATGCGGGGGTAGCCTGTATGGGGGGATTAGACGTTCTATAAACAAGAGTTAAAAGGCTTACCGCGTAACTTGAAACTAAAAAGGAAGAGTAATTTGTAAGGCATTATTTTAAGGCCACCGAAACCAAGTCGAAAGAGCTGTGAAAAGCTCAGAGAGCATATGAAAGCTAGCAAGATAGGCAAAAACCCGGGGGAAAGTGGCACCGACTACTACTCCGATATTGAAGAACCTAGCAACAAACATGGAGCACACGAAGCTGCAAGACAAGGCAAGACTTCTAAAAGCAACCTTCTTCCCGATAGTGACGTCAGGTTTGGCTAGAGACTAATTATCGATTAGATGCGGTTCGTGTTAACTAACGACTCGTTGGAGCGTTCGATATATTTTTACTCAACTTCTCTGCACTATATATCCCCTAGCAACGTATCCGCGCGATAAACTCATTTAAATAAGAGAACAAAAGCTAATTATAATATATTCAATTGCATAGACATAGCGTCCGCGGCTCTGATTATCTAGCTCTAAATTTAAGACAGCGATAAGCTTTTCGAAGGGTTTTCAGGAAAGGGAATAACTCGCGATAGACAGTTTTCCGATTCCTAGATTACAACTAGACTTCATAAAGAGGACTTAGAGCAAAATGCGTTAATTATAGCTGATCGCTAGATAACTATTAATATTACGAGAGCCTGTTATACTAATAGACAACTACTTACAGCATCCCTCTCACAAGAGCAATCTACTGCTAATAATCGTAAAGCTACTTATAAGCTTGCTAGAGTTCCTGTACTAGAACCCGTTGCGCTATAGATGGTGTCTTCCGAGCTTCTCGATAGCGAGGTCATAGCTAAACTTACCGATCTGTACGTCTTATAGACGACTTGATCAATGAGGGCAACGCTTCTATTTTCTATATAAATAAGGAAGCCTAGGATAGTGAACAGGCCGAATCATCTTCATAGGCCGCACCTAGGCACCTACCTATAGCCTTGAAATAACAATGCACCGCGTGTTAAGATACGTTCATCTAGTGCGAGCTTGCACGAACACCATGCAAACATAAGTATACTGAGATTACATTCGAGGTCTCTTCTTAGACTTTACTCACTGATAACACGTTATCTCAGCCTCGCTCCTGCAAGTAACCTATCACGTTTAGCAGTAGAGTGCGAATCCATTTGATATTTGCACTCGTCAGAAGTTTCAAGTCCGAAAAGATCAAGTTCGATACTCTGGATTAAACGTATTATTCTAATCAGCTATACTTAGCTTTTATTAGGGTAGAAAACATCTTAGAGGAGAAAGCCACGAGCCTTAAGTGCTCTACTATTACTTATATAGTCTACAAGTCCGAATCTCACCTAAAGGACCGTCCTGTAGATACTAGACTGCAGTAAGTCCTTGTAGCAACTATGGAGCATGAGTAGCAGCGATACTTCAATTGTTAGCGAGTCATTGAGCTTGAAGTCGAATAAAATCACATTACATATATTCTCTTGCTTTATTTATATAAGCATGTTTGCTTATAATCATGCTAAGTACAAATGCGGCTCGCAATTCTACTACCTTTGCGGCGAAAGATAGAAGACCTATCGATATGCTACATAGGACGAGAACCGACTTCTTACTTATACAAATAGTATCGCTGCTCGTCGAACAGTTGCAGATCCGCCACGACAAGCCGCACGCGTTCAATATACATTCCAGAATTTAAGGCAACGACACCTGTATAATCATCAGAGCTAGCAGTATATGAGAGGTCCTCATCAATACGAGGAGTGTTATCATCAGTTGCCGTTATACATTTTTAAGTGTCGACAGTGCAACATTCAAGCTTATAATAGGTGCAAAATCAATAAAATTTGAGCTGAGAGCTTGCAATAGGTATTTGACAAGTATATTTAGATGATTTCAGACCTGTACGCTCACACTACAGAGGTGCGTTAGCTGCTAAGCAAGATATGATCCTCTGAGAAGCCGAGCTGAATCGTAAGGGCGTACCGAAGAGGGCCTGCTCGAAGGCAGCCGGTGGCGTCGAAGAACTCGTTCGCGCAATAATTCGCTTCATTCGGAGTTGGTGTGCAAGGTTCATTCCTGACAATTAGTTCCACTATAGAGGGATAGCTGATGCGATATCATCCAATGGTGAGTTTAAGACTAGTTTCTGCTTAAAAGGTGGTGCTTAACTCCCTGGAGTTGAGAAAAGTCAGAACTCCTTCGCTATCTGTTTCCCTTCTTCACTCACGCGAAAGAGTTGAAAGCCGTAAGCACACGGTAAGCCAAAACGAGCACGTCAAGTGTTATGGTACTAACCAAGTGTACAGAGGAGATTATTATTTCCTGGAAGTCGAGCAGGTAAGTTGTTGACGGTTTTCAAGGGATATGGAATTTTAAAGTACAGAAAAACAGGTCGAGATGGAGCACATCATATCAACATGCAGCATTGCGTACCATGAATTTGTTGAAAGTGGTGATTGATTCCTCCAGGCTACCATTGACTACTTGCATGGATATTTGCCGCGAGCAGATTGAAGGTGTTTTCTAGCGCCTGTGTTGAGCGAGGAGAGAATTCATGGTGGGGTAAAAGTAAACAATAGTAAGACATCGCTTAATCCAGGAGCGGCATGGAGAAGAAATTCAGGTCCTGGATGGCAGTGACAATCCTATTGGACAGTTCACTTTCTAGTTGCTCGTATGAAAAGTGCAGTGAATGTCCAGGTGAAGTTGATAACTTACTGCGTAGACCATCTGTGGTGATAGAAGCAGGAGATAACTTTATCGAACCCGGTTCTGATCCTTGCTGTTCAGTCTCCAGTTTTTGGAGGGGCACAAGTACTGTGATAGGACAATCTCTGAAGCATCGCTTCCACTCCTTTAAAAGTAGTCTTCAGATCGCTGCATTAGTATTCTAGTGGGTGACCACATCTCGCAGAGATCTGGTTCTCAATGCACGGCTATCTTCAGGGGTCAATCTTCAACCTGCCAGTAGCGTAGCCCAAGCGAGAAGCATATAGCCATACAGTTCTGGTGGGGAGCAAATATAGTTTCAGGAAGTGCGCAAGTGGTATTTTGGCCTATAGGGGCTTTACATTGAACGTGGTAGTTTAGAAAGCATAGACGCCTTCTCTTCAACTGGGCGAGGAAGTTCAAATGAGCATTGAGGAACATCATGAGCTACAAGAGAAGTTCAGTGCTCAACAGCTGGTACGTCACACTTCAAGGGCAGTCGAGAACATAAAAGTGATTTCTCTTTTCTAAAAATTTGCTTTTATGCATACCTGAGACCCGAGTTAGGTTTCTCGGTATCATGAGCTGTACTGAAAGCGCAATGTCCCACCCTATTTTGCACTGATACAACACCCCACCTCAGTGGCAACAGATGGCATTCCCCCGCGACATCATTCCGAAGCCCATGACAAGCCGCACTGATCGCGAAACTGTTCGTAGCCACCAAAGGCATAACTCCCTTATACCGCCGAAAGCCAACGAGGACAAGTCCGATGGCTAGAGCAATGCCTACAAGTATAGCTTGAAACACCTGTCAGTACATGAAGCCAGAGATGTATCGTGCGAGGCATACTTATGAACAGAGCGATCGGACTATATCCACAAGTTGAGAAAGAACTATCATTATCAACGCTCCCATCCGGAAAGAAGGCCGTAATCCTCGCCAAAAATAAGCTCTGCGAAATTAACCAATGCATGATCCCGGAAGACGCGTAGAATGGTATACCATATCTCAGCGGTAGACTTATAAAATAAGTAGACCTCTGAATACCTTCCGGTTCGGAGACACGCAGCGGTCTCTGCTTCCGGAACATCTCGCTGAATTCTTTTTGGACGAGGAAGCAGCTGAGTATAGCGTTGTAGAAGACGTATAGGATAGAAAGTATGAGTTGAGGAAAGTTGGCCAGAAGGATGTTGGAGATGAGGCCTGCGGGGTCGTGTGTGGGCAGCCCGATATTGAGGTAAGTGTAGGGGGTTAGATGACCGAAGCCGAGCAACCACCAGGAGGGTACGCTTGCTTTCAAAAAGCTTCGAGCTGATAAACATTTCACCCCAAGACCCAATAAACATCCGGAAATTGCGAGAATTATCACCCATCTGATGAGCGTCTTATTAGATTCGTAGTTCGAAGGACTTGGAAACTTACATTGACAACAAGAAAGCCCATCTTCTACTACTGGCCGCAGCTCCCCAGAAGGGCTTTCTCTCCTGCCACTGTCTTGGGTCTTTCCAAAGTATCAATTCTGCTTTGGTCCTCTTGGTCTTGAAAGTCCTTCGCATCGTGAAATCATCTTTAGTTGCCAAGCACATATCAGCTGTCTTAAGTTCCGGAGTTTGTAAAAAGGATTGGATCGCGTCGCCGAGTGTGTAAAGGACCTGCTTCTCATTCTCCTCCCATGCCGCCCATTGGTATTTGCGTGTCCACCAGACCACGATCATGATGCCTGTCTTGAGAAGATTGAGGATACAAACAGTGATCATTATTTGTGGAGAGTATTCAAACCTGCAACGGTCCCCAGCTGTTGCCGGAGGCTGGATATAACAGTAGTCAACCTCGTAGTACCGTGGGCTTAGATACCATTTGACGACCTCGCCAGAGGGGAGATTTGATGAGTAGAAATTATTTAGAGATGAACTTTGCGGGCCGTAACCTACTGCCCATTGGTTCTTAGCGTAGTTGTCGTTTCTTGGGATGATGGATGCGTAGATTAGAAGGCTGTCGTTGACTTGTTGCTCTGGCGAGCGAGTGTCATTTTTAGTGACAATAACAACATTACCAAGGGGACTCCAATAGTCATTATAGAGCTTGAAACAACTGGAGACGCTAGATCTCGTATATGAACCGATCGTCGCATTGTGTTGCATCTCGGAAATGACGTCCTGAGCACTAAGGATTGGTATTTGCCAGCCGGGGAAACCTCGATGGCGGGCTGTAACCCAACTGTAGCCTGGATCTCCTAAGCCACGAGAAGCTGCAGTATCAAGGTTCCAAGAGCTGCTCGTGCTATTAAGGAAGTAGGAATTCACTACTGTGACGGTGTAGTCATTGGATGCCAGTGATGTGAAGACGGCAGAATTGTAACTAGGACTGTGAGCAAGTCACTATAAAATCGTAGGATATACTCACATCAAATGCAGAGGTAACGAAGTCGATGCCAGTAAGATCCAAGAGAATTGTCTCCATCGCCCAATGCTTGTGAAATTTCGCACGCTCGGAACTCCAATATCTAACCACTTGTTGAGTTCATGTGCCCTGTTGATATCTGCTCGTGTTGGCGCCGCCAGCAATTGCATGCAGTAGTTAGAAGCCATCAACATGCCGGTACTCAACAGGTTAATCAGCAAGTGAAGCCATATATTCAACAGCTTGGTTTTGCTGCATGATCCTTGGTAGATAATACCGACTCCATTGGAATGAGGATAATGCGCATGGGCATACAGCGTCAGCGTAAAGTTGGCAATTAGGACCGCAGCAATCATAGTAGTGTGCAAAAGAAGAGCCTGACTGCGTTTGGACATCCAGATACGCCAACTCGTGTGTTCATTTTCTCCAATCTTGGGAAACCAGAGTTTCAAGTTGTCCTTGGATGCCACACCAGCGGCGGTCCAATTTCGGAATTCATCCACATTTTCTACCCTGCGTACTTGTTCTTTGATCGCTTCGCTCGGCTCGGTTACGTCTGAAGATCTTGAGGTAATATGTTCATGATCGAGATCGTGGTCAGGCAGATCCGTACTAGTAGACGTCAGTTGTACTTCTCGGGAGAAAAGAAAAAAACGTACCGATTTTGTGCCTCCAAATGGCTTGAGGAGGTCTCAATCGTCGCACTTGCCATTGGTGACTCGCTGCCGCCTGACTCTGTCTGGTTCGTGACAGACGAGGCTGGGGGCAAGGGCTTCCTCCTCAGCTCACTAGGTTGCTGAGCAGACTCCGGCCGAGCATCCTGCACATTAATCGATGGACCCGATGCTATATCTGGCTGCATGCTGCAAATTCTCGCAGCAACAAAAGATAGAGAGGTGTAAATGATAACAGTCTGTATATACTAGATATTGGGTTGCTTGTAGCACGAGTCCCGCTCGTCAATGAGGCTTGTACGAGTACAACGAGCTGAAAACGCCCAATTGAGAGCCTCGTACGTATCAATGTTGCGGCTGGGCAGTGACACGTACGAGACTGAGGAAGGTGCCAAGGTCCAGAATCAAGAAAGATAAGTTTAACCTTTATTTAGGTGGGTAACCACCAGCGAATACCTGCTGATGTAAAGTTTTCATTTTCAAAATCACAAGCAGTAGCCTGCCCATTGCTCGAACCAGTTGAATTGATTTTGCCGTAACATGCAAGGCGCGGTGTGGTGGCTTACACAGCCACCTGTTGTTTTCACACAACTCGACGAAAACCTGGACGGCATGTATTTCTGACCAATGTTGATGCTTTCTCACAGTTATTTATACGAATTCTTCGCCTAGCTGAGCATCTGAGAGCCTAAGTCAAGAAAGTCAGGGTGAAGCATGCATAGGGACCATGTCAGCCTCATGTGAAGCTGTTGAGTCAAAACATGACCTCCCACTCCCACGCAATTCAGAAGCCTTGCGGAATTTGTGGAATATCTTCAGGCCATATACTTTTTCTTTTCAGAATATGGCCAGAGCAAGCATTAAGGAAAGTCTATCAGTACTGGTTAACGATTTCAAATTCGCTGATAGGTCGATTGTTAGCGAGCCAGAAGCATCACTCTTAAGTTGAACTTTTGCACAACGATCCGATACTTAGACGTTCGTGTGATCTTTCACTCTCCGAGCTTGACCCGGTTTACTCTCCTACACCCTCCGACTGAATTCATCAGGAAACAATCGATGTATCTCTGAGTATGTGTAGGATCTTCATGTCTACCACTGAGTATGATTCGGATGCGTAGGTGTGAAAGCATCCATATATCTACACTATACCTGAGTCCAGTCAGTTTGCGGATGTCAACGATGGCGCAAAGGCAGGGGCTTAGAGTCCCCACAATATCCATGCCAAGAAAACAGGAGCAGCAATTGCTCAGTTTCATGGTCTGTGAAGCTTACAGTAGAGAAGATTTTTTTTTACTCAAGGCCACAGGTCAAAATTTGCAAATCTGGCAATCACTCCAGCCGAAATTTTCAAGCAAGTCACCTTTTAATACCATCTGGATGTCAAATATAATGCTTGATCGGCAAGGTTGATGGCAACCGTGAGTCGAGAATCGTTCATTGCTCTATAGGTTCTTGTAAATTGTGTTTTCGGGGTTTCCTGTGCCAAAGATGACATAGCCTCTACTCGGGCATCAAATAACCTTGAAATCAACGCCTTCTCCTGAACCTCTTTCTCTCTTTCCAAATCACCACCATTTGCGTTGCGAAGACTTTCCAACACATCGGACTCGCCTCATGCCACTGATAAACCCCTCTAGTGAGGCCTAGCTGGCTGGGTGACGGCAGTTAAGATCACGGATTGCAGAACGATGAATACAACAGCAACAATCTCAGTCCCAACTATAGCACCAAAACTTTTCGCGTTGACCTTCGCGATGCGGATCCACGATGCGCGAGAGAAGGTTCGCCAGGCATGGAGCCAGGACATGAAGCCTATGTCTTCCTTATTCTGGGATTTGATGGAAGAGTCGAGTTGGACCATGGTGGGGTGGTCGTCTGCGAGCACTAGAAAGATGTCAAGTCAGCTTTGAATAATGCAGAATGATTTAGTTTGGTTTGAAATAGATGGGAAGTTGTGGGATGGAGTGCTAGATGAGGTCTTACTGGCAGCACGCGTCCGAACCAACACAACCTGAACTGGGATCAAGAGACAGGCGTTGAGTGTGAAGAGTGTAACGAAAAACATGCAAATGGCAGTAATGCTGCCGCTCTCCTCATGTTGAGGTATCACACCTAACGGATCAACACTGCCAATCCTCTTTCCAAACGACAAAAGAGCAATAGCATTGATGACCTGAATCAAGACAGCTTCGGCAACAAGTGGTATGGCGGTAGCCTTGAGGATGGTCAGATGGCTAGGAAGCTTCTTGTAGGGATATCCGTCGGATTTTGCGGAAAGGACAGCGAGGGTCCATGCAGTCTCGACCTTGGTTGCGGCTAGAGACGCGATCACTGTCGTTGCAATGTTTGGCATGTATGGGACTTGCGCAACGAAAACGAAGGATAAAACCCAGACACAGTTGTATGAGAAGTGCCATCTGTAGGCTTTGAAGAGACCAGCACCAGACGATCGGAGTAGGCGAAGAGTGCCGAATAGGGAAGAAGTGACTGGTTTGGAGGGAGTAGACGGTAGGCCGGCGGTCTCATCTGGCATAAGTTTCGAGGATGATGATGATGAGGATTCATCTACGTTGTCTGGGACAATGACATCTTTCGAAAAACTTCCCACGCTCGTCTTTCCAACCTCGGCGTTTGATTTTTTGCCAGCGACGAGTTCATATTCCGGAGGGCTATCGGCTTCGACTATGGCAAGGGTTGGGATGAGCCTGTCGATTGTGTAGACGAGCTGTGAAATTGTTAGCGGAGGTATCCCCGCAGTAATTCTTACGAGTGTGCCGGAGGAGGGCTACTTACGACAAAAAACACTGGCACGAGGATGCAGATGTTTACAAGGACTAACAAAAAGAGTACCAATTTAGCCCCCTCTTGGTCCGTCGATTCAGCTCTCTTCGCAATGCCACCCCAAGCGATGTTCGAGCCCAATGTTGTGTCTCTTGACGCAATCAACGAGGGGAGACCACGTGCAATAAAAAGAGAAGCCATGTTGAAGAGACTCAAGTTAATGCCAACCGTACCGACTCGAAGATCACTTGAGACCGAGCAAAGATACAAAAGGAAGAAGAGAATGTGTCGTGGGATGACGCGAAATATGAGGTGGAAGGAGGGGAGGCGCAGTGGATGTTGGAGCTCTCTGAGGGGCTGTTTGTTGGTCTGGCAGCTTGGCGTGACTGTCTCTGCCTTCCCTGTGCCGCAACCGCCCTGTTGACAGGGTCTGATGCGGATCATTCCAGGGATCTCAGGGACAAGCGAGCCTGGATACGACACTGGAGTGGATCGCTAAAGGTCAAATCCTTTGCGGCGTGTGCTGAAACTGGTCACCAACAACATGGCAATCTCTCGAAATAGGTGGATTCAAGGGGTCCAAGTACGTACAATGTAACCACATCTTACAAATAAGGTGGTCTTGAAGAGACATTTTCATCTAAGGGAATGCCACATATCTCGAAAAGGGCAGAAGCAAAAGAATCTAGGGATGTTTCTGCTTCTGGGCTAGGGCTTTACGTTACCAAGTGAGCTTCAGGAAAGACGTGTGAGAATGTTGCAGATGCATTGCCAGCAAGTATCGCTTGATGACATCCTAGATTGTTAAGGTCTGGGCCTACTTGGGTGTATATCCTCAGGATTGTCAAGCCTAATCGCCCGAACCTGCCAGATGTTGACATTATGCCCACTAAGCCTCAGCGAAGTTGAATGTGTCCTAGTATCTGTTTTGTCATTTTTATCATCTCCTCACAAACCCAGAGTTCCATTCAGCTTTCATGACAATACGGTAGCGAGAGCCAGAAGGATCAAATTACTGCAGATTTAAGACGACTTCCCCAGGATGAACTGCATCTGGCAATATTGATCAACCTCCAAGGTCGAAACTGTCAGATACAACTTTCAATTTATCATCTTTTTCCAACATCTGTGATTGAGTCATCCAATATTTTTCCTCTCAGGTCTTATCTCCAGAAATTTGGCAGAAATTTTGAGATATCTACTAACAACACAACTAGTACAATTTCTAAATCTCTTTTCATCACCGATCACTAATTGACTCACTCCTTTCTGTTTTGATGCTCGCGTGCTCAAATGCCTCAATTGATCTCACAGCGGGGCTGCCGCTGACGATCCCTCTGCAATTGGTCAACATTCTCCGCAATCGGACAGCGGCCCCCCATCATTGCTTATATCTAAAGCCAAGTCCTTCCAAAAGCTTCAATAACACATCTCGACCCTCGCAATGGCTTCAAGAACAGAAAACATTGCGCTTCGCACCTCACAACTACAGGACGAGCCTCACGTGACGGTACTGGAGGAGCAAGATGCATCAGTCCTCGAGCGAGCAGACTCCAGACAACTGGAATCCAAAAGGAAAAGAGTATGCGTTCTAGTTGGATCCGCAATATTGCAATTACCGATATGGGGTATGCACCTCACATCTAGACTTCAACTCTACTCACACCAACAGGCTTCGCAATGAGCTACGGAGTCTTCCAAGAATACTTCACTAGCAACTGGACATTCAAAGGCAGCCAGGGAGCAACCGGTGTCATTGGCACAACAACAAACGGAGTCATGTACCTATCCATGCCCTTCCTCTTCGCCCTCTTCACCAAACGATGGGCTCGATACCGCCAGACGGCTGCAATCTGCGGCACGATCCTCACATCCCTGAGTTTCCTGCTCTCCTCATTCAGCACGCAAACCTGGCACTTGATCGCCACACAAGGAGTCCTTGCTGCCCTTGGATGTTCTTTGATATACAGCCCGACAACGCTGTCTCTCGGCGAATGGTTCACGAACAGCAACCGAGCCGTAGCTTACGGCGTCGTTCTCAGCTGCAAGAACATCGTCGGCTCATCCTGTCCATTCCTAGTTCGAAGTATGCTCGATACATATGGCTTTCGCACAACCATGAGGATCTGGGCAGCCATCGTAGCAGGCACCAGCATCCTAGCTATATTTCTGATTCCAGCTCATCCATCATCCCTATCAAGCACCACACCTCGCGGACGAAGAATACCCTGGAACTTCCTCCGTCATCGAACGATCTACATCTACAGCATAGCCATCATATTGCAAAGCTCTGGCTACGGTATCCCGCAGACATACCTCAACACCTACGCTCACGAAGTCACGCTCCTGTCCCAGACTTCTGCAACGCTGCTGCTGACGCTATTCAATATCCCGGGCATCGCGTCATCGTCTTTCTTTGGTTACTTGAGTGACAATAAACATTTCCCGCTCTCGGCTACAACGGTCACGTCTATCTCAGCGGTTTGCTCAGCGCTGTCGGCTTTTCTGTTCTGGGGATTGACATCGCAGGGTAGCATGGCGTTGCTGGTGCTCTTCTCGATCACTTTTGGGTTCTTTGCTGGCGGATACTCGGCTACCTGGGGAGGCGTGATCAATGAGTTGGAAAGCGAAGCTGCTAGGGACAATGAGGCGATTGATACGGGTATGTTGTATGGACTGTTGAATGGTGCGAGAGGGATTGGGTACGTAAGTGGTGGGCTTGCTAGCGTGGCTCTCCTCAAATCTAGCAGCGAGACCTCGATCGGCGGGTTTGGATATGGGACGATGTATGGGCCGCTCATTGTCTTTACCGGGCTTTCATCGGTGTTTGGTGGTTGGGGACTGCTGTGGAGGTGGAAGAAAATGCCCGCTCTGCTGGGATGGATGTGAGCAGTCTGGCGAGGCTGGGCAAGAGATATCAACCCCTTGGTCCGGTGACAGCTGTTTGAGCTGTTCATTCACTCGCAGGATTGTCTCTTTAATTTTGACGGTCTTCTGGGATCCACAGGAACAGAGTTTCATGCTTCACGCTTCCTCAGCCGCATCATCGGAAACCCTTTCTGCGCGGGGTTCTGGGCGCTTCTGTCCGTAAAGCATATGCAGTGGCCTGGACGTATTAGTCAGAACCGTTTCCCACGAAAGCGATAGCTCCTCAGAACCAAAAACTCACATGTACGAATGAAAAGACGAATCATGCAACGCCTTCCTCACGCCCACAAGAAACACCTCAATTTCCGGAACAGTCCAGCCAAGTCCCTTCTCCATCGGCCTCTTCGCAACACTCATTAGGCCATCCGAGATCGCCGTTCTCCAATACAAGCCCGCAAGCTTAAGCGTCCTGTTCTTCGGCCATGTCCCAATTGGGCAACGCAAGACTTGCTCTTCGATGTTTATGAACCCCGCCGCTTCCATCTTCTCTCGCAGCTTTGTCACGCCGTTCAAATCACTTCCGAAATTCGCAACGCCATCGCGCACATATTCGAGCCATTCTCGTACGGCGTATGGTCGATCGAGAGATTCGTCGTCGCAGTGTGGGTAGTAGTGCAGTTCTTGGAATTCGACCCAGCCTCCGGGTTTGATGTGCCTTCAATTGTCAGTATAAACAATGTTCTGAGTCTACTACCGTACTTACTTCATCGCTCGTTCCATTAGCGCAGCTGGTTTCCTGATCGAGTGCAAAGTATGCCGTACATGGATGTAGTCGAAATGATCCTCGGGATAGATCCATTCGTCTTCCAGGTCATCAACAAGGAATCGCAAGTTCGGCGGCACCCAAGGTGGTTGGATAGGACTCAGATCAATTCCTATTACTTCTGCAGATGGATATTTATCTGCCACTGTGGAGTATTAGTTTCTGCTAAATTAGAGTTTGCCTTCTCCACGGACGAAAGCTTACTTTCGATCGCCCAGATCCCGGTGCCAGTCCCTAACATTTGTTAGTGGGGCATATTTCCAACCATCAATTTACCTACCTAGATCAATCATTCTTTGCGGACTATCTCCAATCGGCGCAAAGTGAAGTTTCTGACCGCATAACAGCAAAGTCATTGCATGCTTCATATCGTCGCGATTCTGCTCATTTTCGTCGTTTGGGAAAGCATATTGGCCATCGTGGAATCTATGGTATCGAATTCCATCCTCGAACGTGTGATTTCGAATACTAGAACTGATGGATGTAGAGCTGTTGCTGGCTATGTCGTCTTCATATCCATCGTCGTCATCCGCCCTTGCTTCTTCAACTTCAATTGGGTTGTCCGTAGTCAAAACATTTGTGGGTGATACTGGACCTGGAGAGGTCGGAGGCTCAGATTTGGGAGAAGGCATCGTGCCACTGAAAGTGGCACAGAAGAAGCAATTCAAGCACAGTGACAAGTAATTGAGGGGTCGAACGGTGAAGTGGAACAATGAAGCATCAGGTCAAGAAATGGCGATCGGGACAACAGCCAGGATAAATAGCATGTCGCACCGAGCTGACCTATCATCTTCCACTGTGATAATACTTCCCCACCCCCACGTCCTGGATAGGAATTCAGGACCGGGCCGCTCCCCTATCTCGATTGGACGTCTACGCGCTCATCCCCTGCTTACATCTCATCGACCCCAAGATCTCAACTTCGGTCACCAACAATCTGCAACAAACCAACTCCCCGAGATCACCTGCACGGCATACGCTGCGTCACCATGTCTCCAGCAAGTCTCGTAACTCTTGCAGCTTCGCTGCGCGAAGCCCTCGACGCACCGCTTGACCTTCAGAGCAAGGCTGAGCGAGAGGCACGACTGGAAATAATTGATATGATCCCTGCGCTAAATCGAAAATTGATTGGGGAGGTTCAAACTATTCGGGATATGGCATGGGAGGTAAATGTTACGCGGTCATATCTCCCTCACCCTGTCATCGGTAACCGGCTGACTGTGTAACGTTCCACTACAGTGGCTGAATGTACTCAGTCTGAAGGCTGTCTCGCATTGGTCAATCGCAAAACATGTTCCTTTGGACGAGAAGATCTCGTACACTGACCTGTCGACCAAATGCGGCTTGGAACCAATAGCTTTGCGCAGATTGATGCGTCATGCGATATCTAATGGTATATTTTATGAGCCAGAGAAGGACTTCATAGCGCATAATTCGATGTCCAAAATCCTTGTGAATGACCCAAGAACCGCAGCATGGGTTGAACTACAAACCGAAACAATCTTGCTCGGTGGTGCTAATCATTGCGAGGCACTTGATAAATGGCCAGGATCGGAAAGCAAAAGAGAAACTGGATTCTCAATTGGAGTCCACAATCCAGGCCAAACCTCTCTTTACGAAGAAGTCAAGAAGATTCCGGAGAGAGTACAGAGATTCGGCCTTGCAATGGAACTGTTCAGTTCAGGCGAGGGCTATGAACCAATTTCTCTAGTGGAAGGATATGACTGGGGCAAATTGGGTGCAGGTACTGTCGTTGACGTAAGTTACGAGTGGCTTTAATAGCTTGGAGTGAGGCTCACATTATCAGGTTGGCGGAGGAAATGGTTTCGCAAGCTCAGCGATCTCAGACGCATTCCCCGCTCTTAAGCTCATCGTCCAGGACATCGATGTAACAGACGATATCCAAACCGAGCACAAGCGACCTAACATCCAGTTCCAGAAGCATGATTTCTTCACACCTCAGATCATCAAGGGTGCTGACGTGTACATCTACCGCTGGATCTTCCATAATTGGGGTGATGCTGAGTCCGTCAAGATCTTGCAAGCCGCTATTCCTGCACTGAAGCCAGGCGCCAAGATCTTGATCAATGATGGCTGTCTACCTGTACCCGGTACTGGTCATTTGTTTGAGGAGAAGGCTTCCAGGTATGTGTTCCAGTGCTCAAGTGTGGGAAATGTTTCTGACAGCCATGTAGGAATCTCGATATCTGCATGATGGTAGCGATGAATGCCAAGGAGCGTGAAGAAGGTGATTGGGAAGCGCTTTTTCAGAAAGCCGATTTTAGATACAAGTATCTCGGAGCCAAACAACCAGAAGGATCACGAATGAGTCTGATCGAGGCGGAGTGGACTGGTGAATAGAGAGCAGGCTGGCTCAATGGCTTGGTCAGGATAGGTGAGGGAAGCGTTGATGCACATAACTCTAGGCACGGATTTGACTATACTGGGCACATGATCTGGATATCTACATAGGCAGCACTCATCCACAATGAAGCACTGTTTACTTTCAATCTGTCCCCACCAAAGACAAAGCAGTGTTTCGATTGACCTTCGCTTAATCTCGGTTCGAGGTAGGGGCAAAATAAAGTTTTACCCCACCCCTCATCTTTGATCAGCCCTCGGCCCCGAACATCTCATTCGATTCAAAGCAGACCTTTTCCTGACGCGTAACTATGCAAATGTCCTAAATTTACGTCGTTTGCGTGTCGGCCAGTGACAAGGCGTGGATTATTCATTACTAATCACTTGCATGACAATGTGGGGTTTATCGACACGCTAAGCTTACATACTCAACATCTTGACTTCAAATATCAGCTCACATCGAGAGGAGGGTCATCAGTTATGAACAGTGCTTGCAGAAGGGTCTCTGTAAGAGTTGGGAGTCAATTGATCCTGGAGACCAGATTTGGAGCAGCTAGACCGCTTCTTAGATACGGAGCAGCAAAGGATATCCAACGAACCCGGCACCACGGCACATCAACTCAGATATCTCAGGCTCACCGTTCCTGTTCAGTCACGCATAGTCCGCATCGAGGATTTTCAAAAACTTCATCAAAACGAACCATGTCCCGACGCGTCCCAATCGAATCGCAACAGGTCGATGCCCCCCTAACCTGCTCCGCAACCTTCCTCGTCCTCACCGCAACCCAGACCCCGGACTCCATCAGCACCATCCGCTCCGTCCTCTCCGGAATCAGCGGTCTCGCCAAAAACGTCTCAATTCGAGACCTGAACGCTTCATTCGCATGTACAGTCGGCATCGGATCCTCAGTCTGGGATGCTATCACTGGCCTCCCCCGCCCATCCGAATTGACACCGTTCAAAGAGGTCAAAGGGAAGACTCACACTGCGCCTTCTACTCCAGGGGATTTGCTCTTTCATATTAGGTCTGAGCGGAGGGATCTGAATTTCGAGTTTGAGAGACAGCTTCTGGATCTCCTGGGTGATTCTGTTAAAGTCGAGGATGAGACGATTGGATTCAGGTATTTTGACGTCAGGGATCTCCTTGGTTTTGTGGATGGGACTGCGAATCCTGTTGGACAAGCAGTTTCGGAGTCGATCTTAGTCGCGCAGGAAGATGTCTCAGCTGAGAGCGGGACTGCTCAAGTAGGAGGGAGTTATATTGTCGTGCAGAAGTACCTGCACAATCTCAAAACCTGGCGAGGTTTGAAGACAGAACAGCAAGAAGCTGTGATAGGCCGCACTAAGCTTGATAACATTGAGCTAGATGACGCGCCTGAAGGTCATCAGATGAGCCATAAGAGCTTGGCGACTGTTGAGGATGCGGAGGGGAACGAGCATGATATCCTGAGGGATAATATGCCGTTCGGAAGTCCGGGTAGTGGACAGTTTGGAACGTATTTCATTGGGTATTCGAGACGACTGTGGGTTGTTGAGAAGATGCTGCAGAGGATGTTTGTTGGTGTGCCAGAGGGTATGCATGATAGAATTTTGGATTATTCGACGGCTACGACGGGGAGTGTGTTCTTTGCGCCGAGTGCGAGTCTTCTGGAAGGGCTTGGGGATGATTATTAGACGGTTTTGAGAGCTGTTTGGAACGCTGGAAGGATGGTGGTAGAGGGGCTTTGCAGATTTCCATGGATACTTCTTAACGGAGGTGTAATTGTTTCGCTTCAACATCCTCTTGCAACGCCTGACAGCATACAGCAACGCGACGCAAGATGCGCAGGAGGTCTTTCGTCTGTATGTTCCACTGGAATCAGCATGATGATACATCTAGCCTAATAGCAATCAAGAAATTGGTCCAAAAACATTGCCAGTCTCTTGATGATGGCAGTGTTGCAAATGGGAACAACTATCTCGCAGCGTATTGTGTAAGAGATAACCAACCAATTACTTGGAACCTCTTCAAAGTTCGTTTTATTATTGAAAAATTGTCCAGGATCTCTCTATCGAAGAGTTCGGGAAAGAAGTGAAGACATCGTGGCAGTGTGAGCGAGCCTCGGTAAACACCCGGGTAAGATTCCATGCTACCTGTGCATGCACTCAGCCCTTTGCTTCAGGCGTCTCGGAGTACCCCGAAGGCATTATACCGCCATACAATAAGTAAGATCTTACTTACCAGAAGGCAGCTGAAGGTAAGCGACAAGATGAATGGCACGACTTTTGCACTCCAACCCCACAATAAAAAAGAATTATCTTCGACGCGCTGACTTCAAGCCACATTTTCAATTATCGACCTCTAAATGAGCAGCAATGTCATCGCGCGAGCTTTAAGCCAAGAAGTAATCAAAAGACATGTGCACCATACCATTCAAATATCGTGGTGTAAGTGGACTTCAGAAGGTACTGGGGAGTAATTTCGTAGAGCAACTGCGCAACTTGAGTTTTATATAAACCGAGTAGATTCCCAACAAGAGAACAATTTCCCACACCGTTTTTTAGAACAAGTTTCAATCACTACAAATCGATACTCTCTTTCTCTCTTCAAATAATTCTCCAGGTTATACACTTCACACAATGAGCGCTCTCGTAGCTCTCAGTCTCCTCGTACTCTCCGGCTCTGTAGCAGCAAGTACCATCAACACCAGAGAATACCGACCCAACGAGCACTTGATGCTCGTAGATTGTGGCATTGGGCTCCTCCCCAATGGTGCCTCTACCTCCCGAGAAATGGCATACTACTCTGGGTCGTATAATCCAGGAGGCGGTAATACCAAATGGATCCAGCCAGATATGATCGCAAACGTTCCGTGGGATGGTTCTTACCCTTGGAGACGAAATGGAATTGCTACCAAATTTCCCAACGGCGACACTTTCCAAGTCTGGTGAGTACTTCCCAAGTTCTTATCATAATCATCAACACATTGAAAGTCACCATGCTGACTTGCACCCTGGTAGGATAAATCCAGACATCAAAGACTGGGCCGAGTCCAAAAGCTACGCAGGAGACGCCAAACACACCTATGGGAATGAATTCAAATGTTGGGCCGAACACGGCCATGCAGCATTCACACTCGCAGACGGCAAGACCTGCACATCCGCCTACATCTGCTACCACCCACCAGACAACCCTTCTCCTCCAGCTAAGAGATCAAAAACCGACTACGTAATGTCCAAGAAGGACATCACAGTGCGAGTTCAGGGTACCAATGCAGAGATCGAAGCATGGAAACCTGAAAATGCATTCCGTCATATCAATGACGACGACGAGGGGATCCAGTGTGCTGGGACGTCGTACCAGATTGGTAGTGTTTGTACTTTGAGGTTCAATGACTGCTGGTTCTCGTCTCGAGATCACGTTGATGGCATGAAGAAAATCTTGATTGATGCTGTTGCTCCTGCCGTTGCGAAGACCAGAGTCACAAAGAAGGGCCACTATAACGGGAAGTGTCCTCCTGGTGGAGGGCCGTGTGAGCCTGGCTATGATTTTGAGTAAGTGACAGTCCCAAACTCGGATCCCTTCTCCATTCTTTTCTGGGAGGGGCTCGCAACCGCTCTTTGACACCTCGAGGTTTCAGGTGCTAATCATCGGGTGTTACAGGTACGGCCAGTACACATATCCACAATCAGGCTCAGTTCTTGTGAGCGTTTACGATGAAGGTAACGAGGCGAATGCTGCCCCAAATGCAAGAATCAAATGGTCAATCGACTGTGAGAACGAGGGATTCTGCGGGTCATTCTGCGACAATAATCTGAAGGACATTGTTGACTTCGCAACGTCTCTTGGGGGCGTGCCGGGGTTTGGAAGCTTGTTCTGCGCCTTTTGCTGATAGAGATGCTGGGAGGCTTATGGGTGATATTCTCATAGATTTGGTTTGAGGAGTTGGGAGACTTGGTGGCTAGATGATATAGACTGGGAGGATAAAAGTTGAGTACTTGGTCCTGTAGGCTGTGCTCTATTTTATACATTCAAATCTTGCATGTCTCTGGACATGTTCAATGTTCCAGCCTTCGCTGCTCACGTTCACACGGTGTGGAGATGGCTTCTATTCAAGCCAAGATGTAAATCTGTATTCTATCCATCTAAGGAAATTGCCTTCAGTGAGTGAGGCGGTGGTAGTAGATACATTAAATATTAAGAAACGACATGTTTCGCTGCTGGTATCTAGCCAGCGATTCGCGGACCATCACAGCACTCCATTAGGGAGTAAATCATCTCTCCAGATCCCTGCGATCCACACAAAGATTTGGCGACACAGCGACGTTCCCTCGCGCGAAAGCGGATGTAGTGAGATGCTACGGTGACTTTCCGGCTCCAGGGCTAGACAGAAGCCAAGGCAGAAACTGTGACCTAGTCGTATACATCTGATCTGACTTCGTCTTAGCAAAATTGTTCAAGCCAAAACAGAGTACACCTACGTTTTCAATCACATCGAATTCTGATCAAGTATCCATCACTCCTCCAAATCACTCCTTCACGACATGATCAATCTCGCCCGTCGTCGAACTGATAACATGTCCAATAAATCCTCCAATTGCCGGAGCAGAAGCGACTGCGTCGAACGCTCGCTTCGTGAGACAGGAGAGATCTGAGTCGACACAGACGTATTTGGGAGATCCGGATGGGGTGTCGACTTTCTTGATATATGGTGTTGGCGCTGAGAGGACTTGTGTGGAGAGTGTGAGGGTGGTGAGGAGGATGGTGAGTGTTGAGAATTGCATGGTGGATGAGGTGTGGTGGTGGTGTTGCGAGCTTTGTGAGAGGCACAAATGTTGAGTGAGTGTAAATAGTGATAAGGACTGGAAATGAGCGGTATTCTGATGTCTGGTTGACGGTGTCGAATTATTTATTACAGTACTAGACAAATGAATGGCTTTGGATTTCTTTCGTGAGTGCAAGACAAGAGAAGAATTATTTCCACAGCATCCAACGAGGGGAGTATATAACCCTCGGCCCACTACTTACCCCGTTCAAACCCTCGATCAAATGACGTAGAGAGCAACAGAAGATCTCAATCACTCAGCACGGAAGACCCTTCGCCGCCTTGTGATAAGCTTAGATCAACTGCTTGACATATCTGCTTTGGTACGCTGTGGGGAAGAAGGGCCGTGAGATGTGATTGCGATCTTCGTGTGACATGGGTACAACAGCTGGGAGTACACAGCACGTTGCTCAAGAGCTTGAAACTTCCTGAAAGGACTTGTATTCTCGTGTGCAACTCCATGCTCTCTACATATCTTCCTCAATTTGACGATATCGAATTATGTTACCTCGTCTGGCTTTGTTCAAAGTATTTCGCAAGTGTTGTTCTTGGTGATGGTCCCCTATTTTGCAGAACCGTGCACGCGGTCGTCCGAATTAGGATGTGTCCAAGAGATCGTCACGTCGATCAGGGCATTTCAGCTGAAGATCTTTGGCTCCTCAATTTTAGGTTATGGGGCGCCTTTCAACCTGAAACACGCATCATTGCCTTGGTTGTTTACTCCGCAGTGGTACGTGAGTGACAGGATGCATTTGGACATGTGCAAATAGGGGTCCTACCGCGTCAGTGCTGTGTCGCGAGTGCATGGGCACTTTTGGATCTCTGTAGCCAATTCGGGTTGTAACACGTAATTCCTCTTGCGGGCAGAATTGAATCATGTCATAGTATGGAATATTTGAAGTATTTCAGTGACTTGGAAGTGCTGATGGTTTTACCAGAGAAGGACAAGGAGCAGCAACAGATCTAACTTCTATTAACAACACGTCACAGGTAGTTGATAAATGTGACTCTGCGGTTTCATTTCTTCCTCCCGAAGGTATGTATTAAGTCCTATTTGGTCACTATTCTGGAAGTCCCAAGCATACCGCCAGTCTCAAGTAGTCCCATCAAGTATCCACAGCACATCCCCCTTTCCATGCATGTTTTCCTGTGCCTCACCAGCGTGTCCAGTTCATCAACCAATTCAGTGTATTGAAAGCCTACTATACCATGCTTGTTCCAATAATAGTACTCTTTTCCTGGAAACCTGTCCTCGGCTCTCCAATCACAAAATAACGCACCCATTCGTGCAATTCATCGCTCTCGGATCACAACAGAAAATACAACACTTGTCGCACCCATTCGCATGATCAAAACCTTCCGCCAGAACCCTTATCCGAAAAGCCTTCGTCCCCGTCTCCCTAGCCATGAAGGCCGAGACGCGCAACCCGCTCTTCTCCGCATAGATATCCTTTCCATCGTACGGAATCTCGACGCTCATCGTAGCGCTGCCATTTGCGCCCTCATACGGTGTCTTTCCTGCTTGTCTACCTAACGCGCCCATCGCTTCCCAATTCTGGTCCATGGCTGCTTTATACACCTGGTGGTCTCGCTTCACGATGCAAACCCAGGGTCCGTCTTTGGCGGAAGTGGCGGTGCCGCATGCAACGAGGTACTCGGTGACTTTTTCGTTTGCTCGGCCTCGTGTCCTGAACCACACACAGGCATTGAAACTCGACAAGCCGTGAGTATTGAATGTCGTCGTGCTGTCATCCCATGCCATGTCGTGACTGACCCTTACCTTCTCATAAAATTCCAAGCCCTGCAAATCGAACACGAACGACTGGTTTTCGCTTCTGGACAGATGTTCGGTATCGGCATCCGTGTCGTCGGATGAGATGAAGAATTCTTTTCTGGGCTGGAGAGGCCATGAGTTCAGCTCGATGGCGAGATAGGATGGGTTGGTACGTTTGTACTTGTTGAAACCGATGAGTTGCAGGGTGATTCCTTGGATGTTTTGCGGTCCTTCGGTTTGGTCGTAGCAGTTTAGGCTGAGAAAGAGGTACTTGCTGTTGGGGATATTGCGGATCTGGGCGTTGATTTTGAGCCCATTGTTGGTGAGTGTGAAGTCTGGATTTGCGATTGCGTTCCTGGAGGGTTCGAAAGAGCCTGCATTGGCGAATTCGGCGGGTGAATGCGCGAGGATGCCACGGAATTCGGGAACGGCGCCATATCCTGTCGGGTTTGCAGTCCATGCAAAGATTGATAGATCGTTGTACTGAGCCAGGATCTCCTTCTGTAACCGGATGAAGGCTTTGTTTTCTTCACCGTATGTCATAGGCATGTTCACCCCGAAGATTCCAAGAAGAGAATACGCGATGTCTTCTGTCCTGGCCGTTTGACGATTCTGTGCCCAGGACATCTTCTTTGCAATGGTCATTTTGCTCAGTATGCTCATGACATCCCGTTCCCGATTCGTGGTCCCGGAATGCTCAAAGACCCTCTTGTCTATCCTTGTTATGCTCGTCAGGAGATCACCAAGTTCGTTTCGATTCCCAAAATGGATCCAGTGGGCGTCATAAAACTCAACGGTAGGCGGTGCTATCAGTTCCTGTAACGTCCAGCCTCTGGTGAACCAACGACAACCCCTCAGCTGACTTTTTGCCATGTCCGTCAACTGAAGACTACTGTGTACCGGTGGTATCTCATAACTTTGACCTTGCCCCCGAGCCCACCCATTGCTCGATCGATAGCTAGTCGCCGGATTCGATGGCAAGAAATCAGATTCAAAGTCCGCAAGTTGAGCATAACACACCGTAGCCCTCGCATACCACTTGAACATGGAATTGATCGCCTCGCTCAGTTCCGGTGTGTTGCTCTTGTCGATGCAACAGGTATCGTTCCAGATATATTTCAGTCGTTCCTTGCTATTCAGCGTAATCTCAATGGATCTCTCCACTTTCGTCCAATTCTTGTGACGTTGCTTGCCATGCCCGGCGAGGAATTCCATGTAGTCCTGGTACGTGACCTCGGTATCGCCATCCCAGGTGTGTGATAGAATTGCGTATGGCGGAGGCTGGAGTGCAAACCACTCCAGTTGTCCCGTTTCGCAATTGATGAGCCTCATGATGGCTCTTTGGTAATGAGGATATTTCGTGTGACGAATGTGCTGAACTCCTTGGCAATACGAAATCACAATAGGCTAAAGTTGCGGCGACAGTAATGTCTGGACGAGTTTACAAGTCAGGGTTCTGAGCGCATTCTCTGATGTTGGAAAGCTTTCAAATTCCTGGATCAAAAAGATGGAGATTTAACGGAGGATGCAGAGTGACGTTGGCCAGAGCATGCAGGGGATGAAGGAACAGTTGGGGGCCAGCTCGTCTATTTACGAAATGACCAATGGCGACGCTGCGAAATAAATTCGAGGGGCTGGTGCGGCGCAGGCGAGGTCCGCTTAGCGAATGCGAAGCCGCATCCTTCTCACTGTCTGGAGTTGAATTCAAAAGGTATTGTTATTTGTACAGATCGTGTCCAACTCATCTATTTCAAGAACGCAAGATGCCATGTATAGAAAGAGAAGCAGCACAGAAGGACGCTGAAATCAGCACTGTCGGTTTTTGTTGTTTTGATCCTCGCTAAGAATTAGAGAGGAGCCGAGGTCCGGAGGTCGAAACCTTGGCTGCACTACAAAAGTAGACAGGAATAGAGTTAATTTCAGTGCTACCATACTCTGAACAGTAGCTGTGTCTCACTTGCGAGCGGAAATCGAACAATCTTCCAGATTCTTTCGGAGTTCATCAATGATAATGTTCATCCCCCCCCTCAAACCTCTTCTCCACACTCCTCCCCACCCACTGCGTCCCCTTATTTCTTAACGCCTTGGTCGCAGCTCCCAGATCAACCTTCAACTGCTTCTCAACGTACAGCGGTAACTGGGTATTGTCCCAATTGCCCGCCATGTTCTGTCTCAGAATCTTCCCGCCCTTATCGCTACTATACCCATAAAGCGTAACATCAGCCGCACTATGTCCTCCGGTACTCCAGCCAACACCAGCCCTCGAGCTCAATATGATGCCTATCTCATTCAAGAACGCACTCTTGCCTTTCAGGGCAACGAGTTTGGCAACCTCGGCGTCGGTAGGGTTGAGTAGGCCGTAGCGCGGGAAGATGACTGTCTTGAGGAAGGTGGAGGGATCGGGACCGGTGTAGGATGTGAAGAGGGAGGCAAGAATTTCAGAGGAGGAGTTGGCTGCTTGGAATATCGGAGGGTTGTAGCCGTGGAGAGTGAGGCCGCCGGTCTCGTGGTCGGCGGCGGAGAGCATGGTTGTGTCTGGGTGGGCATCAATCCAGGTGCGGACGAAGGACATCACTTCGTTGTATTGGATTGTGTCGTGGAGGTGGCCAATGGGGTCGTTGGAGTGCCCAGCGTGATCAATACGGGAAGCTTCTATCATTATGAAATAGCCTAGTGGGGACGTCAGTCTGTTGTGGATTCATATGGTGGCATGGCAGTGAAGGGGCGTGGGGAGTGTTTACCTCGCTTGGTACCCTTAGTTGCTTTTTCGAGGGAGGTGAGTGCTGTCTTGGTCATCTCGAGAAGAGAAGGCTCGAGATTATCCTGGCGATCGATCTCATATGACATATGACCTGGTTAGTTTATCAGCATCTTTCCCTCCCACTTTCTCTCCGCATTCAAAGAACCAAGCTCACCTTCAGTAAACAACCCCACAAACGGCAATTTTGCACTCTCACCACCCTTCAACTTGTCAAAGCCGGCGCGATCAGTAAAGACATTGTACCCCTTCTCCTTCCCAAACTTTAACAGATCGATTTCATCACTTCTGCATGATCCAGCTTGAGATCTGGGTTTGAAATAGCATCGGCCACCGCCGAGAAGAATGTCAACTACAGACCCGAGAGGATGACCGTACCCAATCTCGTGCTCTGCAATCTTGGCCTCTGAGTCGCGGTGTACGACGTGAGCAGCGTAAGCTAAAGTATGTGAGTGATGTGATGAGATGAGAGGAGAAAAGCTTACAAGCCGGTGTGGCGTGGGTGATTCTGGATGTAGCAACCAAGCCCGTCTTGAAGCCATCAAGTTTTGCAGCCTCGAGAATTGAACCCACAGGTTGACGATTGTCGTCAACGGCAATGGCTTTTATAGGCGTCAGATCTTGACGTCTCAATCAAGATAGAAGATATAGACAAACCAGCATTGTACGTCTTGACACCACATCCAAACGCAGTTGCACTTGCCGCCGAGTCGGTAATCAGATTATCACTTGCTTGAGTCCGAACACTCCCAAGAACCTACTTCATCAGTACGCCAATTCATCTCCACCGATCCAGGAAACCATACCATCTGATCAGCAGCCAACTGATAAGTCACAGGCCTATCAATGTTCCCCCCATTCTTCAACGCAGACACATAATCCCTGGCCAAAGTCTGCGACGCAGTCCCAAATCCGTCAGGCACGATGTAAATGAAGCTTCTTGCTGTTGCACCTTGCCAATCACCTGGTCCAGTCGTTGCAGCTTGCGAGACACAGACGAGGAGAGTGATGGGCCAGAGAGTTGATACGCGCATCTTGACTTATTGGACTTATAGTACTCGGAGAGCGAATGAGGGTGATGAAAGGCTGGCTCACAGGGTCCTCATTCGTGCAGCTCACATTATCGGTACTTATATACATACATTTCCCACTTTCCCCTCCTTCTCAACCTACAGAAATCTCGGACTTACATCTGAAGCAGTGCTAGAACAGCCCATCACTCCGCCATGGCAGAGAACATTACAATATAAAAATGCGAGGCACGTGGGTGCCGCTGTTGGAGGCAGGAGGGGTTAAGTACAAGCCAAGGAGAGACGGCATGCCGAGTCCTTGGCTTCAGGAGCCTGTCAATAGAGGAGGCCAATTAGGCTGTTTGAAGGCAGGACATGTGTTTTCAAGCCAAGAGCGGAGAGCGCATGTTGCTCCTGTATAGGAAGCTCAGAAGAATGGGATGGAGGTACTGTAATGATCCGAGGAGACGTCCCGCGTGGGGAGTCCTAGGACATTTCACTTAGTCAAAGCAACGGAGAGATACAATCCCCCCAACCCTTGTAGGGTCAAACTTCGTAGATCATAAGTACTTTGCTGGGAATTTGATTGATCACAGAGTCGCGTGCACTGTAGCAAGAGCCTCACATCTAGAAAAATAGTGACGTCACAACTGAAAGGGATTTTGAAGATTGGATGCTTCAAAATCCTTTATTAACGTGCTTAGTAGGCGAATCGCCCAGCGCTGGGCGGGTAGGACGAACTGGATGGAGTAGGGAAACATAAGGTGCGCAATATCCACTTGGATGCGTGGGGAACATCCTACGAGAACTTCTCCCAGCCCAGCAATCAAGATATGACCCTCTCCTGAAGTCCCAATCATCACTCGTTTTGTACCAGATCCAGATTTGTAGTCGAAAGCCATATCATTTCCTAGTTACAATGGGACTAGAACCGGATGCCAAAAGACATCGTGCAAATCCAGCCATTGCGAATGTACGCCTTTCATCCTCCCACGAATCAAGCAAAACGTCATATCCCATTTATGCCTCCTGGAAAGCAGCCGGGAAACGGCGGATGTTGTCGGCCAACTTTCCGTGGTTGCTCAAGAATTGGACATAGGCACCATCAACCAAGACCTTTCCTCCGGCCTTCTTCTCCATGTACTCCTCACGGCGAAGAGGGGTGAAGCCCCAGTTCTTGGAAACGATGATCTTTTGGCGACCAGGGAACTTGTATTGGGAACGACGAAGGGCTTCGAGAGCGGTAGCACGGTCTGGGGACTCATTAGTTTATCTCCTGCCTTGATGTATTGCTGAACTTACGGGCATCACGGGTGCGGACACTCAAGATGATCTGACCGATGTTGACACGGGCAACAGTTCCGTTTGGCTTTCCCCAAGCACCACGCATTCCAGTTTGCAGTCTATCGGCACCGGCGCAAGACAACATCTTGTTGATACGGACGACATGGTATGGGTGAGCACGGACACGGAGATGGAAACCTTCCTTTCCAGCAACCTTAACCAAGTACCTGAACCACGTTGTTAGCTACTGTAGCTTATCCATCGTATGTCCTCCATGCAATCTATATCATAGTCCAACATCGAATCTTCCCATGTGTAATCCGTCTTCGAACCCACTTCGCCACTTCCTCTATTGGGGGTATACTGACTTGTTGGCGCAAATACGGGCAGCTTCCAAAGCCTCGGAGCTCAACTGTTCGTACTCGTTGGAGACCAAGTGGATGCAGAGAGGGAACTCGTCGACATTTGCGCGCTTTCGGCCGAGATCGAAGATACGGATCTTGGGGTCCTATCATTTGGGTCCAGTCAGCTGCCATCCCTTCCTATGTCGAATATGTATCGAGAAAGGTGTCGGTTCACATGGATCGAAATGGGGATGTCATCGGAGAGGCAGAACTCACAGGTACACCACGGTTGAATCTGGACTTGGGGTATGGCTGTTCTCATGTCAGTTTTTGGTCCTGAAGATGCGAATCTGAGGCTGGAGAGCGAAGAAGGCCGCTGATCATGAAGCCCACAAAGGTCATCGACGCTCAAAGACCTCGTCCATCTCCCAGCACGAACAGAGGCAGCGAACTCACCTTGTTCTTGCAGTAACGGTAACATCTCGCTGGGCGGCGTGCCATCTTGAATGATTTCAGATGGTTTGTCGTTTGGGTGGAGTTGTCGTTGCTGTTCTGCCGGGGAAGTTCGCAGGTTTTGAGGCGGTTGACCTCAGACTCCGATTTCAAAGCAAAGGACGCTAACGATTCGCTTAGCCACAATCTATCTGCCCCACTCCGCCGCCCTCAGACACAAACGAGGGTTGGGCCCTAACATTCGGGGGCAAATGTCAAGAATAAATGCCGAAAGAGTCATCACCTCAATAACGTTAGAGTTTCCTGGGATTACAAGAGTCAAGAGTCATTTTTCAGTGAACGGAATTCCACTTGGGGAAGTTTTCTGTTGATGAGTCGAAATGACCCATTTTTGCTTAGAAATGTCCCAATACTAGCCGAGGACTTTGAATTTTGAGAAAAAAGCCATCGCTCCACGAAAGGCTTGAAAGGGAGAAAGAAAACCCATTTCGCGACCGCAGACTGACCGTCATGTACCTGTAAGTTCGGCTTCTAGGAGGCCGATTTTGAGAGATCTCTATTGTGAAGCTACGCCATTGAGTGCTGCACCAACCCGCAACTTCGTTATGAGTAGGCCTTACAGGTATCGGGGGAGTGAGCCAGGCATATTAGCACATGTATACAATGCTCCTCAAGGCAAATTATCATTCAAATCACGCCGACACGTCAAAACCGTCACGTAAGAAGTATCCCTCGAGAACCGGTTGGTATCATTCGCTATGCTAGAAGCTCTGCAGATGATACATGCTTTATGCCCAGTCCATCATTCCTCCATCCATCCCAACGTTCATTGGCGACATTTACTCGGCTTGGGAGCTCAAGATATCGGAATCTCCTCCATCCAAAATAGCCATGGTCGAGCAACGGTAGAGCTTACCGCAGGCAGTTCCGAGCTCAATCTGTAAGAAGGAAAAATGTAAGTAAAAGTGCCCTCCAAAGTCTGAGAGACTTTATCGTTAGGCAAGTCTCTCGCAGACACGAAGTCTGGTCGTTGAGTATGAAGCAAGCTTCATGATATGACAAAAGAGATTATGGACGTACGTTGTTTCCGCTGAAGTGGTGGACGTTGGTCTTGGACAACATGGCGTAGCTGGTATCAATTAGCAGATACTCAATTTCGTAGACGAAAGAACACTTACTACTCGAGCTCACTCTTGCGGAGAGGAGGAGTGTTGCCAGCAATGATGACGAGCTTTGCCTTTCCGGAACGGAGAGTCTTGAGGGTTGACTTGTATCCGAGGGTGACCTTTCCTGACTTCATAACAAGCGCCAGGCGCGAGTTGATGGAGTCAGCGGTCTTCTTTGCCTTCTTTGTTGGTGCCATCTTTGCGTTGATTCAAGATATGGGTGGTTCTTGAAATGTGGTAGTTGATGCTCCGGCTTTCGTTGTTAGAGAAGAAAAGTTCGTGAGCAGAATTTCTGTATCGCAAATGTGTATCGCGCCAAATTTTAGCGTGGAATAAGTCGTTCGAGCCTGATTAGTTAGGCCAAGATGACGTGACATTTTGCCAAAATTGAAAGTGATTTTATTCCCTTGAATAGTGTGAGGATTACAGTGACCTACCAGAACAACCAAGTTATCATGAGCATAGTAGTTTGCTCTCCTCCCTCCCCAGTGACATCTAATACTGCTCATCACATGATGCTCTGCACGTGATCTACTTTATTTTGGATCACTCCCACGTTGTTGGGATGCGCATTCACTGATTCATCAAAGGCTTCCGTGGAGTTATTATATTTTCGCAACAAATCATCTGGTAATTGAGTTCAAATAGAGCCCACAATTTGGCCCTGAAATACTTTAGGTCTGGTAACCATTAGGATGATCCCTCATGAGTGACTCGGATATCAGTATTGTACACCTTCTGGAACGTCAAGCCATACAAATCACTTCTCCATAAACTAGCATAATCCTGGATAGAGCGTTTCAATTTGCATGATACCGGAGATCAAATGTACCTCGCGTTGCCCCTATTGTTGTCATTTTATAGTTCCGACGCGCAGATTCATGCGACTGGGATTAACAAGCAAATCATTTCGCGAGGACCTTATTATGACTGCCATGTCAACAACTTTAGAGGACACATGAATGTTATGATAACAACAACCACGGATCCATCCTCGACGATCGCATTCCATTCTTCAAGGTAAATATATCAAGCAATCACCTTGAGTTTTCGTCTTGAACCTATTACGAGGCAGAGGTCTGGATAAGGTTACGAACCTCAGGAATTATTGCGTCGTTACGCCAAAACACTCGGGCCTTGGTTTCTCCTGACTACGAGCCATAACATTCCTCTGTCCATATCAAGAGGACAACCTCCCATCACCATTCCTCGAAGTAAACATGTCTGCAGCTACGAAAAAGCCGCCGGCGACCTCAACTCCAGGTCGCAGACCCTCTACAGATCCCACCGCAACGACCGCATCACCACCACCAACTCGACCGGCTCGATCCCCAGCTCCAGCATCAGTGACCTCAAATGGAGTCGCGCGTAGTCGATCAGTACGTGGAGGCACACCTGTATCGGCACGAGCTTCTATGCAGAGACCCGGCGCCGGCACTTCGCATCTGAGCTCGAGCAGTACGACTTCTGATGCAGATGATGACGCTCGGGCAGAGACGGTCGCTGTGTTGGACGATTTGAAGGAGCGCCTGCGCAAGACGGAAGCGATGTCCGAGCAATATCAGAAGCAGACTCAGGTGCTACAATCGAGATTGGATGAAGCTTTGCAAGAACAAGGAAAGCTGGAGGATCGGCTACATGAGAGCGACGAGCGCTTGGAAGCTTTGGAGAATGAGAAGAGAGATGCTCTCAGACAACGAAGGGAGATGGAGTCAATATACGAGGCGGAGAGGAGTTCAATGACAAAGGAGAGGGAGGAGAATTCTAATCGCGAAGAGGAGATGCAAACCATCATTCAGCGACTGAAGGATTCTCTCAACTCGAGGTCAAATGTTGATGAGGAGGGCAGAATTTCTAGGCGCTGTAAGATTTTCTGCATTGATCAAGAGATAAGAACTAATTATATTAGCAAACAATTCCTCCCCAATCGATAGCCAATTCGCCCCTCCATCTGGTTTGAATCGCAGTGATTCTCGAAACAATTCGAAGCTGCTCCTCCAAAAAGATCGCCTGATTGAATCCTTGCGATTAGAGCTGGCAGAAGCCCAGATCAAGTTGGTAGAGTCCGAGAATATGGGAGGAGGACGTATGCAAGAAGTCGAACGGCTACTGTTGGAAGCCCGCATGACAAATGCTCGATTGATGGAGGACAACGAGAGTTATCAATTACTCCTCTCCGAGAAGACATTGACAGGAGATTTCGCCAAGAGCGATTTCATGGGATCAGCTTCCCACAATGCAGACGCGCTGAGCGCTCTAGAAGGCAGATCTGTACCAGCAAGCCTGGCAGATGAGTTGTCAGAAGCAGGCGAAGGAGAGAGCGAGAATTACAGACGACTGGAATCAGAACTGAAGTCCGCCAAGGACTCCAACAAGGCATTGACCTTATATATCAACAAGATCATCGAGCGGCTCCTTCAACACCAAGATTTCGAAGCGATACTCGATCAGTCCTCGGACTTCAAGCCCGGGGCAAACACAGACAAGGACTTACCTCCTCCCCCGAAGGAACAAGCAAGCGGCGCGTCCATCTTGCAACGCGCGAAATCAGTAGCCATGGGAGGAAGCCGAAGACCGCGACCTCAATCTCAAATGCCAGCCGCGCATTCCGCCCTCACGGACCCAGACACCGCACCCAGTATCCCATTCGGTCTCGGCCGGTCATCGAGTTTCCGAACCGGGCGCCCCAAATCCGAACAATACACCGGGGGCGCCGCCAGCGTCGTGAACCAAATGTACAAAGGGGGGCCAGCTTCCCCTCCCCTCCACGGACCCCAGACCCCCCGACACTCGCAATCTTTCTTCGCGCCTCCCCCAGTCTCAGGCACGAACCCCAATGCCGCCCACCGTGTCCCCAGCGCCGGACAAGTCCCTACAGCAGGTAACTTCCCCGGCATGAAGAGCGAGAGTAGCAGTACGAGCGATAGTGGCGATGTCTCGACGCCGCCTAGTAACAGTCCTCCGCGCGCGGAGAAGGCGACGACGTTCGCGGGGAATAAGCCGAGGCCGTTGAGGCTGGTGCAGGATCATCCGGAGAATAGGAAGGTTAGTGGGGATGAGGATAATAAGGCGAAGAGGGCGAGTTGGATGGGATGGGCGTTTGGGAAGAAGGATGAGGAGAAGGTGGCGGAGGAGAGCATTCAGGAGTGATGCTGTCGTGAGAAACAGTCTTGAGTGGAGAGTGGACGATAGAGGTAGGAGAGAGAAGGATTGGATTGATGGATATTGAGACGATGTGTTTGATGCCATGTGATGTCATGTAGGGAACTGGATGATGCATTGCACCTTGGATGGATGGATGAAAGGATGGAGTTGGATTTTTTTAAGCTGCCTACAGAATGTAGGTAGGTACACTCAGTAGACACCCCGTGGGAAATACATAACCTAATCTATCAATCACCAAGTCAACAAGCCAGCCCCCCTTCTCGCTTACACTTTCATTTCCCAGAACCTGTTTGCCCAGTCAGCTAAGCACATCACACCCTCGCCTCCCTCTCTCTTTCTCTCAAGTGAGCATCCCATTCATACCTTGTATTGCGCATCGTTGTTCCTTACTCGTTCATCTTTCAATGTCTTTGCCTTTGCCTTTTCCTTTGTCCGGCTCGAGTGCTTCCTTTTCTTGGAGCGCGGCTTTGATCATGTCTGCAATCACGAAATGTCTATGCCTTTCGGCGTAGCGTAGTGCGCTTTGAGTAGGCTCAGCTCCAGCATTGAGGAGAAGTTGTACCATGTCGAGTCGGCCGTGCTCTGCCGCACCCTCGAGGGCAGTCCGACCTCCTCTTGGCGAACCTGGAGCGTTGGGATCTGCTCCCATCTCAAGTAGTTGGAGAGCTATTTTCAGATGGCCGCGTATTGCAGCTGCTTGAAGGGCAGTGACTCCACGTTCCTTTGCCGCAGGTGCGTTGATATCGGCACCATTGTCTATGAGAAGTTGAATGATCCCCGGGTCAGGCATATACCGGTGGATGGCTGCTTGAAGAGCTGTTCTGCCTCGATTGGGTGCTGGATCGGCGTTAACATTTGCTCCTCTATATAGGAGCAGCTTCAAAATCCCGAGTGAACCTGAAAGGGCAGCTGCTTGAAGGGCTGTATAGCCGCCGACATCTGCTGCAGGAATGTTGATCTCTGCTCCTCGATGTACCCAACGCTCTACCAGTTCGTACGACCCGGAAGCGGTAGCTTGTTGAAGAACTGATCGGTAGTCTGCTGACGTGAAACAGTTCATATTTACTCCCTTGTCCAGAAGTAAGGTTACGATTTCGATCGACTGACGAGAGACAGCAGCCCCAAGAGCCGATTCGCGTAAGGGCCAAGCATTTACAAATGCTCCACTGTCAAGCATAAGTTGTATCGTCGAAATGCCAATTCCCTTATTTCTAATAGCACTTGATAAGGCGTTGGGAGAATTGCGTATCTGCCTTGTGTCTGAGAAGAACACGCGCTCGAGCATTTTGTCATCGTACTCAGACGCAGCAATCTCAAGTGGAGTTCCCACCCAGTCATTATCCCTGAGCTTCGCTGGTGCATCCGTACTTGCCCCATAGCGTAACAAGCAATCGATCAACTCAAAACTTGATCTCAGAGGACTCGAAAGGGCGTATTGAAGCAATGACAAGTCTTCTGAAGTCTTTACATTGAAGTCTGCCCCAGCCTCACCAAGCATCTCGATCAGGGTGACATCTCCGAGTTTGATAGCAATCTCTAATGCGCAGTATCCGAATTCAGGACCTCTGCAACTGATTTCGCTGCCACATACCTCTAGGAATATCGAAAGAACATCTCCTGGCACCCCGCCCGCCATTTCGAAGATTTTTCCGCTGGTGTCAAGAATGTGGCAAGGATCAACGCCAAGAGCAAGTATTTCTTGTACTTTGTGCAGGTCTATTCGTGCCGCTGCGAATTGTATGTCGCAAATGAGTTGCTGGTGATCTCTCTGAGGGCTCGCTCCTGCATCCCGTAAGGTCACTAGTACATCATTGTTACGGAGTGCCTCAGCCACGGCCAGTACACCAGTACCGTAGACGCTAATAGCCGGAGCATTGATATCAGCACCATGGCTCAACAAGCACTCTACCATCTGCGCGTCGTCCGCCTCAACAGCTGCCATCAATGCAGTTGATGGTATCAACTGCATCTTCGGCTCGTCGTCCTCGTCGTCCTCGTCGTCCTCGTCGGCCGACTTCTCGATCTCTTGAGTTGTGGCATTCACATCAGCTCCCTCCGATACCAAAAGCTCCACAACGTCCATGTGGCCTCGCATGGCTGCGTCTCGCAATGGTGCCCATCTGTATTGACCGGTGTATAGTGACTTCCAGCCAGAATAGGTAGCCAGGAGAGCTGTAATAATTTCAGTATTCCCTTTATAGGATGCCTGTTGTAGCTCGGTCCTGTGGACACTATCGTCTTGCCCAAAGTTATAAAATATTAGAGGCGAATCGGAACACTCCACACCCAAGCCCAATAAAATTTTAACCATTGGGTAGTCTCCACTATCGATAGCAAGAGCCAAAAAGCTTTTTGGATTTCTCCGTAATACACCAACGTCCGAAGGGTCAAAATGTGGCCCAGCATCTAGGAGTACCCGAAACAAAGCCGGTTTGACATTGCGGGCAGCATAATACACTGGACTATAGTACTCAGCCACCGCATCGTCTTCGTCCTCTCCTCCTATAATGTCATGAATTGGATCATTGACATTAGCGCCTGCAGCAATGAGAATCTTGGCTATCTCGGTATCGGAAGCAAGTCCAAGAAGTGTGCTTGGGACCATATGCTGATCGGGAGTCTTGCTGTACACCTTGCGATTGACATCAATCCCTTCGTCCACCAGAATCTTGACTGCGTCAGCCAAGCCGAGCTCTATTGCTCTGTGTAGCAAATTCTCCCGTCGTCCATGGAATAAACGTCTATTCTTGTCGGCGCTTAATAATGCTGTGAATGCTTGCTTGTAGAACGATGTGTAACCATCGATCAGTACTTCGAGACATGCTTGAATTGCTGGATTTTGCAATTCAATCAGACTCTCCAAAACCCGCTGGCTCTGTTCCGAAATCCATAGAAGGATTTTTTTTGGCTGGAACCAACCGAGCATATTATTTGATCCAACTTGTGCGATGTAAGTTATGAACAGTTGCAGTGCATCTTCGTTGGATGAGCCAAGGAGCTTTGTAATTCTGTGTTCGGCCTCACCCTCATATTTCTCAATCATGGAGTTTTGAAGCCGCTGGACGATTGTATCAAATCTATTTTGTGCTGATGTTCTCGAGGGACTGCCATGATATCCCAAAAGCTCGGCAACGGTGCTGGCTGACATCGACGGTGCGGAGAGAAGCGAAGAGGGGATTGATTGAGTACATCTCGGGACTGAAATGCCGTTCCGAGGAGTGAACAATTGTCCTGGCCCGGCTGGAATATACCATTAGTCAATTTTTGCGGGTTGGAATTCCTCTTTCCTACATACGCTGGCTAGTGAACAAACTTTCAAGTCTGAACGATGGAAGATTGTCGATCCGAATATTCCTGATATACAGGTCGACCATCGCGGGTGGTGGTGTAGCAACACTAATACCTTCTGGAGATGGTGCGCTTGGATCTATGATCTTGTCAGTACTGCAAGTGGCCATTCAAGAATTGCACGCACAAGAAGAGAAGATTTTATCCAGATCCGACAGAGTATATCTGCTCTCCTCCTTCCTTAATCTCTTCTTTGGAACTTCGACACCGTGAAGCACGACTCGAGTCTCCTTGTTGTTTTCATCTCGCTTGCGTTTCTTGCGAAGAACGTGTTCCCATTCTTCGGAGGTAAGATTCTTTCTGAAGTTCCACTCCTTGAACTTTCTTTCGTACTGGTTCTTCCTAAAATCTCAAATCAGTAAGGCTACGTTTAGATAGGGAATAATGGCATACGATGCAACGAAATGAAAATTTCGTTCCATGTGCTCCATCAACTTCGCAAGTGTCGAGTTGAAGTAGAGGCCACGCAATAAATTCTTGTGGTCGTTCCAGGTATCTTCTGATGGTGGCTTCACAGCTTCCCTCTTCCTTTTAGTGGAGAGCATTATCATTTCGGCGGTTTGGGAATGTTCGCCGGATGTTCAGAGAAGAGAAGAATACGCGAAATTTTGCTCGAAAGAGAGATACAATGAAGAAAAAGAATGAGAGACAATGTCATGACTGGCAGAGTATAAGAATCCGACTTATGATGAGTTGAACAGTGGTCCCCTCCTAAGCCCATGTCTTGTATCGTCGCACAATCAGAACTGTGTCATTGGCTCACACCAGAATCTTGCAGGGCTCAGCCGCAACCATCTCTCCAGTCAGCACCAAACCAACAAGACCATCCTTGCAGTGAGACAATCCCGCAGCCCACAAGCCCCGTTCGGGGCTACCCTTTTGCCAAAATCTTACCAGGGGCAATACGCCAAGTGCCTCTGCACCAAATCACACCACCGCCATCCGGCTGTGGATTTCTATTCCGAGTTGCTCGTTCCAAAATCTTGAACACAAACAGGGCGAGCTTAGACCTCTGGCCTATGCCGTGTGTATCTTCTTCCATCCTTGGCGAAACTTAAATGATGAGCCGTCATGGTCCCGTCACGACCACGCTGGCGGTGGATTTTCATCTGATGCGCCGTTGCTAAAATCTTATATTCCGCTTTCTTCAGAAAAGCTCGAATTGTTCCCGATTTGGCGCAAGTTCTTCTTCTGAGACCGATGGCATATTGGAGGGATCCCATACCCCTCCCCCCTAAATGTCAGTTTGCATGCCCAAAGCTCGTTCATTGGTCGTGGCCAAAATCTTTGTCAACATCAATTCTGGAAGGATTTGAAAATTGGTCAAAGCCAAAATCTTGCAAGATTATTGAAGCTGGAGGAACAATCCCGACTCACTCCAAAATATTACCAGGATCACTTATTCTGTAGGTCTGAAGCGTAGCATCATGTTCTATATAATTACCATGCTGGCAATCTGCCCTTCTCTTCCTCTCCTGCTCAATGTCCATCAAAAGTCTATATGTCAAACAAACCTGCACTCCTTTTTCAAAGTCATATCTCGCCGGTTAAATTTCTTAGGTACCCTTCTACGATCTCAGCTCGACGGCCTTGTCGACCAACTGCCTGTCCAAATGTCTCCAGTCTTCGTCGAAGAGGTGTCCCGCATCAAAACTCTGTGGCTGAAGAAGCTTAGACGAGTTTCCAAGCACAAGGTGCTACTCCATCTTCACCAAGTTTTCTTTTAGCACAGCACTGACGTTCGAAGGAACCTGGTAACCCTTTCTTGAAGACGGTTAAGATTTTCAGCATACCTCTCGATGGCCACATTGAGTGTAAGATGACTCTCGATACTGGATCCGACCTCAACTGGATCACTCTCCAGACTCTTCGAAACATACATATGTTCAGTAAGATGGAAAGATACCATGAAGATGTCGGCATTTGTCTCAACGGCAGCTCACTCGCATCAATCGGTACAATCACCCTCCTCTGGAAAGGGAAACAATTCCGGAAGATCTTCACCACAAAATTTCACGTCATCGATGGCGAATCCATTCCCTGGCAGATAATTCTTGGTTCGGAAACAATCATTGAGCATGGTATTGTAAAGTTCGCCGGATTTGGTGGGAAGAGTATCATCGCTCTACCGAAGGAAACAAAAGGTAAGATGAGAATGTACCCACATACAATAGCTTCAGCTAACGGCAAATGGAGATGATAAAAATGGACGCAAAGACAGGCGAGATAAGCACAAGAAGGAAGCAGCTGCGAATGATGCCGAAGTCGAAGCTGATAAGCGTGCGAGAGAAGAGGCCGCTCGTCGAGACAGTACGGGAAAGGACAATTCAAGTTCAGGGAGTTCCAGCAGCTCAAGAAGGGGGAGTCACAGGAAGGAGAGCTGCTGAAGATTTGGGAACGTGGAGAGAATCTGATTGAGAGGTTAATCAGTGTCATTTAGAGAAGTCAAAGCACGAATAAATGCTAAGTGGTCCATCCCACACTCATCGAATCGTCGTCGACATGTAGTAACTAGCTCACCCTCCTATTAACAAGCATTCTCACCTGCCTTTGATGATTTATTGTCCTCCGCCAAGTGACCCTCCCTCAGTCCCAGTTGAAACGAATACCACCTGCACAGCGGCAAATCTACAAGCGATTCATTAGCAACACTTTGTACTCATCAACAGCATTGAAGAAAACTCACGTCGAAGTCGCGATGAAAATCTCCCCTCTCTTCGCGCCCGTGAAAACGGACAGCGCGGCCGTAAACGTGAAAGTGAAGAGGGCGATGAGACCCAAGCGACCCTTCATCGAGTCCACGCAATACAGCACAACAATTGCCAAAATTGGCAACAATGACGCGGTAATCGTCGTGATGTGGGATGTACATCTACGCAAGGTGCCCTCTTTATATGAAGCAATTCCGGACTCTGGATCGCCGACTTTCTTCACTCGATGCCAGAAAAGCCTGTGAATCCACAAGACAAATCGCTCCATGAACCATGTTGAAAACGAATCTCTATCTCCAGACGAAGAAGCAGTGAGGAGATCGTGATGAGGATCTATTGGAGTGTCTGCATCCCCCCAAATCGCTCTGTCTTTGCCGATCAGGGCGAGATTACCCATGCCTGGTCGTTCGAGCCACTCTTGAAGAGATCTCAAGTCATGGCGACTCGGATCCGCCAGATGGCTCATTATGGATTGTTGGATAATTGCATCGTCTGAAATAAGCTCAAGGTCAATTTGTGTCTTCATCATATGTGACTGGGAACAAACTGTAATCTTTCAGCTTCTGGCGGATGGTGAGGATAGTCTCCCACTGCTTGCTACCCTCTTCACCAGCACAACTGTTCAACCAATACCAATCCCGCGAGTATTTGCTTCTGTTAGCCTCTGTGCAGGTAGCGTCTTCAGCTTGAAAATGTCGAAGACCTTTCTCCAAATGCATGAGCTCAGCTTGCATGTACAATATATTTTCTGCATTTAGGTTGCCGAATCTTCGGTAGATGGCGCTTTGTGCATACCTGCTCATATGGCAGGCCAGCTTCGGATAGCCTTCGACAGGTGGAATTATCTCATCTGCCATGTTTATGAGAGTTGAAGATCAAAAATATATCGAGGAAGGTGAAAATGAAGTGTAGCCCGATAAGAGCTGGTGCATGATGATTTTCAGTGCCAGCCTTGTCCCCAAATTCTCCCCGAGAGTCAGCCTCATGCAGTAATGACACTTATGGCATACTTTTATGCTCTTTGAAAGCTGGATTAACTGTTAATGTATTTAATACAGATACATCGAAGTAGACTATTGGTCTTTCAACAAACATGAGAAATTTGCTCAGTTGCGCGTGGTTTCTAAATTCACGACGACCTGATTGCCACAACGCTGCCGGAGGCGACACGTACCACGTCCCACCAGTGAGTTCACAAGCGCTGAAGTAACTGGAGTTTGCCTGGCAAGGCAGACCAGCCCAAATGCTTGCGTATGCATGTCAAACCAACATTGCTTCTGGTTGGGCCACACTCTTCATTATGCATCTTCGGATTTTGGACTTGACCAATGAAATATATCTGCATAGTAAACCTGCCAGTCAATAAAAGTCTGCATTAAATTTTCGCACCAAGCCCCAAGAGTGCCTTTCCTCGTCAAACAGCCTTCGCTACCTTCAAAACTGAGTGGAATGATCTGCTTTTGTTTGTTGCGCAGCTCGCTTAGCACCCCAGCTTTGAAAGGGAGACTGAGATAGTTGGTAGTTGGTCCAGAGCCTCCTGCACAGCATCTGGGAGAGTAGCACTTCCCATTGAGGTCCATCGTAGATGAAAAGATTCGTAATCACTCTTCCATCAAAACTGCTAGATCTATGATTTGCTTTTCTGCCACACAAGCGAAGGGGACGAGCCAACCACGAGCGCAACCCGCAGTGCGGTTGGCTAGCGCCAAGTTAAAAGAGATCTTAAATGTTGGAGCTAGAAATAACACCGTCGGACAACCAAAAACGCCCAAGTCTTCTACATATGCACATTATCAACGGCACCAAATAGCCATGAACTGCACAGTCTGATGCGAAGGCAAGTTACCGTTTTAAGTGCATGTTAATGAACGCTCTCCCAATTCGCTCCTCCTGGTCCTCTTTGAGATCGCGCCAGAGTCATGGTTCGAAACTGCTGTGGAAGACTATGGGGAAAACCCCTGTGTTCGTCAGATATTCCCGCCATTGGGACGTCACGGGCAAGAGGACAATAACGACGCAAGACACGCAGTCGACTCGGCCGGCCTCACGAGCGTTGCTTCCCGGTCAGTCTATGCCTCCCAAAAGCGTGTTCCTGTTGCTCATTTGACCAGATTTGAAGTACAGCGATGATCTCTTCAATTACACTCGAGGACGCTTCGTTTGTGGTGAATCATATGAGAAGTCACAGCGCCACGTCCACTTCAATGTCAATGAACTGGCCCGCATCGCCGCCGAAGCTGTTGGAGCGAAGATATGCGTTAGCGTTGAAAAGTATCCTGATGGCATGTACAACAAGGCTATGCTTCTTACTATGGACAATGGAAGTACGGTAGTGGCGAAAGTTCCAAATCCAAATGCTGGCAAGCCGCATTTTACCACTGCGAGCGAAGTTGCAACAATGGATTTCGTACGTTTTGCCTCAAGTGTCATTGCGTGCAGATAATCTGACTAATACATTTCAGGCACGGAATGTCCTTGGAACCCCCGTTCCCAGAGTCTTTGCTTGGAGCTCAAGGGCTCAAGAGAATCCTGTAGGCGCAGAGTACATTATCATGGAGAAGGTTGCAGGAATCGAGCTAGAACATGTTTGGCCAAGTATGAAAATTGCCGACAGATTTACTCTCATCAAAACTATCGCCGGTTTTCAGAAAGCCTGGACTTCAGTTTCCTTTAAGAAATTTGGCAGTCTTTATTATGCCCAGGATCTCGAGAAAGGAAGCGAAAATGAACCGTTGTATACCGATGCAAATGGCGTTGACGTTACAGATGCAAAATTCGCCATTGGACCATCCACAGGACGCGAATTAATTGACTACCGAAGAGCGACCATCGACTTTGACAGAGGACCATGTAAGATATCCACGTTATAACTTAGTCTCACGCGACTGACGAATACTAGGGAAGACTTTAGAGGAGTATCACGCGGCAATTGGGCATCGAGAAATAGCTTGTGTCAATCAGCTCCCTCGCCTACCCTCGTCCCCAATTACCCTCTGCGGTCCGGGAACCTACCAACCAACCAGAGAAAAAAAGCTTAAAGCTTTACAGTGCTATCTCAAGCTGATCAAGTTCATCCTTCCTACAGATGGATTCGTTTCATCATCGCATCTCTGGCATAGCGACCTCCACGTTGCAAACATATTCGTGAATCCTTCTAAACCTACCGAAATCGTGGGCCTTATAGATTGGCAATCCACTGAGCTCTCACCTCTCTACTTCCACGCCCGTCAGCCTCATCTTATCGATTATGATGGCCCACCTGTCTACGGCTTGGAAAGGCCCCGGCCACCAAAAGATATAGAACAGCTTGACGCAAACGCAAAGAAGCATGCAGAGGCTTTGTATTTACAGCAATCGCTTTGCTCTCTCTACAACACTTTAACCCACCATCAAAACCCACGACTTTACGCTGCGCTCGAATTCCAGCAAACACCGAGCTACTTTCTTCTACTCCTTGCCCGTAATCTCCTCGTCGACGGCGAGGCAACCTACCTCTCACAAGTCGCCGAATTAGGGGCTACATGGGACACTCTTCCGGGTGCCAAAATTTCGGCTTATCCGTTCTCCTTCACCGAGAAGGAGCGGCAGGAAATGGAAGCAGATGTTGAAGGTGTGGCACGTGGGATAGAAGCGATGCGCTCCATCAGGGAGAGTATCGGTGAGTTATTCCCTGAGCAGGGAATAGTGAGGGCAGACCAGTACGAAGATGCTCTAGATGCGTTAGAGCAGATGAAAGACCAAGTGATCGAGGAGTTTGCAAGCAATGAGCAGGAGAGAGAGTTATGGCGGAAGGAGTGGCCTTTTGGGACCTGAGAAGCTAGAAATATTGGCGAGGAACATCCAAGACCTGGTGGTTTTCAAATAGGTTTGGATACCTATAAGTGCAGATCAGCTCTCCCATGTATCAATCGAAAACTACAGATTCGCATCTGGTAGAAGAATATGATGACAGATAGGTGCGATGATCGGCCACAGATCGGAGGACAGTGCTGTCGACAGACCCCAAATTCAATTTTCATGGGAAACATTGCCTTCGGAAATGACAGGGCAGATATGGAACAACAAAATTTTACTTAAGATGAATCAGGATAGCAGAATTCGTGCTGACTCTGTGGAAATCAACGCATTGATGGGATTAAGTGTTGGAAAAGAATCTGTTTTAGATGACCACCAGCGCCGTTCATGCCACATATATAATACACTGCTTCCTCTAGCCCAAATTACTCCAATTTATCCACAGCCAGTTTGAGGATTTCCTCTTGGCTCTTGCCAGCATTCTTCGGGTCCTTCGCGACACTTTGCCAGACTTCACCATGTCTTGGTTCACTGAGGATCATCTTTGCGATCACATCTGCTCTTTTTTCCTGCGGAAGACTATTAGTAGAGCGAGTTGAATGGTGTGCTGGCCAACTTACATCCGTTCCATGCTGCATGAGGAACTTGTAGTACCAAGCCCATGCATCACCGATATCACTGTCTAGCAGAATCGCTTTTTCGAACCAATTCTGCGCCTTCTCCAATCTTCGCTCTCCCCAAAAGATGCGCGCGATAGTGACGAAAAGAATCGGATCGTTATCAACTTTCTTGATAGCTTCTAGTGCTCTTGGTTTTCGTTGTGTGCGCGCTTCAAGATGCCAGATTGATTCGGTGTACAGAAGGCCACTTGTGGGTACTTGTTGCAAAGCTTGAGCCATGAGATTCTTTGCTTGGCTGACATTGTTTGCTCGTCTTTCCAAGCGAACAGACTCAGTCCATAGCTCGGGAGACTTAGGTACAGCCAGTCGAGCTCGGTCGAGAACACCGCGGGCCTTGACCACGTTGCCGACTCGTTCTTCAAGCCGTGAGTAGAGAAGCCAGAGAGGTACTGATCTTGCGCAAGCCTTGGTACCCGTACCGTACGCCTCACGAGCCTGCGGTATCTTGCCATCTCCTTCGTATATCTGACCCTTCATCATCCACAGTTTAGCGGAACCAGGGAATAGCTGAAGTGCTTGATTGACGAGATCGAGAGCTGCATCGACATTGCCTAGCTGCCTTTCGAACGCGACACTCTTCATCCAAACTCTGTCAGTAGGTGCTTCTTGACGAGCTTGTTCGAGAAGCTTTCTAGCCTGCTCAGGTTGGTTATTCTCGGCTTCAAGTTTGACAGCCGCCAACCAAATGTCTTCGTTATTCGGATTTTGGTTGAAAGCTCTGCCAAGGACTCTTCGAGCGTTGTCGATTTCACCAGCCTGCCACTTCTCTTTTGCCAACATCATCCAGAGAACTTCGCTCTGCGGACAGGCCTCTACAGCCTTCTCCAAGGTGTTCCAAAGAGCCTCTTTCGTCCCGTGGTTCTTCTCTAGATCGGCAGCAGCCAGCCAAAGCTTTCTGCTATTGACAAAGACCCGTAATGCGTACGCGTAAATCGCTCGAGCAGTCTCGTATTTCCCTCTGCCAATACTAGCCCGCGCATCTTCCATCCAGATATCTTTTCGATCATCATCTTCATCGAGTCCCCAACCGAGGGTTTCACGAATGATAGCACCGCAAGTCAATACGGCATCCTCTTCTTCGCACTTCTCGGCCTCGGCGATCCACTCCTCGCGTTTCAACATCGCAGACTCTTTGGCGAGTGCCTGAACAGCACGCTTCATTACATTGATTGTTGTGTTTCCAATCTGCTCTTGAAGTCTCGCAGCTGCAATCCAAATCTCATGAGATGTAGGAATGGCTTTACGGGCTTTGTTGAGGACTTTTTGGGCGTTTTCCGAAGTCTCGAGGCGGGCGAGAGCCAGCCAAAGTTCGACTGAGAGGGGAATAATCTCAGTTGCCTTAGCGAGCAGAAGACGGGCATCTGCAGGATCCTCCTCCAAGTTCACGGCCTCCTTCCAGAGCATTACTGACTGTGGAATATGGTCCAGTGCATGACGAATGACCTTTTTCTTCGCCCGAGCCTCCGATTCTAACTTCATAGCCTCGATCCATAGGTTCACTGAGCGGTCATTATTCTTGATAGCGTTTGCAGCAATGATTTTGGCATTGTGATTGTCGTTCAACCGGATATTTTCCAACCACACATCCTCACTCTTTGGACAGAATTCACAAGCCCGGGCAATAACATTCCGCGCCGCAACAGTCTTTCCTGCCAATTCTTCCAATCGAGCAGCAGCAATCCAACCTGGTGCGTGCTTGGGATTTGTTCGAATGACTGACTCCAGCAGAACTCGGACTCGCTTGATATCAGCAACTTGTGCTTCGCCTGAGTTAACTTGTGATTTGGCCAGACTTGTCAGGTATCCCTTAGGGTCGATATTTGTTGCACTTCCAGCAACGGAATCGGTCCCAGATCCAGCTTGATCCAGTCTGACCTGCAGAACCTTGTCTCTTGCTGCTCCAATATCCGCAAAGTTGGTCATCGTACCGTTCTCGTTGTCTCCAGAGGGACCGTCATCTGCGACTGTAGTACCAAGCTCCGAGGAGTCTCGCGCACCGGCAATGACACTATCAGGCACCGCATAAAACTTCTGTCTTAAAGCTTGCTTGTTCCTCCGATTTTTGCCCGTCAGATCGCCAACCTCTGGCAGATTCGCCCAGTCCTCGTCGCTCACTGTCGTCAAGGCGCGCTTCAAGTCCGCAAATTGTTGTTGGATCTTGGGGTTATTTCGTTCGTATTCTTCTTGTTCGGCTTTCTCTCGAGCTTCCCTGTAGGTAGAAACGTCGGTAACTTGCTCAACTATTTGCATATTTGATAAACCATCTGCACAGAAGGTGTTGGAGGGATGATGAGGGAATGGGAAGACCAACCTTCTAGCTTTCCGCCGCCTATCCATCTTCTCATCTACTTCCTGGTATATGCGATCTGCCTCATCATCGTCCTTGTCGTATGCGCCGCCCGCGAACAAACCGACCTCGTTCTCGGGATCCTGAAAACGCTCATCGTCGTCATTCTCTTCTTCCTTCTTCTCTGTTGCACCATATGCTGTGGGTGCTGCTGCTCCGAGTTGTGCAGCGCGCTTTGCAAGGGCTTCTTTAATCTGATCCTCACTGGGGCCTTCTCGCGCTGGTCCAAGATCTGAACGTGTTGTAAAGCCGGTGGCACCTCGACCAAGACCGGCAACGTAGTTCTCGGGGGCCGGTTGGTTGAGGAAGTCTCGCCGTCCAGACATAATTGCGTGGGAGGTGAAGTTGATCGTAATTGACGAGGGGCAGAAATTCGATGTTAAAGCCGGGACGAGGCTGGATCATGTGACAAGCACTAGCGTGGCTTAGAGTCATTCCCTCTCATGAGCTCGTCGCAAGCTCAAGTCGTCCATCACCACGTGCTATATTGTGCTTCTTCTTTTCCTTGCAATTATGATATATGAATGCAAATTTGATATTCTCGCGGATGCTACGGCACAGTAGTAGAATGCAAGCGTTTCAGTATACACGTTTCTCTGGGGGCTTTCAGACAACACACATCTTCCACACTTTCCTTCATGATGAACGTCGCTTCCTTCTTCTTATTTTGTTCACTAGTTCCAAATAGGCCTGTAGGCAGCATCAGCCACTTCCCTTACCTTGGAGCATTTATTCTTTAGTGACAGCGTGCTTCGCTCGCAGATACCTGTTCTGGTCATTCTCACTAGAACCATATTTCGAAACGCGTCATGACTCAGAACGAGGACCTATTTACACTTTCCGTTTGCAACAAGAAAATGCATGTCCACCACCATTACAATCAGAATTGGAATCCTGATCATGAGGTCAATGATTGACGGTGTGCATCTCCACTGTGGTTTGCCCATTCAGAGCTTCCTTAAGTCATCACTACATCACAGCCTTATTAGAATTTTCGCAAATTTTCACATGTTTGGATTCTGCCATAGTCAGGCTTTATCTATGGATGGCAGTAAGTGCCGAATGCTGCCAACAAAGTGAAAAGGTTTGTGAGACATCGCAAGGTCTCTGTACATCCCAACTCAATTTCAAATCTACGCTCTCACATGCAAACAGCATAGGCTCACATCTATGCTTTCAGACCAGCTATTGCAGTAGGAGGTATGATTGCAGCTCCATAGTCTGCAGGGTTATTCGGACCGCGCTCCGTACGAACCGGGTAATTTGCACCTTTATATTCCCGGAACCGATTCATGCACGACCATGAGTTAGGAGAAGCGAATCGATGCATCCATAGGCATTCACCTCGAAAGCTTATGCAACGAACAACTCCTTCTTGCACCTTTGGCTTTCTGGCCCGCCTCGCCGGCACTTGCTTGTACCATGTTCAAACGCTTCGGCTTTTGAGCAAGGCTTAGCGCATTGCAAGCACATATAAGTGCCATGTTTTCATTGTTTATCAGCTCAATAATGAGGTTCATTTGCCATATGATCTTGCTGCTCTCGGTGGAATCATTATCACGAGGATTTCGTTCCAGCTAATTCGACAAGGATGGGTTCAAGCTTGTGTGAACAAGAGTCCATAATTGGACCGAAAGGATCCAAACGAGGTGAAAAAAGTTCACGATTGTCGCAGAACGACAAGAAATGGGAATTCATGAAGGAAGATATCCGCAAGTTCTATGTTTTGGAAGGTAGCACATTACCAAGGACCATGCAGCTTGTACAGGAGAAATATGGCTTTCAAGCATCGTATGTAGTACCTGTCCTTTTCGAGATTCTAGACTGACGAATTCTCAGCCCTCGCAAATGGAAAACGAAGTTCAAGGAGTGGAACTACGAAACGCGCCTGACAGAAATGGACATGAAGATTGTGTCCGCGAAAGCTGAAAAAAGGGCTTGTGACGATGGGAAGAAGACAGATCTTTTCCACAATGGTATCCTCATACATCCGAGCAGGATTGCGAACTTCAAAAAGAGAAATACTGTGAAAAATTCCGAGGCAGCATCTCATACGGCTGGTGAGCAAGGGCCAGTTATTACCCGCCAAAACATGTCCTGACTTAAACCTATAGAACCACCGGCATACATTACATACTCCACTCCAAGGTCTGAATCTAGTTCCGGTCCAACAGCTTCACAGGACACAGAGGAAGACCTTGAAACCTTGGATATCGCAGAAGAGGTGGATGAGCAGTTTGATTGCAGTTCATCCACCCTATCCAGTGGGGCAAATCTTACAGTCGATGGAATCTTGGTATCGGACCCAGGAACCAGTGCTTCGCCCGTGTCGGCGTCTAGCGGCATGTCAGAAAGTAGCTCAAGCACTTCTATTACTATCTGCGATAGACACGAAAAGGAACCAGGCAACATAGTCTCAAACCCAACACAGAGCAACCTAAATCCTATACTTCGTATCAAGAGCTTACAGAGGATTTATTCTCCCCTGCTCTTCGGACGTGCCGGCGAGAAACTCCACCCCAACCAACAACCGGATGGGCGGGCTATAACGTTCACCCAAACAAAAGCCGAAGTACACGTGTGGCGCCATGAGTATGATGAAGCAGTAGTGCTATATTGGAAAGTGGTAGCTGGTTGGCGTTTCCTTGGCAACGAGGAGAAGCGGCTCGAGGCCCAGCTCACTCTCGGCACTCTGCTCGAGAAGCAGGATCGTGTGGCTGATGCCTTCTCACTATTCATGTCAACCTTTATCGGATCCCTCGACGTTGCTCTTTCACTGACATTCGATTCTCCCCAATTTCTCTCTCTCCGCAGCTCCGTCACGCGCTTACGAGGAGCACACACCAAGGCCAATATTGTCGGTAAATGGAGTGAGGTGATTGATTGTCTAGACTCTCTGGAAAAAGGTGAGACTGCCTCTTTCCTGTCACACAACGAATATCTCGGGCCTACACCGGGGTTCATACATGGCCCAGATGTCGTCAAAGCCGCTATCAACCTGGCGTTAGCTTACTCCACCATTGGTGAATTTGGTGCCGCCGAATCGATTTTCAAACTTGTGCTCAACAATACTTCAGAGTCCTCCAGAAAGCGGTTTAACACACTCACGCTGGAAGATAGAGCGATCGCCAATCGAGATTACGCTGTACACTGCCACCGGCGAGGCAACAATTTGGACTGTTTTTCGTACCTGGCTCGTGCGTTGGAGAACTGCTTGGAGGTACACTTTCCTAGTATCGGTGCTGAAGTCACGAACGCTATCAAAAAACTGCTGAAATTGATGAATCGACAACTGATTGTGGATCAAGAATCAGCTGGCGAGTTGGCAGAGTTGAAGATCCAACAAGTCAGTGTTGTCATCTCGATCATTAGCAAAACGGAGGCGTACAAAGGAAATTCGAGGGATTCGAGCATCCCTAATCATGTAGTTCATCAAGCTTAAATATTGCTCTCCTTCCGAGTGTCGGAGCTCGAGAAGAAATTATCACGATTCACAATTCTACCACGCAAGGAGATGTGAATTACTTCTGTGCCAGGTCCTCGATGGGTATATTTACACGCAATACAAACCCTGCTTTCGACGCAAGAATGCAGCTTCGCCACCCCGCATGGGTACGAGCTGGGTGGAGTTTGTCATTTGCATGGGCATTATGAATACAACTGTAGGATACATGACGGAAAGGGTTCAACAACACGCCAGCATACCACGGTCCATGCTAAAAAAAAACATTTTCGCTAAAAATGAGGCTTGTAAAGTAGGAAGGTAATGTGTTGTCAGCGCCCACCATCATGCATCTGGCCCCTGCCGTTGCACCTGCATGCCCATGTCATCTGCAGCAGCAAATGTGATCGAACAATCAAAATTCAAAAAATCCTTGTATAATCACTAACCTCGTCTTAAATTTTGCGAAGCGATCTATTGTATGAAATATTGAAACGTGCCTGCGTCCTCGTTCCACAGCGTAAACATGGCTCCTCGTCCTTGTCTATGCCATGATATCCACTTCACCTGCTCCCCAGCTACCTGCCACCATGCTTCATCTCTACAAGCTACCATACATAGAACTTCCTCGTCTCCAAAGCGAGTAAAACTCCCCATCTCAAAGTCACAACTTGACCAATCTGTGAAGACTGGTTGTTCGACCTGCACGATTATCCTTCGGAGTATTGTTGATAACCCAGAGCATGTTGATAGCTTCTGGGGCGGTGATCATGAACGGATAGTCGTCCATCGCTCGCAGTCTAGCTTGAGAGTGGAGGTCGTGAGGACGAGAAGCATCTTTGAAATTTTACGAGTTGAGAACAATGGTGGGGTTCCTTGTTCAGTTCATAAAAAGCTGTGACAACTTTGTAACTTCTGCTTGGAATTGTGGCAATCTCCTAGGGCATTCAAACTGATAGAGTATAGTTGAACCCACGGGGTGCAATGCGTTCCCTGCCGGGAATTTTGTCTCCATGGGCACGAATACGGAAGAGGCATTTCGAAGCTGCAGACAATGGATTCGAAATTGTGTTGATACCCACCCCGTTTGTAAGACAATTCCTTCGACATTGCCCCGCAGAGTGATAGATATTGGACACAACGAAGACAACGTATAGGCAATTATTGTTCCTAGTACTGTCAAATCCGGCACTAACGTTCATAGACATTCTCTCCCTTCCTCCACGAAAGCACCAACCAAATTGCTCCCTACGCAGCCCTCAGCCATTGCTGGGGCAGCACCCAGATAATCATAACCACTCTATCCACACTTCTCGCCCATAAGACACATGTCCCATTTTCTTCACTCTCCAAAACCTTCCAGGATGCCCTCAAAATAACGTACAAGCTGGGTCTCCGCTACATCTGGATCGACTCTCTCTGCATTATCCAAGATTCCCTTGCTGACTGGGAAATCGAATCTCAGAAGATGGCCTCTATATATCGCAATTCCACCGTCACGATCTGTGCTGCCAAGTCAAAGGATGGGAATGGAGGGTGCTTTGTCGAAGGGCCGAGAACGACAACACTCAAGCAGCTCGATGCCGAGACGAATTGTGAGATCGTTGTCCAAGTTAGAAAATGCCCCAGCCACGAGGGGTTCGAAGATACTTCGTTCTTCCATATCACTAATAACCTTCCCCTTTTCGCAAGAGCATGGACATTCCAGGAGGAACTCCTTGCTACGAGAATCTTGTATTACTGTCCCGAGGAGATTGTGTTCCAGTGTAAGACAGATATGGATTGCCAATGCGGAGAGATCTCATCGTCGCTAGCGGGCCAGAAATCTGTGACCGTCAAGCGCCAGTTCCAGAATTCGTTCTTGGATAAGTCTGATATTAGGAAAGTTCAATTTCACTGGTGTCGAGTTATCAAGCAATACTCCGCTCGGTTCTTAACCAAGGAGAGTGATAGGCTGCCGGCCCTCTCTGGTCTAAGCAGTGTCTTTGCGGATCAAGGACTGGGTCGTTTCATAGCGGGCCTGTGGACAAATGATCTCCCACTTTGGCTGACTTGGGAGGTGTTTGGTAGCCGCATTTCCGACGAGGGTTTTGTGGCCCCGAGTTGGAGTTGGATGAGTATCAGAAGCGGGAACCAGATTCACTATCCGTTGCTTGACGGTGCTGATCCTCTTGGAGACTGTTGTCTTGATGACCAACTCAGCATCCTGGATATTGGCTGTGAGACTTCTTCGAGAGATCCATTTGGTGCCATGAAGTCTGGACATCTCGTGGTTAAAGGCCGGACTGTGAGAGCAGAGCTCGTGTATAAATATACACCAGAAATCGGTCTCGGCGGCTCATTGGTTGCGCTCCCACCGTTTGCTGTTCGGTCGGGTGGGAAGGAAATTGATTTTGGTTGCGACTGTTCAGACAGAGTCCTGGAGCGGACCACGGAAGGACAGGACGTGAGGTGCTTATTCGTTGGTACCATGAGGCGAAAGGCGTATTTCCTTGTGTTAGTCTCCAAGGGGGAAGAAGAAGAGTACTTGAGGATTGGGATAGGTGTCGAAGAAACTATTGGAATGAAAGATGGAGAATCGGCAGAGAACGAGGGAGACGAACATTTGATAGCTAGGAGTTGGTTTTCTTCTGCAGAAGAACTCGAGATGAAGTTGATTTGACGTCAAAAGTAGAAGCATACCACTTACACTCCATTCCCCTACCTGGATGTGCCTAGAGTTCCAGATGAACTTCCGTACCATCCCAGGAGTATCGCTTCTCGTCACTCCAAAGTATAACCATTTTACATCTAATGTACATCTGCCCATCCTACATCGAGTAACAGACACTCTACATAGGGCCTGACAATGGCCTGAAAGGTGAGTTTGACTCGTTCCTCTGGTTCCGTAGATGGAGAATCTCTGGGTGGTGATGTACACTTGGGTGCATACCCATACCAACAGCCCTTCGAATAGCCCTCGCGATCCTCCTCTGATTCACAGGTCGCAATCCTGTCTCCTTGGAATGCTTGATTCGCCCCATAGGTGTCATATACTCGGATATGAGTGAGAAATTCTGTCAAGATGATTAATACCCAGCCCTAGAGCAAAACTTAAGCAGAACATACTCGATAGTGCTCCTCCGGGTTCAAGTCCAGTATATCGAATGCATCGTGATGCGGTTGACCTCTTCTCTTCCACTTCGCCATTTCCACCTCGCTCAGATCATGAGGGGCATAAATGTCTCCCGCTCTCCAACGCCTGGAGATCTGCTTGCTCAGATCTTGTGCCAGGTTACGATTCTGCATTTCTTCGGCGGTGGTTGCGCTCCGAACCCTTGATTGCTCCCTATTTTGTCTGTCGACGTTTCGCTTTATGAGGTTTACAAGTCTGGCATTGCCGGCCCCGATCTCCCGAGGCTGTCTTTGCGAGAAGGTCTGGATGGGATTACTGAAAGCTGTTCGGGTCTGGGTTTCTGCAGGCTTGGGGTTCGAGCCGGGTAATAAGTCGAGCAGGTCTGAAGTCGTGGAGCGTGAAGGACGTTCATCTAGAAAAGGGTTGTCAGTTGATATTTGAGGATGATGTCGCATTGAACATACCAGATCTCGAGGCTCGAGATGTTGAGAATGCGACCCTGTTGCTAATTCCATTTTTCACAATCTGCCTCGTCGCATTGAGGCATTGGAATCGTGGGGACGCCATCGTGCTCGTCTTGATGTTATCCAATCTTCGACATGGTGTTGTCCGATACTGAAGCTACAAGTCTTTAGCCTCCATCGGAGCGGCGAAACATTCTCCCGGTCTCCAAAATTATTCTTTACATCCCCGCCAAACTTCACGGACTTCAGACATCCTCGACAATATAGCTATTCCCAGGGAAAAGAAGAGAAGATGGTCAGGAAGCTCAAGCATCATGAGCAGAAGCTCCTCCGAAAAGTCGACTTCACCACCTACAAGAGCGACAACAACCATCGCGATGCGGCAGTGATTCGACGGTACAATATCCAGAAGCCAGCAGACTATGCCAAATACAATCGAATCTGTGGTGTAGGCGTCTATCCAACTTTCAACTTCATATTAAAGAGTACTAACGGTACAAATATAGAGCCTGAAACAGCTTGCACACCGTCTTGCCGCTCTCCCGCCCGACTCTAGCTTCCGGCGCAAACACGAAGAGCTCCTCCTAGCCAAACTTCACGATATGGGGATCTTGCCTTCGAACGCAGCAAATGCAAAGCTATCTGAAGTCGAGAAGAATGTCACAGTCTCGGCATTCTGCAGAAGGAGGTTACCTGTGGTCTTGACAAGGTTACGGATGGCGGAGACGGTGCAAGCAGCTACGAAGATCATCGAACAGGGACATGTCAGAGTCGGGACCGAGACCATCACAGATACGGCGTTTTTAGTTACGAGGAATATGGAGGACTTTGTGACCTGGGTGGATGGTAGCAAGATTAAGAGGAATATCTTGAAGTATAGGGAGAAGTTGGATGATTTCGACTTGCTGTAAGGGGACCACGGCAGGGAGGGTCTTGGAGTTCGGATATGGATGCATTGCTGGCGTTGGATGTCTAAAAAGGTTAGCATGGGTAGGCGTTGCTTGACGGAAGAGGGCGCCGGTTTGTACAATTCCGAATCACGGCACGAAACGAAGACTATCAAAGACCATTGCATTACTTTTGCCCTACCAGTGAAAGTTCGCTATTGCCATTTCCCCCTTGCAAAATCAATCGTTAGATATATGGAAGGAAAAATCATTCCCATAAGCGCCAGAGGCGATTGCTATTTCCCCTGAAACCTCGCCGTCCCAAACAAAATCAAATTGAAAAAGATCATCGGGCAAATTCAGGCGACTGAACTAATATTCGTCACCATGTCTTCCCATTCTCCGGAAAGGACTTTCCTCAGTCCACAGGACGAGGTGAGACTTTGAGTGGAAACCCGTGTGGATGGAATCGATTCGCAATCACCGATCTCGTATGTCGAGATGTGAAATTGGACCATGAGTATGGAATGGATTTGCTGGCAGGTTACTGGATGACGACACCTATGGTGGGTCGTGAGTATGCTCATCTCTATCTAACAGGACCATGAGAAGGCTTTCCATGACCCCCAACACACTTATCCAGAGTGACCGTCTGAACGGTACGTACTGTCTTGGTGGCCTCCCATCTGCTATCCAAGGTCTGCGGCTGGCCCGTCACAAGTATGCATCCTCCACAAACGTGATACTGTGTCACGGTTGTGGGTGAGGCGTATACAGTCTTCACGCTGCTCTTCATTGTCGGGGTGGAATTCTTGACTGTGAGGGTGCAGTTTGGACTTGGAGCAGGCTTGAACGATCTTCGAATGCTAGTTGGGATAGTATCACGCCCATCCAATCTCCATGTAGTTGGCGTGTCGGTTGGGCGTAGGTGTGTCGGATCCTCTGTGTTTGTCTTCAAGCTCTAAGTAGCTGGCTTATCGGTTGGCCGATCATGAGTTGGATCCAGTACTGTCTCCGACTTGTGGTTCCAGTTATAGGTGTGCTTATCCATGGTATGAATGTGCGATGTTTGTTTCGCCAACGGTGAGCTTCGCAGTACAAAAGGCGTGTCAGTTGAGCGAACGTGAGTTCCACTGTAGGGATGATCGCGAGCATGAGCTGAACGCCATTCAGGTGGTGGAACCCTATCTGCTAAGTTAAAGGACTCTGTAAGCGCAGGCTTATCTGTTGGGCGGACATGCGTCTTGACATGGGTGGTAAGCCATTCTGGAGGAGGAATGCGACCGGGGAGATGGGTGTGCTGAGGATGGCTCAGAACTGTGGTGATGACCGTGAACGCACCACTTCCCCCAGTTACAGTAAAAGTACCGGGCGAGACCCAGGACTGTGTTTTCGACGAATTGTCCTTATGCGAGGTTGTTCCAGTTATAACCACAACACCACCAGTCTCACGTCCAGTTGAAGCAGAAATCGTCAATGTTGTCAAGCCTGGCGAAACGAAAGTCGTGAAAGTCGGCTTATTGTCAATATGACGCTGGACTTGATGATGTCCTGGAACATGATCATTCATACGAAACATCTTCGAGGGTTTGGTTCCCTGGGGTGGAAGAGGCAGCTTTCTCGCTTTCTGAGCTGGTGGGCTTGGGCATCCACTCGGCGGAGTTGTCGTACCGACTTTGCCATCTCGAGCTATGAAGACAACGCAACCTGAAGGATCTTGTTGTCTAGGGTAGACAGCATTTGTGTCTTCTCTGGCAATGAAAATTGTACCGTCTCCACCGGTCTCTTGAGGAGGAGCTGACTGCTGATATTCGCCCTTGTCAACATGGCTGGGCCATAGAGTTGGAGGTAGGGGTGGCTGGTCGACGATGTCGAGAGACTCATCTTGCTCAAGTACAGCTGGGCTGACATCTGAGCTACTGCTGATGGGAGTGGCAGAGACAAAGACAAGGGTGAGAGCAAGGAATGCCAGTGCGAACTGTATAACCTTGAAGGTCGGGTGAGCCATGGTCGAAGAGACTTTGGCTTGATTGCACTCTATGGCGATTTAATTTTGGTGAGTCGCAAATGATACGACCGAGCGTTCGGGGAGTAGATCTTCAAGAGAGGCTGTGGAGATGCAGTGTTGAGAAATGAAAATTAGTGCGGAGTTGGGTATCAAAAGTAAGTCAAGCAGAACGATGGGCGCTTGAAATAGCACGCTAATATTACTAGCACTTTCTGGTGGTAAACGAGCGACTTCAGTGAATTAAGTATTCACCACGCGTTAGTGCTCCAACCCCACTATTGCGTCTTGGGAGCGTTCAACAGCGACAGCCATTTATTTCTTCCAGTTTTTCCATCATAATACAAGACTAGTTGTCATTTGATTGTCGCCGAGTGGACCATGTACAAAAGGACAATTCTCCGCTGCAGGATCCTCTCGCGGAACCCCTCGGTCAGAACAAGTTTTATGAGTTCACTTAGCTTTCTCTCGCCGAGAGCAGCTGCTTCTGAGATGAACCAAACCTTAAACGAATCATTGCGAGTTTTCTAACATTCCTGATACGAGCTGCTGAAGGCCATCCCAGAATCACGATCACTGTCGTGGTCCCTTTTCAACAGTGTAAACAACTTTAAGCGAGTCACGTGCGATGTATTCCATAACCGACCCCTGGTTGAAAAAGCGATTTGTGATCATCAGTCCTTGGTACGGCTCTCCTGGAACTAGTCCTCGAATTACAAAGGGCTCAAAGTGTCTGTATTTTCTCGGAAACCCCCTCAAGCCAAAAGAAGAATCAAGTGCCTCCTCCACCCTCCGCTCCCCTTTAGGATCTTTGCTGGAGATCTTTGAGGCGACTTTGCTGTCAGCCAAGTCGCTCCCGCCCACCCCAGCTTGACCCATTCTACCATTTGTGCTAAACGGTATTGTCTGTACCAAGTGCAAAGACATCAACCCTGTTCTCGCCCACTGTGTATGAGAAGTGAGCAAATGTTTCGAAAACTGGCGGATATCGAAGGGGAACATACGCTCACGACAGTCGGAGCGGAGAAGAGTACCCCGCCCAAGTTCTCCCAAAAACTAGACCAAGAACCTCTATTGAAATACTCGTGGTACAAGGCACCATCTGTTCCCACCCCGCTAAGAGTAAGGTTAGTCAAAATCTATCAAGTGTCACAAGTCGTGAAAGAAAGCCACGGTGAGTCTCACAAGACATCGTATCTGCCTAGGTCCCAGCTGACTATACCTGGCTCAGATATAAAGGTTCTGCCAAGCGACTTCCATCCGCTCCATGACCGACCGCCCCACAGGTTGTGCCACATTGCGCTGTCGGTTCCACAGCCAACTACGTCCAGCCGACTAACTCCGGATGAAGCAACGGCGAGAGATGAGGTGAATGTTCCTCCCAAGTACTCCCATCCCGCCCATCGCGATCCATCCCATCTAAAGAGGAGGACTTAGAGTCAGCTTGGTGAAAATGACATGTCGCTAGGAAACAGCTAACGTAGAGTTCAGAGGGATTGCAATAATCAAGAATGAAAGCCTCAGAAGACTATCAAACATGATACAGCAAGCTTCGGACTAGTTTTGGTCTCGTCTCGGACAAGAGGGCGTGTACTGACCATTTATGCAAGCAATTCGAATCGGCACCGAGACCAAATAGGTCGAGACGGTTTGAGCCCCACGCAACGGAGCTTATTGGAGAAGTGAGAACACCGGCAAGTGATTCATGCCCACCCGACAAGAAGCTTATTAATTACCAATATTTAGAAACTTCATGTGATAAACTTGCCTTGTTTCCATTCCACCAATTGTGATAAGATGCAGAATTAATACCCTAGCCGAGAGCGATTGACAGGTAGCTTGAGAACATACAATTGAAGCTACCCAGTTTATGTATCATAATTTCCCCATTGAATCCCGCCAGTCATTATTCGTCCAGTCTCCTAAATTTTTCTGCACAACACTACATTCCATCGAGCACAGCACAATCCTAAGCTCATGCTACCCTACTGTCACATGAGAACAGCAAGACCCAGAAGACCCATCAATCCAACCTTATACACATTGATTCCCACCTTATCACAATCGTTCTTGGTGGCCGTAGTCTGTGTGGTGACAGCGGCATTACTTCCAGTCGCCGTCGGCCCTGGTGTTATTGTTGGCGAGCTTCCCTTTGTCCCAGAAGCCGTCGAATCCTCCGTTGGCACAGCAGCAGCATCTGTCAAAGTAAGAGATGACAGAGCAACTGTGCAAGCCGAGAGACCGCTCGAGGCGTCGTTGGTCCATGCTACCATATTCAACAAAAATTAGCCGCCTTTTTCCACACGACCAAGTGTTTGATAGTCAATCCCCACCCCCCCCCCCCCCCCCCCCCCCCCCCCCCCCCTCCCATATTTTGACATGGGAGATGAGAACGGGGAGGATTGAAGACAAATGGAAGGCTCACAGGTAAAGTCCATGCAAGCTGCATAGGGAGAGAGACATTTTGCTTCCTCGGCCATGAAGTCGTAAGCGGTAGTACAGCACGCTGCATCTGTGAAACCGCAGGTTGGGATTTTGGAGGATAGAGATGCACAGTGTTGTTCGCCGAGACTGCTGAGATAGGACTAAAGCTCATTAATACGTGTATGCATCATCATTGGAGTCTCTCTGAAATAGCTTACCTCTGCGCAACCATACACAAGAGATGAGTCCGACATTTTGGCCCAAGATCAGGTAAGGGTAAAGGTTAAGGAGAATTCGATGTGCCACTCGAGCTTCAGACGGTCGCACGAGTCATTATCATGTCGGATTTTGAACCTTTATGTACATTTTCTTGTACCTGTACCTAAGTTTCCTTCTCCGCCACATATAATCCTTCAGCCAAATAGATCGATTCTAAGAGGAATGTCTAATATGCAAAGGTAAGTACGAGAGCGATACATGAATCCGAATCAAACAAAGGGGACTTGTAGCCAATCCTGCCATCCTAATCTCCGGCTAGCGACCTCAGCTTTAAGCCCAGCGGCAATTGCCCAATCAGCCCACGGATGATTTCGAAAAGTTGCGCGGGTTACTGCCTGCCAGAAATTTTGGGTTTGGGATGATTGGTATCCACTGGGTGGACGCAGAGGATAAAGGATGAATTGTCTCAGCCTTGCGAGGCGTGGTCAAGCCTTCGCCTATGAATAGCACAAGAAATCGGGAGGAGGCTGGCCTTGGCTAGATTCGGCAAGCGAAATTCCACAAGCCCGAGGGCTTGCATGCGGTGAGGCAGACTCGCGCAGTCAACATCATTTGGAGATGTGCTGGAATTCAATCACCCGTTAGGTTCACACAGAAGTGTATCATTGGCGTCTCTGTTTGAGTTAATAGGTACGACTCGAATTGCACCATATATGCAGATAATCTTGATCGATGACATCTTCAACAGAAGACAGACAAGGGGAGAAAAGCCACTAAAGTAGAGATATTGTGTTACCAAGTAATAACCGAATTCGTCCCCTGCTTTATACAATACATACAACTGATAGTAATTATATACATTGACATCGTTTTCATTTCATCGCCATCTCCATCCTTCAAAGATCATCAACATGAGTAATGAGAAAAATTCTACTTCCAACAAATCAATCATACAGATAGACTACCTCCTTTCTGAGTAGCTGAATTTTAAACATGACCAACGAGGCCGGTCTGAGGAGCGTTATCTGGGTTGATATTGACACCATCAAATCCAAGAGCCTTATTGAAAGCCTCGGCTGTTGAAGCATCACGCGTTCCAAGGGCAACGATCATAGCTTGAGCAGCGACGATAGCATCCTTAGCAGCCTGGTTAGCACCACAAGCGTTGGTCATCTGGTCGTGGATACGGTTGGTGATGATAGCTGGGTTAAGAGCTTCTTGTTGACCCTTGTTGCAAAGAGGATCCTGGGCCTGGAAAGTTCCTGCAGTTGGTGAACGACCGTTCAAGCCGAGCTCGAACTTCATGGTAGGTACGCAGAGACCGAAGTCGAGACCAGCAATGGTGGAAGCTTGGAAACCGTCGAAAGTACCGGTGACTGGGTCAGAAACCTTTCCGGCTCCAACAGCTGGCGAAGAGCAAACCAGAGTCTGTCCTGAGCCGGTACATGTTCCTGCAGCGGCACCGCTCGCACCGCCAGTAGCGGCTGGTGCGGCGCTGGAAACGACAGCACTGGAGGCGGCGACGCTTTGGACAGCTGATGCGGAGGGGGCTGCGGACTGAGAATTGTTAGTTTTCATCAAAGCAAGATGGAATAGCTAGAACTTACAGCTTCAACTGTGACAGTAACGGCGGCGGCACATTCAGAGCTAGTGGAAACAGCAGCTCTTGTAACCTGTCCTGTATTAGAAATCATTCGTGGCATTAACGAGGGGAGACATACAGTGACCATGGTGGTAGATGGAACGCAATCAGTGCTTGCAGCCGCACTCGAAACTGCAGCTACGCTCGAGACAGCGGCCACAGCTGAGCTTGAGGCTCCGGTTGAAGCATCAACGGCGGCTCCTCCACCCAAGGTGGAAGCAGCAACTTTGTTTCCGGCGAGGTCAACAGCGGTGAAGTTGGAGAAACCTTGAGCAACCATAACTTGAGCAACACTCAATCCAGTGGCATCGAATGGAGTGGTAATGGACTTCTTCGAGTTGGCGTTCTCTACATCTTGTCCACCGACAGCAGGGTCAATGAGAGGAACAACACCACGAAGCTCGGCTGATTTGGGCAAAGTAGGATCGCTGCAAATGGATGGAATGGAAACAACAAATGGGTTGAAGTTTTGCTCAGCGGCGACCTGGTACTGTTAGAATGCTAAAGCCACTGGTACGGAAACAATACGTACAAGGCCACGTGCAGCTGCAACGGCTTCAGCGGAGTTTCCAAGCTCGGAAATGATGTTATCAGCTTGAGTAAGCTTTCCACATGGGTTCGCAGCGGCGAGGAGAAATTGAATCGATCCACCTGCCAGAGTGGCAGCTTGTCCGGATTGACCAAGATTTGTCAAAGCGCCGATAGCAGTAATGGCACCATTACCTTGCTCCTGGCCAAAACGAGCCTCAGCAACAGCTGTGAGAAGGGCGACGAGAACAGTTTGAGAGAACATGTTGCTTGTAAATTGTTGACTAAAGTCTGAAAATTGTACGTTGGAAGTTGAAGTGAAGAGTTAAAAGGACCGGCCGGGGTGTTTAAAAGTTAGAATGAGTGTATAATGAATGTGAAGTTCGCAGAACTGTAATGAATGTGCAGAGTGAACTGAAAAGAATGAAGATGGGATGAGGAGGAAAAGTGAAGTATCGTGGGAACGAGAAGAATTTATATATGCCATCTGGTGTATGCTTCGCCGTTTGAGCTCTGTGCACTGGTCAAGGTAGGCTGGCCAACAAACATCCAAGCGCTGCCCTCCGGTCAACCCTGTCACGCATCAATCACCCAAGAAAGTTAGCCAGAACAACATATCAGACGACGCCTCCTCGTCTTAAAGATCGGTGTAACCGCGCTTCGATTCATCTTGGCGGAGATCCCGTCTGATTTCTCGGTAATGGCAGCCTGAATCTCAAGATGATGGCCGATGATTTGCATTTGGAAACCCAAGGCGTCGCGATGTGAAGCTAAGCGAGGAGTTGTCGCTTACCAGTTGGTAGTCCAGGGGTTGTTTCGGTTCAGGCCGAGAGCGCTGATTGATGGAATCAAGCACTTTCAAAACTCCAACTCCACTTTCCCTTGTTGCTGTGAAGAGGGAACTCTCAAACAGAACGTCCCGGTCTCGCATCATTCGCATGAGTCTCATCTGATATTTGCGCAGTAAACAGGGTCTTCCGAAATGACGACCTCGGTCATACTACGGTATCATCAACAATCCGTCAAAAGCTGAGTCCAGAGTTTGGACCGAAAGCCGATTTTAATGGGCCGATAGTGTGATTCAGGTGGATCAAGTGAGAAATACGAAAGAAATTGAAAAGCTTGTATGGCCGTGGGGGAGGTCGTTGCCCTGAGAGGCTGAGACTCTCCAGTTCCATGATGCGCGATGTACCTCCGTACAGACAACCCTGTCATCTCAACCCATCTCATCCCATCTCTTGCGCAAATGCGCTCTCGCAACATCAAACGAAAGTGGCTGAGATGAAATGTTTGGCGAACGGGCGTCTCAACGATGCCTAGCCAGGACTCACTTTGGTTTGACCAGCTAGCAACTTACGTTCTCCTAGAGCAGGAGAGACTTCAACTTCCATATTGACATATTTGACCTCCACCTGAACATCGAGCACGAAAAAACAGCACGAAATGTAAACCAGCGATAGATCATAATTCGAGCATCATGCTATCTGGTTGTCGCGTCAAGGTCGCTGGGATAATCAGAAGTCCAAGAATCAAATGGGTTTACTCCATACAAGGGTCTGCGCTGGCGGCGAAGTTCCAACCGGGTCCCTGATCGGCGAAACTGTTCTGGCCCGTTTGGAATTTCAGAAATCGGGCGAACCGGCCAGTTGTGGATCAGAAGAACAAGCAATTTTTGGTACAGGTCTGCTCTGCTTCGAGTGGAATTTGTCCGACGACATCGCTCGAGATCGCCTGCTCAGAGTACAGTTCACTGGAATTTAGACCGACTTGATCAGAGCAAATAAATTAATCCCCAGGACCCTTTTGGCTCGCTTCATGTGATTAATCAAAACCAATTGCTTAAGCAAGATACGCTCATCCCGTTAATTAAAATATATTGCTGCTTAATAGATTAAACAGGGGGCTGCAGGGGCTCCATGGGGCTGACCCTCAAAGCTCGGCCCATTCCGAAAGAGGCTGCTCTCCGTGTCTCAAGTCACGGACTGTTGTTCCACACTTTTTGGTGAGAGGATACGAGATACCTTTGACCATGAGAGAAATCGCTCAAGAGCAACCAGCCAGGTATCTAAAATAAGGTTTGCGACTCGGATCAGTGAAGTGCGAAAGTCTGGAATGCTCAATTTTCTGTCGTGAGGAGCGTCTTGTGGCATTCGTCGAAGTAGCACTTTCTGAAAAGTTGCCTCTTCAGATACCCTCTCGGAGTCTTGAGATAGGACAGCTGTGAATTGGGCATGCTCTTCTTGTGAAGGCTGTTTGTGGAATTCTCCGAGCTTTCTCCCGAAACGCCATCCTTCCACCAGACTCTCCCTAACGAGCTCACAGTGAGCGATACCAATAGCATTATCCTCTCCGATACTTTCCCGAACATGATCATCAATCTTGTGTCTTCTGCGATCGAAGTGCGATGGAAGTAAGATGTATTGTATCCTCACGTCCCTAAAGACAGCAGATAACTTCACCAATCTTAGCCGAAGCTGGAACAAGGGCATAGTGTGTCGATGTCTATAGCGCAGATCTTCTTCCAGAGATGATGATTTTTCTTTGTCGAGCAAATGATCAGTGCCTCTTGCCGGAGATGGAAACATGAACAGTTGTAACTCAGCTTCTGAGAGTGGCCGCTGAAAAACTGTCGCTGAGGAGATGTTTCGTAAGAGCGGACTCCAGAGTGCCTGCCGTGGAGAAAGATACTCCATCCACTGAGAACGACTTCCTGTCGTCTGCATCGCACAGAGGCACGAGAGAGCCCTGCAACAATTCATTCGATCGTTCGCACGTTGTAATGAAGTCGTTTAGCTGAGCTTACACTCGACTGTTGCATTGAACTCGAGGGCGGGATGGAGGATGAGAAGTTTTTTTTTCATCTAGGGTAATAGGTGAAGGTGTTGGAGTATGATGAGGAACACATGAACTCATGTTTGGCGAGGTTTGCTGTACGCTTCCAGAAATGGTATTTTGTCGGAATCGTGTTTTAATTTGAAATACTGAGATGTTCCGCGAGAAAGTAGGAAATAAAGGGCGTCGTAGCTGCAGCCTCGCCACGAGTAGGTCAGGATACCGGCCTAGTGTATCAGCTTTACGTTCACTCAAACCTCGCCCAACTGGATGTCGCTTGTCCAAAGAAATATTCAGTTCAATAATTATGATGCTAGAGGTAGTAGTTGATGATAGAGTTAGCATTCTGATAACTCCCATCGCCAACTCGCTCACTTTTCTTGATGAAGGAGCTACTTCTCGCTAAAATCATGGAGTCTCAAATGTAAGTAAACAAATCCGAGGCCAAATTATTCACGCTGTGCTCCACCGTGTTGAACATAACAATTTCCAATCACTAACAGATGAAGAGAAGTGCATGTTTTGCTGACGCCTTTCCGAGTTCGATGTTCAAGGATCCAGTTGATGGACCTTGGAGCACGAGTCCGTGAGGGAAATATATTCTCAACGGGCAATAGCGCAGAGTAGGCTCTATTTTACTAACGCGTGGTTCAGTGAATCTATATCAATCAGCATCTCCTAGGATCAAGTCCTGGCACGTGTTAAATACTCTGGAGTCTGAGACGGGGCGCCTCGACATTAGTAAGGGAAACCAGAACAAAAGGACACCAAATGTCACAAAAGTAGAAAAGCGACAATTGATTGCTCTAGTGAATTACTCAAGATAGTGACAATAAACAATCTCTCGCTTTTAATGACGTCTCGAGATACCTCTACCATTCAATATGCACTCAGCTATCTCCGAACTGATTACGTTTCTGTCAAGTCAACATGACATACTCGCTTAGTGCTCGTTCTCGCCAACCTCACTTCTATCTCTAGCGCTTCCTTCCCTATACTCAATTAACAGCGCCCATAGGTCCATAGAACAAATAAGCTGACCAGAGCCTAAAAGTCTGCTTAGCCACCTTCCTCTGGCACTGGGAAACACCAGAATTCGGACACCTCTTCGCCCGCGACTTCACCCACGATATCCTCCAAAAACCGCGTGAATACTTCCAGCGATACGGATTCACCATTCCCAAGGTAGATGGTGACGACAAAGACGCGTTTAAGGTGTGGTTCGCCGACTGACTAGACAATCTACCTAAGGGTATAGGATTCTCGGCTACCAGCTCTGCATCAACTTCATCTTCCTCTTCCACATCCACTGCACCTTCTCCTCATCAAAACACCACCAGCACCATCATCTTCTACACCACCAGCAGGAGACCAAACACAATGGACGACCCTGCCAAGCGCGCCGCAATCATGAATTTCGCACCTCCCACTCCCTCCCCTTCCGCCAAATCAACTCCAGCATTCTCTATCGGTGGTAATACGCTGTCGTCGCAGTACAACGCGATGACGATCAAGAGGGGGAAGAGGACGTTTCCAAAGGCTTGTGAGGGACCGACGAAGTGCAAGAATGTGCTTTGTGAGCATAAGTATGCGCCGATTGGGGCATTGACGCAGAGTGTTGCTGGTGCGGAGGTGTGAGTGGTCTTTTTCTTCTATTTTCCATGTCCGTGAATTGTGCGGTGTTGGAGCTTGAAGGCTGTACTTTTCTGTGCTTTGAGCTATTATATCTTCTTTTGTTACCTTTTTTTTTCGTGGAGTGAAAGATCGAAGGTGACGGTGAGATTGAGATTGAGGGCTTGTGGAGCTGTTTGGTTACTTCCCTCCCCTTCTCCTTCTCACCTTCCTCTCCCCGAACTGCCCCAAGCATTGCACGATCGCTAACATGTTCTTTTCGTATATAGACGCGATCCCCTCATCGACCCAAAAGTGCACAAGCTCGTCATGGCACAGTCTGAAAAAGATGGCTATTTGGTCTCAGAAGGCTATGCTACTAAGATGTTGCAGAAGAACGAGTATAAGCTTGTTCCCGCTATCAAGGCGATCAAGGCAGATATTGATACGCGTGAGTTTGCACTTTTTATTTCTTGGAAGTGATTAGGAGAGACTTGTGCTTTCTGTATTATTCCCCTTGGGGTCTTCGAGAAGAGGTATCAGGAAGCAAATAGCGCAAGAGCAGAGCAGCAGAACAATCGACAAGCATAATCAAACATACTAACGATACACGAAGGAGAAAACGCCCTCCACTCCACCGGCCGCGTCAACATCGCCTTCGAGCGCTATACTCAGTCGATCTGCGCCTCTGTTCCCCCTCCCAACACCAACACCCACACCCATTCCATCTGCTCCCCCTGTTGCCACTCTCACGGTCCCACACACACTAACGGGCTCCCACCGCACCGCGACACATTCATCTCAACCCTCGAAATCGAAGACATCAGCCTCGCCGAAACGCTCACCCTAGGCTGGAAATCCTACTACGGAAAAGCCATTGATGCAGCGAGGTATAGGACGAAAGAGCAGAGGGAGGCGGCGTTCAAGGTGTATACGGATGAGGCGAGGTATAGGGAGAAGAGGGCGGAGTTTTGGAGGGAGGTTAAGGCGCAGGAGGGGTTGAGTGGTGATGAGGTGGAGGTGTGTATGGAGAAGTGGGAGGAGGCTCATAGAGTTGGGAAGAGAGGGGCGGGAGAGAGTGGTGAGAAGGGGGAGTCGTGGAGGAAGGATGTTAGTATAACGGTCTGCGTTGGACGTCGAGAGGGAGGAGTGCTGACTTACTCTATAGGCTGTGTTGAGCAACAAGGGAAATGCTGCTTCTGGCTCGTCCACTGCTCCAGTAGCTGCTTCGGATTCGACTGCACAGTCCGCTGACAACAGTAAAGCTACGGTTCATAAGACAAAAGTCTACTCTCACCCTCTCGCCGAAGCCCCGGTCATCAATGACGACCCACTCTTCCACCATATCTCAGAAGAAGTTGCCGGAACCCCTAGTTATGATTCCGAGTCTGAGGAAGCTGCCGAAGAGGATCTTAACGCTGGCAACAGCAAAGCACCTTTAAAATCCTCAAACAGCTGGAGGAGCCGCTTCTCCGAATTTGCCCGCCAAAAAGAGGCCGATAGAGCCCGCTATCAAGCCCTCATGGACTCCGTCGCCTCAGACGACATCAAGCTCGCCACCCTCCGAATGCAAGCCAACCAACTTGCCCACGAGAACCGCCAGCTGCAGAACGTCAACTGGGAGTTGAAGTTCCGGGCTACTCAGCGTCTGCTAGAGGAGATTGACGATCCGCCCGAGCCACAGAATATCCACGATCTGGTAACCAAGATCGCCGATTGGGATCTGAAGTTCGGGATTGCGCTCGGTGATGATGACTTGCCGGTGTTGTATAGTCTTGGGCTGTATGATCTGCTGGACAAGCTGTGCAAGAACATCTATTTGGTGAGTGTACAGACGACCAACGAGGAGACGAGACCAGCTATCCGCAAGGCGTGGGAGGCTATCGATTTTGGTGGTAGGACTTTCTTCCAGGCTATGAAGCTGGCTGTCATTGTTGATAGAGGTTTGATGGAGGAGTCGCTGGGTGAGAAGTTGGCCAAGACTATTGAGATGGCCATGCTTCTCGACGAGACCTTTAAGAACCTGGATATCGAATTGCCTGTCTTGAAGCGTAAGGATAAGCGCAATCGGACCGAGGACAAGAAGTTGCAGGGTATGTTGAAGCAGTGTCTGGAGTTCTCGATGAAGATCTGCGAGTACCCGACTGATCTCTCCTGGCGTGGAATCGCTAAGCTTCGACACGAAGTCGGCGACGGCGTTACGCTGCAGAAGCAGATGGAGACTAAGTACATTGGCCTAGCATCCTGCGATCCCCCTACCGAGACGATGAGTAAGAAGAATGCTACGATGTACCTCGAACTCATCAAGAAGGCCCGTGATATCGATGACCTTCTCAAGACGAAGGCTGATGATCCCGTCGCTAAGTACAAGCAGAGGTTGGGCGTCTGGTACGTCGACAAGATTCAGCCGGCTAGTATCTTACCTGGTTGGAAACTTCTGATCAAGGATGAGGAGACGCACAATATGATTGCTCTGCTCATGTTGATTGCCGCCGATGAGGAAGAAGATAAATTCGGTCAAGTTGTTCAGATCTTTCGTGAGGCGATTCACGAGGATTTGCTTACGCTGCATAAATTCGTCAAGAATGACCCGAAAGACTTCTGCGCCAAGACAAACTACAAATTCCTCGTGGATGTCATTGGGACACCCGGTCAGCTCAAGTGGGAGGATCTCACGGATCAGCAGATCTGGGACTGGATCCTGACTTTTCAGATTGCAAAGACGAGACTTGGTGGTGATGTGAAGGAGATTTTGGGTTGGGCTACTAATTTTGCGGGCCAGCAGGCTTTAAAGATCATCAAGAATGCGCCAGCGGATACGAAGCCTATGGTCTCATCCAAGGGCACGCAGCGACGCATTGCTACACCCCGCCGTGTCCAGGATCCGCTTTACAAGGCTCTGAGTAAGGATGCGATTGAGGCCAAGATCGGCGAGAATGAGACTCTAGAGGATGCTATTGAGCGTTTAAGCATGGGCAGAAAGATTGGTCAAATTGTTGACAAAAGTACCGATCAACCTGTGACGAGTAGCACGAGCTCCAATGTTGCTAGTGATTCTGCCGCAGCAGTCGTCGAAGACACTCCGCAGACCGATGAGGAACAGCTTCCTGCTGGTCTTGATGAAACCACCGCAGCTCAGCTGAAGGCCCTTGGCGTCGACTTTGGCAACCCGGAGATGGCTAAGATTTTCAACAACGGTTACGAGCATGGTTTGGCTTCGGGCAAAGCTGAGTTTGAGAAGAACGCTGCATCGTCTGAGTCTACTCTCTCTGAGAAAGCGAAAGGAAAGCAGCCTGCTGTGGATTGAATGGATAGTATTGACCTTGAATTTCGATTTCTTGTATTCTTCTGTGCATAAGGGATGATACCCCGGCGTTTATTTCTCATTACCTGGCTGGGAGCTTTAGCGTTGTGGCATTGATGAGCAGCTAGTGAGATGGTGAAGGATATGTCTGATGTTCGTGCGGCTGCACATTTGCTTTGACCAGTTGTGGACAACCTGACATCGTGCAAGGCTTTTGAATGAATGCCCTTGTCAATCGCTTCCGTGCCGTGTTGGTCTTGCGTGATATAGTGGAAGTGTGATCATTGGACAGCCTTACGCTCCCTCCTCTGGCTAGTTGCCACCCCTCATTCTTAGTCTGCTAGGCAACCAGGTACCAAGTACTCGGTGTCGATAGCTTTGTATAAAGTTGCAGGCTAGGGCTTCTGGAATGCCCTGCACTCGCCCTCCGACTTGCACTTCTGAGTGCCTGAGCCGCGAGTTAGGCGTGGGATGAGGCTCTGTGGTGACCGAGGTGTTTGAGCGGGGAGTTGGATGAGCTGGAAGGAGAGACATGGCTCGGTGCTTCGCTGTTCTCGCCTGACTCTCCTGGGCGTATGCTTGATCTTTCCGAGTAGATGTTTGCAGAGAGGGGAGAGATATTCCGATGAAGAGCCTCAAAATCTTTTAGTTCTTTTCCCAAATCTCGAATGAGTCTTTCTCCCACCACCTCGCCCTCCCGGCAGGCCTCACTCCTCGATCGTTCGATACCAGCACATCCTTTCCACCACATTAGCAATATCAGGCATCTCTTTCTTGTACTGCTAGAGCCAAACGACAAGCAAAACCTCCGATATCAACTCGGAATGAGGGGAAAGGGCTGAACTGTACCTTACCAGACAGCCTTACCATTCTCGAGCTTACTACCGCGCGACTTCCATACTGGTACACTGTATGTGTAGACATCGATGCAAGGGAGATCAGGCAACCACTTACCATGCCATCGCCTTGCTTACCTAGGCCCTGTACAATACCTCATTTCACAGCCCCAACTGGCTTCTAGCTGGGTTCTTGTGATTCCATGTGCAGATGACTGGCCCGCAACACTCAATGCGGATCCGAAACGTCGCAGATTCGAATCTATGCATGCATGTCATTTTATAGTATACATGAGGCTATGGTCTGGCTTGCATCTGCATAAATTTCGGTCAGGAAGGCATCTAGATCGAGTTCAGTGGAAGTCATGAAGGGAAGTATGATGTGGAGGCTGAGCATTCAGTTTCCATGTCGTCGGTCCTCGCTTCCCCAATCTCCGGCGGCCGCATCCGAGCTTCTCCCTGCAAACGATTGGCTGCGTCATTTTCTTGTGCTTCACACCTCCTTCCCCCTCTTACACTGCAGCTCCAGCCTCAGTCGGGCGCAATGACTGACTAGAAGAGTCATTTGCTGATTCTAGTGGCGCAGCCTTATATCTGTCCACATAGTATTGAAATTGTATGCGGCTCTCGATAGACACGTCCACAGAGGACGGAGTTATCGTCGCTGCGGGCAGTGGAATGGGCTTGAGGAGGGGAGCAGATACGTCATTGTACAGCATTGGTGCCAAGATGAGAGAAGTACTAGCATGCCCTGGAACTGGGCAGGGAAGAACAAAATACAGGAGGCTGGAAGACTAAACGACGAACTAGGCCAGGTATTTTGGGGTATATCGCAGCCCTGTATGCATTGAAGCGCTCTGTAAAACAGGACTTTATGAAGCGAATGTGAGTAAATATCAAGTGATATTCTTTTACGGAGACCCGGCTTTTGAAGTCAAGCTATCAGGGGTTGATGATGAAGTGGTGTACAATAGCCCCACAAATACCTACGATCCAGAAAGTTCTGATGCAGGATGTCCAAGTTCTAGAGGCCATACTGGGGCACATATACACCCATAGAGACTAGTTCAAACCTTCATTCCTATTGGCCTTCCAACTTTTGGCGACGTGTACATCAACAGCCGATTCATAGCACTACCACAAAGTAAGGAGAAATCTTGCTCTGTTTACTTTTGGATATTCCGAACAACAGCATCTTAGACTTTAAGCAGCGAACAATCGTCACATGCATCTTCTACAACATATCAGACCAAGTTGACGATCACTTGTCTCGGAAATGAACTCTAAATCAAACCCAATCGCTGCCGTTCACAGGGAATTCCCAAGGCTGTACGGAATTATCTCTCCCTCGGCTCGCCATGACAAGCCAAAACAAACTCAACTTTGACCTCTTTATCTCGATCATTGTCGGTTGTCACCGAGTGCCACAATATAGTCTTCAACTCAAATCACAGCCCACCTGTTCCTACCTGCACGTACCCGACCACGAGGTATCGCCGTCTGACGCAACTTGCCATCCACTTCCCGAGCTGCATCTCATCACCTGCAGCACAGCACCACACACCAAAACATCCGAGTCCGAGTCTTCCCCTCCAATCAACAGTCTCACGTCGAAGCGAAACACCGTCCAATTGCCGCTGCTTTGTCACGATAGTAGTTCAACGTCGCTGACTTGGCATTAGCACTGGCGTAAGGCTGGGGAAGGAAGAGCAGAAAGGCAATTCGATTTCGTTTGCATACATACGTGGGTGGTTTGTAGTGCAATCTAGTCTGCCCACTTGCACCAGCCGAGGCGGTTTGGGGCATTTAATTTGCCAGGGGCAATTGAGACTCGTACGCCCCTGACAAGGCTTGCCAACCACAATCTTACTCTCCCTCTCCAGTACAAATCAGCCTTCAACCCCACCATCTTCAGCCCAACCTCGCTGTCACCTTTGCACACTTTCTCTTCTCTTGACAACCACACCACGCCACATCGCATCGCTCATCTCTACAAGTACAAAGCCTACGGGCATCTCACGGTCTCTTCAATACTACCGGACACCAACAACAACACATTTCACGATGCCAGAAGTCACTCGAGTTACACGCGCATATCGCGACGGTTACGATTCCGATGACGACCATTCCTCGGTCATCAGCCGCTCACGGGTTGGCGACGGCTCGTATCGTACCGTTCAACGGTACCGCGTCACACCCAGCAGAACAGAAGACATCGAGATCGACCGCCGCTCAACAACCAGACTCGACATTCCACGAGCAGAGCGCATTGAAATCGATCGTCGCACTGAACGCTTCGTCGAACCCGATCGACCACGCAGTGCAATCGACATTCGACCTCCACGATCCTCCTTCACTAGTGAGCGATACGTCGAGCGTGAACCTCTCCGCGAACCCGAGCGCGAGCGTGAGCGCACAAGAACGGTAGTCTACGAACGGGACCGGCGCGAGCCAGAGCGCAGTCCTTGGGACCGTGGACCTGCTAGGTCGTGGGAATCGGAACGGGACGTTCGGGAGACTGACGTCGTTAGAGTCGAGAAGCGAACGACGGAACGCAGAGAAGAACCTTATGAACTTGAGAGATATCAGAGGGAGACTGAATACTACGATCGTCCGGAACCACCTCCGCAGCCAATTATTATTCGTCAACGAGCGCCAGAACCTCAGCAGATCATCGTCCAGGAAGCACCACCGCCACCACCGATTGTCCTCCCGCCTCGCGAACAAGAGTTTCAAGTCGTTCGACAGACAGAGGTTTCCCAAGAAGTTGCGCGGCCGGAACCCAGAAGAGCCGAAGATGAGTACTACTACAGAAAGGATGTTCGCGAAGTTGGACCCGTGAGACGAAGCGACGAGGAAATCGTCGCCTACGATCGCAGAGAGATCCGGCCTCGAGACTCGGTCAGTGACAGAGAGTACAGTGATGGCGAGAATTATGTTGTGAAGAGAAAGGTCATCCGAAGAGAGCGCAGCAGAAGCTCAAGTCCACATCACAGAAGACATCTCGCAGAAGGTGCTCTGGCTGGTGCAGGAGCCGCTGCTCTCCTTGCAAACCACAAAAACAAGACTGGAGATGGGGATGGTCATCGTGGACGGAAAGTCGTTGGAGGAGCTGCTCTTGGAGCCATTGGCGCCGAAGTACTTACACGAGCACGAAGTCGATATCGCGAGAGTCATGGAAGTCGATCTCGTTCACGGTCAAGGTCAAGCAGTAGAAATTCGCATCGCAAAATCAAGACAGCACTTGGCCTTGCAGCTGCTGGTCTAGCCGCGGCCGCCGCTGCCAAATATGTCTCGAACCGCAAAGCCAACAGAGAAGAGATGGGCAGAGGACGTAGCAGAACTCGAAGTGTGTCGAGACGTCGTAGGAGTTACTCTTACGACTCTTATGATGAAGTTCACACGAGAAGTCGAAGCCAGAGCAAGCATGCCGATCCCAAGCATCGAGCGGCAACAATCGCAAAGGCTGGAGCTGCTACGGCCG